>JAWHQI010000224.1:2627500-3827500 GCA_033032865.1 Dactylorhiza incarnata
CTTATTTAGCTCGAGTGTATACTAGAAGTTCGTCGGGGGTGGGCGAAGCCCGTCGTCTCCACCGGTTTCTGTCGTGGTTGATCGTAGGGGCGGAGCCCCATGTTAGGGGCGGGCGACGCCCTCATGGGGGGCGTGTACTGTTGCGCGGGACAGTAGGGGCGGAGCCCCGTGTCGGGCACTCGTATATATATATATGTGTATATATATGTGTATATATATGTGTATATATATGTGTATATATATATGTATATATATATGTGTATATATATACGAGTGATAGGGCATGCGGGCGATGACATTCTGCGGGGGCGGCGTAATTCGGCGGGGACGACGACATTCATCAGGGGCGACATTCGGCAGGGGCACCAAAATTCGGAGGGGGTGACATTCGACAGGGGCGATCAATATTTATATGCGTATATATAAAATTTAATTCAATCTTGTTCAACAAAAATCATATGGTGTGATGGTTGTCATCTTTGCTTAACATAGTGGAAACCCGGGTTCAAATCTCACCATTGACAATTTTTGTGAGATTAAAAAAATGGGGCATATGATCCTCCTTTTTCAATAAATTTATGGGTAAAATCGTAATTTCATGTTGTAAGGTACTATACACCTTCATAGTTTTAGGTCACCCCCTAGCCGTAATCATTTCAATGACTTTAAAATTCATGAGTTTGATATTTTTGTATATATGGTAAGGATATATATGTGTGTATATACATATATATATATACATACATATATATATATATACATATATATATGTTTATATATATATATATACATCTCTATATATATATGTATATATACACACACACATATACATATATATACACACATACACACACATATACATTTATATACACATATATATAAACACACACACACACATTAACATCTTCACACAGGCTTCGCCCGTACTCGTTACTCTCGGGCGGGCTTCACCTGCATCCAGGCTGACTCTGCCCGCATGAAGCCAGTACTACGCATTGGCAGACCTACCTACATGCACATTCGTGCACGTGCTCGGGTCTTCTTCACAAGTTGCTATGAGCGGTTCTCCAGTCTGTGCTCTAATCTCTGATGAACGACGATGAGGGTCTGCCTCGACTACTTCTCCAAGTCTCCGTGAGTCTGTGAATCCGTGTTTGCATGCCCTAATCTCCTTGTCGTAAACGAGCGATTCGCTTTATGAGTCGGTCGGCCATCACCATAATCTTCTCCAGCTCCAGTCTTCTAAATCTAGAGATGGAGGTTTGCTGTATTTCCAGTCTCCAACCTCAGATTCAGTGAGTCGAGTTGTTCCAGTAAGCTATATTTCCAGTCCCCATTTGCAGGTTTGTAGATTTGCAGATTCGGTGCCTTCTTGGTTCAATGTTATGTTGATACTAGCATTTATGGTTCACAAATTTACATATGCAAAACTTTGTTTTGATAACACCTAACCATGTAACTTTGCATAGAGCATTCGAGCCAGGAATACCATAGAAAACTGATATTTAGAAATTGGTAGAGAATTGAGAAACCATAATTGAACCGTGATGGTATTTTGATTAAGCTGAAGTCGTAACCTTTAGGCTCTGTTTGGCACAGCTCTAGCGGATGGAAAATCTGTTGATCGAATAGAGATTTTAGAATAGAGCTTTCAGAAAAACTCTGATGAGAGAGCTGCAGACTGTTTGGAGAGTCTTTGCATAAGTGCTAATCGAATATAACTTTTTCATTTAAGCTGTTCGGTAGAACAATTCTTTGAAAACTATTTTTTAAACAAAAATATTAAAATATAATAGTTGTGAAAACTCGCGCCCAGGCAAACAGAAAAAGAGAAAAAGCTAAAAACAGAAAAACGATTTTTAGAAAGATATGTTGTACTGGCTTCTCAAAGAGCCTCTAAAATAGCTTATTTGAAGAATCTCTTTTCAAAAAGCTGGACTAGAGAGCTGTTCCAAACAGTTAAAAAACAGCTCTGGCGGTTGAAAAATAGATTTTCCATCCACCAGAGCTGTCCCAAACAGAGCCTTAATCTTCAATTTTCTAGCATATTTTTCTCATGAAATGCACCCGTTTTGATGCTGGAAGTGAATTTGATCAAATTCCTTTAGGGTCTATTTGGCGCACAGGTATTGACTTTCTTGAATTGGCTTTGGTCAGAAAACCAATATATGTAGGAATTGGCTTTATGCCGAAAACCAATTTTGTTGTTCGGCTACAAGATGGTATTTAGTGAACAGAATTGGAATTGATACCTAAAAGTTGTTCTGCTGCGCAAAGGAATTGGCTTTCTGGAATTGGAAATTTTAGAATTTGTAATATTTAAAATTTAACCATTAAATCAATGTACTAATGATAATTGAGTACATAAACATTGCAAATGATCAAATTCATATGTATTGTCCATAATTAAAAATACAGAAATAGCATATGATCTAAGTACAAAGTCCATCGCCCATAAGTAAAAACACCAAACTAGCGATCAAACTGCATTCGGAGTCATGTGCCCTTCAACTTGTCAGGTAGTCTTTTGAATATGTCACGCTTGACACTATCATGACACAATATATCCATGACCCTGAGTAAATCATGATCTTCTAAATCAGTCATCTCAGTAAATCTGACATAAATGTCATCAACTTCGCTAGTAGACATGGTCCCCACTGCACCTTGCACGGAGTCAGTCAATTTTCTATGTCCACTACTACTGCGTCATTTCCTACTGCTCGCTTTCTCCTCCTTCTACTGCTTCCTTCTCCTTCCACTCTAGTCTGCTCGTGTGTATTAATAGCTTTTTCTGCCATAGACTCCGCATCTATCTCCTTTGTCGCCTCTGTTGCGGTCACAGCATGACTACCAGTCGCTCTATCAGTCTTGCATAACACAGCCAAATCTAACCAATTCACAATAACTTTATCTTTATAATGCTTCATAGAAGGATGAGCCTGCAATAATATCAATAAATTAATGCAATAATATACACTTACACTGAGTTTATAAATATACCAATCAATATAAAATAATTTACCCTCACATAATTTTCCCATACTTCCTCGATGTCTACCTTCACCATGTTCCTTTCCCAATCCCATCCAAACTCCGACGTGTCCAGCATTGCGCTAACCTCGACGTAGTATTTGTTCCATGTTTTTGAGACGAGTTGTTAACTTCTCCATGCTTGTTTCAATGCCGCAAATATCTTTTAGCCCGGTAATAACAACTGTCAAAGCCATGCTAGCGCTTCCACCGGTTCGGAGTTTTATGGCCCAAATTGTGTTGTTCCAATAATGCATTCGAAAGTGTAATGTCCATTTGAGATGTCCAGTGCATGTACGACCGCTCGGTCCCCGCCAATCATTGTTGAGCTCTTCTCCATAATATATGAACTAATGAAAAATTAGCAATACAAAAATTAACATGAAGCAGATATGAGCTTGAAAAAGACAAGAATAGTATCATTAAGGAAACTTTAACATTAAAAAACGAAACTAATGTTTGGTTGAAAAAACACCAAAAGGTCAACATAAAATATAGTTCAATGACGACTCTGATATTCATTGAACATATTTATAACAAGAGTGTCCCTAAAGTTTATCCACTCTTACGTTGCTTGGATTGGACTAACAACGTCTACGTAATCATAAAACTCTTCTCCTGTGTTTTGCTCTAGTATTTCTGAGTCAACCTCATCCAACATTTGTGCATCACATTCCAACCTCTTCTCCACTAAAAAATGTGTAAGATGCAACATGCGTTTATGATATGGACCTGCATTAAAAAATAAATTTAGATTGACTGTCGTATAAAATTACAATCAACAAGTGTAACGCCACATACCAAAACTTTAATGTTGAAGAATGATGGTTGTCGTAGAATAGCCCATCGTTTCTTCAATAACCCAAAGGTTCTTTCTATGACATTTCTTTCTTTAGCATGTCGTAGATTAAATAGCTCTTTGTAGTTTGTTGGGTTATTACCCTGATGTGATCACTGCTTCAGGTGATAACGTGTTGATCGATATGGGGCAAGAAACCCTTGACTATTCGTATAGCAGGCATCTACAAGGTAGTACTTTCCTAGGTGGTGCAAAAAGTTAATTAATATACATGAATATAGTACTTATGATTGAAAGGATAACTCTGATAATCTTACCATATGGAACTTCGAAGCCATCTTGTAGCTCCAAAGCTTCTCGTAATACTCGAGAATCAGATGTTGAACCTTCTCAGCCAAGCAATACAGATAGAAATTTCATGTCGCTGTCACAAACACCGAGTACGTTTGTTGTGATAGGTTGTTTCCGATTGTGATATCTACCCTGATCTTCAACTAGAACAGTCATTTCAACATGTGTTCCATTGAATGAACCAACACAGTCCACAAACCATCTCGACAATGGTTCTACTCTAGATTTTGGCAATTTGATATAGTCTTTTGAGACTTTTAAAACCCCTCGAAGAATAATATTGAAGTGTCTGCTAATAGTATCAATTGAGCGCATATATGTATGTCCAACATCTCGAAACTTTTTGTTATGCCCTAATACGTATAAAAATAAACTAATCGCTTCCTTGGTCGAAATAGATTGTGTGTCACGGACATAGCTTTTTGCACGTGGAATATTACACATCTCATTAAATGGTGCTTTACCCATACGCAGGGGCGGTTTTAGGGAGGGTGGGCGTGCCCCCCCCCCCCCCCCCCAATAAATAAAAATAAAAACAATAGTTTTAACTTTAATATATAAAATGATACCCTAGCCTAACTTATCACTCATCCAGTCATTTGTCACATCCCGAGTTCCCGGCAAATTTTATTTCCTTCAGAACCAGGCTCCAGCGGCAGGATGCAGCAGTCCAGCCGTCTAGGCGTTGAGATGACTCAGGCGAGGCATCCTCCTCTAGGCAGCTAGGCTCTAGTCCTCCTTCCATCCTTCGGAACCAGCGGTACCGACACGGACGGACGCATGGTGCGTCGACGAGATGGTTATACGCCCTTCTACTCTGCTCTTCCTCCACATCATCGTTCTTCTCTGGCCCTCTAGAATCGCTCTAGACTCTAGTCCTCTACTCTTCGGCTCTCCACGATGACCCATTTTAATTTGTAAGTTGCTTTTCTGAGTTTTCTCTGAATCTCTATTACATTTTCTGAGTTCCATTTCACTATTTCAGTACTTTACGCTTTCGATTATCCAGTTTTTTAAAGGTTTTCTCATATGATTTTACTCTATCACTGTTTGGAATGTTTTAGATCCCATTTCTTAAAGAAATTGGTCATTATTTTGGTTTATGGCAATAATTTTGGTTTAACAAAATTGTTGTAGTACTTTAATGTAATTAAAAAAAATCTTGGATAATGTTATTTTTTTGCATACTTCTGAACTTGACAGTTTGGTTTATTTGTAGCTTTTAAATTAGTCATCTATTATTCAATAATTAACTCGTTTTTCAACAAAAAATCATCAATTGAATCTGATACACCTCCGTCAATAGAACCAGTTAATGTTCAATCTCCTTTAGTTATTGTTGATTCTTCCCTAGTTGAGAATCGTTCACTCGTTTTCGAGCGTGGTCCTAGATTACGACCTCAAATTTGGGATTATCCTATAAATCAACAAGATGAAATGCGATGAGCATATATTAAAGTTGGGTCTTATCGAGACAAGCTTCAAGAATATCCATCTTCAAGTGAACATAATCGAAGATGTCAAAGTTCATGCTTTGAGAGATTCTCATGGTTGGAGTATTCTCTAGCAAAAGATGTTGCATATTGTTCATCATGCTATATTTTCAAAAAATAAATTCCTGGTCTATTTGGAACAAGCTCATTCACAATCGAAGGATTTCAAAATTGGAAGAAGGTCAATGGAAAGAATTGTGCTTTTTTGACTTATGTTGGGAAGGACCATTGTTCTCCACAAAACATTGCAGTCAAAAGTTGTGCAGATTTAATTTCTCAATCTCAACATATAGATACAGTCATGGAAAGACTCTTCTTAGCAAATTGCAATGAATCGGTTGCGGGTCAGAACTTCAATTGATGTTTTATGATATTGTGCATTTCAAGGTATTGCATTTCGAGGTCATAATGAAAGTCAAGAATCAATTAATCGCGGTAATTTTGTCCAAGTGATTAAATTACTCAGAACTTATAACAAGGATGTTGATGAGGTTGTATTAGAAAATGCCCCAGGAAATTTTATGCGCATATCGCCTATTATTCAGATGGATCTTCTTTCTATTATGTCAAGAATGTTGCAAAATATTATTCGTAGGGAAATTGGGGAATCCAAATATTGCAAATTGTTGATGAATCTAAAAATTAGTCAAAAAAGAGAGCAAATGGCTATCGTCATTCAATTTGCCGATGTTCGTGGTTTTGTGCAAGAAAGGTTTTTAGATCTTGTTCATGTTACAGATACAAGTGCACTAACTCTTAAGAATGAAATTTCTGCAGTTCTCTCTCGTTATAATTTGAGGATATGATGGTGCAAGTAATATGCGAGGTGAATGGAATGGTTTAAAAACTTTATTTCTTAATAAATGTTCACAAGCTTATTATGTTCATTGTTTTGCATATAAGCTTCAGCTAGTTCTTGTTGCAACATCAAAGGAAGTGAAGGCAGTACATAATTCTTTTAATAAGTTAATATATATTGTTAACACTATTGGTGCTTCGTCTAAACGCAATGATCAATTGCGAGCTACTCAAAAGGAATATTTCGATCACATGATTGCTCTAGGTGAAATTGAGTCTGGCACGGGAGTCAATCAAATCGGTTCATTACAACGACATGGTGACACTAGATGATCATCTCATCTGAATTCTGTTTGTAGTGTTATAAATATGTATAATGTCACGTGTTCTGTGCTGTTTGATATTAGTGATAATGGAGGAACATCTACCCAATGAGGGGATGTTGAAGCAGCATTTACAAAAATGGGAGTATTCAAATTTGTTTTCATTTTGCATTTGATGAAAGAAATTTTGGGAATCGTTGACATTTTATGCAGAGCACTGCAACATCAATCTCAAGATATATTAAATGATATAAATTTAGTTTCAACAACAAAAGCCCTCATTCAGAAATTGCGGGAATCTGGCTGGGAAAAGTTCTTACAAGGTGTTAACATATTCTGTGAGAAAAATGAAGTCAAAGTTCCTGACATGAATGCTCGATATAGTGATCGTCGGTTTCGAAGTCCACATGATATCATTACAATGGAGCATCATTTTCGAGTCGATATTTTCAATGCCACTGTAGATTGTGTGTTGCAAGAGCTGAACTCTAAATTCAGTGAAAGTTTTATGAAACTTCTTCGTCTAAGTATGACATTAGATCCAAGTGATGAATATAAAACTTTCAATATTGATGATATATGTGCTCATGCAAGGAATTTTTACCCTCAAGATTTCAGTGAACATGAAATTTATGTGTTGAATAGTCAGTTACGACATTATCAGCTTGATGTTCCTTCTCATAAAGATTTGAAAATTTTGCCTACAATTTCCATACTTTATGAGAAATTGGTGGAAACAAAAAAATCAAAGACCAATTATCTTATTGACAGATGATTCGACTTATGTTGACTCTTTCGGCCTCAACAGCAACTACAGAAAGGTCATTTTCTGCTATGAAACTTGTTAAAACAAGACTTCACAACAAAATGGAGGACGAATTTCTTGCAAATTGCATGACTTAACATTGAGCGAGAAATAGCGGAGAAAATTGACAAGGATTGTATCATAGATGAATTCTATAAAGTAAAAAATTGTCGTGCACAATTAAAGTAGCATGTATGTTATTATTTGTATCTTTTTTGCTTATTGTAGTAACATGTATGTGGTTATGTGGTTATTTGTATTTGTTTCTTATCTTTTTTACTTATCTTTTGACTACACCTAAAATGTGGGCCCCCAGTCAAAATTCCTGGATCCTCCCCTCCCTATACGTAACTGGTTGAAGTAATCTACCTCTTGTCCAGCAAATAAGTGTGGTAATAAAATATTATAAAGGGCATCTTTGTCTGCAACATATGTAGGCTGTCTAAGAATGGAATTTAATACAACTACAATTGCCCCTAGAGTCGCTGCGACTGATGACGATATGATGATATCTCTCATGAGTTTCTTATGTAGCTCATTATTATCCATTGCCCCTAAAGTCGAAGTTAATGAATATGAAACCACAATAAGTAAGTATGCATTGTGCTTTAATATAACCATTATACTATATATTAATATGTAAGTAAATAGAAGTGCCAAATTCATATGCTTCATTTCTATATGTTCTGGCCAACAGATTTTGAAAAAGGGTATCACGAAAATGGAATTGATTTGCACTGTTATAATAAGAAGGTCATTTCTATACGTTCTGGCTTATTTCGCATATGTTGGGTATTGTAGCCACAATAACCTTGATTTGATGAAGTATCCCTTAAACTAAGATGAATTGATATTGTATTTGATGTGGCATTTTAGTTATGTGCTTGCAGGATATTAATTGCTAAGTACAAACCAATGTCAGGTTTCAATGGGTCACAAAACACAGGCTTATGCAATGTAATTCTTCATTGTGTAGACTATGGTGTTGACTCATGTGAAATCTCTCTATTGGGATGTACTTCATATTCAAACACTATGGAAGAGTCAAGGAGAAGCTGTTGCTGTTTTAAGGAATGGAAGAAAATAACTCAAGTATTTTCGTCGAATAATCAAAGTGTATTCGTCGGGTAACAAAGTGAATTCGTCGAGTAATCATTTACTTCATGAGTTCACTCGACGAAAATCTCAACTGTAATTTCTTCTCCCCTCAGCCTGTAGTTAAGCTCTTGCCGTCGATTATTAATGCAACTTCATCGAGTGAGAATTCGTCGAGTGAGAATTTGTCGAGTCAGAATTTGTCGAGTAATTCTTCTTACTCGACGAATGAGGTCAGCACATTTTCTTTTTCAAATGTGCAGACGGCTTTCCTTTAGGGCTTCCGCCATGTACAGTACACGTGGTGCTTATTCCGTAAGTTTTGTTTATAGTCGTTTGAGAAGGATCTCTATAAATACCTAAAAGGGTTATTTCGTTCAACCCTAATCGTGCTTAATTTTAAGAGATCGCAAATCGCCATTTCCGTTGGTCGGCTATTCTCGTTTTCGTAAAAAGACATTTCTGCTGCCGACAAAACATTCACATGATTCTTCTCAGAAGTTTGGTTGCAACAAGATCTCAGATCTAAATCTCTCTGAAGTGCAGTTTAGATCTTGTTGTCTCCCTCAAGTATTCAGATCATATCATTCAGGACAAAGGATTTCTTCTTCCCCTCTCAAGTTAAGGATTTCATCGAGTTCAAGAAAGAAGAAGACCTATTTTATTCCAGATTTGATAAAGTAGAATCTCCTTGAGATTCTTAGAGATTGGATTTTCAATCCAAAGTACTTGTAATACTTTTTACATATTCATGTAGGAAGTTTTTCTTCCAAGTTTTTGTAGATCCTAGTTTACAGGATTGAGTTTGTAGGAGAGTTTGTTCTCCGAGTTCGTAGGAGAGGTTGTTCTCCGAGCTTGTAGGAGTTGTACTCAGAGTTGTAAGATTTTCATAATATGAGATTAGTGAAATAGCTTAGTCTAGCCAGGCGTGCTAGATAGGTGAGGCGGGAAAGTGGAGTACCCACATCGGGGAACGACTATAAAAATAATTGTGTTTGTGTGTGCTTTGTTTTCTGTGCGCTTTTCTTTCTAGATTTTAATTCAGCTTAAAAAGCCATAGAAGTCACTTATTCACCCCCCCCCCTCTACGTGATTTAGGTAGCAACTAGATACTTTCAATTGGTATCAGAGCTGTTGTTCATTAAGAGGTTAACACCTTGAACAAACTCCTCCATCTAGTTGTTCAAAGACACTAGGTCGCACAACTATTGGCAGACATTGCACCTCACAGCCTAATCTTTACATTAGACTAATCAGGCCTAGCGATAAGCTTTTCAGCTGGCCTTAGCGTTTGGTATTCCAGCTTCACGTCAAAAGTCTATGTTCCACATCATTCAAGCCAGTTTTGGTGCTCCTCGTGTCAAACTATCTTCTGATGTGGCCTTCTTGAAGAAGAGAAAACCCATCTCTGATAGCTCCCTTCCAGCTGCCTGTTTGCACAATGGAGAACTTCCCCATGTGGAAGGAAAGAGTCAAGTTTTATATCGAAGCCGCCAACCTAAGAATCTTTCAGATAGTTGAGGAAGGTCCTCATGTTCCAATGAAGGCGCGCATCTACAATCAACCCTGCTGTACAAGTTCCCAAGAAGATGCTTGATTTGACGAAGGATGAGATTGCTCTTGTCGCCTTGGACAAGAAGGCTAAGAATATAATTGCCAGTATTGTGGATGATTCTATGCTGCAGAATCTATTCCATTGCAAATCTGCTACAGAGATGTGGGATTCTCTTGTCGTCTTGATGGAAGGTATGGAAGAAGTAAGGGATGATCGAAGATCTCTGCTCAATCAAGAATATGAAGCATTCAAGCAGGATCCAAGGGACTCTATTTCTGACACGTATGAGAAGTTCTTCAAGATCGTCGACGGTTTTAGGAACTATGATCGGGAATTCACCGTTGGTGAACTGAATGATAAGTTCTTGAGAACCCTGATGAAAGAATGTGATACCAAGGCCATTGCCATCAGAGAATTCAGGAAGCTGGCCACTATGGAGCCACAAATTCTTTTTGGGAAGCTTCTCTCCCGTGAGTTGAAGCTCATCATCCGGAAAGCTGAGGAAGAGGCAACTTGACTTCTGAAAAGGAGAAGTCCGTAGCTCCGCAGACCAAAGGGAGCAAGGTTATGGTACCGGTAAGGACACAGTCATCAGTGGAAGATGACGAGTCTGTGGTTTGCTCCTCAAGCTCAAATATGTCCGATGGACAGTTCTCCCTACTCTTCAAGCAATTCAAGAGATTGCTGAACAAGAGAAAGCAGAGGAGAGGCCAATCCTCTTCATCAGATCACAGAAGATCGAGATGTGATGACGAACATCACAAGAAGAGTTACAACAACGACATGTATAAATCTAAACCGAACAAACATTCTGCGACTGATATAATCTGTTATTGTTGTAATAAGCCAGGGCATGTTATTGCAAAATGCTCGTACAAGAAGAAGGATAGCTCGAGAAAAGAAGATAAGAAATTCTTCAAAAGTAAAGAGGAGGAAAAGAGCTTTTTGGCTAAAAAGTAAAAAACTTTGAGCGACAGCGACTCCGATGAGTCAAGATCGGATGAAGAAGCCTACTTTGGTCTAATGGCTCAGACCGACGAGGAAAACTACGACAACCTATATGAGGGGAAGGTAAATTCTCATGCTCTTCTTTCTGAATCTGAGATAGATTCCATTGCGGATGAAAGCAACTCCTTAGAGGAAGACTCTGCTATATTAGTTCAGTACAAAGCTTTATTGAAAGGATTTGACAAGTGCCGAAAGGTAGTCAAATCTCAGACAAAGGAGATTTAATCTCTCAAGACTGTTGAATCGGATCTGAGAGAAGAAATTGAAAAATTGCTTTCCTTCAGAGATGAAGTCCAGATATTGAAGGACAGACTCCAAAGTACTGCTGAACTACTAAAGCAAAAGGAGAAATCCATAACTGAGTTGGAGGAAAAGCTAGTGGCAGTGAGAAAGCTTGTGGAAAGATTCTCTAAGCCAAAGACCATCCTCCCTCTCATTGATGGTTTTCTGCTCCTGCGAAGGGTAGTGGTATCGGTCATCAAACCGAGAAAAGTAAGACGGCCAAGAAAAGAGCCATTAAGGGTAAGGATAAGGCCGATCAGAGTCAACCTTCCTTCAAGAAGGTAGTGTTTCCTACGAACACATATGACTTTAAAACATCGTATGGTCACTTTACAAGACCAACTCACGTTGAGTCAAGTAAGGACAACCAAGGATGGAGCCATCCCAGGAACCTCGGAAAGACTGCTTTCAAAGCACCTTACGAAGAGATAGTCCTCAAGGACAATGGTTCATTCGTGCATGGACCATCTGCAAAGAAAAGACCAAAGGTTAAAACTGTTGTGACAAAACCGCTTGAGAAGGAGCTCTGTGTTTGCTGCAATCACGAGGCTTCCACCTCCAAGTCGGTAGCCCCTCCTAGACCTCCCATTCAAAAAGTCAAGCAGGAGGACAAAAGAAGGTACAATAGGTTTGAATGTTGGTGTTGTGGCAAAGTTGGTCACTTCGCCATAGATTGTTTGTTTAATCCAATGAATTTCAAGACGCCACGAGTTAACAATGCAAGAATGACCACTCGCAATGCTAACACTCCAAGTGGCGGTCATCTAACAAGAACCCAAGGACCCAAATCCTTTTGGGTTCCCAAGGGCAATTGATTATTGATTGCAGGTATGTCTAAAGGCCAACAAAACACCTATCTGGTATTTGGACAGTGGATGTTCGCGGCACATGACCAAAATAAGAAGCCTATTGCAGAACTTCACCCCAGCTAAGGATGGTCCAAAGGTTATCTTTGGTGGATCTGATTGGGGGATCACAAAGGCTACGATATGATTACCAACGGAATAGTCTCTTTCACAGACGTAGCTTATGTTAAGGGTTTACAACATAATCTCATTAGCATAAGTCAACTTTGTGACAAAGGCTATATGGTTGAGTTCTACAAGCGTAAGTGTTTGATAAAGTCGTATGATACGTCAGAAACTATTTTAATAGGCACTAGGAGTAGAAATATCTTCTGCTTAAATTTTCTTTGTTCAGATTCGTCTACATCAGTATGTTTTTTGTTAAAAGATAGTGCATCTCTTTGTGACCAGTGGCACAAGAGACTAGCACATATTAATTTCAAAACTATAAATATATTATTTTCTCACAGCTTAGTGTGTGATGCACCTGATTCTAGGTGCATTAAAGAAAGACCTTGTCATGCCTGTCAAATGGGCAAGCAGACTCGGGCTAACTTTAAAAGCATAATTGGTAAAGATTCTACAAGATGCTTATATCTGCTCCATATGGATCTATTTGGTCCCTTGTCAGTTAGGAGTTTAGGAGGTAAAGCTTATACATTGGTTATTATTGATGACTACTCACGTTTTGCTTTGGTATTCTTTCTGAAACACAAGTCAGATACTGTTGATTCTTTCATTATTTTTTAGGCAAATTTAGAATGAATTAAACTACTCGGTAGTCAAAATCAGAAGTGACCACGAAACAGAATTCAAGTAGGGTCTATGACAGAATTTTGTGAAAGCTTAGGTATCTTTCATGAGTTTTCATCTTCTCGTACTCCACAACAAATTGGAGTCGTCGAGAGAAAGAATTGAACACTCATAGAGGCAAGCATGACAATGTTGAATGATTCTTCTCTTCCAGAATACTTCTGGGCAGAAGCCGTCAACACTGCTTGTCACATGCAAAATCGAGCATTAATCAACAAGAACCATCATAAGAGACCTTATGAACTTCTAAAGGGCAGGAAACCAACTATATCTTATTTTAGAATTTTTGGCAGTAAATGCTTCGTGCTTAACAATGGGAAGTATTACAAAACTAAGTTTAGTGAAAAATATTTTGATGGTATTTTTGTAGGTTATAGTAGCCATAGTAAGGCATATAGGATTTTAAACAAGAAAATACTGCTTGTAGAAGAGTCAATAAATGTTGTTTTTGATGAGACGAGTATGCTTCATAGTAGTTCTTCTAGTATTTTTATTGAAGATGCAGGTGCAAGTTCAAAGCTGAAAGAGATAAACTTGGAAGAAGTCATTAAGGAGAATGCACCAGATACAGTCTCAGTGATTGACCCAATCACACCTGAAGAAGAAGAGCCTCAAGAAGCAGAAGAGGTACCAGAACCAGAAGAACCAGATATCAAGGATGATGCAAGAAATCTGGTGGTCAGACATCAGAGAGATCGCCCAGTTGATCAAATCATCGGAGATACCAGTGTTGAAAAAAGAACAAGAAGAGGTACAACTAACAAAGTTTTGCATTTAGGTTTTATTTAGCAGATTGACCCAAGGAAATTCGATGTGGCAAAAGAGGATGCTTCATGGATTATTGCAATGCAAGAGGAGCTCAATCAATTAAAAAGATGCAAAGTTTGGAAGCTAGTACCAAGGCTCAAAAGTCAGAACGTTATCAGGCCGAAATGAGTTTTCAGAAACAAGTTGGATGAAAACTGTGTGATCATCAAGAACAAGGTCAGACTTGTTGCCCAAGGTTACCGATAAGAAGAAGGGATCGACTTCTATCAAACCTATGCTCAAGCGGCAAGACTCAAAGCGATCAGGTTGTATCTAGCGTATGCTGCTCACAAAGGATTTAAGGTATTTCAAATGGATGTAAAGTCAGCCTTCCTCAATGGTAATTTGAAGGAAGAAGAGTGCGTAGAACAACACCCAGGTTTTTTTGATTCCTCCCTCCCTGACTATGTTTACTTCTTACGTAAAGCATTATATGGTCTAAAACAAGCACCCCGAGCTTGGTATGAGACCCTCTCTAGCTTTCTTCTTGAGAACAAATTTACAAGAGTAAAAATAGATAAGACATTATTTCTTAGAGAAGTAAAAGGAAAAATTTTGCTAATGCAAATCTATGTCGATGACATTATTTTTGGTTCTACGGATGATAACCTTTGTAAAAAGTTCTCGAACTTAATGCAAGGGAAATTTGAAATGAGTAGTATGGGTCAGCTGAAGTATTTCTTAGGACTTCAGGTGAAACTATCTGAAGATGGAATTTTCATCTCTCGGACGAAGTTCACCAAAGATTAATTAAGAAATTTGGAATGGAGAACGCAACCTCGATGAGGACTCCAATGGGTTCAAATATGAATCTGGACAAGGATATGAAAGGGAAACCTTTTGATGAGATCAAGTACAGAAGCATAATTGGATCCTTGCTCTACCTTACTGTTAGTAGACCAGACATAATGTTTTCAACATGTGTTTGTGCTAGATTTTAGTTGAACTCTAAGGAATCTCACTATACCGCTGCAAAGAGGATTTTGAGATATCTTAAGGGCACACGAAATCTTAGCTTATGGTACCCAAGAAGTAATGACTTTGAACTAACAGGATTTTTAGATGTTGATTTTGCAGGTAGCAGGGATGACAGGAAAAGCACTTCTGGGATATGCCAATTCCTTGGAAAGAGGCTTGTCTCGTGGAGTAACAAGAAAAAGAATTGTGTGGCAATCTCTACTGTTGAATCAGAGTATATCTCCGCAGGCAGTTGTTCTGCACAACTTCCGTGGATCCGGAATCAACTTGAAGATTACAACTTAGAGATGAAAGAGATTCTGATGTTCTGCGACTCATCAAGTGCCATAGCGATTGCAAATAATCCAGTCTCTCACAGTCGGACAAAGCATATAGAGATATGCTACGATTTCATCCGGGAGCATGTGGAGAACAAGTACATAAATCTCAATCATGTCTCGACAGATAAGCAAGTTGCAGACATTTTCATGAAGCCGCTTGATGAGACCAAGTTCAACTTCTTCAAAATGGAACTAGGTATGCTGAACAAGGACTCTTAAAAGAGCTCAAGGAAATTAGTCCATGGGAAGAAAATTCGAAAAGACAAGTATATTTCACGAGTCACTTCAACAGTTCGTCAGGTAAAGTTAATACATTCTACGATTCGTCAAGAGATGACAAGGCCTTCGACGAATTAGAATTTATTTCTCTATTCAATCTATTGGATTCGAAGAGTCTTTTCTATTAACCTAAGGTACGCCCCTTCTATAACTTCAAAATGTTAATACTATATAAAGAATTTAAGGGTTCCACGAGTCACACACGCCGCTCTCTTCGCTATTTCTCGAAACCCTTCATCGATTCATCTTCCAGCTGTCGTTCTCATCGCTAGCTACTCGCCATGTCTCTCAAAAGCCATGGATTCCATCAATTAGGGTGAGAGCTAGTCCGTGTAGGTCTCGCCAATGCTATAGATGAGTTCTGTAATGTCGTGCTTTGCTTGGAAGAGGTTGGGTTATCATTTTTTCTCAAACACCCTGTTGTGTTTTAGATAAGGAAGTGATTGAGTTCTTCAAGAATGCCACTCTTCGACATCATGGCAAGGTCATCAAGTCGTTAGTCAACGACAATGTCATCAAGATGAAGCTGTCTCATTTATCCAAATTCCTGAAGTTACCGATAGTGGAAGAGGAAGACTGTCTGTTTGAGGAAGATCACATCAAAACCCTGTTATTCTGTGGACTGCCTAGGGGCACCACCTCGGTTAGAAGAAAGAATATGAATGATGAAGGGAAACTTTTCTCAGATATTTTGGGAAAAGTTCTTCTGTGCAAGGTAGGTTCTCATAACTACCTTTCAAATGACATGTTTAAATTGCTAGCAGGAGTCATTTGTAGGAAGAAAGTGGATTGGGGATTAATTCTTTTGGAGAAAATCAAAGCAAGTCTGATGACTCTGAATTTTGGTAGGATCATCTCCTTGTTTCTCAATCAATGTAACGCCCCGAGTTTTCTTATGGTCGTTTAAGCGGGAATACGAAATGATAAAGTCTTAAATATTAAATTTATCATTGCGTACTGTAAATGTGAGGGGGGCGTTACCATTTCAGCAACGTCATCGTCGTCACCCAGTGATTTTAATGCTAGGTTGCTGCGTATAAGTGCGTATAGGAAAAATTCACTCATAAACTAAATATATATATATATTAAATCGGCAGGAGCTGCTCTCATTTTCTCCCCTTCCCGTGCCTCTTTTGTGCTGCCTAGGAGGGTTAGGTTTCCGTCGGGCGGGTGTCGCGAGGCGTCGGAGCCGTCAGAGAAGGAATGTTCGAGATCGCCGGGGGATTGTTTTTGTCACCGGAGCAGTGTTGCGGAGGGTTCTAGTTGGCTTCGGCAGTGGTGGTGAAGTATCCTGACCGTCGTTTTCGCTTCGATGAGTGGTGTCGGCTTCCGATTCAGGCAAGAAAACCGCCTCTCCTCCTTCTCCCTTCGTTCCTTGTTTGAGATGGTTTATGATTCGTCATTCTACGCTGGATTTACCATGGGCTGTTGCTTATACTCATATAGGGTTTTTATATGTTGGGGGCTGCTTCTTAAGAGTTGTTAAATGGGGGCTGCTATACTTTGTTTCAGTTTGGATTTGCAATACATCATGGGGGCTGCCTTGTAGAATCTTGTTTGGGGGGCTGTTTTGTGAAACTAGTCATCTTAGGGCTGCTACACTTGGCTCCAGTCTGGATTGTGTTGGGGCTGCTGCAGTTGGATCTATTGGAAATTCCATTTCTTTTGGGGCTGCTTTGCATCATTCTTGTTGGGTTTATTTTGGGGGCTGGTTGTATAATCCCGATTTCATTCTTTTGAGGGTTGGGTATATTGGCATGTCCCTCTAAGAATTTCCTTGATTGGGCTGTGGCTTGGTTTCTTTTAATTCTCCCAGTTTTTTTTTGCCTAATGAAGGCTGGGGTTGTTGGCTTGTCCCTCCAGGAATTTCCTTGAGTGGGATACCCTTTGCTTGAATTCGTTTGGGGAAATTTGGGGCTGTGGCTTGGCTTAATTAAAAAATAAATGGTTAGTCTCATTGGATATGGGGGGTTGGCGGCTGTTGGTTTACCCCTTCTAGGAGGTTTGGTTATTTGGATTGTTCTTTTTTCTTCCCTTTTGTGGGGAGCTTTGGGCTGGTGGCCCCGGGTTTATGCTAGCAGAATTCCTAAAACTAAAATCTATGCTATCAAGATTATATGTTTGGTTCCTTTTGGCTAGTCTCTGGTTATGTTACTTGCAAAATTCTGCGTATCTCGCTTATAAGTAGCTTGAAATAAATAATAATATGGGTGGTTTTTATTTGCTAACTCCTGGGCATATTTATTTGTTTAAATTTGGGTGGTTTGCGGCCAAATTGCATGGAATCTTGCTTGCTAATTCGTGACGGTATGAGGAACCAGATCCTAAATTCCCTGGGAACTTGTTTCCTAATGCCTGGCGGGTTGAGGGATTATAGGCTAAATTCCCTGGGAATTTCTATTGCTAGTTCTCGATGATTCAACGAAGCCATTAATCATTAAACTCGAAAGTGATGTAGATATATTTCGGTTTCGAACTTTATATCCGTTCCAGTTATCGGCGGTTTCATTCTTATAGTAAGTTATCAAATGCTATTATATAACATTATGCATAGGTGCAAGTAGTAAAGTTCATTCCCCTATATTAAACATAAGACCCTCCTCGAGCGTCAAACCACGCATGCTGTTGACAAGTTTTGTTGGAAATGGTTTTGGACCGGAGAGTGGGTGGACGTATGGGCCCTCACCACATTGGTTTTGGACTGGAGAGTGTGTGGACGTATGGGCCCTCACCACAGTGGTTTTGGAGTGGAGAGTGGGTGGACGTATGGGCCCTCACCATAGTGGTTTTGGACTAGAGAGTGGGTGGACGTATGGGCCCTCACCACAGTGGAATATGGACTGGAGAGTAGGTGGACGTATGGGCCCTCACCACAGTGGTTTCAGACTGGAGAGTGGGTGGACGTATGGGCCCTCATCACAGTGGCTTTGGACTGGAGTGTGGGTGGATATTGAGGCCCCCACCACAGTTCTTTTGGCTTGTTGTGCAGCAGCTGGGTTTGGCCTGCTCTTCTTTTGGTTACTTTATACCCTGTTCTGGAGCCGTTTCTTTCTGGCTTGTGCTATTGTTTTAAGGAAATTGTTAAATTTTTTCTTGCCCATAGCTAATTAGCATACCTATCATATTATACTTTTCTCTCCTTTCTTGCCGTTTTCTTGCACCCTTTGGGCTGAGACATTCTTTTCTTATGAATGCCTCAGGTTCAGGTTCATAGCTGCCGCAGGAGATAGAGCGGGGTTGTTCAGTTTCACCCACCGAGGCCTCTCCTCCCTGGTAGGTAAGGATGCAGTTTCCTTGTTTGTTGTAGTCCCTTTTTGTTTTGTCTTCTTTCTTTCTTGCGGGTTCGTGTCAGCAGTTGGCGCTCGTATGGATTTTGCTCAGATTTTTACTTGCTTATGCTCCTACTTGTATTTCTTTTCCTATTTTGGTTTTAATATACCTGTACTCTCTAGGAAATGTATTATTTTTGGTTTACATGAAACTCATTTAGCAAATTAATTTTTTATAACATGCCTTGTTTTACTAATTATTATGCATCACCTATTTGCAAAAAGTGTAGACAGTATTTTTCTTAAAATATACTAAATTTACACTTTTGTTCGCCCTGGAGACATATCTTGTCTTCAATGCTCTTAGGATTAAAAGGAATCTATTTTTCTTACTTCTTCCGTTGTGTGCGCATTCTTTTTTCTATGGGTGGCTATGAAGACCACAGGGCCGAGGGGCACGACCTGCTAACCAAAGAAAGAAATGTTAAAAGATAATTTTTTTTAACCAAATACCTATCTTTTCTCGCAAAATGTTCGTTAGAGTGCTTGCCTAAACGTATGTAGTTGTCCCCTGCAGGACGTGGCATCACAACGCGTATTTTTCCCTTTACTCTGATATCATAGCATAATTTGGGGAAAACACGGGTTGTGGCAGTTGGCATCAGAGGGAGATTGACCGCATTGCTGGAAATGGTCTGGTTGGCCCGGTTAACCACCTAATGAGAATCGTTATTCATTGCATACACTCACCAATGGGTCACCGGTAGATCTCGGCTGAAGCACGAACACTACACTCATAAGCATGAAAGAAGTATACGGGGCATATTATGTAGTATGAGATGCATAATATGTGTCTGTATATGGATCCTCATAGGTGACACCATGCGTCTGTTATGTAGTATGAGATGCATAACGTAGGTTGCATGCGTGTCCAATAGATTTTTCTTTTTCGTTGCATGCAATAATATGTAGTATGGGATGCATAAGATCGCATGCGTACACCGCTCATAGCATGCATTAAGGCCTTTTTCTTAGTTTGCATAGCACTGCATGCATAACATAACATTGCATAAGCACACGTACCAAGCTAGAGATCTACACGATGACACATGTACACACATGATTTCAAAGGTAAGATGCTAAGTTTATATGCATAAGGGAGAGGTGCACGAGAGATAATGGATGATATACCATCCCGAGTGTAGCGAAATATTATGTATTTACTTTTCCCAGAGAAAAAGCAATAGCAAAAGCAAGTATTTGTATGTCTTCCTTTCCTAGAGGTTTGAGTCCAGCCTTATCATGTTGTTTGTTGTTGTTTCTGCTAGATATGGCTTCTAGGAGTCGGCCTGCGAAACCCGTTCCCCAGTCTGAGGGCGAGACATCAGGTGCACATAGTGAAGCGGTAATTGAAGAGCTATGTCTGAATAACCAGACTTTGGCGCGATAGTTGGTCGCAATGCAGGCATTGCTGAATGCCACTCAGCGACAGCAACCCGTGACGAGCCAGCCGAAGCCTGTCCGTCCTGCACCCCTTGTTCCCCCTGCTGCGTTGCCGCCAAAGCTGAACTTTATTTCCCACTTCCAGAGGCTAGTACCCCCGACTTATGATGGGAAGGCAGACTTTATGGCGCTTGATGATTGGATCTTGGCGATGGAGGAGATGTTTTCGTATTCTGGTGTGTCAATGGACAAGAGAGTGATGATTGTCGCCTTTCAGCTGAAGGGTTTGACAAAGAGTTGGTGGATCAGGGAGAAGGAAGCACTCGCCGAAGGTTGCTCGTGGGAGCAGTTTAAGGGGAGACTGTTGAAGAAATTCCTGCCTGCAGTTGAGCAAGATCACCTAATGAATAATTTCTTGCATCTGAAGCAAAGACAACTCATAGTAGGCGAGTATGAGATTGAGTTCAGCAAGCTGAGCAGGTTCGCCCCGGATTTGGTTGCCTCTGAGGAAAACCAGATGAAGAGATTTTTGAGAGGTCTCCGTAGTGAGATCTAGCAGCTAGCTTGTGCTTACCGGTCCGTAAGCTTTGCGGATGCGGTGGAAGCCACGCTGAAGGTAGAAGCGATTGAGAATGCCAAGAATAGAGGAAAGAAATTTAGAAAGGAGAAGAGGAAAGCAGGCGATGGAGGCAGCTCCGCTCCGAGTAAGAAGGGCAAGGTAGTGTGCAGTTTCTGCGGCCGTGTGGTCCACCCCTTTGAAAAATGTTTTAGGAGACAGGGTGCGCAGGAGCAGCAACAGCTGATGGCTCTTCAAGGTGCCCTGAAGAAACCCCACCTTTGCACCATTTGCAATCAGGCGGGGCATGATGCTGCCCAGTGTTGGAAGAAGGATAAAGTATGTGGGTATTGCGGGAAGAAGGGCCATGACGCGACTCAGTGCCGGTTGAAGGATAAGTCTTGTTATCAGTGCAGACAAAGGGGACACTTGAAGTCCAAGTGTCCGCAGCTCCAGATGGCTGGCCAGCAGCTTGCGCTTTCGGCCGTGACACCGCCACCACCCAGCAACATCAGTTAGATCGAGGGAAGGTAAAGTTTAAT
Organism: Dactylorhiza incarnata; assembly: GCA_033032865.1. Classification (NCBI taxonomy): domain Eukaryota; kingdom Viridiplantae; phylum Streptophyta; class Magnoliopsida; order Asparagales; family Orchidaceae; genus Dactylorhiza; species Dactylorhiza incarnata. The sequence goes on from JAWHQI010000224.1 coordinate 2,648,895, forward strand.
GCAGTGACAAAGGAAGAACCGCAATGCTCGAACCAGGTCATATCAGGTTCGTCCTCGTTCTCGTTGTAGTTCAATCTTGGTATGATAATTTAGTCGCTATATTAATGTCTTATCCTTGTTATGTCGTGTGTTTATACTGCCTTGTTAGGCGAGTTTAAGGTCCGAAATTGTTGGGCGCACATTCTTTTTGACTCTGGTGCCACTCACTCTTTTGTGTCCAACAAGTTTGTTGATCGGCATCGCTGGGCCTTGGAGCGTGTTGAGGATCCGTTTTGTGTCAAGTACCCATCCAGAGATTCGGTGGTGTCAGATCTGTGCATGAGGCAGTGTCCAATTGTTTTGGATGGATTTTTGGCCTATGCTGACTTGAAGGTGATCGATTTGGAGGATTTCGACGTGATCCTGGGCATGAATTGGCTAGCCCGATACGATGCTGTGATCCAGTGCAGGGATAAGCGTCTAGATTTCCTGATGGATGATGGCCAGCCCAGGAGCGTGTTTGGCTTCCCGCGTCAAACTTCCTCAGTCATGTCGGTGGTCTGTGCCCAGGCCTTGGCGGAGTTTGATGGTCGTGTCTACTTTGTTTCTGTTTTGCTTGCGGCTTGTGCATCGTCGCCTTGTGTTGAAGACATCCCTGTGGTGTGGGAGTACCCGGACATTTTTCCCGACAACCTTCCTGGTCTTCCTCCTGAGCGAGAAGTAGAGTTTGTGATAGATTTGGAGCCTGGGACCCGCCCTATTGCAATGGCACCCTACCATATGGCACTGCGAGAATTGGAGGAGCTGCGCACCCAGTTGGATGAGTTGTTGTAGTTTGGCTTTATTAGGCCGAGTTCGTCGCCTTGGGGTGCGCCGGTTCTGTTCGTAAAAAAGAAGGATGGGACGATGAGGCTATGCATTGATTATAGGGAGTTGAACAAGGTTACGATTAAAAATAGGTATCCGTTGCCGCGGATTGATGATTTGTTTGATCAGTTGCATGGTAGCTTGCTTGTTCTCGAAGATTAACCTTCGGTCTGGTTATCAACAATTGAGGATCTGCGACTCAGATGTTCCACGAACAGCTTTCCAGACGCGTTATGGGCATTTTGAGTTCCTGGTGATGTCTTTTGGGCTGACAAATGCGCCCTCTGCTTTTATGGATTTGATGAACAGGGTATTTCGAGATTATCTAGACCAGTTTGTGGCGGTTTTTATTGATGATGTGTTGGTCTATTCTTTGAGTTTAGAGGAGCATGCTCGGCATTTGCATTTGGTGATGTCTACCTTGAGAGCACACAAGCTGTATGCCAAGCTGAGCAAATGCGAGTTCTGGCTTTTGCAAGTCTCCTTCTTGGGTCACGTGGTGAGCAAGGGTGGCCTCTCTGTGGACCCAGCTAAGGTTGCTACTATTTTGGATTGGAAAAGACCGGCAACGCCTAAGGAAATCCAGAGTTTGTTGGGCTTGGCAGGCTATTATCGAAGGTTTGTGGAAGGATTCTCAGGTACTTCCGCGCCTCTGACTAGGTTGATGCGGAAGGGAGCAGCTTTCGATTGAGGCGAGCAGTGCGAGGAGGCCTTTCAGGAGTTAAAGAGAAGGATGTGTTCCGCCCCAGTTTTGGCTCTCCCTGTTGAGGGAGTGGAGTTTCAAGTTTATGTTGATGCTTCGCGGATAGGCCTTGGGTGCGTCCTCATGCAAGAAGGCAAGGTCATTGCGTATGGGTTGAGGCAGCTAAAGGTTCATGAGAGGAACTACCCTACGCATGATTTAGAGTTTGCTGCGGTGATTTATGCCCTGAAGCTGTGGAGGCATCTTTTGTATGGGCTGTCGTGCAAGATCTACTCAGACCACAAGAGCTTGATTTACATGTTTTCTCAGCGAGATCTGAACTTGCGCCAGCGTCGGTGGGTGGAGTATGTGGCAGATTATAATGTGGAGATCCTGTATCACCCAGGTAAGGCAAATGTAGTGGCGGATGCCCTAAGCAGGAAGTCGGCTTCTGTTTTTGGACACTCCGTGCAGTCTCTGGTTGAGGAGTTCCTTTTGATGAGTATCACGGTGAATCCCAGGGGTGGGCCGTCTTGTTTGGAAGTTGAAGAACCTTCTTAGATTACTCTGGCAAAGTCGCATCAAAAGGATGATCTGGATTTGCAGCACCTCCGAGGTAGAGCCGAGAGGGGTGAGTTGACGGATTTCTCGATCGATGTCAAGAGTACCTTGAGGTACCGTGGCAGGCTTTGCATACCCGCTATGGAGGAGATTCGAGCGAAGATTTGTGAGGAGGCTCATGACTCCAGCCTATCTTATCATCCTGGCTCTATGAAGAGGTATCACGATTTGAAGCAGATCGTGTGGTGGTCAGGCATGAAGGGCGACATTACAAGGTTTGTATCGCAGTGTTTTACCTGTCAGCGCATCAAGGCGGATCATATGAGACACGGGGGCAAGTTGACCCCGTTGGATATTCATTTGTGGAAGTGGGAGATTATCTCCATGGACTTTATTATTGGTTTACCGAGATCCCCTCGGGGACATGATGCGATGTGGGTGATCGTGGACAGGTTGACCAAGTGTGCTCATTTCGTGCCGTACAAGACTGGCTATTCGATGGAGAAGATTGCATCTCTGTATGTGTAGGAGGTCATTAGACTGCATGGAGTGCCTGCGAGCATTGTGTCCGATCGGGATTCCAGGTACACTTCCCATTTTTGGCAGAACCTGCAAGGGGCTTTGGGCACAGATCTTAGATATTCTACAACTTATCACCCGCAGACGAATGGGCAGACGGAAAGGGTAAATCAGATCGTGGAGGATATGATCAGGTGTTACATTTTGGAGCATGGAGGAGCTTGGGATGAATGCCTTGGGATTATGGAGTTTGCATACAATAATAGTTATCAGGAGAGCTTGCAGATGGCTCCTTTTGAGGCTCTATATGGGAGGCGTTGTCAGACTCCCCTGTTCTGGGCTGAAGTGGGCGAGAAGCCATTTTTGGGCCATGAGGCTTTGGAAGAGATGAGCATTGTTGTGACGCAGATCCGTGAGAAGCTCCGAGTAGCTCAGGAGTGCTATGAGAAGTACGCCAATCGGCATAGGAATGATTTAGAATTTGTGGTGGGGGACATGGTGTTAAAAGATTTGAGAAGAGCCATAAGCTGGACCCCAGGTATGTGCGACCCTTTCAGATCATCGAACGCATCGGAGTTTCTGCTTACAGGTTATCGTTACCTGCCTCCTTCCCTGGTGTGCATGACGTATTTCATGTAAGACAGTTACGGAAGTGCGTCCTCAGCGATCGCCATGTTTTAGATTCTGTGCCAGCGCTGCAGCCCAATCTATCCTTTGTGGAGCAACCCGTTCGTATCTTGGAGAAGCAAGATCGAGTGTTGCGAAGAAAGTCCATCCCTATGGTGAAGGTCCTCTAGGGTAATCAGGATGTTCGGGGTGCAACCTGGTAGATAGAGTCAGCAATGAAGGAGTCCTATCCTCATCTTTTCGGCTAGTTTCCCCGGTAAACCTTCGTCTCTTGTGCTTTTCCTTGTTTGGTATTGTTGTTGCAAAAATTCGGGGCGAAACTTTTTGTTAGGAGGGGTGGTTGTAACGCCTCAGGTTTTCTTATAGTCTTTTAAGCAGGAATACGACATGATAATGTCTTAAATATTAAATTTATCATTGCATAGTGTAAATGTGAGGGGGGCGTTACCGTTTCGGAAATGTCGTCGTCGTCGCCCGGTGAGTTTAATGCTTGGTTGCTGTGTATAAGTGCGTATAGGAAAAATTCACTCATATAATATATATATGTATATTAAGAAATCGGCAGGAGATGCTCTCATTTTATCCCCTTCTCGTTCCTCTTTTGTGCTGCCTAGGAGGGTTAGGTTTCCGTCGGGTGGGTGTCGCGAGGCACCGGAGCCGTCGGAGAAGGGAGGTTAGAGATCGTCAGGGGCTTGTTTCGTCGCCGGAGCGGGGTTCCGGAGGGTTCTAGTTGGCTTTGGCAGTGGTGGTGAAGTCTCCCAGCCGTGGTTTTTGCTTCGACGAGTGGTGTCGACTCCCGATTTAGGAAAGAATTCCGCCTCTCCTCCTTCCCCCTTCGTTCCTTGTTTGAGATGGTTTATGATTCGTCATTCTACGCTGTATTTACCATGGGCTGTTGCTTATAGTCAGATCGGATTTTATATGCTGGGGGTTGCTTCTTAAGAGTTGTTAAATGGGGGTTGCTATACTTGGTTTCAGTTTGGATCTGATATACATCATGGGGGCTGCCTTGTAGAATCTTGTTTGGGGGGTTATTTTATGAAACTAGTCATCTTGGGGTTGCTACACTTGGCTCCAGTCTGGATTGTTGATGAGCCAAACTATATCCGCAAACGATAACGGCAAGTTTACCGTATCGAATGTAGTATAGGTTATAAAACCAAGGTCGTATAAAAATTCGGGCGTGTTGATTACTCTTACTCAAGAAGATCTCTATTGTTCTATCAAAAAGTACTTGATTTGGTTGCAACAAGAAAATTAGCTTAACTTGAAAATTATAACTATTGAAGAGAGGGAGGACAAACTTTAGAGAAATGGATGAATAAAACAACAATAATTTTTAGTAATTCAAAAGAGGAATTACAACTATTGAAAAGGGAAATTACAAGTGCAAGAAAAAGTAAAACTAGATTACCCAAAACAGGAGAAATAATGCAGAAAAATGGAGGCTTGGACTCCAAAACAAGGTGTCTGATCATCTGGAGGAGCTGCCTTTAATAGCTGAAAATTTGGTGTTACACGCCCTTGGTCACGCCCGTGACCAAGGGGCGTGTAAGGGGCGTGATCGGTGCTGGTGGAGAGGGTGCGTTCTGGCTTCAATGAAGGCGTTACGGACGTGTCACGCCCTATGTCACGCCTGTGACCTTTAAAACTCGCTGTTGGCGGGAAGCTTCGGCGGGAAATTGGCGCGGGAAGAGTCACGCCCGTGTGCTGGATGTCACGCCTCAAATGTCACGCCCGTGACTTGATGTCACGCCCATGACTAGGGGGTGTGTAATTTTAATTGACGTGGCAGCTGGCTCTGGATGCTTGTGGCGGGTCGTGGCCGTGGTGTTGGGTCACGCCCTTGGTCACGCCCGTGACCTGGGGCGTGTACTTGGCGAATTCTTCACGAAACGTCCTCGGAGTGGCAGAAACAGGTTTGGAATAACTCGTAGGTTACACGCCCATGGGTCACGCCCGTGACCTAGGGCGTGTAATTTAACTTTTTGCTTGAAACAGCCCAGAAAACCTGAAAACACAAAATAAACTTAAGTTAGCTTATGAAATAAACAATGGAAGGATTTATATGATAAAATTCCTATAAATAACATAATTTTATATTAAAAACATAATAAACCTAAACTAAAAGATGAGTAAATAAATTACTCATCAAACACCCCCATACTTGCTTATTGCTCGTCCCGAGCAAACCAGTCTTCATAAGGGTAGGAAAAATTAATGCTAGAAAGAAATATGAAAGCTACAGAGTAAAATGCGAAGTTCTATGCTGACATGTGTAAATGTTTTAGTAAAAAGACGTTCTTGGCATAAATGCTAATTTATGAAATATTTAACTGCGTTATAATTATTTATTATCACTTTTAAAATGAGTCGATGGTCAATCAAAAAGTTATGTAAATGGAGAAAATAGTGTGATTGCTGAGATTTAAATTACTAGACTTGAACGCTCGGGGTGGCCTCCAAAGAAATCCATCAATGTCGACGGCCATAGGCTTGCCCGTTTGCACCTTCTCCACTGCACTTCACACTAAATCAACTCTATGGATCTTTAGGACTTAAATAGGGTATATTTTAAGGCTTAGGTTTAAGGGTGAGGTAAACAATGATAAACATGAAGGCGCATTCCACTTAAACAAAAAATTTTGAGCTAAATAATGACTACCACACAATAAAGAAGCTTTACCCCCATACTCATATTTTTCTATGGGAAACACTCTCATTCTTTTTTTTTATATCACGAATCTTCATAATTTGGATCATTCCAGGTATGCATGTGCATACCTAGGCCGCAAATCATTATGAGATTGTTGCATCTTGATATAACCTTCATTTCTTTTGAATTGATACCCATAATTTTTTCTTCATTCAATCATACCCAAATAAATTTTTTCAAAAAATTAGCTCAAAATTTCAACTGGTCATTTGGGTTTTGGGCTTTTTAGCTTTGCTGCCGAAATGATTAGGGTGGTTCAAATAAAGGTGTAAGGCTCTAATTTGTGTGAACAATGGTAGTAAATCTAGGTTGGGTGCAAAGGCTCAAACTATCCAAAGAAAGGCCTAAATCACCTCCGTAAGGTTAATTTGTCTAAAGTGCACATGTTTCGAAAATAGCTTGGGGCAAGTTCTAGACATCGAGAAAGGACACCCTTCTGTTTAAATCGAGTAATAGCTTTCTAACAATCTTCTACACATTCACCTAAACTACTTTTGGATAAGACCGGATTCGAATTAAAAGTAAAATAAATTATTACTGCGCAAATTAATAAAACATAATTTTAGATCTATGCCAAGAATTTAATTTTACACCAACACTACTCAAGGACATGCATATGACTAGGAGCACTACATGAGTCAACAATTTTACTCAAAAGTTTCAAAAACTATTCTAGCACAAAATTATTTTTAGTCCATATGAAAAACAGTCTACTTAGAACTTACAATTTAACAAGTGGGCGTTTTGATGAATAAAAAGAACATTTCCTAATAGATTTTTTTTTAGTTCTTGGACTTCCCAAGATCTACCCGGTGAAGGGTTTGCAAGGTACTAGAGGCTATGATGGGAATTCAAGCCCAAAGCATCCTTTCCAAGAAATTTTAATTTCGATTTTCTAATTTTGTTTTATTTTTTTTTCAAGTCAAACTACAAAGAAAGCTATGCTACACCCCCATACTTAAAATTAAACATTGTCCTCAATGTTTAAAACTAAGTAAGAAGATAAAATCAGGAATTAGACTTTTTATTTTATTTTTATTTTTAGAAAATGAAATAAATTAAACAACAAAAAGAAAGAAAAATAAATAAGTGGCTAAAGGGTGAAGAGGGCTTCCCTAATCGGTAGACGAGGTTGCCGGACAGAAAATGAAACCTGCAAAATTAAGTTAAACAAAACAAACAAAAGATAACGTTGGGTTGCCTCCCAAAAGCGCTTTGTTTACCGTCGCGTAGCTTGACTAAGTGGCGTTCTACAAGTTTGTGAGGTTAAGCGTATCAATTTTGCCGGGCGCTGGGTCGCCGGAATGATATAATTTCAATCGGTGTCCGTTAATTTTCAAAAGGCCTTGATCCGGGTGTTCTATTAGCACGGTCCCATATTGTAACGCCCCTGATTTTTTCGGTAATTGTCTATTTCAGTGATGGCGTGTTAATGACGTCGGGGCGTTACTTTTAACGTCGAGTTAGCGGCGCGTTGCCGTTTGCGCGTTTTCGCGTCCGTTTGGGTCAAGTCGACCAAAATTTGCGACGACCCGAAATTGGAAAATTTTACGTTAGGAAATTAGATTATTTAATTTTAGACTTGTCTATCAAGTTTCGTCGCGGTCCGAGCCATTTTGGAGCCTCGGCGCATTTTAGAAGTTTTGTATATATTTAAAGCTCGACGTAACTTCCGCCATTCATATCTCGAAAACGGCACGTCGGATTTTGATTCCAACTTCGTCGTTGGATTCGTAGCGCCGCCGTTCACCTAAGGCGTTATTTTCGTTGGATTCGGCGTTCGTTATTTTTTTTATAAAATAACAATAATAATAATAATAATAATATTATTATTATTATTATAAAATATAAAAAAAGAATTTCGAATGTATATATATATACAAGCTGCGTCGATTCTTTCCAGCCCCCTCTCAAAGCTGCGTCGATTCCTTCCAGCCCCCTCTCAAAGCTGCGTCGATTACTTCCAAACCCCCTTGCATCGACTCCCCTGCAGCCTTGCGTCGACTTCACTCCTCCCCTTGCGTCGACATCTTCAGCTCCTGCTATTAATAATAATAATAATAATAATAATGATATCAGTATTATTAAAAATTATATGATGTTGCCTAAAAGGAAACGAACCTTCTGCTTCTTCCTCATTCTGTCCGAACGAGCGACGGGGACGGCGATTTCTCGAATCTTCCGGACGTCGCCGACGGAGCTCCGGTGGTCGGAATCGCGAGCCGAGCATAGATTCGGAAAGCTCTCGACGAGAGCTTCGTCCTCGTGGTAATTTCCTTCCATTTCGTGAAACTTTATTGTTAGGGTTTTCGGCCCTAACCTTCGTTTTGGTCATTTTTCTGTAGATCTCGCCTCGTCGTGCCTCCTTTTGGGCCGATCTACGACGAGGAGTTGTTCGGAGAACGATTCCGGTGATTTGAAGGCAAGTGGTGATCTTGCTCCTTCTCTTTGCTAAAATCCCTTCATTTTTGTCTCTCGCCTTTGCTTCCAGTAACTGGTTTTATGCTAAATTTTATCATCTGCCTCACTTTGCTTATTTTTACTCAATATAAATTTTCTCAGCTCGTTAACCAAAAATGTTGCCTAATGTTCTGACGGGCCTCGTCCCTATTCCTTTGAAATTGCATGAAAATATGAATTCTGTTGGAGGTCGTACGCGGTGTGGTTTTTGCCCCCGGTGCGGTGCTCTTTTAAGCTTTTGATTTGGAGGCTGTACGCGGTGTGGTTTTTGCCCCCGGTGCGGTGTCTTCTTAAGCATTTTGATTGGGAGTCTGTACGCTGTGTGGTTTTTCCCCCGGTGCGGTGCTCTTCTTTTGGATGAGCTGATCAGTCTCTATAATTCTGAACAAGAGTAACATGATTAATAATTTGAAAACGGATAGCTTTTCTTTTGCTTATGGCGAGTTTTGTCATCGCCTGTGTTCTCACCTTTGTTTGGTGAGCATATTCTGCTGATTTTTTTAGTTGTTCTGTTGTTTCTTTTTGCTGATGATTAGATACTTCTGCTGTTCCTTTTCCTGTCGATTACTTGCTTCTAGCTTTGTCATGACTGACCCTTGCAGCTTCTGTTTCCCTCCGGTCTCGCGGAGGTTTGCTTACTTTCTTATTTTCTGCACCACTTGTAACTTGCTTCTGAGGTGTTCTTTCTTTGAATGCCTCAGGTTCTGGACAGTAGCAGGTGTTAGTACAGAGCTGCTTTAGTTGCTATCTCCTGACTCTCTTGAGGTAGAGTATTCTGTGGACTTGTTAGCCCATGGGTTCGTGTCAGGTGTTGACACCTGTGGTGCCGTTTAGTTAGATTTTTGTTTCACTGCTGTTGTTACTTGTGGTTCAATTTTGAGCACTTGTTCTGGAATGGTTAGACATTGGTTGGCTTTATGGCCCCTTGTTAGATATGTTAAGGTAATTGTTGCATTGCATATCATGTTTTGAAATGCTAATCTCACTACTTTCCACGCGTGATAAATCTATTTTTATATATAGTAAATCCACACATTCGATCTTGCATGGTGCACCTCACTAGGTCTTCATGTTCACTTAGGCCACTAAGTAATTAAATCAAGTATTTTTCCGCCGTGTAAAACTATATTTTTAAAAGCGTGGACTAGTTGATCCACCTAGCCGAGGGACGCGGCTTGTTAATCTTTTTGCATAAATTATATTTAAATCTCTTTGAGTTAATAATAATATTTGCTTGACTGCGAAGAAGGATGAATTGCCTTAACGTCAGTAGGCGTCCCCTACGTGACGTGTCATCACAATGTGTAGCTTTCCCTACTCTGATAGCATTTTAAATGTTGGGAAAATGCGGGTTGTGACAGTTGGTATCAGAGGTAGGTTCTGTGAAAAAGGTAGTTGGGTGGTTTGGCGTGTGAGCCAAACAACCGCTATCCTAAGAAGAACCTCATAAGATCATTTCATTGTATACACACACCGATATGTCATCAATATGTCTTGACCGAAGCATAGTCACTACACGCATAGCATGATAAGAAGTATACGGGGCATATTATGTAGTATGGGATGCATAATATGTGTTTGTATATGGATCCACCATAGGCGGCAACATGTGACGGTTATGTAGTATGGGATGCATAACCACCATTACATGGGTGCCCATTAGCACGTTTTCTTTTTCGTTACATGTAATGTTATGTAGTATGGGATGCATAACATTACATGTGTACGCCGCTCATAACATGCACTAAGGCCACTTTCTAGAATGCATAGCACTGCATACATTCATATCATCGCATAAGCACGCGTGCCAAGTTAAAGACATACCAGATGACATATGTACACACATGATTTGAAAAGAAATTTAAATGTTCATGCACTCATGTAATAGCATAAGAGTCAATAGGATGATGGTGCATCATCCTAAGTTAATCATGGTATCATTTCATGAAATTCCAGAACAAGGTAACAACAATAGCAGGTTGTTTTCTTTCCTGTTCCGAATCGATCCGTGAATTTTTCCGAGTCTGTTTGGCTTAAGCTTTGTAAGCCTGTTTCTGATTGAATGTCCATCCTTCTTCTAGACATGTCTCGTAGGAGAATGACACAATCGGCTCCCCTGCCTGAGGGAGAGTCTTCTGGTGGTCAGAGTGAGTCCGTGATCGAAAGCCTGCGATAGAGCAATGAGGCTTTGACGAGACAGTTGGTCGCGATGCAGGCTCAGATTCAGTCTTTGGTGTCTGCTGCCTCGGTGCAGCAGCCTGTTGTGCAAGAACCGGTGGTGAGTCCAGCCGCTCCTGCTCCCCTAGTGCCTCCAGTGGCATTGCCACCGGAGATGAACTTCATTTCACGCTTTCAGCGGTTGGGACATCCTACCTATGATGGTAGGGTAGACTTCATGGCCCTGGATGATTGGGTGATCAGCATGGAGGAGATGTTCTCCTATTCAGGTGTCTCGGAGGCTTCGAAGGTGATGGTGGCTGCTTATCAACTGAAGGCTTTGGCGAAAGGTTGGTGGATTAGGGAGAAGGAAGGTCTCGCCGAGGGATGCTCTTGGGAGACGTTTAAGAAGTTGTTGCTTAAGAAGTTCCTCCCTTCAGTTGAGCGCGACCGATTGATGAACAACTTTCTGCATCTGAAGCAGAGGCAGCTCACCGTCAGTGAGTACGAGATCGAGTTTAGCAAGTTGAGTAGATTCGCCCCCCAAGTTGGTGGCCTCGGAGGAAGGTGGAGTGAAGAGGTTTTTGGGTGGTCTCACTGGCAACGTCCAGCAGTGGGCTAGCGCCTATGGGTCAAAGACATATGCTGAAGCGGTGGAGGCGGCATTGAAGGCCGAGTCTATTGAGAAGACGAAGATTCGTGGGCAGCAGATAAAGAGTGATAAGAGGAAATCTGATGATCGGGAGAGTTTTAAGGCGTCTCACTCGGACCCGAAGAAGAGGGGTGTGGGACACTGTAGCTTCTGTGGCAAGCTGGGCCACCCGTTCGAAAGCTGTTTCAAGAGGCTCGAGGCGTTGGAGCCGTTAAAGGTTAGTGCAATTCAAGACGCACCTAAGGCGATCCCAGTGTGCTCTTTCTGTTCTAAGCCCAGGCATGAGGCGGCCCGATGTTACAAGAAGGCCGGTTGCTGTTTCCTGTGTGGGCAAAAAGGACATCATAGGGCCGACTGCCCGAATTCACAGACCGTGACTTCAGCGGTTCCTCTGCAGGCCTTGCCGCCGCCCCCGCAGTTCGTGGGCAAGACTAAAGGAAAGCTTAATGTGCTGACTAGAGAGGAAGCTCAAACCTCAGCGCACGTGATATCTGGTTAGTTCCTTTCCTCTAAACTTGTTCTCCTTTTTCTAAAATTTAGCTTACTAGTTGTCTAGTGATGCACGCTTATTTAGATGAATTCAAGGTGAAGAATAAGTGGGGGCGTGTCCTGTTTGATTCGGGAGCGTCTCACTCTTTTGTTGCTAGAAGTTTTGTTGATAGGCACCGATGGTCTATTGACCGGTTGGATGATGCCTTGTCCGTTAAGTTTCCGTCTGGAGATCAGGTTACGTCAGATCGGGGTATCCGGGAGTGCCCCATTTCTTTGGGTGGTGTCCAGGTTCTGGCAGATTTGAAGATGCTAGATTCGGCAGATTTTTATGTGATTCTTGGGATGGACTGGTTGTCCAAGTATGATGCCGTGATCAAGTGCAAGGAGAAGCGGCTAGATTTCAAGCTGGGTGACGGACGTCCTTTGAGCATTTATGGTTTACCTCGGGAGAGTTCTCTGATTATTTCTGCGGTACGTGCCCGCCGAGCTTTAGCCTCTGGTTGTTTGGGTTTTCTGGTTTCTATCAGCGCTGTGGATGCTTCTCGTGTGGAACCAACCGTGGAGGGTATCCCGGTGGTGCGAGAGTTTCCCGATGTTTTTCCGGACAAGCTTTTCGCACTTCCTCCCGAAAGAGAGGTGGAGTTTTCCATAGACCTCGAACCAGGCACCCGACCCATTGCCAAGGCACCGTACCGCATGGCGCCTCGTGAGTTAGAAGAATTACGTGTTCAGTTGGATGAACTTTTGGAGTGTGGTTTCATCAGACCGAGTACTTCTCCATGGGCTGCTCCTGTTCTCTTCGTGAAGAAGAAGGACGGTTCCATGAGGCTGTGTATCAATTATCGAGAGTTGAATAAGGTGACGATCAAGAATAGATATCCGTTGTCGCGGATTGATGATTTGTTCGACCAGCTGCGTGGGTGCACCAAATTCTCGAAGATTGATCTTCGTTCAGGCTACCACCAGTTGAGGGTTCGTGAGTCAGACATTCCTCTGACGGCTTTTAGATCCCCGTACGGGCATTTCGAGTTCCTCGTGTTGTCCTTTGGTTTGACCAACGCGCCTTCTGCGTTCATGGATCCGATGAACCGGGTATTCAAGGACTTTCTTGACCGTTTTGTGGTCATCTTCGTCGACGACGTTCTCATCTATTCTCGCAGCGATGAGGAGCATGCCTATCATTTGCGTCAGGTTCTGTCTGTCTTGAGAGAGCATAAGCTGTATGCTATGCTGAGCAAGTGCGAGTTTTGGCTGCCTCAGGTGTCCTTTTTAGGACATGTGGTGAGCAAGGATGGAATCTCCGTTCATCCCGCCAAGATTTCAGCGGTGATGGATTGGAAGAGACCTTCTACTCCAAAGGAGATCAGAAGTTTCTTGGGTTTGGCCGGTTATTATAGGAGATTTGTGGAGGGTTTCTCCACATTGTCCGCTCTGATGACCCGGCTTACGCAGAAGAATGCCGCCTTCATTTGGAGTGATAAGTGTGAGGAGGCTTTCCAAGAGCTGAAGAGAAGGTTGTGTTATGCCCCAATTCTCATTCTGCCTATCAAGGGAGTGGGGTTTGCGGTGTATGTTGATGCTTCCCACATCAGACTTGGATGCGTTCTGATGCAAGAGGGGAAGGTGATCGCCTATGGATCTAGGCAATTGAAGGTTCATGAGAAGAATTACCCTACCCATGATTTGGAGTTTGCGGCGGTGATCTATGCCTTGAAGTTGTGGAGACACCTTCTGTATGGCGCTGTGTGCAAGATCTATACTGATCATAAAAGCTTGAAGTATGTATTCACACAAAAGGAGCTGAATTTGCGCCAACGCCGGTGGTTGGAATATGTTGTTGATTATGAAGTGGATATCCTTTATCATCCCGGTAAGTCCAATGTGGTGGCCGATGCGTTGAGTAGGAAGACGGCTCAGATCTTCAACTTATCTGTTCAAGCCTTAGTTGAGGAGTTTCTTTTGATGGATATTTCGGCGGTGAGCCGTGGCGAGCGCTCTCGCTTGGAGGCAGAAGAGCCTTCGTGGATCACTCTCACAAGATTACATCAGAAAGAAGACCCAGACCTTCATCATCTCCGGGGAAGGGCGAGAAAGGGGAATTATCTGATTTCTCCATAGATGAGCTTGGCACCCTCTTGTATAGAGATAGATTTTGTATTCCGGCGGTGGGAGATATTCGAGTTATGATTTGTAGTGAGGCTCATGGATCTAGTGTGTCCTACCACTGATGCGATGATTCGGCAAGTGCACCGGTCGCGCAAGTAATAATAATGGGGAAAATCCCCGAGTGTCGGTCTCTTGAGGAACACAGTAAGGTGGAGTTAGGTTTCGAGGAAGGACTTGAGATTGAAGTCCTTAAATCGGATGGAATGCGGGGGAGTTGGGTTGGCTTTTGGAAAATAAAATAAAAGCTATCAACTACTCCTATGCAATGCCGCTATGCAATGCTTCGCTTGGGGGGATGGAGACTAGGCAGGCCTTGAGCGCGCTGCGTCGAAAGGGCAGATGGACGAGTAGGCAAGCGGAATCGAACTGTGCAGGCCTTGAGCGCACTGCTTCGTTAGGCGGGATGGAATACGGGCCGCGATGCCACGCTTCAGTAGGCGGATGGACGAGTAGGCTAGCGGAGTGAGGGTCGCAAGCACCTCTTAGACAAGCACGCCACTAGCAATTGCTAGTGCGGCACACGAACGTGACGACGGAATGGAAATGGACGGCGGCGCACCTCAAGCAACTCAAATAGCTAAATTACACAATCACATAGACATGAAATATATATGTAAATATAACTAATTCAAGTGCCACTTCATCATCATGATTAGATCTAGCTACAAATACATCAAAAAGAGAAGAATAAGGCAAGAAATCGACCGAATCCGAAGTCTCGTTGTAGATTCACGGTTGGAATCGCCGGGTTGTCAATCCGCGTCCAAGCTCGGTCCGCAACTACGTCCGGGGTAGAGAGAGCTGTCACGACTCTCCAATGGACCCGTCTTCTTCGTGTCACGATCCGGTAGAGGTTGCAAACTTCCTCTTGCTCGATGGAGATGGCGGCTAGATCTCTCTTTGAAGCTCTTGGATGAAGGAGGAGGCCGAGAGGAAACTCCGGCTCAAGATTGGCGTGAATAACAAGCCCGTAGCACCTCCAGATGGTGGGCGACGATGGAGGGGCGAAACTGGCGCGGAACGGCGGAGCTGGGCGTGAAAACAGCGGTCGATCTGACCTAAATCGCGAGCAGCGGAATTTATAGGCGCTGGAATTAACAGTGCGCACGGTCATTGGCGCACGACCAGTGGTCGTGCGCACTAGAATCCTGTGATCGTGCGCTCTGCCTGGACGGAGCCTGCAAAGACAGAAATTATAAAATAACATGTTCGCACGACCAGTGGTGCACGACCGGTGGTCGTGCGCACTATCGTAGGTGGTCGTGCGCACTGGTTGAAACAGAACTCATGAAATTGATGATAAGTGCGCACGAACAGTGGCGCACGACCGGTGGTCGTGCGCACTATCGTAGATGGTCGTGCGCACTGCACCAAACAGAACTCATAAAAAAGGGTTAAGTGCACACGATCAGTGGCGCACGACCAGTGGTCGTGCGCAATAGAACCGGTGATCGTGCGCAATGTTCCTGTGCAGAATTGCACCGGAAACACCTGCACGACACCTGTTCCAGCGTATGACACCAGTCTAGCCACTGAAAGTGGGACTTAACATTGCAAGAAAACTACTAATGAAGATAAGCATGAAATCACACCAAAATGGGCCAAGAGGTGCACCTAGCATAGACTGATCAATATGAACTATAACAGGGCTAAAGTGCGGTGAAATGATAGGAAAAAAGGCCCGGATGAGTCCAAATATGTGTATATGATGAGGACTCATCACACCCCCAGACTTACCTGTTTGCGCGTCCCGAGCAAACGAATCCGGTGGAGTGTGAAAAAGGTAGTTAGCAAAGAAAATTACGCAAGGGAGTACAATGCGAAGTAACAAAAGCATGCAAATAGAGATTTCGTAAAAAGAGATTCTGATTATGCTAACTAATTTATGAAAATACTAGAGCGTAAATAAAGACTTATCAATACTCAGTTGGTGAATTGTGAAAAATTTGATGATCATGCCCGGTGTGAAAGTAATAAGCCACTAAGGAGGGTGTTGCAAAAGATCGGGATTCGGGAATAACTCCGCTGAAATCCATCAACGTCGGGAACCATACGCTTGCCCGGTCACACTCTCTCCACAGCGCTAGCAAACTCGCAAGATAAGTCAATAGGACTTTTAGGATTATATTGGGGCTTAGGTTGCGGTATGATAATCAAAGGTAAAAACGAAGGCTACGCAACCAACATGAGTCAACGGGACGCTGCACCAAGCAAAACCAAAAACAAAGCTCGTGTGACACACCCCCAGACTTATTATGAAAACTAGGTGTGCACACGGCCTACTCCACAAATACCAACAGATTTTCTAAAATGCTCGGGAGGATAGCTTTTCAATACACTTTTTCAGATTTTTATTTCAATACCATATTTTTTTTTCTTTTTTTTTTTCTATCCTCCGGTTGATTCAAAATCAACAAATAGAGTTTATTTCTCCTTCACAACACTACAATTCCAAACATCACACCAAATCTAAAACATGAGTGCAGAAAACATATTTTTGGTTGCGATAGTGGGATAAGCTTTAGGTATTGGTGTATGGAGGAGGAGCTGAACAAAGGGAGTGGTAGGCACAAATGTTGGGTAGCAAAGGTGAGCGAATAGGATATGGAAAGCAAAGGCTCAAACTAGCCAAAAGGTGGCCTATATCACAGTTATCTCAACGAATAGCCCGCACCCATGCTTCAAGAGTCGCTTGGGGCAAGTTCTTAGCCCACGAGAAAGGTAAACCTTCCTCTCGACTCGAGCAACACACAACTAGCGCTCGTATACACACAACACCGGGCTATCACCAATTTCATTCACATTCACCACTTGAGTAGAATAAATCTAAAACTACGCATAAATACTAATCATAAATTAAGAGCATAGAAATAATCTAATTTTACTCAAATTCTATTGTAGCACGCGGATGCGACTAGAACACTGCTCGAGTCAACATTGCGCTCCCAATAGTAATTCCTAAGCTATCATCCCAATTCGCATTCCTAACCAAGATAGTTTGTTCAGAACAAAACAAATAGATAAGCACGCGATCATGTGGGTGCTGTGGTGTGCAATGAAATTAAACAGAACATTTTAAATGAAATCCTCTAGTATGCAGTGCAATAGTGCACGTGAGCGGGTAAACAAAACTACTCTCCCCCAGACTTAAACTAAACAATCCGCATAATATATGATAGGAAAATCAAAATAGGGCTAGGGAAAGAGAGTACCCAATGCTCAGCAAGTGAGCATACCAGAAGATTGGCGTGTAAGCTAAAATGAGCTGCAGCATCCGCCATCCAGAGAAGATACCTGCAGGGGTCAGCTCCGCAAAACAAAAGAAAAAAACAAACTAAAATAAACTACAGCTAACTAAACATGATTAGAAGAAATAAAAATGCAGGAAAAGTAAGATAACTACTGGGGTTATTGTCCTCCCAGCACGACTTATTTAGCATTTGTACAGTTCTAGCTAATTGGCCTATGAAAAGAAAAGTGGACAGGTAACTGTTCTAATATGCGTGTAGGTAGCGGGTACCTATACGGAGAAAGAACAGTCACGCCTCTACCCGAATATAGATAAAACCTGCCCATCACAGGTAGAGGGAAAAGAAAGTAAGAAGAGGAGGAGGCCTGGTCCTCACTCATCTTACCAAAATTATCCTTGCCCAGCAAAGTATCGTCCGCAGCAGGTCCGCAGGAGGAGAAGGCAATGAGTGGAGCTTCCTCTACGGAGGGGGAATAAACCTCCTCACATGAGAGGATGCTCGCATCATTGACTTGAGCAAAAAGCTCCATGTCCTCCTGAGGTACCTGTAAGGACTCAACCTGCACAGGCTCAGATGAAGAAGTGGGGTCAGGAAATAAAAGAGAAGAATGACATAAATAATCAACAATTGGGGGAGTGGTCCCGGTCTCACTCCCATCAGGTTGGGAAAGTAAAATAATGTTTGCATTGTCATCAATGCTACAAGGTTCGGCGGGATCAACGGTGGCCAGGCTTAGGATTTGGGCTTCCTCCACCGGTGCTGAGGAAAACTCCTCTTCACCTAGAAGGTTGTCCTCCTCCATAAGAATAGGCACAACACTGAGATCAACACCCTCCTCCTGTGACACATCATCGACAATGTCGTCAGAGACGAATGTAGCATGCACAACAGGGGAAAGAATCGAATCCACTAGAGGTGATGGATGCACTGGAAGAATAGACTCAGCAATGTCGGTGCCCAGATCAGCCACACATCCGGTGACCGTATCCATGCCATACCCTTCAAGATGTGAAGGTGACAAAGACACATAACCGGATGTTGAAGGTGTGCCGCCAGAGTTAGGAGTTGGGACGATCCGGATGTCCGGCTCGTCATCCTCATCCAATTGGCGAAGATAAGCAACACAATCCTTCAGGGCATGATCTGTGCTCCGACAAAACTGGCACTGCCTTGCGGGCTTCTTTGGCACAGCGGGGGCTGAAGCCGAAAAGAAGTAAGACGGTAAAGGCTCGGCAGAGTAGCCATAAGACTTACGCGCACCATATGGAGTACCAGACGAAGTCGGTGCTCCATATGCTGGGCTATAAGAATTATGCCTACTATTCTCCGTAGGGCATTCATCACTAGAGTGGGAGGTAGCTCCACACCAACGGCAACGGAAATTAAGATGTGCCCACATAGTGCGAAGATAAAACGATTCAAATAGAAAAACACTATTGTGCGAAATACCACACCTAACAAAAATTACTAAAACAACCTAATTAAAACAGGAAAATGGAATAAAAAGAAATAAAACAAAAAAATGCAATTTACAAATGGAAGGGCTTCTCTCTCAGGTTCTCCCTCTCCAGAAAACTCACACGACTGTGCTCCCCGGCAACGACGCCAAAAACTTGATGCGATGATTCGGCAAGTGCACCGGTCGCGCAAGTAATAATAATGGGGAAAATCCCCGAGTGTCGGTCTCTTGAGGAACACAGTAAGGTGGAGTTAGGTTTCGAGGAAGGACTTGAGATTGAAGTCCTTAAATCGGATGGAATGCGGGGGAGTTGGGTTGGCTTTTGGAAAATAAAATAAAAGCTATCAACTACTCCTATACAATGCCGCTATGCAATGCTTCGCTTGGGGGGATGGAGACTAGGCAGGCCTTGAGCGCGCTGCGTCGAAAGGGCGGATGGACGAGTAGGCAAGCGGAATCGAACTGTGCAGGCCTTGAGCGCACTGCTTCGTTAGGCGGGATGGAATACGGGCCGCGATGCCACGCTTCGGTAGGCGGATGGACGAGTAGGCTAGCGGAGTGAGGGTCGCAAGCACCTCTTCGACAAGCACGCCACTAGCAATTGCTAGTGCGGCACACGAACGTGACGACGGAATGGAAATGGACGGCGGCGCACCTCAAGCAACTCAAATAGCTAAATTACACAATCACATAGACATGAAATATATATGTAAATATAACTAATTCAAGTGCCACTTCATCATCATGATTAGATCTAGCTACAAATACATCAAAAAGAGAAGAATAAGGCAAGAAATCGACCGAATCCGAAGTCTCGTTGTAGATTCACGGTTGGAATCGCCGGGTTGTCAATCCGCGTCCAAGCTCGGTCCGCAACTACGTCCGGGGTAGAGAGAGCTGTCACGACTCTCCAATGGACCCGTCTTCTTCGTGTCACGATCCGGTAGAGGTTGCAAACTTCCTCTTGCTCGATGGAGATGGCGGCTAGATCTCTCTTTGAAGCTCTTGGATGAAGGAGGAGGCCGAGAGGAAACTCCGGCTCAAGATTGGCGTGAAGAACAAGCCCGGAGCACCTCCAGATGGTGGGCGACGATGGAGGGGCGAAACTGGCGCGGAACGGCGGAGCTGGGCGTGAAAACAGCGGTCGATCTGACCTAAATCGCGAGCAGCGGAATTTATAGGCGCTGGAATTAACAGTGCGCACGGTCATTGGCGCACGACCAGTGGTCGTGCGCACTAGAATCCTGTGATCGTGCGCTCTGCCTGGACAGAGCCTGCAAAGACAGAAATTATAAAATAACATGTTCGCACGACCAGTGGCGCACGACCGGTGGTCGTGCGCACTATCGTAGGTGGTCGTGCGCACTGGTTGAAACAGAACTCATGAAATTGATGATAAGTGCGCACGAACAGTGGCGCACGACCGGTGGTCGTGCGCACTATCGTAGATGGTCGTGCGCACTGCACCAAACAGAACTCATAAAAAAGGGTTAAGTGCACACGATCAGTGGCGCACGACCAGTGGTCGTGCGCAATAGAACCGGTGATCGTGCGCAATGTTCCTGTGCAGAATTGCACCGGAAACACCTGCACGACACCTGTTCCAGCGTACGACACCAGTCTAGCCACTGAAAGTGGGACTTAACATTGCAAGAAAACTACTAATGAAGATAAGCATGAAATCACACCAAAATGGGCCAAGAGGTGCACCTAGCATAGACTGATCAATATGAACTATAACAGGGCTAAAGTGCGGTGAAATGATAGGAAAAAAGGCCCGGATGAGTCCAAATATGTGTATATGATGAGGACTCATCAACCACCCGGGTTCCACCAAGATGTATAGAGATCTGAAGCAAATCGTGTGGTGGTCAGGCATGAAGAACGACATTGCCAAATTTGTATCGGAGTGCTTCACATGCAAGCGGGTGAAGGCCGATCATGGCAGGCCTGGAGGAAAACTGACCCCTTTGGAGATCCCCATGTGGAAATGGGAAAGTATATCGATGGACCTTATTACGAGTTTGTCGAGGTCCCCTCGTGGACATGATTCAGTCTGGGTTATAGTTGATCGATTGACGAAGTGTGCGCATTTCGTCCCCTTCAAAGTCGGCTATTCTATGAAAAAGATAGCAGAGTTATATTTGGATGAGGTCATTCGTTTGCATGGAGTGCCAGTGAGTATCGTTTCAGATCGAGACTCCAGGTTTACGTCGCGATTCTGGCAGAGCTTATAGGGAGCTTTGGGCACCGACCTCAGGTTTTCGACCGCATACCATCCGCAGACTAATGGTCAAACGGAGCGAGTTAATCATATTGTGGAAGACATGATCAGGTGTTACATTTTGGAGCATGGTGGAGCTTGGGACGAGTGCCTCAGACTCATGGAGTTTGCATATAATAATAGCTTCCAAGAAAGTCTGCAGATGGCCCCTTTTGAAGCGTTGTATGGGAGGCGCTGCAGGACTCCCTTGTTTTGGGCCGAAGTCGGTGAGAGACCGTTGCTAGGTCCGGAAGCTTTAATGGAAATGGAGGAGGCGGTGACTAATATTCGGGAGAAGCTCCGCGTTGCTAAGAAGCGGTACGAAAAGTATGCCAATCAAAGAAGGGCAGATCTGGAGTTTGCGGTTGGGGACAGTGTTTTTCTGAAGGTCTCTCCGATGCCAAGCGTTAAAAGATTTGGGAAGAACCACAAGTTGGATCCCAGATATGTTGGGCCATTTCAGGTCGTTGAGCGCATCGGAGTGTCCGCTTATAGATTGGAGTTACCTGCTACCTTCCCTGACGTCCATGATGTGTTCCATGTGAGTCAGTTAAGGAAGTGTGTCCGCAGCAATCGTCAAGTCCTCGATTCGGTGCCTCAGATTCAGCCCAATTTATCTTATGTTGAGGAGCCTGTTCGCATTTTGGAAACCCAAGAGCGGGTGTTGCATAGGAAATCCATTCCCATGGTGAAAGTTCTTTGGCGGAATCATGACGTCGAGAGCGCAACATGGGAGCTGGAATCGGCTATGCGGGAATCTCATTCGCACCTCTTCTTTTAATGGCTCAGGTAAAAAAATCTCCATTCCTTGTCCTGCACCATTTGATTATCTATCCTAGATTTCCTTTCCTGCGCCATGTGTCTTTTTTTAATGTGATGGTAAATCTCCTTTTCTGCTCTACGTCAAGTTTCGGGACGAAACTTTCTTTTAGGGGGAGTTGCTGTAACGCCCCTGATTTTTTCGGTAATTGTCTATTTTAGTGATGGCGTGTTAATGACGTCGGGGCGTTACTTTTAACGTCGAGTTAGCGGCGCATTGCCGTTTGCGCGTTTTCGCGTCCGTTTGGGTCAAGTCGACCAAAATTTGCGACGACCCGGAATTGGAAAATTTTAAGTTAGGAAATTAGATTATTTAATTTTAGACTTGTCTATCATGTTTCGTCGCGGTCCGAGCCATTTTGGAGCCTCGGTGCATTTTAGAAGTTTTGTATATATTTAAAGTTCGTCGTAACTTCCGCCATTCATATCTCGAAAACGGCACGCCGGATTTTGATTCCAACTTCGCCGTTGGATTCGTAGCGCCGCCGTTCACCTAAGGCGGAATTTTCGTTGGATTCGGCGTTCGTTATTTTTTGATAAAATAACAATAATAATAATAATAATAATAATAATAATAATAATAATAATATTATTATTATTATTATAAAATATAAAAAAAGAATTTCGAATGTATATATATATACAAGCTGCGTCGATTCTTTCCAGCCCCCTCTCAAAGCTGCGTCGATTCCTTCCAGCCCCCTCTCAAAGCTGCGTCGATTACTTCCAAACCCCCTTGCGTCGACTCCGGTGCAGCCTTGCGTCGACTTCACTCCTCCCCTTGCGTCGACATCTTCAGCTCCTGCTATTATTATTATTATTAATAATAATGATATTAGAATTATTAAAAATTATATGATGTTTCCTAAAAGGAAACGAACCTTCTGCTTCTTCCTCATTCTGTCCGAACGAGCGACGGGGACGGCGATTTCTCGAATCTTTCGGACGTCGCCGACGGAGCTCCGGTGGTCGGAATCGCGAGCCGAGCATAGATTCGGAAAGCTCTCGACGAGAGCTTTGTCCTCGTGGTAATTTCCTTCCGTTTCGTGAAACTTTTTCGTTAGAGTTTTCGGCCCTAACCTTCGTTTTGGTCATTTTTCTGTAGATCTCGCCTCGTCGTGCCTCCTTTTGGGCCGATCTACGACGAGGAGTTGTTCGGAGAATGATTCCGGTGATTTGAAGGCAAGTGGTGATATTGCTCCTTCTCTTTGCTAAAATCTCTTCATTTTTGTTTCTCGCCTTTGCTTCCAGTAATTGGTTTTATGCTAAATTTTATCATCTGCCTCACTTTTGCTCATTTTTACTCAATATAAATTTTCTCAGCTCGTTAACCAAAAATATTGCCTAATGTTCTAACGGGCCTCGTCCCTATTCCTTTGAAATTGCATGAAAATATGAATTCTGTTGGAGGTCGTACGCGGTGTGGTTTTTGCCCCCGGTGCGGTGCTCTTTTAAGCTTTTGATTTGGAGGCTGTACGCGGTGTGGTTTTTGCCCCCGGTGCGGTGTCCTCTTAAGCATTTTGATTGGGAGTCCGTACGCGGTGTGGTTTTTGCCCCCGGTGCGGTGCTCTTCTTTTGGATGAGCTGATCAGTCTCTATAATTCTGAACAAGAGTAACATGATTAATAATTTGAAAACGGATAGATTTTCTTTTGCTTATGGAGATTTTTGTCATCGCCTGTGTTCTCACCTTTGTTTGGTGAGCATATTCTGCTGATTTTTTTAGTTGTTCTGCTGTTTCTTTTTGCTGATGATTAGATACTTCTGCTGTTCCTTTTCCTGTCGATTACTTGCTTCTAGCTTTGTCATGACTGACCCTTGCAGCTTCTGTTTCCCTCCGGTCTCGCGGAGGTTTCCTTACTTTCTTATTTTCTGCACCACTTGTAACTTGCTTCTGAGGTGTTCTTTCTTTGAATGCCTCAGGTTCTGGACAGTAGCAGGTGTTAGTGCAGAGCTGTTTTAGTTGCTGTCTCCTGACTCTCTTGAGGTAGAGTATTCTGTGGACTTGTCGGCCCATGGGTTCGTGTCAGGTGTTGACGCCCGTGGTGCCGTTTAGTTAGATTTTTGTTTCACTGCTGCTGTTACTTGTGGTTCACTTTTGAGCACTTGTTCTGGAATGGTTAGACATTGGTTGGCTTTATGGCCCCTTGTTAGATATGTTAAGGTAATTGTTGCATTGCATATCATGTTTTGAAATGCTAATCTCATTACTTTCCGCGCGTGATAAATCTATTTTTATATATAGTAAATCCACACATTCGATCTTGCATGGTGCACCTCACTAGGTCTTCATGTTCACTTAGGCCACTAAGTAATTAAATCAAGTATTTTTCTGCCGCGTAAAACTATATTTTTAAAAGCGTGGACTAGTTGATCCACCTAGCCGAGGGACGCGGCTTGTTAATCTTTTTGCATAAATTATATTTAAATCTCTTTGAGTTAATAATAATATTTGCTTCACTGCGAAGAAGGATGAATTGCCTTAACGTCAGTAGGCGTCCCATACGTGACGTGGCATCACAATGCGTAGCTTTCCCTACTCTGATAGCATTTTAAATGTTGGGAAAATGCGGGTTGTGACACATATGACCAAACCTCTTTTACAACAAAAGGGCCGGACCATCGGGATTTTAATTTGCCTGGAAAATGTTTTAATCTAGAATTATATAAAAGGACTAAGTCTCCCGGTGAAAAAGATTTTGGAAATTTTATTTTTTTGTCATGGTAAAACTTAGTGCGCTCCTTTTAAAATTTATTATTTTCATAGGCGTTTGCGCGTCATTCGACTAATTCATTAAGTTGAAATTTTCGTTGATCGGAGGCTAAATTCAAATCTAAGTTTAAAAATTTTAGCGCCCGGAATGCGCGATGTTCTAATTCTACCGGTAAATGACATGCTTTTCCATAGACTAATCAGTACGGTGTACATCCGATGGAGGTTTTGTACGCTGTCCGATAGGCCCATAGTGCGTCGTCTAATTTTAGCGACCAATCCTTCCTATTAACGGACAAAGTTTTTTGTAAAATTCTTTTTAGTTCGCGATTCACCACCTCCACTTGGGCATTTGCTTGTGGGTGGTAGGCGGTAGATAGCTTGTGGGTAACTCCATACTTTGCTAAAATTTTAGCAAGTTGGTTGTTACAGAAATGTGTGCCCCGATCACTAATTAGTGCTCGGGGTGTTCCAAAACGCAAAAATAATTTTTTTAAAAAATTTACGACGACTCTCGCGTCGTTAGTGGGGAAAGCTTGTGCTTCTGCCCACCTTGACACGTAATCGACCGCAACAAGAATATATTTATTATTTAAAGAAGAGGGTAAAGGACCTACGAAATCTATTCCCCATAAATCAAAAATTTCGCATTCTAAAAATATATTTTGGGGCATTTCGTCCCGGTTAGAAATATTACCTAACCACTGACAGCTAACACATTTACTCATAATGGTGTGAGCATCTTTGAATAAGGTGGGCCAGTAGAAGCCCGCCTCTAGCACCTTCCTTGCGGTCTGGTTTGCTTGATAGTGACCACCGGTTAGTCCTTCGTGGCAGTGCCGTAAAATTTGGACACCTTCTTCGCCCGAAATGCACCTTCTTAGCACTTGGTCCGCGCAGACACGAAATAAAAAAGGGTCCTCCCAAAAATAATTTTTCAAGTCCGAAAAGAATTTCTTCTTTTGCTGACTTGAAAAATATTTTGGTCGGACCCAGGCCACTAAATAGTTGTCCAAATCCGCGTACCAAGGGGTGGAAAAAGTCATAACCTTTTCGATGGCGAGGAGGCGCTCTTCAGGGAATTTATTATCTATCTCGGCCTCCACTAGTGCTCCTGCTGTCGGGTTCTCCAATCTTGAGAGGTGGTCGGCCGCCAAGTTCTCCGCTCCTTTCTTGTCTCGGATCTCCAAATCGAATTCTTGCAAGAGTAGGATCCATCTCAATAGTCAGGGCTTGGCGTCCCCTTTATCTAGCAAGTACCGGAGTGCGCAGTGATCTGTAAAAACAATAATTTTTTATAGCGTTATGTACGAACGAAATTTATCAAAAGCAAAAATGATCGCTAGAAGTTCTTTTTCCGTCGTTGTATAATTAGCTTGGGCGGATGTAAGCATTTTGCTTGCGTAATAAATTGGGTGAAAGTATTTATTCACCCTTTGGCCCAAGACCGCACCTACGGCAAAATCGCTTGCATCGCACATGATTTTGAATGGAAGAAACCAATATGGTGAAATTAAAATAGGTGATTTGATAAGTTCGTTTTTAATTTTTATGAACGCCTTAGAACATTCTTCATCAAAGATAAACGTGGTTTCTTTTTCTAAAAAATGCGTTAACGGTTTTGTAATTTTTGAAAAATCTTTAATAAACCGTCTATAGAAACCCGCATGTCCTAAAAATCTCCTAATAGATTTAATATTAGTAGGCGGAGGGAGTTTTTCAATAACTTCGATCTTGGCCCTATCGACCTCGATCCCTTTACTAGAAACTTTATGTCCGAGGACTAATCCCTCACGGACCATAAAATGGCACTTCTCCCAGTTGAGTGCCAGATTCGTGTCTTTGCATCGTTGAAGAACACGATCAAGATTTTTAGACAGTTATTAAAGGAATCACCAGAGACTGAAAAATCGTCCATGAAAACTTCCATGACGTCCTCAACTAATTCATTAAAAATTGCCAGCATACATCTTTGAAATGTAGCTGGCGCGTTGCAAAGCCCAAACGACATTCTTCGATATGCGAAGGTGCCGAACGGATAAGTGAAGATGGTTTTCTCTTGGTCTTCGGGCGCAATTGGGATTTGGAAATATCCTGAAAGACCATCAAGAAAATAATAGTGTGAGTGACCGGATAAACGTTCTAGAATTTGGTCAATGAAGGGCAACAGAAAATGATCCTTGCGGGTTGCATCATTTAATTTCATATAATCGATGCATGCCCGCCAACTCGTAACAGTACGGGTTGGGATTAACTCATTATTTTCGTTTTCAACTACTATGATTCCGCCCTTCTTAAGCACGACTTGCACCGGGCTAACCCAAGTGCTATCAAAAATTGGGTAAATAATTCCCGCGTCTAATAATTTTATAATTTCGGCCTTAACGTCGTCCTTCATATTAGGATTTAAGCGTCGTTGAGGCTGAATAGTGCCGCGAGAATTATTTTCAAGATTTATTTTATGCGTGCAGAATGAGGGATTTATACACTTTATATCAGAAATTTGCCACGCAATTGCGTGACGGTGGTTATTTAAAATTTTAATTAATTCTGAAATTTCCGAATCATTAAGCGCAGAAGAAATAATTACGGGTAATTTTGAATTTTCTTCTAAAAATACATATTTTAGATGATCCGGTAGTTGTTTTAATTCTAGACTCGGCGGCTCTTCATAAGATGTTTTGATTTTAAAAATATTTAAATTTGTTTGTTCAAAATTTTCCTGCCGGGTTGTTTCTTCAAGACATAATAAAGTTTGTAACTCCGGATTTTCATAAAAGGGGAATTTATTTCTGCAGGTGTTGATAAGTCTTCTTCAAAATTTGATTCTAAAATAAAACAAGAATCATCGTTAGTAATTGCATTTCTCATTGATTGATTAATATTGAAAATAACTTCCTCTTCTCCAACTTGTAGGAGAATGTTTCCGTTACTTACATCGATTATAGCTCGAGCGGTGGCTAGGAAAGGTCGGCCAAGTATTAGGGGTACTTCGACGTCTTCTTCAATATCGAGGATGACAAAGTCTATCAGGAAGATAAACTTATCAACCTTTACTAGCACATCTTCAATGACCCCTATAGGGTATTTAACCGATCGATCTGCTAGTTGGATGCTAATATTAGTTGGGCTTGGGTTGCCCAAACCAAGTTTTTGAAATAACGCAAAAGGCATTAAATTTATACTGGCCCCTAAATCAGCGAGGCGTGCTTGATTGATAAATTACCAAATATACACGGGATGGAGAACCGTCCCGGGTCGTTCAATTTTTGTGGTAATTTATTTAATAAAGCCGCCGAACACTCTGCGTTTAAAGAAATACGCGAAAAAATTTCAAGTTTCTTTTTATTTGAAAGTAATTCTTTTAAAAATTTAGAGTATTTTGGCATTTGAGCAATTGCTTCGCAGAATGATACATTTATTTGGATTTGTTTTAAATTTTCAATAAACTTTTTTATATTGCTCCTCATTGCGCTCATCTTTTAATTTCGATGGATAAGGAATAGAAGGATTTTTAAATATGCGCGGAGCTAAAGCAGCAGACGGTAAAGCAGGTGAAGAAATAACTTGCGGAGGAGAAGATGAAACATTTACCTCGGGCTCGACCAATTTTGAAGAAGTTACCTCCTTCCATTGCGGAGTGTGATTGCGTTAGCGCTCTCCCGCGGATTGGGCTCAGTGTTGCTCGAAAGTGCTCCTTGCTGGCGTTCGGAGAACATTTTTGCGAGCTGTCCAATTTGATTTTCCAAATTTTTGACCGATCCGATGAGATTCCGGATATTGGACTCATTGGAGGCAATGTACTTAGTGAAGACCTCTTCAAGCGGAGAGGGCTTGTGTGGTGGTGGTGGTGGAGCAAATCCGGGGGGATTCACTTGTGGGGGGCGTTGAGCATTATTGGGGTTGCTCCATGAAAAATTTGGGTGGTTCCTTAAACCCGGATTATAACTATTGTTAAACGGAAGATTATTATTCGGGTTATAAGGAGGGAGATAAGAGTTCCTCATATAATCAACTTGCTCAGGAATGAAATTATTATTAAAATTATTAAAATTATTATTATTAGCCCAATTTGAGGCGGAGGAAGCAGTCATCTCCGCCACATAATGTTTTGTGAGCATTTCTACTTGTTGCGCTAAGTTAGGGGTGGCCTCGACTTCAAAAAGTTCGTTCGGCTTATTAGGGCGCGACCGTGGCGCATTCCACTGATAGGTATTCATGGCCATCTCCTCAAAAAGCTCTTGAGCAGCTTCAGGGGTTTTATTATTAAGAGTTCCCCCTGCGGCCACATCAATCATCTGCCTTGTTTGGAGATTCAAACCATTGTAGAAAGTTTGAATTTGTTGCCACAAAGAAAGGGCATGATGAGGACATCTCCGCAAAAGTTCCTTGAAGCGCTCCCATGTGTCGTAGTGAGACTCCGATTCGATTTGCATGAACGAGAGAATGTCCGTACGTAATTTAGCAAACTTTGCCGGAGGAAAATATTTCGTTAAGAATTTCTCTGTCATCTTGGCCTACGTAGTGATGGAACCTCTAGGAAGAGATCCCAACCATTGCTTGGCCTTAGTCCGCAAAGAAAAAGGAAATAAGCGTAAATGGATGGCATCATCGGTGACACCATTTATCTTAAATGTATCGCAAATTTCCAAAAAATTAAGTAAATGTAAATTAGGATCTTCATCCGGTAAACCATCGAAAACGGCAGTTTGTTGTACCATCTGAATGATGCTCGTTTTAATTTCAATATTATTATTCGCCGCAGCCGGGCGAATAATAGTAGATTGTGTACCTCCCAATTTGGTCTCGCATAATAGGACATGGTCCGTAGCGGGGCCTCATTATGGATGGGATCACCCATTATTTCCTCGTTAGTTTCTCCGACCGACTCTTCGCGAATTATAGGCAGATCACTAAATCGGAGATGTCGCCGCAATGTGTGCTCGATTCCCAGATCAAATTCAAAATTAGCTGGAGAGTTGTGTCGGGTCATAAACCAAGAAGAAAAGAAAAGATAGAAAGAGGTGAGAGAGAAAAACAAAGCAAAAATTTAGATAAATATATTTATTATATATAATTTTTTTTTGGTGATTTAAAATTAGTCCTGGACTTCCCAAGATCTACCTGGTGAAGGGTTTGCAAGGTACTAGAGGCTATGATGGGAATTCAAGCCCAAAACGTCCTTTCCAGGAATTTAGTTACACCTTGAATGATAAAAAAAATAAGAGGAGAAAGGAAGCGATAAAACCAATAGATATTCTCTTTCGAAATATCAACTCAGATCCCCGGCAACGGCGCCAAAAACTTGATGAGCGAAACTATATCTGCAAATGATAACGGCAAGTGTACCGTATCGAATGTAGTATAGGTTATAAAACCAAGGTCGTATAAAAATCCGGGCGTGTTGATTACTCTTACTCAAGAAGATCTCTATTGTTCTATCAAAAAGTACTTGATTTGGTTGCAACAAGAAAATTAGCTTAACTTGAAAATTATAACTATTGAAGAGAGGGAGGACAAACTTTAGAGAAATGGATGAATAAAACAACAATAATTTTTATTAATTCAAAAGAGGAATTACAACTATTGAAAAGGGAAACTACAAGTGCAAGAAAAAGTAAAACTAGATTACCCAAAACAGGAGAAATAATGCAGAAAAATGGAGGCTTGGACTCCAAAACAAGGTGTCTGATCATCTGGAGGAGCCGCCTTTTTATAGCTGAAAATTTGGTGTTACACGCCCTTGGTCACGCCCATGACCAAGGGGCGTGTAAGGGGCGTGATCGGTGCTGGCAGAGAGGGCGCGTTCTGGCTTAAATGCAGGCGTTATGGACGTGTCACGCCCGAGGTCACGCCCGTGACCTGGGGCATGTAATCTTTAAAACTCGCTGCTGGCGGGAAGCTTCGGTGGGAAATTGGCGCGGGAAGAGTCACGCTCATGTGCTGGATGTCACGCCTTAAATGTCACGCCCGTGACTTGATGTCACGCCCGTGACCGGGGGGCGTGTAATTTTAATTGACGTGGCAGCTGGCTCTGGATGCTTGTGGCGGGTCGCGACCGTGGTGTTGGGTCACGCCCTTGGTCACGTCCGTGACCTGAGGCGTGTATGTTGGAGTTTCTGAGGTGATCTCAAAGCAATCAATAGTTAGTCTTGCTGCCAACGCAATATGAGCCTATAGGGTCACACATTGTTTGCCCGGAAAACCGCTTCTCGGGGTGGACCATTAGCAGACCGCTCGAACTCCTGGGTCAGGCCGCTGGGTCCTGGGATCAGCGGTTCCCAGTTCAAAAAGGGCCAGGCCGGGCGGCCTGGTGTCATTTCCGGATCGCCCCCAAAGGGAGAAGATCGTCAAAAGCTAAGGCAAAAAGTTCATCCGCAGTCTCAGCTAGAAGGCCGCGCGGGTTGTCCCATAGAAACTCGAGGTTCCAGCCCCGAAGAACAGGCCGGGGCTCCAGATCAAAGGCTATCCGAGTTGCCTTGTAAAAAACGGCTAAGTCATGACCAGGAGGCGGACCGCGGTCTCAAACTCCAAACCGCGCGGTCTGCATTATTGACTTAGTCCCGGTATCCTCAGCCTCAAGTCAGACGGGTAGGGAAGGCAGGCCGTCAGGTCGCGCGGCCTCTTTCTTTTTTCTTCTCTATGCATCCCGTCACCGCCTGCCCGTTTCTCCTGTACCCGGGCAGGAGGTTATTTTATCCCTGCCCCTTCGGGCAGGCCCCCAAGCCTATAAATAGGGGGCGGCACTGTTCACAAGACACGCACACTCGAATCGGAGAGCTCGCTTGTCGGAGCTCCGGTCTCGAGTTTCAGGTCTTGCGAACTGTTTGACCGGCCGGCTTCTGCTTTCCTGCACTTGTAACCGCTACTTTTCAATCAAAGGAAAGCCCGTCGCAAGAGTGGCATTTGCCGCGGCGGGCGAAGTCCGGCCTCGACCGCTGCTAGCGGTCTAAATTCTCTAACCAAATAGTAACCGATAATCCGCAGCCCTCGATTTTCTTCGTGAGCGCACTTTTGAATCGAACAGAAACACGCGACCTTCAGATCACGGACTATCAGCGAAATCTTTGGTTCAGAATGTCAGACCGCCAGTTCCCTCCGAGAGACCGGTCCGATCATAGCGATGACTCCCTGTGGGAGGCTCTGGAGCGAACTAAGAGAGAAGCCGACCAGGCTCAGAAAGCAACTGATCAGCGTCTGGACGCGATCAGTCAGGCTCTAGCTCTGCTAACCAAGCAGTTAGCCCCCCAACAGGCCGCGGTTAACCCGGCCATGACCCCTGTCCTACCTCCTCCACCTCCATACCCATTTGCGCAGGTCGCTCACTCCCAACTGCCACCAGAAGGTTCTGCGGATCGGCAGAATTTCTACCAAGAGGCCGCGCGGCGTATGCCGGCTCGAGTCCTTGACTTCCAGGGGGCGGCTTCTCAGGCCGCTCGCTTTTCCTATCCGCCTGAGGTCGCCGCCTACCAGTCCTACCCGGCCGGAGCACCTGCCCGCTCCTATCAGGCGGCCTGCCCGCAAATGACCGCAGCAGAGATCCCCTACCACCCTGCTTTTTCTCTATACGAGGATGCCGAGGAGAGTTCTCCCTTCACGGATGAGATCCGGGGAGAGCCGGCTCCGAATAACTTTCGAGAACCACGCTTATCAACATATGGTGGGGAGTCCGATCCGGCAATTCATCTTCAAGCGTTTGAATCGGCTGTTGCTCTGAGGACCATCACTGATGCAACTAAGTGTAAGCTCCTGGTGACGTCCTTCGATGGACAAGCCAGAGAATGGCTCTATGGATTGCATCCTCGATCCATTAGATGTTTTGCAGAACTGCGTAGAGAATTTCTGCTTCGATTCTCTACCTCAAAAAAGAGGAAGAACGGTCCGGCAGCCCTATTTGAGATACGGCAGCAGGAAAACGAAACGTGGGCCCGCTTCGTCGACCGTTTCCAAAGGGAGATAATGGAGGTGCAAAACGTCGATCCAGAGTTATATAGGGTCGCTCTGATGCATGGCCTTAGGGAGGGGCCGCTGAAATTTGAAGCTCAAATCAGGGAGCCAAAAACATACCAGGAGATGGTTAGTCTGGCTAACAAATTTATCAGGGGAGAAAAGACCAATCCTGGTTATGTTGCCAAATTGCTCAGCAATAACGATCAGTTTAATCCCGCATCAACTCATCAGCAACGTTACAATCATCCATCTCGGCCTGATTTCGAACCCCGGGCTCAGAGGGGGAGGAATCTAAAGCCTAAACAACCATTTCTCGGCCATCAACGGTTTCAAGATCAGAAACCGCCGTTGGCCATCGCCCCACTCAACCCGTGGGAGTTCCGCAAATAATGCCCGTATATCTGCCGCAGTACATCGCCCAACCATCCCCAACTATCCCATCCATCCGATATGATGAATCTCAGGAGTCGTTCACCCCTCTCAACGTCACCATGAACGAGGTCGTGCAGATTCTCCAAAAGAGGCCTGACTTCAAGAGGCCTCCTCCCTTGAAATCAGAAGCTCGCAACCGGAACCCTAACTTGTATTGTGAATATCATAAAGAGGAGGGGCATCAGACTGAGGATTGCCGGGCCCTCCGGTGGTTGATAGAGAAGCTCCTGAAAGAGGGGAAGCTCCGAGGGTTGATTCGGCAAGAAACCCCGGTTGAGCCGCGAACCGAGAAGAAGAAGGAAGTGGTAGATGTGACCTGGGAGTGTGCTGATGTGGAAGAGGCAGGTTGCTATGGGGATATACATCCCACAACCAAATGTATAGAGGTGAATGACGTTGGCCCTCTTGGCAACGTCTATTGCATTCATGGTGGGGCAGGAGTAGAATCTTCTCGGAAATCTAGCATCGGGAGAGTTACGAAGCAAGAAGTGGCAGTCGCCTCCACTTCTACTCCAGAAAGGGCGGTCGTTACCTTCGGCCAAGAGGATCTTTCCCCAAATGCAAATCCTTTTGATGATGCAGTGGTGATAAAGGCGGTTATTGAAAATTACACCGTGCACAAAATTCTGATTGATACCGGCAGCTCAGTTAATCTCATTTTCCGTGAAACATTCGAAGCCCTTAAAACTGGAAAGTCTTTACTCTCCACGGAAGGGCCCCTCTATGGCTTCTCGGGAGAGAAGAAGGAAGTAGAGGGGTGCGTAAAGCTTTTGGTATCGCTGGGGGGAATAACAAAGCTGATAAACTTCGTGGTGGTGGAAGCCCCAAGCAGCTACTGTGCAATTTTCGGAAGGCCAATTCTGAACGCTTACAGAGCGGTAGTATCTACTTTCCATTTGGCCTTGAAGTTCGCCGCTGAGGGGCGTCAATATCGGATCTGGAGTGATCCAAGGGTTGCTCGCGAATGCTATGTAAAGACAGTTAATGTGATCACCGAGGCACCACTTCACAAGGCTCAGAATGACATCTATGAGGTGTCCAAGCTCCCTGAGGAAATCAAAGAAAGCACAGAGCGGAAAGGAGTTTACCTGGAACCTGCCCAGGAGATCCAAGAAGTCCCCATTGCTGAAGGGGAAGAGAAGAAGCTCATCATCAACGCCGAGCTGTCGGAAGAGGAAAAAGCTCAACTAACCTCCTGCCTATTGGAGAACTTGGACATCTTCGCCTGGTCAGCGGAGGACATGCCTGGGGTAGATCCAGACGTAGCATGCCATCACCTCAACGTCTCTCCTGAATTCAAGCCGATCCAACAAAAGAAGAGGGAGGTGGCAACAAAGCTGGCATTGCCCATCAGAGAGGAGGTTTCCAAGCTCCTAAAAGCGGGTTTTATTTCTGAAATTCAATATCCAATGTGGATGTCAAACATTGTAATGGTTCCAAAATCTGGTGGGAAGTGGCGCATGTGCGTGGACTTCACAAAGCTCAATAAAGCGTGCCCCAAAGATTGCTATCCCTTGCCTCGGATAGATGTTTTAGTAGATTCCGCGGTAGGATATAATTTCATGAGCTTTCTAGATGCATTTTCTGGTTATCACCAGATTAAGATGCATAAACCTGATATCCCGCATACATCCTTCATTACCAATGATGGATGTTATTGTTATCTTGTCATGCCCTTCGGGCTCAAAAATGCGGGGGCGACATATCAGAGGATGATGGACACAGTATTCAAAAAACAGAAAGGGAGAAATCTTGAAGTATATGTAGACGATCTTCTTCTAAAAAGTAAAACTTTTTCAATCCATCTGAAAGACCTCGTAGAGACGTTCGCTACTCTGCGGAGGTTCAAATTAAAACTAAATCCTTTGAAATGTGTGTTTGGGGCCAACAAAGGAAAATTTCTGGGACACCTTCTCACTCCCGATGGCCTCGCACCAAATCCCGATAAAGTAAAAGCCATCCTAGATATGAACCCTCCCCGTAACCCGAAAGAGGTGCAACAACTTGGGGGGAGGCTTGCAGGATTGAGCCGATTCATTTCCAAGTCAGGGGATAAAAGAGCTCCATTTTTCAAAACACTTAGGGGAGGATCTAAGTTCGAATGGAGTGAAGAGTGCGATAATGCTTTCAAACAGTTGAAAAAGCAGTTAACCTCAACCCCTCTTCTTCAAAGCCCTTGCGAAGGGGAAACACTATCCTTATACTTGGGAGTGGGCCCAGATGCGATAAGCTCTGTCCTGGTGCGGGAAGAAAAAAAAGAAGCAGTTTCCTATATATTATGTCAGCCACATCCTCAAAGATGCGGAAACTAGATATTCAATCTTGGAGAAATTAGCCTTGGCTTTGGTCATGTCGTCACGAAGGCTCCGCCCCTATTTTCAGGCTCATTCCATTCAGGTGGTCTCGGACCATCCACTAAAGAGCATCTTGGAAAAGCCGGATCATTCAGGAAGGTTGGCCAAATGGGCAATCGAGTTAAGCGAGTTCGAAATATTATACATTCCCAGAACGGCAATAAAGGCACAAGTATTGGCAGATTTCTTGGTAGACACGATGGAGTCTAATCCAGAACAAATAATGCAATCTCCCTTGGCTTGGATCATTTATGTGGATGGGGCTTCTGGCAGAAACTCCGTGGGAGCCGGAGTGGTTCTGATCAGTCCAAATGGCATCAGACTGGAGCAGGCTATCAAATTCTTCTTTTCAGTTACAAATAACCAGGCCGAATACGAAGCATTCTTGGCCGGCTTGAGGCTCGCGAAGGAGCTTGGGATAGAACACGTTCATGTGAAAACTGATTCTCTTGTGATGGCTTCGCAGGTTCTAGGGAATTATGAAACAAGAGAACCGATATTGAGAAAGTATCTATTTTTAGCTAAGAAAGAAATTGGGAGATTCAAATCCTTCATTATCGAACACATTCCGAGAACACAGAATGAAGAGGCAGACGAATTGTCAAAGTTTGGTCTTCCATCAGGAGGGGTGACCTCAGAACTCTTTCGTCCGGCAATAGATGAGACAGAGGAAGAGGAGTTCATGCAGATCGATCAGCATCCTTCCTGGAAAGACCCCTACGAACTGTTTCTGTCAAAAGGAGAGTTTCATTCATCAATCAGAGACAGAAATAGATTCAAAAGAAAGGCAGCCTACTACTACTTGATGGCAGGAGTCCTGTATAGAAAAACTCTGATTTCTCCCTCAGCGCGATGTGTCTCAGAAGAAGAAATTCCGATCATACTTCAGGAAATTCATTCAGGAGAGTGTGGTAGTCATTCAGGAGCGAAGACTTTGGAGAAAAGGATCTTGCGGCAGGGATATTTCTGGCCGACCATGAGGAAAGATGCTGAAGCATTTGCCAGGCGATGTGTCCAGTGCCAAAAGTTCGCTCCTCTTCAACATTTGCCTGCTCAGTCGCTCAGGTCGATAACCGCGCCGTGGCCCTTTGCAGTATGGGGAATGGATCTCATGGGACCCTTTCCAATGGCCAGCGGTCAACGCCGTTTCATCCTTGTAATGATCGACTATTTCAGTAAGTGGATTGAGGCAAAAGCGCTGGCGAAAACAACAACTCAAATTGTCAAAAACTTCATCTGGGGGGAAGTAATCTGCCGGCATGGAATTCCGTTAGCAATTGTTACCGATAACGGTCCACAGTTCAACAATTCAGAGATGAAAATCTTCTGCGATCAGGCGGGAATTGATCTGCGATTTTCCTCAGTACATCATCCCAGGACCAATGGTCAGGTGGAAGCAGCGAACAGGCAAATCCGGCAGCTCTTGATGAAAAGGGTCTTAAATCAAAAAGGGAATTGGGCGGACCAGCTTCCTTCCATCCTTTGGACTCTTCGTACTACGCCATCTTCAGCTACAGGGGAGACGCCGTTCAAGCTATCTCATGGCTCAGAGGCCATTGTTCCCGTAGAATTTGAAGTGGTCACTCCAAGGGTTATATATGCAAAAGAGGGAGGAGAATCATGGATGGATGAAAATAATGAGGCTATGAGGTATAGTCTGGATCTGGTCGAGGAGCTTCAAGACGAGGCAACTATCAGACAGGAGGAAGTTAAAAGGAGGATGGCAAAATATTTTGACAAGAATGTCAGAGTAAAGCAGTTCGCAAGCGGTGATTTGGTATTAAAGAAGGTAGATGCTGCAGCCAGGTCTGGTAATGTTGGAAAGCTGGATCCTAATTGGGCAGGACCTTTTATCATCAAAGAAGTATTAAAGAACGGGGCCTACCGTCTCCACACCAGTGAAGGGGAAGACATCCCGCGTACCTGGAGCGGTGACGATCTTAAACGATTCTATCCTTGAATTATCTCTTTTATTCTCTACATTTCTTTTAGTATTAAATGAAAAGCCCTATACAGACACCTCTTCTTGTCTGATGGTTCTCTACATCGTGAATGTAAATATACATATCTCACTCCCCAAACCTCTGAGATATCGCCGAATTCTGCTCGAACCCCCTCGGATTGTAGTCGTAGCGTAAAACCCACCAAGACCATGTGATGCGGGGAGTTTTCGCACACGTGTAGTGGTAGCTTGCCAATTCCGCTGCGGAGGTCTTCAGAATTTTGGATCCCGGCCGATATCTGACACACCCCTGCATCAAGGGAGGTCTAGGTGATTGTCAGCTCTATCATGCCCCGAAGGGATATAGTTACAGCTTTGATGATCTTTCTGAGGAAAGCAATGTTCGTCGCCGAGGCCCACCTGCCCAACTGATCATCATAGTCTGTGACCATCGAATACTCTTAGGTACTCTCGAAACGGTGCCTAGTTGGGCCCACAACTGAGTTGATCTCTCTGAGGAAAGCAATGTTCGCCGCCGAGGCCCACCTGCCCAATTGATCAACTCGGCTTGTAACCCTAGGCAAGAGAGCGGATGAGTCGTTTACAGCTCTTATGACCACTTGAGGAAAGCAATGTTCGCCGCCGAGGCCCACCTGCCCACTTGGTCATTTGAGTCTGTACATACCTTTTTTATTCTCTCTACAGGGAGGCATTTGCCTCTTATGGTTTCTTGAATAAAAACAATTCGAGGAAGATTTGGTTAGAACAGGTGCAGGTGTTC
Source organism: Dactylorhiza incarnata (assembly GCA_033032865.1). Lineage (NCBI taxonomy): Eukaryota > Viridiplantae > Streptophyta > Magnoliopsida > Asparagales > Orchidaceae > Dactylorhiza > Dactylorhiza incarnata. Next base: position 2,686,737 of record JAWHQI010000224.1, read on the forward strand.
GTCTACCCTAACAAAGGGTTATGATATTAAGACCGTGCGGTCTGAACATCTAAACCGAACGGTCTGATTGGATATAAGTTGGGATGTTTCCTGGCAATTATATAATGACCCGAGTGGTTATCCAACCGGGCGACCTTATCAATTTTTTAATTAGGTATCTCCGGAACCAATCATCTATTACCCAGGTGGCATTCAAGCCGGGCGGGTCCATTCATCTTTTATAAATTGATATTTCTGGAACTAATATATATAAATTGCTCGGATCTCGTTCTGGCCGGACGGTTTTATCTATCTATCCATCCTTTAATAAGTTGGATGTTTTTAGATTTAGTCATATGATTATCCGAACTGTGTTCTGGCCGGGCGAATCTGTCTGTCTTTAAACTAAGTTGAATATCTCCAAAGCTGATTATCTGATTGTCCGGGTTGTATTCAAACCGGGCGGGATCATCCATCCTTTATAAAGATTGGATATTTCTGGATCTGGCTATATGATCCGGGTTGAATTTTAAGCCGGCCGGACACTATCTATTCCTGAATGAATAGTCGAAATTGGATATTTCTGGATCTGGCTATATGATCCGGGTTGAATTTTAAGCCGGCCGGACACTATCTATTCCTGAATGAATAGTCGAAATTGGATATTTCTGGATCTGGCTATATGATCCGGGTTGAATTTTAAGCCGGCCGGACACTATCTATTCCTGAATGAATAGTCGAAATTGGATATTTCTGGATCTGGCTATATGATCCGGGTTGAATTTTAAGCCGGCCGGACACTATCTATTCCTGAATGAATAGTCGAAATTGGATATTTCTGGATCTGAATACATGGTCACTCGGATTGTGCTCTAACCAATCAGGTTAAGCTATTTCTTAGCAAAAATTATCTCTAGACACAATGGATTGCTCGCCAGGACAAAATTCGAACCGCGTGAAAGTTGTTCATTATTTATAGCAGCAAGTATAAAATATCTTCAAATGAAAAGAAGCCGCCCGGTCTATATTATAGTCGCATAAGTCTATGCGTTATGGATCATACTATCAGAAATTAGGCGTGTTGAGATCTAAACAAGTAATCGCACGGTTCGGACAAAGGATCGTCGAAGATAATCCATCATCACTTATGCTCGGACCAGGATGTTCGCGCGGTTGGATCATAAAAAGCAAAGAAAAGAGACAAGGTATCACAAGTAAGTAATAATAGAAGGACGATCAGACAGGTAAAATCTCTGTTTCATTTTTTCAAAATATGTTTACAAAATATTGACCGCCCGGCCTACAAAAAGAAACCGGCGGTTACAAAAATTAAAACCAGAAAACAAGGGCACTAGTCTGCCGATTCTTTCTTCTTCTTCTTGACAGGAGAATTTGAGTCCGCACCATCGATGTCAACCTCCGGAGAATAACCTTCGCTTAATGAGGAGGAGCCGGACGAACTGCTGTCACTAGACCGCCCGGTCTTGCTTGCAGAACCGGTGGTTCCAGAGGACAAGCTGTCCTCGTCGTCGTCGTCGCTGGCATCACCATCCGCGTCGGCTTCTTCAGCGGCTTCACCACTTCCATCGCCTCCTTGATGGAGCACGATCTCCCTGCCCGCGTCGGCCTCGGCTTCCTCGCCTACTTTGGATTTTCCTTTTTTCCTTCGGCTGATTTCGTCAAGTTGGACCTTCAAGGCGGGGAAGAGGTCGGAGAAGGTGGTTCCATCAAATCCTTCACACATACCGCCCCGGTCACCTATGAGACCCAAGGCTTTGTCGATCCCCTGGGCCACATGAGGCAGCACTTCATCTTGGAAGGCCGGGTTGGTCACCTCATATTGCTTCTGCAAGAAGAGGAAAAATGAGTTAGGCCGCTCGGGCTAAACAAAGGGAACCGCGTTGTCTTTTGAGAAACTCACCGCCACGACTTCTTGAAGCCGCGCGTTCTCCTCTCGAAGCCGCGTATTCTCCGCAGCCTGCTCCTCGTACTTCTTCTCCAGGTGTTTCTGAACAGAAACTAGCCGCTTATACGCCAGGGCCATGAAGTGGTTGGCCGAAAATCCCCAGGCGCCGGCTTGAGCCGCTAGCCGGGGGAGCTCTTCTTCAGGGGTTCTCATCAGCTTCCTTAAGGTCTTTCGACCATACAAGGCGGACCCAGCGGCTAGGGCATGGCGTTCAATTTTGTCGCTCCCCCATGGAGGAAGAGCGGTGGATACCCGGATCCGGCTTCCGTCCCTATGCCAAAGGACGGTCGGATTGCCCTGCAGATCGGGCGGGTTCCCACAAGAGCGAAGTAGCTCGTAGTCATCAGGAGAAGCCGGGCCTTCTTCCTCAGACGATAGCGATCTGTTTCGCTTCAGCCTCTTCTCCCTTTGAGTCAAAACCGGGACGACTGGCGTGACCGGCTTGTTCGCAGGGACGGCGTGGGCAGCTGTAAAGAGAAAACAAAAGTATAAGTAACGAAGTCCGCGCGGTTACATACAGGCGGTCAAAAAGAACTTATTATGCTCAGGGAGGATATCCTCCAGCTCCGAGAACAGCGGGATATAGTGGTTGATATCCAACCGCTCGTTCTCAAGGAACGCGAAGGTGTCCGCCTCAATCTTTCCGACCTGAGGGATCTGGAAAACTTCTTCCCCTCGGACTTGCGGGTTGGTCTGCATCAGTCCGAAGTTGCCTTCGAGCATTACGAACCGCTCCGACCAGTCAGAGACTTTGTTCGCCAAATTGACGATCTTCAACCCATGGCAGCCGAAGTAGAGGTGCCCCCTGTAAGCTGAAGTCCCCGAGTCGGAGGCAGCCCGCACCGAGAAGAACTTTCTGAATAGGTCGAGGGAGAACCTGATCCGCTCGAACCGCAGGTACGAGATGAAACTATATATGGAGGCGATGGAGTTCGGTGGAAGTTGACCGGGTACGACCCCGTAATGGTCGAAGATGGCTATGACTTCAAGCGGCAGTGGAAACTTGAAGCCATATTCGAAGTGGTCAACCGGGATAGCTATCTGGTGCGGATTGGAAGAGTTAATCCGCTCATCGCGTAGAGGAAGCCGCGCGAGTAGATTACTCCCTGCCATGTGTTTTGCGATGAAATCGTCCAGTTCGCTCTGAGTAAGGCGGCATTCCGGATGGTCCCCCGAATGGAATGCTAAGGCCGCGTCAGCTCGGACGGCTTTAACTTTAACAGGTCGCTGCGACTTGTTCTTGGATCGCGCCATCCGGAAATCGTGAGAATGACTTCGAAGAATTCCCTACTTATAGATTTCTATGATCTGTGAATAGTAAAATCATATCGCGGCTATACATTCTAACCGCGCGGTCAATGATCTAAATGGTTAGATTCACCAGAAAAATAAAAGAAACAAAGGCATCCAGGAAAACAGAAACAAGCATACATCACAGATCGAGCGACCTGAAGTCGGTTCGAATAAAGCATGAGATCTAAAACAGAACACAAAGTATAGCGGTTAAATAAGAGACCGCACGAGTTATCCAGAATACAAGACAACAAACATTGTTCAAATCAATAAACCACGCTTATAGTACAAATTGTTCTCAAAGGCCGGTCACGGCTGACGGCGCTCTGGGGAGACATCCTCTCGGTGAAGTCGCGCGACCTGGTCACTGGTTGTGTTCAGGAGAGAATAAATCTGGCTTGTATGATAATGAAGGTGGTTGATTGTGCTATGAAGCCGCCCGACATCCCTTTCGACCCGCGTAGCGGCAATCATACGGGGGGTTGCGGCGGCCTCGTCAATCATTGGATCAGCCGCCCGGACTGGGGGAGGATTCGAGCCCGCCCCAATAGTCGGGCGGCTAACAGCTACCACCCCATCATTCATATTTCGCCGACCAGCGGCGACTTCTCTGGTTAAACGCAGGAATTTATCCTGGTAATATTTCGAGTCGCTCTCAAATTTAGCAGAAGCTCTCTTCTCCTTCTCCAGTTGAGCGGTTAGAGCAGCTCGCGTAGCCACCACTGCTGCCCGCGCGGCCTCAAGCTGCGTCTCCAGGACTTTCTCCTTTTCTGAGCCGGATTTCCTGTTGATCTCCGACTGCGCCTTCAGCGCCTCTTCATCCTTCTTCCTCGCAATCTGCTCAGCCTCCAGAGCGGTCCGAGTGGCGGCCTCCCGGTCTTCTACCTCCTTCAAGCGGGCTCTCAGGTTGACCAGATCTTCCTCGAGATGGTCAAACAGCTGCGGTCCTTCCGGCAGAGTCGTTGCACTGGCTGAAATCAGTGGAACTAACGGAGGCAGGCCGGCCTCAAGGTCGCCCGGCTTCGTAACCTGATCCACGCTATCTGAAAGAAGCCGCTCGGTTATGGAAAGTAAGAGCATGCAACGCCATATATATATAAATGAACATAAATACAAAAGCAGTGCCTGGACGGACAGGCCGCTTAGACCGTTCCGGATTCACTAATTTATTATGACGAGGCCGCGGAATGAGGAAGCGGACAGCTTTATAGTCCGCGGAGCCCTTACCTGTCACAAGAGGATCAGGCCGCGACGGCTTGTTCAAAGCTCGTTCCGCCCCCTCCTTCTTCACCATCATTATTTCTTCCCCGGTCATCGCTGGGGGAACTTCCTCCCGCGCTTTCAGCACTTCTTCAAGCTCCCTCGTTCTCTCTTCGACCTCCAAGGCAGTCCGGGCGGCATCTTCTCGTTCTTCAGCCTCCGTCCGAGCGGTCTCTTCAGGACGGACTGTATTATCAGTGGCAGAGGGATTTTGTCCGGAAACAATCGGGCTGTCAAGAAGCTGATCCCGCTTCACCAGCTCATCCATACCCCTGAAGATCCCATTAAAAGATAAGCTGCTCGCCGAGTCCGGAGGAAGTTCGCCCGGTTTCGTATCAGGGGTAGCCAGTGATTCTTTTGACTTGTCGGGTGGAGGAGTCGCAAGACCTAGCTCCTCCTTTAGTCGCGAGTTGGTCTGGAGGAGGGATTCAGTCGGTTTCTTAAGGGCCGCCCTTTCCTTAGCGGCTAACCTCTTGACCTTCTTCGTTATCCGCTCGGTCACGGACCCGGTCTTCTTCCTTTTCCTCTCCTTCTTGCTCGGAGCTGGGCTAACTTCTTTGAAAGGGCTGCGGTAGTCGTCCACGGACAAGGGGGTATTCAGATCGCCCGCCCTTGGGGAGTTGACCGCCTCTTCCTCCAAGTTTCTAACTAACAGATGGGGGTTCCCAGAAGGGGTAATCTCCATGCCGAACGAGTCGTTTTCGCCGGCCTTCTTCGAAGGGCTACCGGTACCAGCTTTTTCGGAAGGAGCGGTCTCCTCTTTGTTCAACGGGTTGGCGACCTGTTGACCAGGGTCTTCTGAAGGGATCAGCAGGTCACCAAGAAGAGGCCTCGAACTATCCGCCACGGGCTCTGCAGGAGTCTTTGGAGTTGTTAAGTCCACGACCGGCTTGAGGCTATCCGCTGCGGCCTTCTCGGCCCGCTTTCTCTTTTTCCGGTCCTTCCGGTCTTGCTTTTCTGCCTCTTTATTCGACTTCTCCGACGGCTCGCGCCTCTTCTCTTCCGCCCTCTTCTGATCCCCGCTGGGATCCACGCGGTCTAACACAGCGTCCAGGAAGTCCATTACGGAAGAATTGCCGGTCTTAAAAATTCTAACCGCAACTGGCGAGTAATACCCCGTGATTTCAGGAAAAACTCCGCAGAATGAATTCTCTGGCTCTCTTATAGAATTTAAGGCAGGTCGGATGCGGTCTCCCGGTCAAAGCTAATATTTTCGAAATTCTCTTGAGATTTGAAAATATGCGGGGATTATGTTTGCCCGGAAAACCGCTTCTCGGGGTGGACCATTAGCAGACCGCTCGAACTCCTGGGTCAGGCCGCTGGGTCCCGGGATCAGCGGTTCCCAGTTCAAAAAGGGCCAGGCCGGGCGGCCTGGTGTCATTTCCGGATCGCCCCCAAAGGGAGAAGATCGTCAAAAGCTAAGGCAAAAAGTTCATCCGCAGTCTCAGCTAGAAGGCCGCGCGGGTTGTCCCATAGAAACTCGAGGTTCCAGCCCCGAAGAACAGGCCGGGGCTCCAGATCAAAGGCTATCCGAGTTGCCTTGTAAAAAACGGCTAAGTCATGACCAGAAGGCGGACCGCGGTCTCAATCTCCAAACCGCGCGGTCTGCATTATTGACTTAGTCCCGGTATCCTCAGCCTCAAGTCAGACGGGTAGGGAAGGCAGGCCGTCAGGTCGCGCGGCCTCTTTCTTTTTTCTTCTCTATGCATCCCGTCACCGCCTGCCCGTTTCTCCTGTACCCGGGCAGGAGGTTATTTTATCCCTGCCCCTTCGGGCAGGCCCCCAAGCCTATAAATAGGGGGCGGCACTGTTCACAAGACACACACACTCGAATCGGAGAGCTCGCTTGTCGGAGCTCCGGTCTCGAGTTTCAGGTCTTGCGAACTGTTTGACCGGCCGGCTTCTGCTTTCCTGCACTTGTAACCGCTACTTTTCAATCAAAGGAAAGCCCGTCGCAAGAGTGGCATTTGCCGCGGCGGGCGAAGTCCGGCCTCGACCGCTGCTAGCGGTCTAAATTCTCTAACCAAATAGTAACCGATAATCCGCAGCCCTCGATTTTCTTCGTGAGCGCACTTTTGAATCGAACACACATAAAAGCGTTTGGAGAAATTGGAGAAAGGATTGTGTTGGCCTTACTCATATTGGATATGAGTGGAGGACCAATCCTGTGACTGCTTGGAATTAAGTTGACAATGTCTCAACGGGAAATCGTTTAAAGGGTTTAAACGAATGGGTTTATACATGACAAATTCGGCTAAAGCGTTTAACCGAATTGTGTCAAATTCGGCTAATGTGATTAACCGAATTATGTTGATTCGACTAATGAAATTCGGCTAATATGATTAACCGAATTTATTACAGATTCGACTAAAGGGTTTAGCTGAATCAGGTCAGTTCGATGAAAGGGTTTCGCCGAATTTATATAGCTGAATTTATATAGACGAATTCGTCGAAATGGTTTCGCCGAATCTGAGTCGAATTCGGATATAGTGATTAGTTGAATTCGGCGAATGTAAATCTAGACAGATATTCTGTTTTCCCTCTGGTCTGCGGATAGCCTATTTTATTCCTTGCATATAAAATGAACGTGATTAGGTCTTCGAGACAGAGGTTTTAGATCGAGCCTTCTCGCAATTTCTAGAGAGCCAAAGATGGAAGTGTTCTGATCGCTCTCGATCCATCCGCCGCCGCTAGTCGCCGCCGTCAGTCGCCGCCTCCTGTGGATCGGACCTAGCAGTCCGTGAGGACGTTGAGAGCTTCCTTCTCCGACCTAGTTCTTGTACGACAAGGAGCTAGGGTTCTTCATCGCTTGTGTGGACTTCTGTAGAGGGATCGATCCATTTCGATTCTTGAAGAACTCAAGGGCAGATTTCAGATTTCTCTTTGGAGCACCTTGGTTGAGTATTGACTCAATCCCGCAAAGGTACTTTGTATTTCGATTTTCTTATTCTCTTGAATCATGAAAACCGAAAGATCCGTTAGCTTCTTTTGGTTTGTTCTTGTAATTTCCGCTGCACATATTTGATATGTCATCCCTTTCGAGGGGTATAGAAAACCCAACAATGTACTTGGCGAATTCTTCACGGAACGTCCCCGGAGTGGCAGAAATAGGTCTGGAATAACTCGTAGGTTACACGCCCATGGGTCACGCCCGTGACCTGGGGCGTGTAATTTAACTTTTTGCTCGAAACAGCCCAGAAAACTTGAAAACACAAAATAAACTAAAGCTAGCTTATGAAATAAACAATGGAAGGATTTATATGATAAAATTCCTATAAATAACATAATTTTATATTAAAAACATAATAAACCTAAACTACAAGATAAGTAAATAAATTACTCATCAATTGTGTTGGGGCTGCTGCAGTTGGATCTATTGGAAATTCCATTTCTTTTGGGGCTGCTTTGCATCATTCTTGTTGGGTTTATTTTGGGGCTGGTTGTATAATCCCGATTTCATTCTTTTGAGGGCTGGGGCTATTGGCTTGTCCCTCCAGGAATTTCCTTGATTGGGTTGCGGCTTGGTTTCTTTTAATTCTCCCGTTTTTTTTGCCTAATGAAGGTTGGGGCTGTTGGCTTGTCCCTCCAGGAATTTCCTTGTGTGGGATACCCTTTGCTTGATTTCGTTTGGGGAAATTTGGGGATGTGGCTTGGCTTAATTAGAAAATAAATGGTTAGTCTCATTGGATATGGGGGGGTTGGCGGCTGTTGGATTACCCCTTCCAGGAGGTTCGGTTATTTTGATTGTTCTTTTTTCTTCCCTTTTGTGGGGAGCTTTGGGCTGGTGGCCCCGGGTTTATGCTAGCAGAATTCCTAAAACAAAAATCTATGCTATCAAGATTATATGTTTGGTTCCTTTTGGCTAGTTTCTGGTTATGTTACTTGCAAAATTCTGCTTATCTCGCTTATAAGTAGCTTGAAATAAAATAATAATATGGGTGGTTTTTATTTGCTAACTCCTGGGCATATTTATTTGTTTAAATTTGGATGGTTTTCGGCCAAATTGCATGGAATCTTGCTTGCTAATTCGTGACGGTATGAGGAACCAGATCCTAAATTCCCTGGGAACTTGTTTCCTAATGCCTGGCGGGTTGGGGGGTTTAGAGGCTAAATTCCCTGGGAATTTCTATTGCTAGTTCTCGATGATTCAACGAAGCCATTAATCGTTAAACTCGAAAGTGATGTAGATATATTTTGGTTTCGAACTTTATATCCGTTCCAATTATCGGCGGTTTCATTCTTACAGTAAGTTATCAAATGATATTATATAACTTTATGCATAGGTCCAAGTAGTAAAGTTCATTCCCCTATATTAAACATAAGACCCTCCTCGAGCGTCAAACCACGCATGTTGTTGACAAGTTTTGTTGGAAATGGTTTTGGACTGGAGAGTGGGTGGACGTATGGGCCCTCACCACAGTGGTTTTGGACTGGAGAGTGGGTGGACATATGGGCCCTCACCACAGTGATTTTGGACTGAAGAGTGGGTGGACGTATGGTCCCTCACCACAGTGGAATTTGGACTGGAGAGTGGGTGGACGTATGGGCCCTCACCACAGTGGTTTCAGACTGGAGAGTGGGTGGACGTATGGGCCCTCATCACAGTGGCTTTGGACTGGAGTGTGGGTGGATATTGAGGCCCCCACCACAGTTCTTTTGGCTTGTTGTGCAGCAGCTGGGTTTGGCCTGCTCTTCTTTTGGTTACTTTATACCATGTTCTGGAGCTGTTTCTTTTTGGGTTGTGCTATTGTTTTAAGGAAATTGTTAAATTTGTGCTTGCTCATAGCTAATCAGCATACCTATCATATTATACTTTTCTCTCCTTTCTTGCCATTTTCTTGCACCCTTTGGGCTGAGGCATTCTTTTCTTATGAATGCCTCAGGTTCAGGTTCATAGCTGCCGCAGGAGATAGAGCGGAGTTGTTCAGTTTCACCCACCGAGGCCTCTCCTCCATGGTAGTTTAGGATGCAGTTTCCTTGTTAGCTGTAGTCCCTTTTTGGATTGTCTTCTTTCTTTCCCGCGGGTTCGTGTCAGCTGTTGGTGCCCGTATGGATTTTGCTCAGATTACTTGCTTATGCTGCTACTTGTATTTCTTTTCCTATTTTGGTTTTAGTATACCTGTACTCTCTGGGAAATGTATTATTTTTGGTTTACGTTAAACTCATTTAGCAAATTAATTTTTTATAGCATGCCTTGTTTTACTAATTAATATGCATCACCTATTTGCAAAAAGTGTAGAAATTATTTTTCTTAAAATATACTAAATTTAGACTTTTGTTCGCTCTGGAGACATCTCTTGTCTTCAGTGCTCTTAGGATAAAAAGGAATCTATTTTTCTTTCTTCTTCCGCTGTGTGCACATTCTTTTTTCTATGGGTGGCTATGAAGACCACAGGGCCGAGGGGCACGACCTCCTAACCAAAGAAAGAAATGTTAAAAGATAAATTTTTTTAACCAAATACCTATCTTTTCTCGCAAAATGTTTGTTAGAGTGCTTGCCTGAACGTCTGTAGTTGTCCCCGGCAGGACGTGGCATCACGACACGTATTTTTCCTTTTACTCTGATATCGTAGCATAATTTGGGGAAAACACGGGTTGTGACAATCAAGTTGATGGCAGTTTGTTTGATATGGCCCTTGGAAGTTCCATCCATCCCATGAAAAAGATTGATTCTTCAAAGATGGGACAGGAAGATTATTAGGCCTGTCCTAAAAAGTTTTGCTGTAGAGGAAGAAGAAGAAGAGGTTGAAGAAGAGCCAAGGCTCAAGAGGAAGAAAAGCTCTAAGTTAGTAAGTGCACCAGTCCAGGGGGAGAACATAAGTGTTCAAGCCCCAGACGTCTCTCCAGAAGCTCCAAAAATTCCTTCTCCTGAATCTCATATTCCCTCTCCCAAAGTAGATGCCCAAAATCGAGCTAATACTGAAACTGAAGCTGATGATGATCAAGATAGTGATAGTGATGGTGATGATGGTGGAGATCTCCCCTGTGCTCAAGTGAATATAGATATGATAGATCAAGTTCTCCAGAGTCATTTCTCTGAAGAGCAAACAACTGAAAAAGGTTAAGAATCCACATCTGGTGGAGGTCTTGTTGTTGCAGGTGAAGCCCTTGATACTGTCTCTAAACATACATAAGTGATTGCAAGTTCAGAGGGGGAGCAAATTACAGAAGAGCAGATAAGATCATATGTTATTGTGGTCTATGAAGTAATTAACCAATATGTGCAGTCTGAATTTGCTCCAGGTAAAGCTGATTCGCATGACTTTACTTCTCATGGTGAAAGCTTTGGATCCCCTTCTTCTAGTCCTACTCCTGTAGCACCTTCCTTTGGGAATTAATTGTTGACATCAATTGAGGATCAGCTCAGGACTCAGGCAGAACATTTTGAGTTCTCCTTAAGGCAAGTTTACAATAAAGTCAGAGAGGTGGAAGTTGATATCAACAATGGTCTTGCATCAATCAACTATAATATGGGTATTTTAAGGAGAGAATTGGATGAGAAGTTTGATGCTGCTGCAATTGGTATGAATCTCACTATGCAGGGAATGAATGCTCTGCATGAGAAAGCTGACTTAGTGGATAAGGGACAAGATATGTTGATGCAATCCTGGAGTTCCGACACTCATTTCATCCCTCGGAGAAATGAGAATCTTGAAGGAAGAAACTATCCAAACCCTTAATGAAGAAGTCAGAAAGGGGGTGGAAAATATGTTAAGAAAAATGAATGAATTGAGCTGGGAAGTAGAAAGTAGATTCCATGAAAATAATGTCTATCAATCTCATAATATCAATTGGCTACATGAAGTTTTGATAGGAAGAGCTCCAGGTTAGAATGTTCAAGAGCAAGTTTTTCCAAAACAAGTTTTCCCTAAGCAAGCTTTTGAAGAGCAACCTTATGTTCCTCCAGTTACATACTCTCCTGTTTGGTCTGATCAAGAAGAGTTTGCAGAATCTTCAAGGCCTCCTGCAAAGAAGAGAAAGGTTGAGAAAGTAGGCAAAGCAGATCAAGTGTTTGGAGAGAGAAGGGGTGCTGGTATAGTCTTGAGGGAACCAATTGAAGAAAGAAGAGATCATGGTGAAAGATGGCGTCCAATTTCTAAAAGTATAATCTTGGACACTTTCAATTTGGTTGAAATCTCAAATGAGGAGCCTCAGAAATATTACTCTCAAGATGAAATCAATAAGCACAAAGCAGCCAAGTTAAAGAGAAGGATTCATTTCAGAGAATATGGGTACAACAATCCAGATACTCCTCCTCCTCCATCAAAGTTCTATCCTAAGCCAAATGGTTATTTTGACAGACAGTTAAAGAAGAGCAAGAAGGAAAAGGCTAGGATGCCTTGAGAAATGTGTTGTGACTCTGTGTTAAATTTGTAAAAACATTTATATTTGTATTAATGTTTTGATTATTACTTTATTTATCTCATTTACTTGTGCCATCAATTTTTCTTGTGAATATGATTTTTTATATCTGTGCAATTCACCTTTGTAGATAGAGTTCTGACTTCTTCAAATATGGGGAGATTGTTGGATATTGTAGCCATAATAACCTTGATTTGATGAAGTATCCCTTAAACTAAGATGAATTGATATTGTATTTGATGTGGCATTTTAGTTATGTGTTTGCAGGATATTAATTGCTAAGTACAAACCAATGTTAGGTTCCAATGGGTCACAAAACACAGGCCTTTACAATGTAATTCCTCATTGTGTACACCATGGTGTTGACTCATATGAAATATCTCTATTGGGATGTACATCATATTCAAATACTATGGAAGAGTCAAGGAGAAGCTGTTGCTGTTTTAAGGGATGGAAGAAAATAATTCTAAGTATTTTCGTCGAATAATCTAAGTGTATTCATCAGGTAACAAAGTGAATTCGTCGAGTAATCATTTACTTCATGAGTTCACTCGACAAAATTATCAACTGTTATTTCTTCTCGCCTCAGCCTGTAGTTAAGCCCCTCGCCGTCAATTCTTAATGTAACTTCGTCGAGTGAGAATTCGTCGAGTCAGAATTTGTCGAGTAATTCTTCTTACTCGACGAATGAAGTCAGCTCGTTTTCTTTTTCAAATGTGCAAACAGCTTTCCTTTATGGCTTTCGCGATGTATAATACATGTTGATACAGGACGTCGGGGCCCCGACCGCACCCTGTGGCATCACACCAGCTAGCGGACCACGGCCAAGCACGCCTGCCAGGGACTGCAGTCTAGACACCCCAACCCGTCTCCGCGCCTGTTCTCAGCGCAGCGGGTTGTTGAGGTTGGGGCTCGATACCCAGACCTCCTTGATAAGAACCACTCCTAACAGGCCTTATCACCAACTGACCTGCACTTTTTTGATGCAGGACGTCGGGGCCCCGACCGCACCCTGTGGCATCACACCAGCTAGCGGGCCACGACCAAGCACGCATGCCAGAAGGACTGCAGTCCAGGCACCCCAACCCGTCTCCGCACCTGTTCTCAGCGCGATGGGTTGTTGAGGCAGGTCAGTTGGTGATAAGGCCTCTTAGGAGTGGTTCTTATCAAGGAGGTCTGGGGATCGAGCCCCAGCCTCAACAACCCGCTGCGCTGAAAACAGGTGCGGAGACGGGTTGGGGTGCCTGGACTGTAGTCCTTCTGGAAGGCGTGCTTGGTCGTGGTCCGCTAGCTGGTGTGATGCCATGGGGTGCGGTCGGGGCCCTGACGTCCTGCATCACACGTGGTGCTGATCTCTATAAATACCTAAAAGGATTATTTTGTTCAACCCTAATCGTGCCTAATTTTAAGAGATCGCAAATGGCCATTTCCGTCGGTCGGCTATTCTCATTTTCGTAAAAAGACATTTCTCCTGCCGACAAAACTTTCGCAAAATTCTTCTCTGAATTTTGGTTGCAACAAGATCTCAGATCTAAATCTCTCTAAAGTTCAGTTTAGATCTTGTTGTCTCCCTCAAGTATTCAGATCAAATCTTTCAAGTCAAAGGATTTCTTCTTCCCCTCTCATGTTAAGGATTTCATCGAGTTCAAGGAAGAAGAAGACCTATTTTATTTCAGATCTGAAGAAGTAGAATCTCCTTGAGATTCTTAGAGATTTGATTTTCAATCCAAAGTACTTCTAATACGTTTTACATATTCTTGTAGGAAAATTTTCTTCCGAGTTTTTGTACATCCTAGTTTAGAGGATCGAGTTTGTAGGAGAGTTTGTTCTCCGAGTTCGTAGGAGAGGTTGTTCTCCGAGCTTGTAGGAGTTGTACTCTGAGTTATAAGATTTTCATAATCTGAGATTAGTGAAGTAGCCTAGTCTAGCCGAGCGTGCTAGATAGGTGAGACGGAAAAGTGGAGTACCCACATCGGGGAACCACTATAAAAATCCTTGTGTTTGCGTGTGCTTTGTTTTCTGTGCGCTTTTCTTTCCAGATTTTAATTTCGCTTAAAAAGTCATAGAACTCACCTGGCCTATTCATTACCTCTATGTGATTTAGGTAGCAACTAGGTACTTTCAACATACAAACTAATGTATCGTATGCATTATCTGCCACCACATTCAGGCTTATAAACAGATCTAAAAAAACTAATGTTCAAATATAAGATATTTAGGTCTATTGCATTTCAGATGAATATAAACAGATCTATTGCATTTCAGACTTATAAATAGGTCTAAAAACAGGAATAAATTTCAGAGGAAGAGAATCATTTCAGAGGAATAGATTTCCGGTCAATTGCATTTCAGATCTAACCCTAAACTAGAATTAGACACAAATCAGAAATCTGCACAAAAAATCAAAAATTATGCATCCAAAAACCAGAAATCTGTACCACAAAAATGAATTATGCACTAAATAATCAAAAAATTGCACCAAAAAACCCGAAATCTGCACCTAAAACCCAAAAACTGCACCAAAAAAGCAGAAATCTGCCCACCAAAAAACAAAAACCTGCACCAAAATACAAGATTTCTGCATCGCATAACAGGAATCTATACTTATTTCAGGTAAAAAATTGTAGAAAAGGAAGAAGAAGAAAATGAAGAGGAAGAAGAAGAGGAGTTATGTTCATGGCTAATTTCAGAGGGAAAAAAGTAGAAACAGAGGAAGAAGAAGAAGAGGAAGAAGAGGAAGAAGAAGAAGCGGCGGAGAATTGAGGAAGAAGGATCTGAACCATACCTGGATATGCGGCAGGGCGATGGAGCTCGCGATCGAGATTCTGTTGGAGTTACCATTGTGATCTAGAAGTGGTCAAACATGTAATATCACTGCCAACGCGATATGAGCCTGCAGGGTCGCACATAAGAGCATGTGGAGAAAATGGAAGATTGACTGTGTTGGTAAAGGTTACCAATCACCATATAGAATGGGGGAGGTCCAGGAAATGTTGCTGTCTGAATTCATCGGGTTTACACAGATAGAATTCGTCGGAATTCATCGGATATGATTCGTTGGAATTCATCGGATTCGTCGGATTGTTCCCTGGAATCCCGACGAATTGTTACAGAGATCCTTAACTCGGCAAATGTTGCCGTCTGATATGATTCGTCGGAATTCGTCGGATTCGTCGGATTGTTCCGTGGAATCCCAACGAATTGTTACAGAGATCCTTAACTCGGCAAATGTTGCCGTCTGATGTGATTCATCGGAATTCTTCGAATTGTCCTGTGAAAACTCGACGAATGCTGTTCCGTGGAATCCCGACGAATTGTAACAGAAACCCCAACTCTGCTGTGTGGTCTGCGGATAGCGATTCTTCTAGAAGCCTGTTTATACTTTGGGTATAAATAGACCTTCTTTTAGGGTTCTAAAGACTCACGAAGGAATCCAATCGACGGAAGAGTTCCGCCCTAGCCGATGGAAGGTGTTCCTCCCGAACCCTAGACGGAAGGAGTTCAGCCGCCCCGTTCGCCTCCGCCGACCTCCTCTCCGACGATTATCGCCGGTGCTGTTCTTCCTGAAGCGGATCTAGCAATCCGTGGAAGTGCAAGGTGTAGTTGTTCTCCCTTCCGAGTTGCGTGCGACGTGACTTGGCGTTCTCCCGGCTCGTGTGGACTGCTGTAGAGACGTAGACATTATTCTACGTGAGGACTCGTACAGCCGACGACAGGACTCAACTCGTGGAGCATCTAGGTTGGATTTGATCCAATCCCGCAAAGGTAATTTCATACCTAGCAATTTTATTAACTTCTTGATTCAATATTCATGGCCGATCCAAATCTTTTTGGGTTGTTTCTGTTTATTTCCGCTGCGCCTACATACGATGTATGGTTCTAGAAAAACCCAACCGTAGTATCAAATCGAGGTTCCGGTCATGAATGTTGTTTTCAAAAGTTTTGTTATTCCAGTAAGTGCAAATCTAGGTATTTGGAAGCGTTCTAAATGTCAAGATTTCTTCTTGGAATATTACCACCGCCAGGGGCGCTGCCCCTTGGACCCCGTTAGGGGCTCTGCCCTTAAGACCCCGCCAGGGGCGCGGCCCCTTGGAACCCCGCCAGGAACGTCTGGGATTTCATAGTAATTTTTAATTGTTAGAAATTGTTGTCTCCTTAGCAGTAACCGTCCCTCAAGTGGTTAATGAACCCTTGAATTGTTTTGGATTTTGAATCCAACAATGAGAGATGAGCTTGTCTACTGCTTTAAGTCGAGTTGTCTTTGCCTTTGTCCAATGCATGTAAATATGAAGATTTGGAAGAGTTCTAAATGTCCAGATTTAGCCCTTTCGTCTGTCAAAGGTTGATAGTCTTATGTTGTGCACATAAGGGATGCATGTGGATATTAGAAAGCTTGTTTTTCTGTTGATGTGCACATTGATCAAATGTTGATCATGGTTAAGTGTTAACTTGCTATTAAAATCCCTTCATCAAATATTAAGTGTTCGGATGCCTTCCGATGGATGACACTCTTCCTGCCTCGATCGATAAAGTGTGGGCTTGCCAAAGCAAGGTGCATTAATCTATCTTGGTAAGGGTGCGAGCGGATAATTGTGATATCCCACTGTCGACATCGGGTCTAACTTAACTAGGTGACCTCAAAGGTTGAGTGCCTAGAGGCATAGGGTTGGCATGCACCATATGATGGATGTGAATAAGGAGTTTTCACCAGCCATACAAGAGTTGCATGAGGATGCAATTGGCAAGCGTTGCCTACCTAAATAACCGCATTATGAGAGGAACGCCAAAGCGGACTCGTGGTGTAGGTGAAATACGAATCTTGTCCACTAAGAGAGTAGCTCGCATGGACTCTCCGAATTGATAGTGAGGGCTATCAATTTGAGTAAAATAGTGGGAGTATTTAATTGAAGTCCAAATTAAAATAAATTGTATTTTGAAATTTTGGTACTGATTATATTCTGCATGAATTCTTGTAGAATTCCATGGTAAGTGGTTCACATTCCACCTTGTCCCTGAGAGCTATCCTTGAGAAGGACAAGCTAAGTGGGACGAATTACATGGACTGGTATAGGAACCTGAGAATTATTCTCAGGCAAGAGCGAAAGCTCTACGTCTTGGAAGAAGAAGCCCCCGAGGTGCCGACCGGGAACTCGTCCCGTGTTGATAAGGATGCTTATAAGAAGTATACCGATGACGGCTTAGACGTCGAGTGCCTTATGCTTGCCACCATGAACTCTGAGCTTCAGAAGCAACACGAGAACCTGGGGTGCAAGGAGATTGACGAGCACCTAAAGAAAATGTTTCAAGGGCAAGCTCGTCAAGAGAGGTTTGATGTCACGAAGGCCTTATTTCAGTGCAAAATGGGAGCTCGAGACTCAGTTGGTACTCACGTACTCAAGATGATTGGGTATATTGAGAACCTGGAGAGACTAGGTTTTCCTCTGGGTCAAGAGTTGGCCACAGATCTTATCCTGCAATCGTTGCCGGATAGTTATGAGCAGTTTGTCTTGAACTACAACATGAATGAAATAGACAAGACACTGCCCGAGCTCCTAGGCATATTGCGAACTGCCGAGATAAACATGAAGAAGGCCAAGCCTACTAGTCCCATATTGATGGTACATAAAGGAAAGGGTAAGGCCAAGGGCTTCAAGAAGACGAAGGTGGGACCTAAGTCGCATCTTGAGCCCAAATCTTCTGCGCTGAAAAGGAAGAGCACCGTGAAGGAAGGGAAATGCCACCATTGTGGCAAGGCTGGTCATTGGAGGAGGAATTGTCCTTCGTACATTGAGGGTCTGCAGAAAATGAAGGGAGGTATGACTTCCGCTTCGAATATTTACGTTATAGAGATAAACCTTTCTGCTCCTTCATCTTGGGTATTGGATACCAGATGTGGTTCTCACATTTGTACAAATGTACAGGAACTAGGAAGGAGGAGATTGCTGAGTAAAGGCGAGGTGGACCTGCGTGTCGGCAATGGAGCAAGAGTTGCTGCTGTAGCCGTAGGGGTTTACCGTCTTTCTTTGCCCAGTGGGCTTGTAATAGAACTTAATAATTGTTATTATGTTCCGGCCATAACTAGAAGCATTATATCCATTTCATGCTTAGACATGATTGGATTTTCTTTTATAATTAAGAACAATTGTTGTTCTATATTTAAGAATGATGTTTGTTATGTTGTAGCTCAATTGTTTAATGGTCTTTATGTTTTGAACCAGGACCATCCGATCTATAATGTAGATAATAATAAAAGACTAAGAACAAATGACTCAAATCCTATATATCTCTGGCATTGTCGTTTGGGCGATATAAATGAGAAACGCATATCCAAGCTCCATAAAGATGGACAATTGGACTCATTTGATTATGAATCATTTGAGCGATGCGAGTCTTGTTTGTTAGGCAAGATGACTAAAGCCCCTTTCACTGGTTATACTGAGAGGGCTTACGATCTTTTGGGTATAGTACATAGTGATGTATGCGGTCCCATGAGTTCTATGGCTAGAGGTGGGTATTTCTACTTCGTTACATTTACTGATGATTTCAGTAGATACGGATATGTGTATCTTATGAAGTGCAAATCCGAAACTTTTGAAAAGTTCAAAGAGTTTAAGAATGAAGTGGAGAACCAATTGGGTAAAAAGGTTAAAGCACTCCGATCTGATCGAGGTGGCGAATACCTGAGTCATGAGTTCCGTGATCATCTGAAAGAGTGTGGTATAGTATCACAGCTCACTCCACCTAGGACACCGCAGCATAATGGTGTGTCTGAGAGGAGAAATCGTACTCTGTTAGACATGGTACGGTCGATGATGAGTCATGCAGACTTGTCTGTTTCCTTTTGGGGTTTTGCTTTAGAGACTGCTGCAATGACACTGAATCGCGCTCCTACGAAAACGGTTCTAAAGACACCATATGAGATATGGACTGAGAAGCGTCCTAGTATGTCATTCATTCAAATTTGGGGCTGTGAGGCATACGTACGACGTCAAATGCCTGACAAGCTGGAACCCAAATCAGATAAGTGTTATCTGGTGGGATATCCTAAGGAAACGAAAGGATATTACTTTTACCTATTGTCTGAGGGCAAAGTGTTTGTCGCAATGATGGGTGTCTTCTTGGAGAAAGAGTTCTTGTCAAGAAAGACGCAAAAGGTAGAACTTGAAGAAGTTCAAGAACCACAAGTAGTGAATGAACCAGAATTGGATTCTGAGCCAGGACTACAAGATGTTGTAGCTAGAGAACCTGCTCAAGAGACACAAGTCCTACATAGATCTGGTAGACCAAGATTTGAGCCTGAGAGATATGGATTTCTCGTGTCTCAAATAGGTAATGTGTTGCTTATGGATCATGATGATGAACCAGCGACCTACCAAGAGGCTATGAATGGACCGGACTCCGACAAATGGCTTGAGGCTATGAAATCCCAAATGGACTCCATGTATACAAACCAAGTTTGGAACCTGGTGGAACCACCTGAAGGGGTACACCCATAGGGTGCAAGTGGGTCTTCAAGAAGAAGACCGACATGGATGGTAATGTACAGACATTCAAAGGGCGACTGGTGGCTAAGGGTTTCAAGCAAATTCATGGTGTTGACTATGATGAGACCTTTTCCCCTGTTGCCATGGTAAAGTCCATTAGGATATTGCTTGCTATTGCTGCATATTATGACTACGAGATTTGGCAGATGGATGTCAAAATGGCTTTCCTAAATGGAAACCTCCTTGAGGAAGTGTACATGACACAACCCGAGGGTTTTGTATCCCCAAATGAAGCCACTAAAATATACAAGCTGAATAGGTCCATCTATGGATTGAAACAGGCCTCTAGAAGTTGGAATCTTCATTTTGATGAGAAAATCAAAGAGTTTGGTTTTGTCAAGAATGAAGATGAACCGTGTGTTTACAAGCGAATCAGTGGGAGCATTGTTCTCTTCCTGATATTGTATGTAGATGACATACTGCTGATCGGGAATGACATACCTACCCTGAAAGTTGTTAAGAACAACCTAGGGAACTGCTTTTCTATGAAGGACTTGGGTGAAGCGACTTACATACTAGTATTAAGATCTATAGAGATAGATCGAAGAAGTTGTTGGGTTTGACCCAGAGTATGTACATTGAGAAGGTGTTGAAGCGGTTCAACATGCTTGAGTCCAAGAAAGGATTTTTTCCCATGTCTCATGGTGTAAATCTCTCTAAGGACCAGTGTCCAAAATCTTATGAAGATAAGGACCGCATGAAGTTGATTCCATATGCTTCGGCAATTGGGTCAATCATGTATGCAATGTTATGTACTCGACCCGATGTCTCTTTTGCTTTGAGCATGACTAGCAGGTATCAGTCTGATCCCGGTGAATGTCACTGGATAGCCGTGAAGAATATCCTGAAGTACTTGAGAAGGACTAAGGATGTATTCTTGGTGTATGGTGGAAAGGAAGAGCTCGTTGTAAGTGGTTACACGGATGCCAGCTTCCAAACTGATAGGGATGATTCGAAATCTCAGTCAGGGTTTGTGTTTTGCCTGAATGGCGGAGCTGTGAGCTGGAAGAGTTCCAAGCAAGAGACAATTGCTGATTCTACAACTGAGGCCGAGTATATCGCTGCGGCAAATGCAGTGAAGGAGGCTGTATGGATTAGGAAATTCATCGGCGAGCTAGATGTAGTTCCTAGCATTGTTGGTCCCGTAGTTCTCTACTGTGATAATAATGGTGCAATTGCACAATCTAGGGAACCTAGATCCCATCAGCGCTCCAAGCACATACTTCGACGGTTCCATCTTATTCGTGAGATTGTCGAACGAGGAGATGTGAACATTTGCAGAGTGCCGACTGAGGAGAATATTGCAGATCCACTGACAAAGCCTCTCGCGCAGAGAAAGCATGATGGTCATACTAGACCAATGGGTATACGATACCTGAGTGATCAACTCTAGTGGGAGTCTTGTGGGTTGCATGTAAAATATATATTCTGTTGGCTGTTTAATATTTATTTATATGATGAATTGTGTACCAATTATTTCATTTTACAATTAATGGCAAGTTCTTTTATTACAATAAACTGTTTCTATATGATAGAATAAAATTCGTGATAAATACCCTTAGAATGTTCGCTTCCATAGGACATCAAGTACGTGACTTGAATGTGAGAGACTATGATTTCGAAGCTTCATTCTTAAAAGGTCCCTGGTCGAGGTATAATCGTAGAAGCTAAGGGTGATGATGATGCATTAAGACTAGCATGTGTGTTGAATGATGACCGGTTCTCACAGGTCATGATATTGTGATATGAAGTCATCACGTGGGTACTTGTTAGTGAACAAATTATACTGGACAGACCCAACCTGAGACTACTTTCTGGATTGTTACTTAAAAGTGTCACAAGTAGGTCTCATTTGACAATGGTGTTGTGGTCCTTTGACCTGAAGTCACAACATTCATCGAGTGAGGAAGAGCGTGCTTTGATGTCATCTAAAGTCTTCCTTGAAGAAGGTTGATGATAAGGGTGGTCGTTGGGTACGTTACGAATCATTTGGGTGTTTGGGTGTGAGCAGATATGGGATTTGTCCTCCTATATAACAGGAGTTGCATCCATGGGCCCCTTGATGGAAGTGGACTGAGAAATGCATGGCCATGCTTGGTTGAGTCAATATGTGATATTGAGCTCACCATTCTCTGGAAGTCCATTCTAGATCAAGAAACTTGGATTGAGCAATTAAGAGGGTGACACGGTCCATGCCTCTAGTTCTTTCCGGATGTAAGGGACAAAGGGACAAAGACAACGCTGGAACATTGGTCATAAAGGCTTATGAGTTATGATCTCTTATTGCTTGGGGAGCAATGATGCATTGCTAGATGCAGCTCATTGTTTGTGAGGTTTTTTGTTTGATACTTTCAAGATCAAGTGGGGACTGTTGGAGTTACCATTGTGATCTAGAAGTGGTCAAACATGTAATGTCACTGCCAACGCGATATGAGCCTGCAGGGTCGCACATAAGAGCATGTGGAGAAATTGGAAGATTGACTGTGTTGGTAAAGGTTACCAATCACCATATAGAATGGGGGAGGTCCAGCAAATGCTGCTGTCTGAATTCATCGGGTTTACACGGATAAAATTCGTCGGAATTCGTCGGATATGATTAGTCGGAATTCGTCGGATTCGTCGGATTGTTCCGTTGAATCCCGACGAATTGTTACAGAGATCCTTAACTCGGCAAATGTTGCCGTCTGATATGATTCGTCGGAATTCGTCGGATTCGTCGGATTGTTCCGTGGAATCCCGACGAATTGTTACAGAGATCCTTAACTCGGCAAATGTTGCCGTCTGATGTGATTCGTCAGAATTCGTCGAATTGTCCCGTGAAAACTCGACGAATGCTGTTCCGTGGAATCCCGACGAATTGTAACAGAAACCCCAATTCTGCTGTGTGGTCTGCGGATAGCGATTCATCTAGAAGCCTGTTTATACTTTGGGTATAAATAGATCTTCTTTTAGGGTTCTAAAGACTCACGAAGGAATCCAATCGACGGAAGAGTTCCGCCCTAGCCGACGGAAGGTGTTCTGCCCGAACCGTAGACGGAAGGAGTTCCGCCGCCCCGTTCGCCTCCGCCGACCTCCTCTCCGACGATTGTCGCCGGTGTTGTTCTTCTTGAAGCAGATCTAGCAATCCGTGGAAGTGCAAGGTGCAGTTGTTCTCCCTTCCGAGTTGCGTGCGACGTGACTTGGCATTCTCCCGGCTCGTGTGGACTGCTGTAGAGACGTAGACATTATTCTACATGAGGACTCGCACAGCCAACGACAGGACTCAACTCGTGGAGCATCTAGGTTGGATTTGATCCAATCCCGCAAAGGTAATTTCATACCTAGCAATTTTATTAACTTCTTGATTCAATATTCATGGCCGATCCAAATCTTTTTGGGTTGTTTCTGTTTATTTCCGCTGCGCCTACATACGATGTATGTTTCTAGAAAAACCCAACAGATTCACAGTGACATGTGAAAACGTCGTTGAGGGCGCAGAAAGGGAATATCGGGCAAAACCAGTGTTGGAGGCTGGGTTTTTGAGAATGAATAAATTAGGTTTAGGATAAAACCTATGGAACTCCGGATCAAAGCTAATACTGCGCACAAATAGCGTGCCGAACTGGAATATTGGCTTTCTGGAACCTAAAGCCAATTCCATAAATCCAATATCTGTGCACCGAACTGGCCCTTGGGATTTGACTTTGTGTTGGATGGTGGAGTACTGATATGTGCTAGTCTCTCCATAGGTTGTTTACATGTTCTTATTAGATTCATGATGCATCATGCATGTGAAAAGATTTTGGAATTGTTTCTATATTTTATACAAGATTTTGGAATGGTTATATATTTTAGGGAATTGTTAAAGGCACCAAATTTTTAGCTAGTCGCACCGCTTTGTTAAAGTCATCGCACTTTCTCATATTTTGTTAGAGGCACCTAAAATTGTTAATTGCACCACAGTAGTGTTAAAGTCACCCCAACTTGAATTCCATGAGATGAGGATCATGGATGGTGGAAACCTTAGTTCGTGATTGGTTTCTCTCGGCCCAACTCCCACCTTAGGCATTTCGGCACATCTGGCACGTCCTCTCCTCCGGCAATGCCCCCATCTCCAATCACATCCCATCCGCACAAATGAAACAATGAAGAAATCATAACTCCACGGGAATGAGGAGTTGAGGCATCGGTGCAATAAATCTGTTGCAGAAAGAAAATAAAGAAGCTAGATGCTTCCGTCTAGGGTAAATGAGTTGGGTTAGGAAGCTTAGGGGTAAAAGCTGCTACTTGGAGAGGAATGATGAAATATAAAACATTCGCTTGGTTGCAGTTAAGAAACTGGTGGCGATGGTGTACACGCTGGAGGTCGGCATCCGTCTAATCCACGCCCTCAACGACATGCTCTAAGGCGGTGCAGCACGAGAATTACAAAGTAGTAGACGTCCTCGTCTAGCAGATCTCCATACGCTGAGGCGGTACTTTGCTGAGTCTCTCGCCAATATCCTTGCCGGCCTCGAGCCGTACATACTCAGTCCCTTTCTTCGGCGAACGGTGGATCCGACGAGCCTGAGGTAGGTCATCGCAATAAACTCATTTCTCAAGCTAGTGCAGTGCGAGTTAGTACGGAACCATTAGTATTTTTTGAGGAGTAATTTTAAGATTAAATTAGAAGAAATTGCGGTGCGGCTAGCTAAAACTACAGTGCCTTTAACAACTCTCATATTTTATCAAACATTTTGGAAAGGTTTTATATTTGTCCATTGCGAGATCGGCAAATAAGTAGTGATGGGGAAAAATGTATCCAGTCGGACCTACAATTTTCCATTGCGACCTCGACCGGCTTGCCGATACGATTTCAACGGGCTCAGTCTCATGCAATACTGAGTCTGTTTGCACTCCAAATAGGTCGTCGGTATGCCCATACGCGCAAGTTGCGCCCCGACCCACCATATGGGTAGGCATTGTCGAGCACGCAAGAACCACGCACGACATGAAAGTCGAAAAGTGCCGCGCGGCAAGCGTCGCACGACATTTGCCGCACGAATTGGGCACGACAATTACGGCGCCAAGGGGGCACGACATTTGTCGCGCCAAAAAGGTGTTGCACTTGCCATGCCAAAGAGGTGTAGCACTTGCCGCCCTAAAGAGGTGCGACAACTGCCGCACCAAAGAGGTGCGGCACCTGCCGCACCAAATAGCTGCGGCACCTACCGCACCAATGGGGTGCAACATTTGCCGCACCCCCAACGCCCAACAGGGCGCTGACCAAGTCAGCGCCCCATTTGTGTGGCTGACTTGGTCAACGCCCCATTTGGGGGGCTGACTTGGTCAGGGCCCCATGTGGAGCACTCCCCAATTGTGGAGCTTTCTATAGCAGCACTCCCCAATTAAGGAGTGTCGCACTCCCCAATTGGGGAGCTTTCTATAGCAACACTCCCCTATTGGGGAGTGCCGCACTCCCCAATTGGGGAGTCTCTGTTGGATCTTACGGTGCCCTTAGAGGGGGGGGGGGTGAATAAGAGTTTTATGGAATTTAGATCTTAATTAAATTTATAAGAGTTTGGGACTGAAGTTTCAGAAATTTTTATAGAAAAATATATTTTAATATCTCAGATAAGGGAGAACTTTTTCCTTACTGTTGCTAACGCCTGGCGTTAGGTGTTAACGCTGGGCGTTAGCTCTTCAGAAAATAAATCTGCTCAGAATTATGTCAATGAGATTTTACTAATAAAATATTAATGAAATACAATTCCAGAAAATTAGAGATAATAAAAAGGATTATTGTATTTCAAAGATAATTACACATATGTTTATTTTAATACTTTGATAAACATATTGATTAAAACATTCTTGAAGAGAAAATAAAATCAATTGAATAGAACATTAAAAGACATGATTTTATTTCATAATAAATTGAATACAGAAATGTTTGATTTCAATATCGCTAGAAATCGGAGGCGTACAAAGTAAAACAACTTTTCCTTTTCTATACCGACTTGCATCCCCACAAACCGGTTGGCTTTAGCCTATCCTTCCCCGAATATGGCCTCAAGCCGCTCTAGCTAATTCTTCCCCGGATATGGCCTCGAGCACCCCCTAGATCTAATCACCTAGACCTAGTCGCCAACACAAGGCAAATTCCTCCCTAAGTCCTACCCAGACCTAGTCGCGAACACAAGGCGAATTTACACACCGAATCCTTCCCGGAATCCGACGTTCTCCCCGAACGATTTCTCCACACGAATTACAAAGAGAATAAAATAAAAGATTACAAGATAAGCAAAGAGAAACTTTCCAAGAAATTCTGAAGGTGAAGACGAAATTGATGTAGATGTTGGCGTTCTTGAAACGATCGTCCTTCGTATGGGATATGCGTTGTAGACCTTCTCCTTCAAAATCTTCTTTAGATCTTCATGTTAGCCCAAGGGAGATCTCTTATTTACTGTAGACGAATCTCTCTCCAAAGTATCAGAATTCTGGAATCATCACATAATGTTAGAATGAGAGGGGTTGTACTTTAAATAGCCACGGGAGCTAACGCGTGGCGTTAAGGATTAACGCCGACGTTAGTGAACGTGCAAACCGTCAGGATCGTGCAAACCGTCGGGATCATGGCAGAACCAAATTTCGTCGAACGAAACTAATTTTGTCGAACGCGCCTTCGTCGAGCGTAGTTAACTTCAATTCGTCGAGCGCAGTTCAGTTCGTCGAACGCTCCAATTCATCGAGCGCAGTTCAGTTCATCGAACGCAATAAGTCGAGCGCAGTTATGTTCGTCGAACGCTCCAAATCGTCGAGCGTAGTTCAGTTCATCAAACGCAATAAGTCGGGCGCAATTTCGTCGAGCGCAGGCAATTTTGTCGAATGGAACTCCAAGTTCGTCGAATGCAGGTTGTCGGGCATAATTTCATCGAGCGCAGGCAATTTTGTCGAACGGAACTCCAAGTTCGTCGAACGCAGGTTGTCAGGCACAATTTCGTCGAGCGCAGGCAATTTCGTCGAACGGAACTCCAAGTTCGTCGAACGCAGGTTCGTCGACCGCAACTCGACGGAATTCCTCCTCTTGTTAACGCTGGGCATTAAAAACTAACGCGAACGTTAGCTCTCTTTCGTCGACCACAGCTCGACGAATTTGTTCTCGATGGCATTCCTACTTAGCGGATTCCTTCTCAACGGAAGTTAACGCGGGGCGTTAACAACTAACGTGGAGCGTTAGCTCTCTTTCCAGAGAGTCATTTCCAATCAACAAACTATTCATAGGGATGTGTAGCTATAGTTCTTGTACAACCTGCATACTATAAACACACAAAATACAAGATCAAATACAACACGGTATTTGTTATTCTCAAACCAAGAGATGCGGAACATAGGCTCCAACAGTCTCCTATTACGGGATTCCTCAATTGGGGAGTGCTTCGCACTCTCCAATTGAGGAGTTTCCTCCCACGCAGCAAGAGGCGCACAATAACTCCTCCCACGCAGTAAGAGGCGCGCAAGCCGCGCAGCCGCCGCACAGGTCGTACAACAGTCGCAGCGCAAAACACACAACATTTTATTGTCGTGCACCCTTCGTCATTTCTTCGGGCATCGTTTTTGACGCCTCTTGACGCCCCCACAGTCCTACCCTCATCACCATGAACGACGCGCCCTCGCACTCAAGACACATCCACCTCCTAAGTCCACATTCACGACACACGCAGAATGCCCCCCCAAGTGCACTCAGCGTGTCGAACGCCTCCGCGCTCACCGCGCGCTCAGAGCGCCTCCGCGCTAACCGCACCCTTATAAACGTCTTCGCGTTAGCCACGCGCTCAGAACACATCTGTGTTCATTGCGCGCTCAGAATGCTTCTGTGTTCATTGCGTGCTCAAAACACTCTCGTGTTCGCGACACGCACGACAGTTAACCTTTCCTAATTTCCTAGATTGCAGGTCTTGTTCGCTGCGCTCAATGCCGTTAACGAAGCCACCCGAATTGACCAAATTGTCGGGGGGGGGGGGGGGTGGGGTAATGCGGGAATATCCAAAAAGTGGTGATCTGTGTGCTCCAAATCGACAAGCATGATTCGTCTGTGAGGTGGTTACGGTTGTTACAACGACGATATTACCGGACTACCCCAACCCAAGGCTATAAAAGGAGCCCCGGGACTTCATTTCAAGGGACCTTATCTTCTACGCCCGAGAGAGTTCCTTCGAATATTTCCTTTGAATTCTCCTTCGGCGCTTAAAGATCTCCTTCTATCTTCGAAGATCTTCTTCGAACCTTCGAAGATCTCCATCGGGCCTTCGAAGGTCTCCTTCGTGCCTTCGAAGATCTTCCTTTAAGCTACGAAAGGCGACTCGAGAATCTCACATTCGTTCCTAGAATAGTACTTAGTCTCTCGAGAGGTCGTCTGTCACCCTCGAGGTTCTCTCTCCCCACCATTGTAACGAGCAATGGCCTATCGTTCTCGAGTTCTCGAATTTTAATTGAAAAAAACCAAAAGATAGTGGAATTTGGTTGGCACAGCTCTGACCGTGTGGTTTTTCACCCTTTTTCGGGTTTTCCACGATAAAAAGTCTCCTTGCCATTTGTTAACTCTCTTATTGACTGTTTGCGTGCTCGACTCGCTCTTGAGCTAAGATGATTCAATTCGACCTGTCTACCAGAGCGTCGAGTGACCCGCAACAAGTAGGTTTTGTTATACAAGGTCTTGAATCAAATATATATCCATTGACCGTGTTAATGATCTACTTAGTTTGGAGGGACCGAAGGAGAAGAATCTTGGTTTGGGGGAATTGAAAGGAAAGATTTCATTTATTTATTTTTTTATGAGAATTGAATGAGAAAATATTATTTTGTTTTCTATTAGTCACCATGAGTCATAAATTTTCTTTTTCATTTTGGATAATGTATAGAATTACTGATGTATAATACATCTTTTGACATTTTTGGGGTAGTCCTAGTACTTATTAGTGTCCGGGTTAGACGAAAATCATGGATCCGTCGTGGGTGCTACGCTCGTACTCGCTTCTCTCAAGTGCACGGGCTTCGCCCGTGATCGAAATGAATGTCTCGCCGCTCGCACCCCCTCCCCCGAGCTTATAAGTGTTCAAGCGACAGATTGAGTGTGTGGTGACACTGCTTATGTAGTCCCTTTGCTGATTACTCCAATGCATGTCTTCGAGTTTCCCTTTACGAATGTTTGCCACCGGTCTTCTCCCGGGCCATCAAATGTCGGGCGTACAATCTACCTTATATGTTGCTTTTTGGAAATTTTGGATAAATATGTATTAAAATATTTAAATATAAATAAATTATCAAAATTCCCCAACAATATTAATTTCAAACTTGCACATGTAGATCACCCCTAGCCTAAGGCTCTGTTTGGTTGGGCTGTTGTTGATGGAAAGCTGCTGATGAAAAGCTGCTGATAGGAAAATTGCTGATTCTGGAAAACGGAGTTTTGTTAAAAAACTGTTTGGGTGAAATGGAGTTTGTAAAACGGAGTTTTGAAAAAGTTGTTTGGAAACAAAACGGAGTTTTGAGCGAATTTTTTTTCTCACCAAATATCAGAAAAAGATATATATTTTCCATAATATAATACCAAACACACAAAAATAATGTCCACATTAACCATATATCATGATATCTCCTACGATCTAGATTCATACAACTGATCTGCTATACTATCACGTAGCGCGATCATCTCCTCCACACCACCTACAGTGTCAGGGCATGTATCTTGTCGCTCTTGTGTGACCAGTCCATCATCTCTACCCCTCTGCTCGGACTCACTGAAATCAAAATCCACACGCGAAGGGTGGCGACGAATGAAATTATGTAAAGTCATCGTGGCCATGACAATATGTGCCTGTTTGTCGAAGCGATAGCTTGGCATGTCCCGTAGTATGGCCCACTTCTTCTTCCAAACGCCGAATGATCGTTCTATCACACTTCTAAGCGACGATTGCGCATGATTGAATATCTCTCGACGCCCTTCTGCGCGACGTCCACCACGGGCAAAGTCAGGCAGATGATACCTTGTATCTTGATATGGTTTTAAATATCCTTTCTGTAGAGGATAACTAGAATCAACCAAGTAATATTTTCCTGAAACATATTAAAAAAATGTTTAACAACGGAAAATATTTAAAGTAATAATTAGATGAACTGATTTTTTATTATTTACCATGAGGCGGATGAGGGAACTTATAACGAGGATCAGTTATGGTATAATTGAAAATGCGACTATCGTGCGCCGATCCCTCCCAACCTGCCATAACAAAAGTGAAACACATGTTGAAATCACAGGCCGCCATGACATTTTGTGTCGGTCTGCCCTTTCTCCCAATATATGGAACTTGACTTCCTACTGGTATGCACGCATCGATATGTGTTCCATCTATTGCTCCAACACAATCTTTAAAAAAAGGCATATAACGCATGTCATACATAATCTCTGGCAGAGTGCAGCCGAAAGACCTATCTGATGGCTGTATCACTTCCTCGGCCAACTGCAACAAAGCGCGAATACAACGAGCAAAAAATCTGCTAGTTGTCTCTGTTGAGTGCTGAAATCACTCGCGTGTTTTTCTCATTGATTCATTATGAGACAATATATATATGGTCAATGCTAGGACTTCTCTGGCTGCAGTTCTTCTTGTTCCCTGAAAACCACACTTCTCTTCGAGAGCATGCAATAGATCTATAAAAATTTCTTGACTCATCATGAACGAGTCATGAAATCTAACTCGAGTCCCACGAAGTAGCTCTCCGACCCATTTATCGCCTGTTTGCTTTGAAGTCATGGATGGAACCGGATGGTTTAACATCGAGGTGTGTTCGGAGATATAACATATTGCTGCCACCACATTTTGATGATGGCCAATAACACAATTTCTTCTAAAGATGGCGTGCTTCTCGTGCTCTGCTCTGGTATTTTCCGATTCATCACTAGACATTTTCTGTTAGAAAAATACAGAAATTAACATTATCAGAAAGTAAATAACATTATAACCAATTAATTAACATTATCACAGAACTCAAGCAAATTTCTAATAATGTTCATAATGTCCACATTTAAACAACATAATATAATACCCATAATGTTCACAAACATAATAAAACAAAACAACACACATAGTCTCTCTACTACGCCCCACGAGTATAGCGGTTTTTCAACCACTTGATGTTCATGCCTTCTAGAAGGCACATGAAAGTCTCTCTATGTTTTGTTTCCATCAAGTATGTGATGGCAAAATCATAGAAGTCTTCATCAGAATGCACTTCTGAGTACGTGCCTAATTTTTCTAGTGCATATGCAATAGTGAAAGAAGAAGATGAAATCTTGGGTGGCTCCTGGATGCATCGACTTATGATCTTCGAGGACTCGGCCAAATCTTCTAACACCGAGCTGCTAGCTTTCTTCTTTCTTTTGCTCCTTATTTTGCTTGTTTCAGATATATTTGCGGTCTCAGCTGGTTGAGGAGCTCCGATAACCTCAATGTCATCATGTTCATCCGCTGACATTTCTCTTTCATCAATAGACTCCGTACCAAGATTTGCGGTGTGAGGGGTGCAAGAATGATGTCCTGTAGCGACAACCGAACTAAACATCAAGTTCAGTTTATCCTCTAACTCTGGGGGGATTCCGACATACCGAAATTTCTTTGCCGTCGGGACAACCTACAAAATAAAGTATTTTAAAATTAGACATTAAGGAATTTTAAGTTAAGAAATTTCTTTGCAAATGAATTTAAGTAAAAATACCTTCAATCTTTCCTCCCACCACTCGTCTGAGGCGTCTATAGTATTTCTTGATGCATTCCAACCCAACCCGATCTCACCACGCTTCAACTCTGTCCATAATTTCCACTCTTTCTTCAAATGATCCCATTTATTCTTAAGTTGAACTTTATCATATTTTTTCCCGGTTTGCATTTCAAATTTGTTCATAACATTTATCCACCCCTGTTTATTAAAATGCGTGGTGGGTCAATTCCCAAGCTCTATCTCTTTTATGCAGATATCAAAGAATAACAGCACATCATTGTTGTCCCACATAGCGGCCACCCCACCATCTTTGGTTTTGCCCATCCTTAAAAAATTAAACAAGATTTGACCTAAACATTAACACCAAACACAACACACACACACACATGTATATGAATATACACACACACACATGTATATGAACACACACACACACACACACACACACATGTATATGAACACACACACACACACATGTATATGAACACACACACACACAACACACATGTACACCAAGCACATACACCAACACACACACACACAGAAAATTGTATATGAACACACACACACATATACATATCAACACACACACAGAAAATTGTATATGAACACACACACACATATACATATCAACACACACACACACAACACACATGTAGACCAAGCACATACACACACACATGTACACCAAGCACATACACCAACACAGACACACATGAACACCAAGCACATACACATGAACACACGCACACACACATCAACAACCCAAATACACACACACACACACACAGATCAACAGCCCATATGAACACACACACACACACACATCACACATGTATATTACCACACAAACACATATACATATCAACACACACACACATCTATGTGAACACACACACACACACACATGTATATGAACACACACACACACACATGTATATGAACACAAACACACACACACACACACACATGTATATGAACACACACACACACATCACACATGTACACAAGGCACATACACCAACACACACACACATATGAACACACACACACAGAAAATTGTCTATGAACACACACACATATACATATCAACACACACACACACACACACACATGTATATGAAAACACACACACACAGCACACATGTATATGAACACATACACACACACATCACACATGTATATTACCACACAAACACATATACATATCAACACACACACACATGTATATGAACACACACACACACAGCACACATGTAGACCAAGCACATACACACACACACATGTACACCAAGCACATACACCAACACACACACACATGAACACCAAGCACATACACATGAACACACACACATACACACATCAACAACCCAAATACACACACACAGATCAAAAACCCATATGAGCACATACACACACAGCCCCAATACATATCCAAACTCAACATCCCATATGAACACACACACATAAAAAAATACACACAGCAATAGGCCAACCATAAATCCACAAAAATAGCCATAATAAGGAGGAGGAGAAGAAGATGCTTACAGTGAAGATCTGGAGCCCGAAGAGGAGAACGGGGGTGGATCAGCGCGAAGATCTCGAGCCCGAACCCTAACACCTGCAAGATAAAGACGACGAGAATCGGAAAACGGAACCCTAGAGATCTGCGAGAGCAGGGAAAATGCGAAAAAACGGTGAAGATACTTACCAATGGCTTGGAAATCGCAAAATCGGAAAACGCCTCTAGGAAATGGCCGCTGGGAAGGGGGAGGAAGGGAAATCGCCGCTGGTTTGGGGGAGGAAGGAGAAATCGCCGCTGGGTGTCGGGGAAGAAGAAGAACACGGCGCGGAATGCTTTTGCGGCCAGACGCGAAGAAAAACCGCGGTCGGGCCATAATAGAAAACTGCGGATATAAGTAAACGGGTTTTTTCGAAATAAGCCGCGCCAAACGCCGCTTCCGCAATAAATACCGGTGCATTTCCACCGCACAACAGCCAATAAGCCGCGCCAAACGCCACCTAAAACTTGCAATCATCACTGCCTCGAGGAAATTTCTTGTCTCATAGTAATTATTGCCACCACAAAAGCAGTAAATGGACAACGGAGATATTTTGGTGATTAATTATAATAATTTAAAGAAGTGTGGTATTAGAATAGAGCATTTATATTAGCATTTTATTTATGGATATTAGCACTTCATAAAAATACCAAATAACACATAAATTTTATGAATATTAGCACCCCATAAAACATCAAATAACATAAATTTTCATCATTCTAGTATACGGTAGCTACCTAATGTCATCCATAATACTAAAAGGAGTTTTTCGCATTAGGTAGCTGCACTAGTATTATAGATGACACACAAAATACCTAATAACTAAAAAGAGTTTTTCATATTTTCAGGTCTCTCTTCCCATAAGTCAACATTCCCTTCTCCTACTTTTCTAACAACACTAATCTCAACACTAAGGATGTTAGTTTCGGCGAT
The DNA here is from genome assembly GCA_033032865.1 of Dactylorhiza incarnata. NCBI lineage: Eukaryota > Viridiplantae > Streptophyta > Magnoliopsida > Asparagales > Orchidaceae > Dactylorhiza > Dactylorhiza incarnata. Next base: position 2,720,369 of record JAWHQI010000224.1, read on the forward strand.
CCAACTCCTTTTCATTTGGGCGAAAACGGAGGTTCGCGGAATTGATCGTTTGCGGGCGGCTTTTGTCCAAACCTTGGTTTCTAAAATAAGCACCATTTAGTGTATTTTCCAACTGCCGCTCCCCCAGCTTTTCTATCGGCACGGCTCACCTCCTTCTCACAGAGGGTTTCGAAAACACAACACAATGCGTCTCCATCAACATCGTCCCCCTCGACATCGATATTATCTCCCTCATCGTTTGTCAAGGTTAGTTGTAACTTTTGTCGTTCGTTTCTCTCAACGACAAGGTAACCATATCTGCTTGCTTCGGCAGGAAGCGTCTGTCTCGCTCAACGGATCTCCAGATCTCCTCGTCACCTGCAAGGTTGTAACATCCCCAAAACAACTAGACCGTTAAGATGCATTTTTGTCATGACAAGGTCATGACATTCCTCTAAGAGACCAAAATGGCCCCAAGGACCAAGGTGAATAGGTAAAAATGACCTTGGTGTGCAAATAGCCAAATTGAGCCCAAGACTTAAGACTTGATATCAAGTTCCTAAATGATAATTTACCACACCAAACTCTTCCTAAACACTAGGATAGACTAATGAGACAAAATGGACCAATTGGAATTGACCAATTTTGGGAAATTTGGGTCAATTACCAAAAACCCCAAATTGGCCAAATTGAACTAATCCCCTTCAATTATCTTGCAATTGACACAGTTTGATCAAATTGATCATCCCTAACAACCCAAGATCAGTTAGGGAGTCTAATGGGTCCACATTGGACCCATGGGACAAGTCAATTTTGGAAATTAGGGCAAAATCACCAAAAATTCCCAAATTGCCCTATAGGCAAATAAGTGCAATCAAGCCCCATATGACCTTCACCATGACTCAATTCCTCTTGGAATGGGTCCAAAGGGTCCAAGGCAATAATGTGGGTCAGTCACATTAAGTTATGAGAGCTTGAGCAAAGCCAAAACCCAAAAGTCCCCATTTTGGTCTATTTGGGTCAAGTGAGCTCCAAACCCAAATTAAGAGGGCTTAACCCATCCCATTGCCCAAGAAGGCAGCCCACATGATGACCAGCCCCTAGCCTTCTGAAATTCGAAATTAAGGGGTAGTGATTGCATAAGTTTTTAGGCTTTAGTTGGAGGAAGAAGACAAGGAAACACCAAGGAGGAAAATGGGGAATGCATGCCATTTGGCACACCACTCCCCTTCCCCAAGCCCTCCTCTGAGATGAGGAATAAATTCCAGTCAGCCTGGGGTAGTGGGGGATGAACTTTGATTGGCTGTAATGGGCGGCAAGGTTGGCCGAAAGCCACCTTAATGGAACAAAGCCATATACTCCCCAGCTCCCCCATCTCTCCATCCTATCACCTTCAGGAGCCCTCAAGCAGCCGAGCCTCCCCTTCAAGTGAAGATTTCGAGCTCAACTGCACCAAGTAGCCATGGATACCGGAAATGGGAACCAAGCCTTCCTCCGCCGCAACACCCGCCTCCAAGCTCGCCCACATGCAAGTTTCCTCCCCCTCTCCCCCTGTGCTAGTCCTCCCTTCTTCCTGTTTTGATTTTAGTTGAGAAATGACGAGTTTGCCATTTTCCCGATCGGGCTCCAAGTCCCTCCAAATCCCCTCCCCCATTTCTTCTACAGGCCACCCCCGACCAAGATATCACCACCAATCGATGGCCAAACCTCGGTCGGAGGTGATGATGTTGGGCGATTTGTCAGAGACGACCTCAACTCGCCGGAATCGCGCCTGCAAAGTGGCCCAGGCGCGAGGAATCTGGGCCGTTGGCTCATCGGGGAAGATAACCCAGTGGCCGTTAGATCTGGGGCTTAGGCTAATCGCAGACCACATAATATATAATGTATATATTCCTGAAATCTGTCACATTTGATTACCCGAGGTTGTAAGCTAAATTTGAAGCCCCTAGAGGCCAACAATCAAAAAATTCCCAGAGATAAAAGTTGTAGACCTCTGAGTCTACTTTATTTAGGAAAGGTCATTTGGTGACCTATAGCCCCTTGTAGGTTGGGTTTAGTGAGACTGCTCCAAACAATAAACCAGCCACATTTTTGTTATTTCCCGTTGATTGGGACCTCACCAAGGCCTGAAACTTTGGCATGGTTGAGATACATATAGAGGCATGTCCAGTAGAAATCTAAAAATTTTAGGACAAAAATGTCCTAAGGTTTTTGGAAAAATTTACTTTTCCATGTGACCCTAAATCTAGGGTTATACAAGGTCAAATCTTCACAAAACTTTGGTGGATAGTAGACCTACTCATGCAATGTCTCTGGCCAAAATTTTGGGCAATTTGGATTAGAGCATGTGAACATATCTCACATGCAAGTTTCATCAAGGTAGTGAATGGTGTGACATGATTATATTTGTATTTTGTTATGTTAAACATTTGTACAGATCTTGCATGTTGATTTCACCTAGGTTAAATTCATTTCTAGAGTTAGTGACCAACATGAGTATTGTAGACCTTGAGGTTACCTTTAAAATGCCACTGATTTCATACCATTTGTCTAAGTATAGCTCCTTCTATGCTATTTTTAGTGTGACATGTACATATGTGTAATGTGTTAAGTTAAACAAGTTGTACAACACTTGCATGTTGATTTCACCTAGGTTAAGTTCATTTCTGGAGTTAGTGACCAACATGAGTATTGTAGACCTTGAGGTTACCTTTAAAATGCCACTGATTTCATGCCATTTGGCTAAGTATAGCTCCTTCTATGCTATTTTTAGTGTGACATGTACATATGTGTAATTTGTTAAGTTTAACAATTTGTACAGCACTTGCATGTTGATTTCACCTAAGTTAAGTTCATTTCTGCAGTTAGTGACCAACATGAGTATTGTAGACCTTGAGGTTACCTTTAAAATGCCACTAATTTCATGCCATTTGGCTAAGTATAGCTCCTTCTATGCTATTTTTAGTGTGACATGTACATATGTGTAATTTGTTAAGTTAAACAATTTGTACAACACTTGCATGTTGATTTCACCTAGGTTAAGTTCATTTCTGGAGTTAGTGAACAACATGAGTATTGTAGACCTTGCGGTTACCTTTAAAATGCCACTGATTTCATGCCATTTGGCTAAGTATAGCTCCTTCTATGCAATTTTTAGTTTGACATGTACATATGTGTAATTTGTTAAGTTAAACATGTTGTACAGTACTTGCATGTTGTTTTCACCTAGGTTAAGTTCATTTATGAAGTTAGTGACCAACATGAGTATTGTAGACCTTGAGGTTACCTTTAAAATGCCACTAATTTCATGCCATTTGGCAAAGTATAGCTCCTTCTATGCTATTTTTAGTGTGGCATGTACACAAGTGTAATTTGTTAAGTTAAACATGTTGTACAACACTTGAATGTTGATTTCACCTAGGTTATGTTCATTTCTGGAGTTAGTGACCAACATGAGTATTGCAGACCTTGAGGTTACCTTTAAAATGTCACTGACTTCTTGTCATTTGGTTAAGTGTAGCCCCTTGTAGGCCACTTTTAGTGAGACATGTATAAAAGTGTATCCGGTGTGTTTAGTGATGCTGACTCATGCACATACTTTGAAAATTTTCCTATGCCTTAGACATGATATCAACCACCTCTAGTTAAGAATTCAACTCATGTGCATGAGTGGAATTCTCTGAACTTCAAGTTGAAGTTTTGGACTTAAGGGTGTAGGAAAAATTGGGTGCATTTAGCAAATGTAATAAATGATAATTAAGGATAAATACACCTTGGATTAATATGAGACTTAGGATCTGGTGTTTTTAGACCAACATTGAGCTATAGTAATTTTCCCAGAATTTATTGAAGTCTTAACATAGTACTTGTAGTGTAAACCCTTATTGGCACACCAAATGTAATAAATGATAATTAAGGATAAATACACCTTGGATTAATATGAGACTTAGGATCTGGTGTTTTTAGACCAACATTGAGCTATAGTAATTTTCCTAGAATTTATTGAAGTCTTAACATAGTACTTGTAGAGTAAATCCTTATTGGCACCCCACTCTTAATAAATGGTAAATATGGTCAAATACTTCCTGTAAATTATGAAACTTAGGCTATGAAGTTTTTAGGTCAATTTTATGCTACCATGAATTTATCAGAATTTATAGAGGTCTTTAGATGATACTTGTAGTGTAAATCCTTGTTCACACCCTACTCATGTAAAGTAGAAATTGTGGTTAAACAATCTTTGGAAGAACATGGAATTTAGAATTTGAGGTTGTTAGATCATTACTCCCTGTGAACCTACGGTAAGAACTTGGAACTCATTAAGACATGATAGGACCAAGGTTGCGTTTTAAGAGTCAAACCTAGTTCAATTCCACCTTGGTCTGCGAACAGTAGAAACTGACAACCTAGATTCAGAACCCTTCCTTATGATCACCACCCCCAAAGATACTAACTCTAAGAGAATTGCAGATGCCCAATTATGTTGAAGGATTAATCACCAAGGGCAGTCATCGAAAATAAAGACGGGGTGCGTTTAGTAAACCTATCAATTCAGGGATTTGACGAGAACCTATTAGGGGAGGCGAAGGATGACTTAGCAAGAAGTGAAAATTATGATTGAGAGATAACACAAGTAAGTAGTCGGTCACTAGGAATGACATGGTTCGGTGTTCAATAGAACACCGACACATGTCTGTCCGTGTCAAATGGTAATCCACCTAGGATTTTAGAGCAATTGGAGAGTAAATGGGCGTACAAATGGGTCGCAACTAAATAAAATAAATATCCTGGAAAGGGGGATTTGGGCTTCAGTCACCATCACATTCCCTAGTACCGCTGCGAGCCCTTCACCGGGTAATCCCCGGGAAGTCCAGGATTCACCCCAAGCTGCTAAGATCAAATAACAATAGACAAGAATAGTAAGTAGGAGAACTTGAAACATAATCTCCCTCCCAAATTTGGGAAGGAATGAAATAAGGACTGTGGTAGTCCTGCGAGCGGTAGGCTCGGGTTATAAGGAAGGACTGTGATAGTCCTGCGAGCGGTAGGCTCGGGTTATAAGGAAGGACTAGGATACTCCTGCGAGCGGTAGGCTCGGGTTATAAGGAAGGACTGTGATAGTCCTGCGAGCGGTAGACTCGGGTTATAAGGAAGGACTGTGATAGTCCTGCAAGCGGTAGGCTCGGGTTAAGAGGAAGGACTGTGATAGTCCTGCAAGCGGTAGGCTCGAGTTAAAAGGAATAAGGACTGGGATAGTCCTGCGAGCGGTAGGCTCGGGTTATAAGGAAGGACTGTGATAGTCCTACGAGCAGTAGGCTCGTAGTTTAAATATAAGACCGGTGTAGTCTAGCGAGCGGTAGGCTCGTAGTTTAATTATAAGACTGATGTAGTCTGACGAGTGGTAGGCTCTACTTTATAAATGTTGATTTAGATTTGCGAGCTGGAGGCTCGGTAGTAATTGTTAATACATATTTGCATATGCATAAGATGTGGTGGGTCATCGGTTTTGGCTTAGTCGTCACACCGACAACAGTTCGTTGACTCGGCAGTGCTAGTGGTTTGATTAGGGGCCAGGTTGTTTTACTGCGCGTCCGACGGGACAGATTCCCTAAACCCTGCCTGGCCATTTTAGTTTAGTACGCAGGAGCTCGTGAGTACCGGGTACCGGTATCACATCGTACATTTGGGCCTAGGTCTGGTAGTGTGACTTACCCACCTAGGTGAGGAGACGCCCGCTCCTCTGCCACCGTTTGACCACGACGGGAGGTGCCCGAGAGGTTAGCTACCTCCGAAAAGTTGGAACTAAAGGTCTGTACGTACAGAGTCTTGTGTGTGAGTTGCACCATTGCATTGCATATCATAGCATAACATTCTTGCATAAATCAGAGACCTCATCGTATAAATCAGTATGGACTCTTTTATACGATGAGTTTACTTCTTGCCAGATCCCTTAGCTTATGTGTTTGTGTGTGTATACACATAAGTTAAGGTTACTTTTCTAGCTGCTTAGACTATTTTATAACTGCGTGTGTATACTCGCTTTGACGCTCATTTATATACTACTCGGTTTCTTTGTGGCCCCTTGATTTATTATGATAGATTTGCTAGAAAGGTGCTTGATGTATATATATATACATGTTGCTAGTTGTTGATATAATTGCTAGATGTAAGTGCTTTTATATACATGTTGTTAGCTATTTATATAATTGCTAGGTTAGTAATACCCGCTTATCACCTGCTTTTGATTTACCCCTTTGATGTCCTCCGCTTCCTCCCCCCGTACGGTGTCTAGGAGTCGCGGGTGGAGGCGGTGAGGAATATGCTGAGTCTTATAGACTGACGGTCAGTGGACCACATCATTTTAGGGATGATGTAACGGAGCAGCAGGACCCCGTTCAGGAGACAGGATAGGAAGACGGGATAAAGCAGAACAACCACTACACGTCGTCGTAGCAGCAACTATAGTTGTATGAAGACAGAGTTGATAGCTTCCGCATAGAAGTAGAGTGAGAGTGTTGTTGTACTCTGTTTGAACTTATAACGGGCTTATGCCCTCTTTTACTTTAATTTTCATCATGGACATTGTAAACATGTAATTTACATATTTAATGTGATTTGTGGACTAGTTTCTTCTATTTGCTTCTATTACTATGAATTGTGGTTGGCCTGGATGATGTTGATTAGCCGGCAGGATCGGCGTATTGTGGCGGCGACCATTGGGTGTAATGGTCTTGCCGCAAGACGGTGGTTTTGAGCGGTAAGACCCGGTTTAAAAGCAAAAAAAAAGAGGGTCTTACAAACTGGTATTAGCTTAGCCGACTTTCGATCCAAGTAAAAGAAGTCCACAAACCCTGGGCCACCCCGCTCGAGCTTAGTTTGAGGACAAACTAGCAGCGGAAGCAGTGGTGTGCCCATACGGGAAATCACATAACCTTGCCCACTTAACGATGAGATTAGGCCAACCTGACTAGTACACCGTATTGGTTTGACTTAGCAAGACATCTCATAAGGTATCCTAGTCCAACATCAACCTGAAGTATATTTCGACCAAGTAGTAGGATACCCCCAAAGTGACTAAAAGAAGGAGTTGAAAGCGTGTGTAAGTGTTCGGTGCTTACTCTCTGATATACCTACGTCACTTCCTAAGTGACATTAACACCCCTCACACAAGCAAATAGGACAATCTTAAGTGACTTGGTGCTTGTGAGTGTACTATCAGATTAGTTTGAGACTCGCGAGGTTTAACTTATGTGCTTAGAAGCTAATACTCCACACTTTGACCCTCGGAAAACCATCACAAGGAAAGGATGTCGAATGTTGAATGAGAATTCCAGCCTAGAAGAAGACCAGGGAATAGGATAACAAGCACACGACCCTTGGAGAAGTTGCGATAAATGGTTGTTTTGAGGGCAGAGAACCTTACCATGTCCACAAATCTCGAGGACTATGTATCCATAAGAATTATGTACACACATGAAATGTCTAAACTGTCGGATATAAGAAACTCAACACAAGATTTACGGGAGGCTAATCTTATTTCTTCGTTTATTGGGCCGCTATAATATTAACCTGGGTTATTTTAGAAACATAAAAGTCTCTACAATAAAACTCTCTAGGCACCTATTTTGGTGCAGGGTATATAAGTGAACCCTAGACCCAAATCTGTGTGCACCGATCATCTGACTTATCCAAATAATCTGAATTTTACACCGTACATATTGGTGGCCTCCATAATTATGGAATGAATAAGGATTAGGCCCAAAAATATGACTTTTTTTTAAATGTAAAGTTGAAATCGGTAAGTTATCACTTACAAAACTCCAGGAATAATCTAGAGACCAATTTAGGACATATTCACGATAGTTGATTCATAGGTGATAGGTCTCGTACAACCTTTGAGCTTGGTTTGCATTTAACAAAAATGAGAACTGTAGATGTGACCATTGATAACATGCGATTAAGATAAAAATCAGGAATGAGGTTTCAGGACGTTAATATGATTGGGTGCACTTCAAGAATTAATCTTGGAGGATTTGCAATATATGAATTTTATGAGGCTCGGAATTGATGACTCTCATGAATTTAAGTACCTGAACTAAGCTTGATTATTACTAGAGTATCCTTTTAGTTTAATAAATGACCATGACATATTTACATTTATTCAATATCGTTTCGGATCTTAAAAGCATGATTAAATGCTGACATAAAGTATTAAAAGAATGACGATGTCATGAAAACTAGGAGAATCAATGTTGCCCAAGCCATAAGCATATCATGATCTTGGAAGACAAGTCTAATTTCTAATTGCAAACACCTAACAAATAAGAGTACTGATGTCACGTGTACAATGATTGTGAACCACATGAGAGTAGACCCAAAGTGTTAGTAAGGATATGGTATTAATGATATTGACGGCAAACATGACGATGTACCACCCGATCGAGAATGGTATACTTACCAAGACATCATACCATAGATTATAGGTCTTGATTGAGTTACACACTCGCCTTGCGAATGTGTAAATTCACTTCAATCTATGCCTTCCCTCCACTACTTGTATCATCATCAATTGAGAATTACTTAAGAACCCCCAGGAAGAAGATCTTGGTTACGGGCATAGTAGGATTTAACGAAAGTGCACTTCGGATAAAACTGAGGATTAGGCGATGTGAACTAGACCTAACATTTCCAATATTAGCCGGGAGCCATACTGCATTAAAACTACTAAATCATCCAGGTATATCCTGAACTCTAACTCCTGTGGACCTAAACCTAAATTTCGGGGACAAAATTATTTCTTCGTTTATTGGGATTTGTAACATCCCCAAAATAACTAGACCCCTAAGATGCATTTTTGTCATGAAAAGGTCATGACATTGCTCTAAGAGACCAAAATGGCCCTCAGGACCAAGGTGAATAGGTAAAAATCACCTTGGTGTGCAAATAGCCAAATTGAGCCCAAGGCTTAAGACTTGATATCAAGTTCCTAAATGATAATTTACCACACCAAACTCTTCCTAAACACTAGGATAGACTAATGAGACAAAATGGACCAATTGGAATTGACCAATTTTGGGAAATTTGGGTCAATTACCAAAAAACCCAAATTGGCCAAATTGAACTAATCCCCTTCAATTATCCTGCAATTGACTCAGTTTGTTCAAATTGATCATCCCTAACACCCCAAGATCTGTTAGGGAGTCTAATGGGTCCACATTGGACCCATGGGACAAGTCAATTTTGGAAATTAGGGCAAAATCACCAAAAAATCCCAAATTGCCCCTATAGGCAAATAAGTGCAATCAAGCCCCATATGACCTCCACCATGACTCAATTCCTCTTGGAATGGGTCCAAAGGGTCCAAGGCAAAAATGTGGGTCAGTCACATTAAGTGATGAGAGCTTGAGCAAAGAGAAAACACCAAAGTCCCCATTTTGGTCTATTTGGGTCAAGTGAGCTCCAAACCCAATCTAAGAGGGCTTAACCCATCCCATTGCCCAAGAAGGCAGCCCACATGATGACCAGCCCCTAGCCTTCTGAAATTCGAAATTAAGGGGTAGTGATTGCATAAGTTTTTGGGCTTTAGTTGGAGGAAGAAGACAAGGAAACACCAAGGAGGAAAATGGGGAATGCATGCCATTTGGCACACCACTCCCCTTCCCCAAGCCCTCCTCTGAGATGGGAGTAAATTCCAGTCAGCCTGGGGTAGTGGGGGATGAACTTTGATTGGCTGTAATGGGCGGCAAGGTTTTCCGAAAGCCACCTTAATGGAACAAAGCCATATACTCCCCAACTCCCCCATCTCACCATCCTATCACCTTCAGGAGCCCTCAAGCAGCCGAGCCCCCCCTTCCAGTGAAGATTTCGAGCTCAACTGCACCAAGTAGCCATGGATGCCGGAAATGGGAACCAAGCCTTCCTCCGCCGCAACACCCGCCTCCAAGCTCGCCCACAGGCAAGTTTCCTCCCCCTCCCCCTTGTGCTAGTCCTCCCTTCTTCCTATTTTGATTTTAGTTGAGAAATGGCGAGTTTTCCATTTTCCCGATCGTGCTCCAAGGCCCCTCCAAATCCCCTCCCCCATTTCTTCTATAGGCCACCTCCGACCGAGATATCACCACCAATCGACGGCCAAACCCCGGTCGGAGGTGATGACGTTGGGCGATTTGCCGGAGACGACCTCAGCTCGCCGAAATCGCGCCCGCAAAGTGGCCCAGGCGCAAGGAATCGGGGTCGTTGGCTCATCGGGGAAGACAACCCAGTGGCCGTTAGATCTGGGGCTTAGGCTAACCGCAGACCACATAATATATAATGTATATATTCCTGAAATCTGTCACATTTGATTACCCGAGGTTGTAAGCTAAATTTGAAGCCCCTAGAGGCCAAAAATCAAAAAATGCCAAGAGATAAAACTTGCTGACCTCTGAGTCTACTTTATTTAAGAATTGAAATTAGGTCATTTGGTGACATATATCCCCTTGTAGGTTGGGTTTAGTAAGACTGGTCCAAACAATGAACCAGCCACATTTTTGTTATTTCCCGTTGATAGGGACCTCACCAAGGCCTGAAACTTTGGGCATGGTTGAGATACATATAGAGGCATGTCCAGTAGAAATCTCAGATTTTTAGGACAAAAATGTCCTATGGTTTTTGGAAAATTTTACTTTTCCATGTGACCCAAAATCTAGGGTTATACATGGTCAAATCTTCAAAAAACTTTGGTGGATAGTAGACCTACTCATGCAATGTCTCTGGCCAAAATTTTGGGCAATTTGGATTAGAGCATGTGAACATATCTCACATGCAAGATTCATCAAGGTAGTGAATGGTGTGACATGATTATATTTGTATTTTGTTATGTTAAACATTTGTACAGAACTTGCATGTTGATTTCACCTAGGTTAAGTTCATTTCTGGAGTTAGTGACCAACATGAGTATTGTAGACCTTGAGGTTACCTTTAAAATTCCACTAATTTCATGCCATTTGGCTAAGTATAGCTCCATCTATGCTATTTTTAGTGTGACATGTACATATGTGTAATTTGTTAAGTTAAACAAGTTGTACAACACTTGCATGTTGATTTCACCTAGGTTAAGTTCATTTCTGGAGTTAGTGACCAACATGAGTATTGTAGACCTTGAGGTTACCTTTAAAATGCCACTTATTTCATGCCATTTGGCTAAGTATAGCTCCTTCTATGCTAGTTTTAGTGTGACATGTACATATGTGTAATTTGTTAAGTTTAACAATTTGTACAGCACTTGCATGTTGATTTCACCTAGGTTAAGTTCATTTCTGGAGTTAGTGACCAACATGAGTATTGTAGACCTTGCGGTTACCTTTAAAATTCCACTAATTTCATGCCATTTGGCTAAGTATAGCTCATTATATGCTATTTTTAGTGTGACATGTATATATGTGTAATTTGTTAAGTTAAACAATTTGTACAGCACTTGCATGTTGATTTCACCTAGGTTAAGTTCATTTCTGGAGTTAGTGGCCAACATAAGTATTGTAGACCTTGCGGTTACCTTTAAAATGCCACTGATTTCATGCCATTTGGCTAAGTATAGCTCCTTCTATGCAATTTTTAGTGTGACATGTACATATGTGTAATTTGTTAAGTTAAACAAGTTGTACAACATTTGCATGTTGATTTCACCTAGGTTAAGTTCATTTCTGGAGTTAGTGACCAACATGAGTATTGTAGACCTTGAGGTTACCTTTAAAATGCCACTGATTTCATGCCATTTGGCTAAGTATAGCTCCTTCTATGCTATTTTTAGTGTGACATGTACACATGTGTAATTTGTTAAGTTAAACAAGTTGTACAACACTTGCATGTTGATTTCACCTAGGTTAAGTTCATTTCTGGAGTTAGTTACCAACATGAGTATTGTAGACCTTGAGGTTACCTTTAAAATGTCACTGACTTCTTGTCATTTGGTTCAGTGTAACCCCTTGTAGGCCACTTTTAGTGAGACATGTATAAAAGTGTATCTGGTGTGTTTAGTGATGCTGGCTCATGCACATACTTTGAAAATTTGCCCATGCCTTAGACATGATATCAACCACCTCTAGTTAAGAATTCAACTCATGTGCATGAGTGGAATTCTCTGAACTTCAAGTTGAAGTTTTGGACATAAGGGTGTAGGAAAAATTGGGTGCATTTAGCAAATGTAATAAATGATAATTAAGGATAAATACACCTTGGATTAATATGAGACTTAGGATCTGGTGTTTTAGACCAACATTGAGCTATAGTAATTTTCCCAGAATTTATTGAACTCTTAACATAGTACTTGTGGTGTAAACCCTTATTGGCACACCAAATGTAATAAATGATAATTAAGGATAAATACACCTTGGATTAATATGAGACTTAGGATCTGGTGTTTTTAGACCAACATTGAGCTATAGTAATTTTCCCAGAATTTATTGAAGTCTTAACATAGTACTTGTAGAGTAAATCCTTATTGGCACCCCACTCTTAATAAATGGTAAATATGGCCAAATACTTCCTGTAAATTATGAAACTTAGGCTCTGAAGTTTTTAGGTCAATTTTATGCTACCATGAATTTATCAGAATTTATAGAGGTTTGTAGATGATACTTGTAGTGTAAATCCTTGTTCACACCATACTCATGTAAAGTAGAAATTGTGGTTAAACAATCTTTGGAAGAACATGGAATGTAGAATTTGAGGTTGTTAGATCATTACTCCATGTGAACCTACGGTAAGAACTTGGAACTCATTAAGACATGATAGGACCAAGGTTGCATTTTAAGAGACAAACCTAGTTCAATTCCACCTTGGTCTGCGAACAGTAGAAACTGAAAACATAGATTCAGACCCCTTCCTTATGATCACCACCCCCAGAGTTACTAACTCTAAGGGTACGTTCGTTTGAACAGAATTGGCTTTTCGACGAAAACCAATATCAACATGAATTGACTTTGTACAGAATTCCAATTTTGTTGTTCGGATGTAAGATTGAATTCAGTCAACAGAATTGGAATTATGGCACAAAAGTTGTTCGGCTGAATAATAGAATTGGTATTAAAATTTACATTATACAATAATTTTATAAAACTCAAAATAGGCGTTAGTGTCGAACGCATTAAATTGCATAATCTGTTTTATGACGCGCATTTTTCGCCCAAGCGCAATTTTTTCACATTTTTTCCCCGGGCGAAAAACGTGCGCCCGGGCGAAAAAACGCGCGCCCGGGCGAAAAAGTGCGCGCCCGGGCAAAAACGCGCGCCCGGGCAAAAAACGCGCGCCCAGGAGAAATCTACGCGGTCGGACAAAAAATTGCGCATGGGCGAAAAACAGGCATTTTTTTCGTCGGACGCGTTTTTGTCGCCCGGGCGCATTTTTTTTGCCCGGGCGTGATTTTTTCGCCCCAGAGCGATTTTTTCACCCGGTCGCGTTTTTTTCGCCCGAGCGCGTTTTTGTTCGCCGGGGCGCATTTTTTTTCGCCCGATCGCGTTTTTTTCGCCCGAGCGCATTATTTTTGCCCGTGCGCATTTTTTTTTCGTTCGGGCAGGTTTTTTTTCGCCCAGGCGCATTTTTTTCGCCCGAGCACGATTTTTTCAGATCGGTCTCGTTTTTTTCGCCCAGACGCAACCAGGGTAAAAAATCTCGCCCGGGTGGAAAATACTACGTCGGGGCGAAAAAAGCGCGCACGGGCGAAAAAAAACACGCTCGGGAGAAAAATCGCGTCTAGCAAAAAATATCGCGTCCCGACAAAATATATCGCGCCCGGCCAGAAAATTTGCTTCCGGCCGGAAAAACCGCGTTCGGCCGAAAAAACCGCGTTCGGCCGGAGAAATCATGTTCGAGCGAAAAAAGTGCGTCCTGGCGAAAAAAGCGCGCCCAGGCAAAACAAACGGGCGCCCGAGTGAAAATTGCCTGGCCGGCCGAAAAACCCACATCCGATCGAAAAACTCGCGCCCGGGCGAAAAACGCCAACTTGGGCAAAAATGAATGCCCAACCGAAAAATACGTGCCGACCGAAAAAACACGCACCCGGTGGAAAAACCCACTCCCGGCAGGATAACACGCGCATAGGCCGAAAAACTCTGGCAAAAATACTTGATTATGCGAAAAACTCATGGGTGGAGGTAAGAATTGGTGATTTGATTTTTTTAGTTCAAATTCAAAGCCATGAGTTTTCATATAAAGCCAATATCCTCGTAAATTTTGTTGCGCCGAACATTAGAATTGGATTTCTAATCACCAATGCCAATTCCAGAAAGCCAATTCCGTACAAACGAACGGACCCTAAGAGAATTGCAGATGCCCAATTAGGTTGAAGGATTAATCACCAAGGGCAGTCATCGAAAATAAAGACGGGGTGCGTTTAGTAAACCTATCAATTCAGGGATTTGACGAGAACCTATTAGGGGAGGCCAAGCATGACTTAACAAGAAGTGAAAATTATGATTGAGAGATAAGACGAGGAAGTAGTCGGTCACTAGAAATGACATGGTTCGGTGTTCAATAGAACACCGACACATGTCTGTCCGAGTCAAATGGTAATCCACCCTAGGATTTTAGAGCAATTGGAGAGTAAATGGGCGTACAAATGGGTAGCAACTAATTAAAATAAATATCCTAGAAATGGGGATTTGGGCTTTAGTCACCATCACATTCCCTAGTACCGCTGCGAGCCCTTCACCGGGTAATCCACGGGAAGTCCAGGATTCACCCCAAGCTGTTAAGATCAAATAACAATAGACAAGAATAGTAAGTAGGAGAACTTGAAACATAATCTCCCTCCCAAATTTGGGAAGGAATGAAATAAGGACTGTGGTAGTCCTGCGAGCGGTAGGCTCGGGTTATAAGGAAGGACTGTGATAGTCCTGCGAGCGGTAGGCTCAGGTTATAAGGAAGGACTGGGATAGTCCTGCGAGCGGTAGGCTCAGGTTATAAGGAAGGACTGTGATAGTCCTGCGAGCGGTAGGCTCGGGTTATAAGGAAGGACTGTGATAGTCCTGCGAGTGGTAGGCTCGGGTTAAAAGGAAGGACTGTGATAGTCCTGCTAGCGGTAGGCTCGGGTTAAAAGGAATAAGGACTGGGATAGTCCTGCGAGCGGTAGGCTCAGGTTATAAGGAAGGACTGTGATAGTCCTGCGAGCGGTAGGCTCGTAGTTTAAATATAAGACCGGTGTAGTCTAGCGAGCAGTAGGCTCATAGTTTAAATATAAGACTGATGTAGTCTGGCGAGCGGTAGGCTCTACTTTATAAATGTTGATTTAGAATTGCGAGCTGGAGGCTCGGTATTAAGGGTTAATACATATTTGCATGTGCATAAGATGTGGTGGGTCATCGGTTCTGGCTTAGTCGTCACACCGACAGCAGTTCGTTGACTCGGCAGTGCTAGTGGTTTGATTAGGGGCCAGGTTGTTTTACTGCACGTCCGACGGGACGGATTCCCTAAACCCTGCCTGGCCATTTTAGTTTAGTACGCAGGAGCTTGTGAGTACTGGGTACTGGTATCACAGCATACATTTGGGACTAGGTCTGGTAGTGTGACTTACCCACCTAGGTGAGGAGACGCCCGCTCCTCTGCCACCGTTTGACCACGACGGTAGGTGCCCGAGAGGTTAGCTACCTCCGAAAAATGGGAACTAAAGGTCTGTACGTACAGAGTCGTGTGTGTGTGATTTGCACCATTGCATTGCATATCATAGCATAGCATTCTTGCATAAATCAGAGACCTCATCGTATAAATCAGTATGGACTCTTTTATACGATGAGTTTACTTCTTGCCAGATCCCTTAGATTATGTGTTTGTGTGTGTATACACGTAAGTTAAGGTTACTTTTCTAGTTGCTTAGACTATTTTATAATTGCGTGTGTATACTCACTTTGACGCTCGTTTATATACTACTCGGTTTCTTTGTGGCCCCTTGATTTATTATGATAGATTTGCTAGAAATATGCTTGATGTATATATATACATGCTGTTAGTTATTGATATAATTGCTAGATGTAAATGCTTTTAAATACATGTTGTTAGCTATTTATATAATTGCTAGGTTAGTAATACCCGCTTATCACCTGCTTTTGATTTACCCCTTTGATGTCCTCCGCTTCCTGCCCCCGCACGGTGCCTAGGAGTCGCGGGTGGAGGCGGCGAGGAATATGCTGAGTCTTATAGACTGACGGTCAGTGGACCAAATCATTTTAGGGATGATGTAACGGAGCAGCAGGACCCCGTTCAGGAGATAGGATAGGAAGACGGGATAAAGCAGAACAACCACTACACGTCGTCGCAGCAGCAACTACAGTTGTATGAAGACAGAGTTGATAGCTTCCGCATAGAAGTAGAGTGAGAGTGTTGTTGTACTATGTTTGAACTTGTAACGAGCTTATGCCCTCTTTTACTTTAATTCTCATCATGGACATTGTAAACATGTAATTTACATATTTAATGTGTTTTGTGGACTAGTTTCTTCTATTTGCTTCTATTACTATGAATTGTGGTTGGCCTAGATGATGTTGATTATCCGGCAGGATCGGCGTATTATTGCGGCGACCATTGGGTGTAATGGTCTCGCCGCAAGACGACGGTTCTGGGCGGTAAGACCCGGTTTAAAAGCAAAAAAAGAGGGTCTTACAAAGGTAACCTCCTTCTCCTTCCAAATCTATAGATATTCTTCCATATTTCCTCTTTTCTGCGATTTTGCTGATATGTTGCTGATATGTTACTGAACCCTATATAAAACCTTGATCAAATCATCTATTTTTGTACATATATTTCTGCTTCAACTTCCTACTTCTATTTTGGCTATATGTTTCATATCATAGTATTTTCTCTATCGGTTTTGAACAACTTCAATTCATTCATAATGAAATTCGAATTTCATGTATATGCTAGTGGGGTAAGTGTAGATTCTCTCAAAGGGAGGTGTTCCTCCTATATGCCACCGTGATTCATAGCACAAACTTGTTGGGCTAGAGAGCACGCAAGTTCGACCAGAGCACCTGTAAATTAGTTCGAGCAAGTACATGCACGACTGCTTAGCGGTATGCTGATACACAACCAAAACACAACACAAAATAACAACAATAAAAGGTGACACAGATTTAACGTGGAAACCCAATAGGGTGAAAATCATTGGACGATCGAAGTCCAACCCGGAAAGCCGCCACTAAGTATGTGTAAAACAAATAAGTAATTACAAGGCGTTCCTTCCTCGATCCACACAGATCTTCTCCAACTTCGCACCATACAATAATACATAATAAAAAATAGCAGAAAAATTGCAAGTTACCGACAGTGGCTAATGAGACGGATTAGACAAATCCTCTCCAAGATGTTTCTTCGAATCCTTGCCCAAGTCTACCCCAGATCCAATTTGTGTAGGCGAAGTATTCCTCGCCAACGTCACAAAGACGCACGAAAGCTCTCCCAAACCCAGAACGATTGCCACAAAGTCCTCTATAGAAAATGTTTCAATGCATGAGATTGGAGAGAAGTGGATGTCTTCCCCATCCTCCATCGTGACTATTTATAGGGCCAAATTCATGGTGGTGGTAGATTGCATGAGGTAGATGGGGATGAAACTTCCCTTGACCTCTTTTTTGGATGCTTCACTCGGTCAAAAACACATGTCATATTTCATGGTCAAAGGCAGCTACCCCCATTTGCCAATTGGCATGAAACACATGCTTGAAAAGCTTGGTCAAAAAGTGGCTAGCCTCTTTTACACTTAAGAGGAAAAAAATCCATCAAATCTCCCCCTTGTTGACTAAGTGAAGAAACAAGTCATTCTAAGAATCTTCCTTCAAATCTCTAGTGTGCCTCCCGCTAGGTCCTCCATCAATATGCCTCCGCCTTCGGTCAGTAGATTCAGTGCCACCAAATTCGAGTTAGTAAGACTCGAATCCATAGTTTTTTCCACAAAGGACGAGAACTGTACCCATTAATTTATTCGTCTTTGATCTTATATGGAAGAGATCGACATGGCGGCGATCCTCATACAATGTTCAAACTTCCCCCTCTACATGGATTTTGTAAGCATATCTGTTCAATTGTCGTGTGCACCTTCTGCAAATCCAACTCTCCCTACTCTAGAGTATTGTGTGTTCAATGATACCGTGGGTTCTTCCCCAAATGAATCGCGCTCTGACTGTCGCATAGAAATATATAGCTATTGAGTGAAGCCTAGCTCTTTGTTAAAGCACTTCATCTAAATCATCTCTTTCCCTGCCTCAATGACTGCAATAAACTTTTTCTCCGTAGTCGACAATACAACACACTTCTGCAGTCTAGACCGACACGACATAGCCCCCTACAAACAGGATCAGGTACCCAGAAGTCGATCTTTTGGAGTCCAAATCTCCAGCCATATCAGCATCAGTGTATCCTAGTAGCTCTGACTCACTATCTTCAAACCTTAACGTCAAGTCTGACGTCCCATATAGGTTACCTCAAAATTACTTCACAACGCTCCAATGTTCTCTTTCGGGATTAGAGAGAAACCTACTAACAGTGCCAACGACATGCGCTATATCTGCGCGGGTGCAAACCATGACATACATAAGACTGCAAACTATAGAATCATATGTAACCTTTTGCATCTCTTCTTTCTCCTCAGGTGTGCTCGGACACTGGTCAACATTAAGTCAGAAGTGAGCTGCAAGTGGCGTGCTCATATTTTCGCTTGATCCATATTGAGTCTCTATAACAACTTCTCGATATATATCTCTTGCGATAGACAAAGCAACTTGGAGGTCTCTTTCTCTCTGAAGATGCATCCCTAAGATGGTCTTCGCCGCTCCAATTCCTTCATCACAAATGTGGAGCTCAACTTCCACTAAACAATGCCCACAGTGCTCCTCCCTACTACCAGCATGTCATATACATACATGAGTAAGGTGGTGAAATCATCTGGAGAATATTGCTTCACAAACACACAGTGATCAATGGTGGTCCTTCTGAAGTCTATCTCCCCTATAAAAGCATCAAACCTCATATACCACTATCGCGAGGCCTGTTTCAAGTCATACAAACTCTTCTTCAGGCAACAGATTATGATCTCTTTCCCTTTCACCATGAAGCCCTCAGACTACTCCATATATAACTCCTCAAGATTGGCACACAAAAAGGTGATCTTGACATCCATCTGCTCAATATCTAGGTCTAGACTTGCACCAAGGCCAAGAACAACCCGAATAGATGACATCTTCATAACAGGAGAGAAGATCTCATCAAAATTAACTCCATGTTTTTGACTGAAACCCTTCACAACTAATCTGGCTTTGTATTTGGGTGGTGTGGATGGATCTCTTTGCTTCACTCTAAAGATCCACCGATTCTTTAGAGCCTTCTTGCCCTTTGGTAATTTTATCAACTAATAAGTGAGGTTCTCTTGAAGGGAATGCATTTTCTCCTGCATAGTAACCATCTACTGCTTCTTCTCTAAGCTCTCCACTCCTTCATCATAACACTTAGGCTCCCCCACATTGGTTAATAAAATATACTCAGTAGCAGAGTATCTTGAAGAAGGGTGTCTTACACTATCAGAACTCCGTGGAGCGAGCTCAACTGCTGGTGTAAGGACATTATTAGTGATGTCCTCAGCAATTTCAGGCTCACCATCGATAGTGTCCCCATGATCTGGAAGTGGCTCAGTTCCCTGTACCGACTCAAGCTCTGTGGCCTCATTATCGTCACCTCCAATCATAGGAGACTATGCATTAGTGTGAGAGCCAGCCTCATCAGTCTTCTCAGAATCAATCATAGTCTGATCCTCACAGAATATGGCGTCATGACGTTGTACAAGCTTCTTCACAAATGGATCAAAGAACCTGTAGCCAAACTCGTTGATGCGGCCATATCCCAGAAAATTGCAATATTGGGTTTTTGGTTATAGAACCTTTATGCATGTACAATATCTTGTTTACCGAGGGGTAAATTGAGACTCGGGCATATGCGACGTGAGCGAGGGCTCGCTGCCTCACGACGAGGGTGTCGTGAGGGCTCGCTGCCTCATGATGAGCGGGTCACGAGGGCGGGGAAAGCAATGCTCGCCTCCTTGCGAGGGTGAGACGAGAGGGCGGTCACCGCTTCAGGGTGCGCTTAGCAATGGCTAGGCGAGTGGGGCTCACCGCTCTGCGTCGAGCGACTCAAGAGCACGCTCGCACTAGCTTAGGTAGATCACCAGGGATGAGGTGAGGATCGACTTCGCCAGACCCCAAGATCTTTGGTGTAGTATTTTATTCTCATTTATTCAAGTCTGTCTGCTAATAGCCCATCAGAACAACGGAGTTTGGATGTTAGTAGAGCACTTTGGGGTGCGTTTAACAAAACCAAAAGGCAGAGTGACACTATTAGCAGACCAGTTGATAAACTATATATAGATCATGAAGGGCACTTTTGGATAGATCCCAGTTTTTGGCTTCTTCCTCCTTAGGATATCTTTTGTTAGATCCTTAGGCTCTCCAAGGTGCCCAACTTCAGGTTTGGCTTGGGAGGGGAAGCACTCTATGATCTTTCGAGTGTGTGGTGGGACCTCCACGCTGCAGCCAAGCGTCGATGTTTAGTTCTAAATCTTTGGTCAAGTTCTTCAGTGGGATCAGTAAGTGTTAGCTTCCCCCTCTTAGGGGTCAAACTCCTCAAGGGACCGGTTGACTGTTTCAACTTTTTTAGTGCGGTAAGTGTGGAAAGCAGCTAGTACAGAAAAGTCCCAAGGAGGTAGAATGGCTGGAGAAGATGTAACGCCCCTAAATTTCGAATAGATTACTTGAAATGATAATAATAATAATTATTATTTTAAATCGATTGGTTAATTCGAAGTTTATGACGTAAGGGTGTTACTGTTGGATTTTCCTAAGAGTCATTCAAAAAAATGATAACAGCATATTTAATATGCACAGCGGAATAAAATAATAACTAGAACAACCCAAAAGAGTTCGGATCTTGCGATTTCATGATTCAAGAATTGAATAAAAGCATCACAATGCAATAAATAAATTTATACCTGAAGGGGATTAAGATTAAACTCAACCGAGATGCTCCAATGGTAGGAATCTGAGTTCCTAGCGCTGAAATAGGTCAGCACCTCTACAGGAAATCCACACGAGTGTTGGGGAACCCTAGTATCTTGTCACACAAGATCTAGGTCAGAGAAGAACTGCTCTCTTTATCTCCCACGGACTGCTAGATCCGACAACGGGGAGAGGAAGCGGCGGCGGCGGCGGAGGGAGAAGAAGGAACTCTTCCGTTGAAAAATATTTCAGTCGGAACACTTCCGCCGCTATTTTTCTCTCGCAAAATTAGGTCAACAGAAGGAACCGCACACTTAGGATAAAAGAATCGTATTCTTTTATATCCCCTGCGTTCGACGAATTGGCAACCGTTCGTCGAACGCAGTATAATTGCCGTTCGTCGAATGCAATATAATTGCCATTCGTCGAACGTAGTATACTGCCCGCTCGACGAACGCGCTACGCTAGTCGTTCGTCGAACGCAGTATACTAGCCATTCGTCGAACGTAGTATAATTGTCGTTCGTCAAACGCAGTATACTGCCCGCTCGACGAATACCGTCTCAGCGGATTGGCGAATGCCATCCCAGTGGTTGACGAATGTCGTCTCAGCGGATTGGTGAATGCCGTCCCAGCGGTTGACGAATGCCGTCTCAGCGGATTGGCTCTTTTTCACGGGAAACAATTTCTCGAGAAAAACCAAGCCAACACAAATCATCCTCCAATTTCTCTTAGCACTATTATGTGGGACCCTATAGGCTCATATTGCGTTGGCAGCAAGACTAATTGTTGATTGCTTTGAGATCACCGTAGAAACTCCAACAGTCTCCCACTTGATCACAAAGTGTCAACAAAAGTCTCACAAACAATGAGCGGCATCTAGCAATACATCATTGCTACCCAAGCAATAAGAGTTTATAACTCAAAAAGCCTGTCATGACCAATGTATCAGTGTTTTCATGTCCCTTTGTCCCTTACATCCGGATAGAACTAGAGGCATGGACCGTGTCACCCTCGTAATTGTTCAATCCCAGTTTCCTGATCTAGAATAGACTGACAAAATTGGTGAGCTCAATATCATATGTTGACTCAACCAAGCATGGCCATGCATTTTCAGTCTCATTCCATCAAGGTGCCCATGGATGTAACTCCTGTCATAAAGGAGGACAAATTCCATTTCTGCTCACACACAAACATCCAAATGATTCGTAACATATCCAACAACCACCCTTATCGTCAACCTTTCTCAAGAGAAGACTTTAGATGGCATCAAAGTATGCTCTTCCTCAGCTGATGAATGTTGTGACTTCAGGTCAAAGGACCACAAACAACATTGTCACTTGAGACCTACTTGTGACATGTTTATATAACAATCCACAAAGTAGTCTCATGGTGGGTCTGTCCAGTACAACTTGTTCCTAACAAGTACCCATGTGATGACTTGATATCACAATATCATGACCTGTGAGAACCGGTCATCAGTCAATGCACATGCTAGTCTTATGGTCTCATCCTCACCCTAATTTCTAGGATGATACCTCGACCAGGGACCATTTAAGAATGAAGCTTCATATAAACATAGGCCCTCACATTCAAGTCACGTACTTGAATTACTATGGAAGCAAACATTCTAAGGGCATTCATTATGTTAATTAGTCTATCATGTAGAAACAGTTGACATAATAAAGAACTTGCCATAAATGTAAAATGAAACATACAGTACATATCACAATTCATCAAATGAATAAACAACCGACAAAATGCAATCCACAAGGCTCCCACTAAAGATGATCATTCAAGTATCTTATACCCATTGATCTAACATGACCATCATGCTTCCTTTGCGCAAGAGGCTTTGTTAGTGGATCCGCTATGTTATTTTCAGTCGGTACTCTGCAAATGCTCACATCTCCTCGATCGACAATCTCTCGAATAAAATGGAACCGCCAAAGTATGTGCTTGGAGCGCTGATGAGATCTAGGTTCCTTAGCTTGGGCAATTGCACCGTAGTTGTCACAGTTGAGAACTACAGGATCAACAATGCTAGGAACTACATCTAGTGTTGGAGTTACCATTGTGATCTAGAAGTGGTCAAACATGTAATGTCACTGCCAACGCGGTATGAGCCTGCAGGGTCGCACATAAGAGCATGTGGAGAAGTTGGAAGATTGACTGTGTTGGTAAAGGTTACCAATCATCATAAAGAATGGGGAAGTCCAGCAATTGCTGCTGTCTGAATTCGTCGGATATGTCTGATTGGATTCGTCGGATCATTCCGTGGAATCCCGACGAATTGTCACAGAGATCCTTCACTCGGCAAATGTTGCTGTCTGATTGGATTCTTCGGAATTCGTGGGATCATTCCGTGGAATCCCGACGAATTGTCACAGAGACCCTTCACTCGGCAAATGTTGCCGTCTAATGTGATTCGTCGGAATTCGTCGGATTGTCCCGTGAAATCTCGACGAATGTTGTTCCGTGGAATCCCGACGAATTATTACAGAAAACTGTTTCTGTATGGATTGCAGATAGCGAATTTTTTAGGTCTTTTACACTTCGGGTATAAATAGACGGTTCGACGGTTCTTCTTTAGGATCCACGATTATTACGCGAAGTAGAAGAAACGAGACGGAAGAAGTTCCACCTCACAAACCCTAGCCGACGGAAGTGTTCCGCCGTCTCGATCGCCTTCGCATACCTCCCCTCCGGCGATCGTCGCCGTGATTGTTCTTCCTGGAGCGAACCTAGCAGTTCGTGGAAGTGCAAAGGTGCAGTCGTTCTTCTCCCGGCTCGTGTGGATCACTGTAGAGACGTAGACATTATTCTACGTGAGAACTCTCGCATAGTCGGCGCAAGGACTCTTCTTCTTGGAGCATCTAGGTTGGATATGATCCAATCCAGCAAAGGTAATTTTTGCCTAGTATTTTATTAACATCTTGATTCTATATTCATGGCCCGATCAAAGTCTTTTGGGTTGTTTCTCTTTTATTCCGCTGCGCCTACATTTGATGTATGCTTCTAGAAAAACCCAACAGTGGTATCAGAGGGAGGTTCCGGTCATGAATGTTGTTTTAGAAGTTAGGTTATTCCAGTACGTGCAAATCTAGGTATTTGGAAGCGTTCTAAATGTCAAGATTTCTTCTTGGAATAGTTATGAGCAGTTCGTCTTGAACTACAACATGAATGAAATAGACAAGACACTGCCCGAGCTCCTAGGCATGTTGCGAACTGCCGAGATAAACATGAAGAAGGCCAAGCCTGCTAGTCCCATATTGATGGTACATAAAGGCAAGGGTAAGGCCAAGGGCTTCAAGAAGACGAAGGTGAGACCTAAGTCACATCTTGAGCCCAAATCTTCTGCACTGAAAAAGAAGAGCACCGTGAAGGAAGGGAAATGCCACCACTGTGGCAAGGCTGGTCATTGGAGGAGGAATTGTCCTTCGTACAGTGACGGTCTGCAGAAAATGAAAGGAGGTATGACTTCCGCTTCGAATATTTACGTTATAGAGATAAACCTTTCTGCTCCTTCATCTTGGGTATTGGATACCGGATGTGGTTCTCACATTTGTACAAATATGCAGGAACTAGGAAGGAGGAGATTACTGAGTAAAGGAGAGGTGGACCTGCGCGTCGGCAATGGAGCAAGAGTTGTTGCTGTAGCAGTAGGGGTTTACCGTCTTTCTTTGCCCAGTGGGCTTGTAATAGAACTTAATAATTGTTATTATGTTCCAGCCATAACTAGAAACATTATATCCATTTCATGCTTAGACATGATTGGATTTTCTTTTATAATTAAGAACAATTGTTGTTCTATATTTAAGAATGATGTTTGTTATGCTGTAGCTCAATTGTTTAATGGTCTTTATGTTTTGAACCTAGACCATCCGATCTATAATGTAGATAATAATAAAAGACTAAGAACAAATGACTCAAATCCTACATATCTCTGGCATTGTCGTTTGGGCCATATAAACGAGAAGCGCATATCCAAGCTCCATAAAGATGGACTATTGGACTCATTTGATTATGAATCATTTGAGCAACGCGAGTCTTGTTTGTTAGGCAAGATGACTAAAGCCCCTTTCACTGGTTATACTGAGAGGGCTGAGGATCTTTTGGGTATAGTACATAGTGACGTATGCGGACCCATGAGTTCTATGGCTAGAGGTGGGTATTTCTACTTCGTTACATTTACTGATGATTTCAGTAGGTACGGATACGTGTATCTTATGAAGTGCAAATCCGAAACTTTTGAAAAGTTCAAAGAGTTTAAGAATGAAGTGGAGAACCAATTGGGTAAAAAGGTTAAAGCACTCCGATTTGATCGAGGTGGCGAATACCTGAGTCATGAGTTCCGTGATCATCTGAAGGAGTGTGGTATTGTATCACAGCTCACTCCACCTAGGACACCGCAGCATAATGGTGTGTCTGAGAGGAGAAATCGTACTTTGTTAGACATGGTACGGTCGATGATGAGTCATGCAGACTTGCCTGTTTCCTTTTGGGGTTTTGCTTTAGAGACTGCTGCAATGACACTGAATCGCGCTCCAACGAAAACGGTTCTAAAGACACCATATGAGATATGGACTGGGAAGCATCCTAGTATGTCATTCATTAAAATTTGGGGCTGTGAGGCATACGTACGACGTCAAATGCCTGACAAGCTGGAACCCAAATCAGATAAGTGTTATCTGGTGGGATATCCTAAGGAAATGAAAGGATATTACTTTTACCTACCGTCTGAGGGCAAAGTGTTTGTCGCAAGGACGAGTGTCTTCTTGGAGAAAGAGTTCTTGTCAAGAAAGACGCAAAAGGTAGAACTTGAAGAAGTTCAAGAACCACAAGTAGTGAATGAACCAGAGTTGGATTCTGAGCCAGGACTACAAGATGTTGTAGCTGGAGAACCTGCTCAAGAGACACAAGTCCTACGTAGATCTGGTAGACCAAGATTTGAGCCTGAGAGATATGGATTTCTCGTGTCTCAAATAGGTAATGTGTTGCTTATGGATCATGATGATGAACCAGCGACCTACCAAGAGGCTATGAATGGACCGGACTCCGACAAATGTCTTGAGGCTATGAAATCCGAAATGGACTCCATGTATACAAACCAAGTTTGGAACTTGGTGGAACCACCTGAAGGGGTATGACCCATAGGGTGCAAGTGGGTCTTCAAGAAGAAGACCGACATGGATGGGAATGTACAGACATTCAAAGGGCGACTGGTGGCTAAGGGTTTCAAGCAAATTCATGGTGTCGACTATGATGAGACTTTTTCCCCTGTTGCCATGGTAAAGTCCATTAGGATATTGCTTGCTATTGCTGCGTATTATGACTACGAGATCTGGCAGATGGATGTCAAAACGACTTTCCTAAATGGAAACCTCCTTGAGGAAGTGTACATGACACAACCCGAGGGTTTTGTATCCCCAAATGAAGCCACTAAAATATGCAAGCTGAACAGGTCCATCTATGGATTGAAACAGGCCTCTAGAAGTTGGAATCTTTGTTTTGATGAGAAGATCAAAGAGTTTGGTTTTGTCAAGAATGAGGATGAACCGTGTGTTTACAAGCGAATCAGTGGGAGCATTGTTGTCTTCCTGATATTGTATGTAGATGACATACTGCTGATCGGGAATGACATACCTACCCTGAAAGTTGTTAAGAACAACCTAGGGAACTGCTTTTCTATGAAGGACTTGGGTGAAGCGACTTACATACTCAGTATTAAGATCTATAGAGATAGATCAAAGAAGTTGCTGGGTTTGACCCAGAGTACGTACATTGAGAAGGTGTTGAAGCGGTTCAACATGCTTGAGTCCAAGAAAGGATTTTTGCCCATGTCTCATGGTGTAAATCTCTCTAAGGACCATTGTCCAAAATCTTGTGAAGATAAGGACCGCATGAAGTTGATTCCATATGCTTCGGCAATTGGGTCAATCATGTATGCAATGTTATGTACTCGACCCGATGTCTCTTTTGATTTGAGCATGACTAGCAGGTATCAATCTGATCCTAGTGAATGTCACTGGATAGCCGTAAAGAATATCCTGAAGTACTTGAGAAGGACTAAGGATGTATTCTTGGTGTATGGTGGAAAGGAAGAGCTCGTTGTAAATGGTTACACGGATGCCAGCTTCCAAACTGATAGGGATGATTCGAAGTCTCAGTCAGGGTTTGTGTTTTGCCTGAATGGAGGAGCTGTGAGCTGGAAGAGTTCCAAGCAAGAGACAGTTGCTGATTCTACAACTGAGGCCGAGTATATCGCTGCGGTAAATACAGCGAAGGAGGCTGTATGGATTAGGAAATTCATCGGCGAGCTAGATGTAGTTCCTAGCATTGTTGGTCCCGTAGTTCTCTACTGTGATAACAATGGTGCAATTGCACAATCTAAGGAACCTAGATCCCATCAGCGCTCCAAGCACATACTTCAGCGGTTCCATCTTATTCGTGAGATTGTCGAACGAGGAGATGTGAACATTTGCAGAGTGCCGACTAAGGAGAATATTGCAGATCCACTGACAAAGCCTCTCGCGCAGAGAAAGCATGATGGTCATACTAGATCAATGGGTATACGATACCTGAGTGATCAACTCTAGTGGGACTCTTGTGGGTTGCATGTAAAATAAATATTCTGTTGGCTGTTTATTATTTATTCATATGATGAATTGTGTACCAATTATTTCCTTTTATAATTAATGGCAAGTTCTTTTATTACGATATACTGTTTCTATATGATAGAATAAAATTCGTGATAAATACCCTTAGAATGTTCGCTTCCATAGGACATCAAGTACGTGACTTGAATGTGAGAGCCTATGATTTCGAAGCTTCATTCTTAAAAGGTCCCTGGTCGAGGTATCATCGTAGAAGCTAAGGGTGATGATGATATGTTAAGACTAGCATGTGTGTTGACTGATGACCAGTTCTCACAGGTCATGGTATTGTGATATCAAGTCATCACGTGGGTACTTGTTAGTGAACAAGTTGTACAGGACAGACCCAACCTGAGACTACTTTGTGGATTGTTACTTAAAAGTGTCACAAGTAGGTCTCATTTGACAATGGTGTTGTGGTCCTTTGACCTGAAGTCACAACATTCATCAAGTGAGGAAGAGCGTGCTTTGATGTCATCTAAAGTCTTCCTTGAAGAAGGTTGATGATAAGGGTGGTCGTTGGGTACATTACGAATCATTTGGGTGTTTGGGTGTGAGCAGATATGGGATTTGTCCTCCTATATAACAGGAGTTGCATCCATGGGCCCCTTGATGGAATTGGACTGAGAAATGCATGGCCATGCTTGGTTGAGTCAATATGTGATATTGAGCTCACCATTCTCTGGAAGTCCATTCTAGATCAAGAAACTTGGATTGAGCTATAAAGAGGGTGACACGGTCCATGCCTCTAGTTCTTTCCGGATGTAAGGGACAAAGGGACAAAGACAACGCTGGAACATTGGTCATAAAGGCTTATGAGTTATGAACTCTTATTGCTTGGGGAGCAATGATACATTGCTAGATGCCGCTCATTGTTTGTGAGGTTTTTTGTTTGATACTTTCAAGATCACGTGGGAGACTGTTGGAGTTACCATTGTGATCTAGAAGTGTTCAAACATGTAATGTCACTGCCAACGCGGTATGAGCCTGCAGGGTCGCACATAAGAGCATGTGGAGAAGTTGGAAGATTGACTGTGTTGGTAAAGGTTACCAATCATCATAAAGAATGGGGAAGTCCAGCAATTGTTGCTGTCTGAATTCGTCGGATATGTCTGATTGGATTCGTCGGAATTCGTCGGATCATTCCGTGGAATCCCGACGAATTGTCACAGAGATCCTTCACTCGACAAATGTTGTTGTCTGATTGGATTCGTCGGAATTCATCGGATCATTCCGTGGAATCCCGACGAATTTCACAGAGACCCTTCACTCGGCAAATATTGCCGTCTGATGTGATTCGTCGGAATTCGTCGGATTGTCCCGTGAAATCTCGACGAATGTTGTTCCGTGGAATCCCGACGAATTATTATAGAAAACTGTTTCTGTATGGACTGCGGATAGCGATTTTTTTAGGTCATTTATACTTCGGGTATAAATAGACGATTCGACGGTTCTTCTTTAGGATCCACGATTATTACGCGAAGTAGAAGAAACGAGACGGAAGAAGTTTCGCCTCACGAACCCTAGCCGACGGAAGTGTTCCGCCGTCTTGATCGCCTTCGCAGACCTCCCCTCCGGCGATCATCGCCGTGATTGTTCTTCCTGGAGCGAACCTAGCAGTTCGTGGAAGTGCAAAGGTGCAGTCGTTCTTCTCCCGGCTCGTGTGGATCACTGTAGAGACGTAGACATTATTCTACGTGAGAACTCTCGCATAGCCGGCGCAAGGACTCTTCTTCTTGGAGCATCTAGGTTGGATTTGATCCAATCCAGCAAAGGTAATTTTTGCCTAGTATTTTATTAACTTCTTGATTCTATATTCATGGCCCGATCAAAGTCTTTTGGGTTGTTTCTGTTTTATTCCGCAGCGCCTACATTTGATGTATGCTTCTAGAAAAACCCAACATCTAGATCGCCGATGAATTTCCTAATCCACACAGCCTCCTTTGCCGCATTTGCGACAGCGATATACTCGGCCTCAGTCGTAGAATCAGCAACTGTCTCTTGCTTGGAACTCTTCCAGCTTACAACTCCTCCATTAAGGCAAAATACAAAACCTGATTGGGACTTTGAATCGTCCTTATCAGTTTGGAAGCTAGCATCTGTGTAACCACTTACAATGAGCTCTTCCTCTCCACCATACATCAAGAACGTATCCTTAGTCCTTCTCAAGTACTTTAGGATATTCTTGACTGCAATCCAGTGACTCTCACCAGGATCAGACTGATATCTGCTAGTCATGCTCAAAGCATATGAGACATCGGGTCGAGTACACAACATTGCATACATGATTGATCCAATTGCCGAAGCAATTGGTATCATCTTCATGCGGTCCTTATCTTCCAAAGATTTCAGACACTGGTCCTTAGAGAGACTCAAACTATGTGACATGGGTAAGAATCCTTTCTTGGTCTCAAGCATGTTGAACCGTTTCAACACCTTGTCAATGTATGTACTCTGGGTCAAACCCAGCAACTTCTTCGATCTATCTTTATAGATCTTAATACCAAGTATGTAAGTCGCTTCACCCAAGTCCTTCATAGAAAAGCAGTCCCCTAGCCTGTTCTTAATAGCTTGTAGGGTTGGAATGTCATTCCCGATCAGTAGTATGTTATCTACATACAATATCAGGAAGATAACAATGCTCCCACTAATCTTCTTGTAAACACAAGGGTCATCTTCGTTCTTGATGAAGCCAAACTCTTTGATCTTCTCATCAAAACGCAGATTCCAACTTCGAGAAGCTTGTTTCAATCCATAAATGGATCGATTCAACTTGCATATTTTAGTGGCTTCACTTGGAGATACAAAACCCTCGGTTTGTGTCATATACACTTCCTCAAGGAGGTTTCCATTAAGGAAAGCCGTTTTGACATCCATTTGCCAGATCTCGTAGTCATAATACGCAGCAATAGCAAGTAGAATTCTGATGGACTTGACCATGGATACAGGGGAAAAGGTCTCATCATAGTCAACACCATGAATTTGCATGAAACCTTTAGCCACCAGCCGGCCTTTGAATGTCTGTACATTCCCATCCATGTCGGTCTTCTTCTTGAAGGCCCACTTGCACCCTATGGGTTGTACCCCTTCAGGTGGTTCCACGAAGGTCCAAACTTAGTTTGTATACATGGAGTTCATTTCAGATTTCATGGCCTTAAGCCACTTCTCGGAGTCAGGTCCACACATAGCCTCTTGATAGGTTGCAGGCTCATCATCATTATCCATGAGCAACACATTACCGATTTGAGACACGAGAAATCCATATCTCTCAGGCTCAAATCTTAGTCTATCAGATCTACGCCGGACTTGTGTTTTTTTGAGCAGGGTCTCTAGCTACAACAACTTGTAGTCCTTGCTCAGGTTCTAAAATCGGTTTAACTATTGTTTATGGTTCTTGAACTTCCTCAAGTTTCACCTTTGCAGTCTTTCTGGATAAGAACTCTTTCTCCAAAAATATGCCAGTCCTTGCGACAAACACTTTGCCCTCGGACGGCAGGTAGAAGTAATACCCTTTGGTTTCCCTAGGATATCCCACAAGATAACACTTATCTGATTTGGGTTCCAGCTTGTCAGACATTTGATGTCGTACGTATGCCTCACAACCCCAAATCTTATTGAAAGACATACTAGGATGCTTCCCAGTCCATATCTCATATGGTGTCTTTTGAACCATTTTCGTCGGAACTCGATTTAGTGTAAAAGCAGCAGTCTCTAAAGCAAAACCCCAAAAGGAAACAGGCAGATCTGCATGACTCATCATCGACCGCACCATGTCTAAAAAGGTATGATTCCTCCTCTCAGAAACACCATTATGTTGCGGTGTTCTTGGTGGGGTGAGCTGTGATACAATACCATACTCTTTCAGATGATCACGGAACTCCTGACTCAAATATTCGCCACCTCGATCAGATCAGAGTGCTTTTATTCTTTTACCCAGTTGGTTCTCTACTTCATTCTTAAACTCTTTGAACTTTTCAATGGTCTCGGATTTGTTCTTCATAAGAAACACGTATCTGTATCTACTGAAATCATCAGTAAATGTAACGAAGTAGTGGAACCCACCTCTAGCCATAGAACTCATGGGTCCGCACACATCACTATGTATGACACCCAAGAGATCATCTGTCCTCTCAGTATGACCAGTGAAAGGGGCTTTAGTCATTTTGCCTAATAAGCAAGACTCGCATCTCTCAAATGATTCATAATCAAATGAGTCCCGTAGTCCATCTCTATGGAGCTTGGATATGTGTTTCTCGTTTATATTGCCCAAACGACAATGCTAAAGGAATGTAGGATTCGAGTCATTTGTTCTTAGTCTTTTATTATTTTCTACATTATAGATCGGATGGTCTAAGTTCAAAACATATAAACCATTAAACAATTGGGCTACACCATAACAAACATCATTAGTAAAAATCGAACAACAATTGTTCTTAATTATAAACGAAAAACCCTTCATGTCAAGACATGAAATGGATATAATGTTTCTAGTTATGGATGGAACATAATAACAATTATCTAGTTCTATTACAAGCCCAGTGGGCAAAGAAAGACAGCAAAGACCAACGGCGACGACAACAACTCTTGCTCCATTCCCGACGCGCAGGTCTACCTCCCCTTTACCCAGCATTCTTCTCCTTCTCAGTTCCTGCACATTTGTACAAATGTGAGAACCACATCCTGTATCCAATACCCAAGATGAAGGAGCAGAAAGGTTTATCTCTATAACGTAAATACCTGAAGTGGAAGTCACACTTCACTTCTTCTTTTACAGATCCTCAATGTAGAGGGGATAGTTTTGCCTCCAATGCCCTGCCTTACCATAGTGGTGGCATTTTCCTTCCTTCGTCAGACCTTTCTTTTTTAGTGCAGAAGTCTTGGGATCAAGAGGAGACTTAGATCCAATCTTCGTCTTCTTAGATCTCTTGGCCTTGCCCTTGCTCTTATGCACCATCAGTATGGGTCTGGCAGGCTTGGCCTTCTTCATGTTGTTCTCGGCAGTTCTCAACATGCCAAGGAGCTCGGGCAGTGTCTTTTTTATTTCATTCATATTATAGTTCAAGACGAACTGCTCATAACTGTCCGGCAATGATTGCAGGATAAGATCTGTGGCCAACTCTTGACCCAAGGGAAAACCTAGTCTTTCAAGGTTCTCTATATACCCAATCATCTTGAGTACGTGAGTCCCTACTGAGTCTCGAGCTCCCATTTTACACTGAAATAATGCATTGGATATGTCAAACCTCTCTTGCCTGGCTTTCCCCTCGAACATTTTCTTGAGGTGCCCGATTATCTCATAATCACACATGCTCTCGTGTTGCTTCTAAAGCTCAGAGGACATGGTAGCAAGCATGAGGCATTCCACATCCAAGGTATCATCCTGATACTTCTTGTAAGCATCTTTATCTGCTCTCGGAGCATTTCCGGTCGGCTCTGCAGGGGCTTCCCCTTCCAAGACATAGAGCTTGCGCTCTTGCCTGAGAACAATTCTCAGGTTCCTATACCAGTCGAGGAAGTTCATCCCATTGAGCTTGTCCTTCTCAAGGATGGCTCTCAGGGACAACGTGGAGTGAGATGTATTTGCCATGGAAATTCTACAATAAATTTGCAAAAGATTTTCAGTACTATATTTCAAAATATAACCTTTATTTAATAAGGACTTTTATTAAACACTCCCACTATTTTATTCAAATTGATAACCCTTAATATCAATTCGGAGAGTTTATGCAAGCTACTTTCTTAGTGGACAAGATCTGTATTTCACCAACACAACGAGTCCGCTTTGGCGTTCCTCTCATAATGCAGTTATTTAGGTAGGCAACACTTGCCAATTGCATCACTATGCAACTCTTGTATGGTTGGTGAATAACTCTTTATTCGCATCCATCATATGGTGCATGCCAACCCAATACTTCTAGGCACTCAACTTTTGAGGTCACCTAGTTAAGTTGGACCCGATGTCGACAGTGGGATATCACAATTATCCGCTCGCACCCTTACCAAGATAGATTAATGCACCTTGCTTTGGCAAGCCCACATTTCATCGATCGAGGCAGGAAGAGTGTCATCCATCGGAAAGCATCCGTATACTTAATATTGGATAAGGGATTTTATATAAAATTGATTAACAATTAATCAATGTGCACTTAAACAAAATTACAACAATCACAACCAAATACATCCCAGAAGTGCACAAAACAAAATTATCAACGCTTGATAAAAAGGGGTTAAATCTCCAGATTTACATGCATTTAACACAGGCACAAACAACTCCACTTATGTAGCAGACAAGCTCGTCTCTCAATGTTAGATTCAAAATCTAAGACATTTGGTTTCACAAACCAATTAGACGGACGGTTACTGCACAGGAGAAACAATTTCTGAAACAATGAAATCACAATTTCTGAAAACAAATTTCTGAAATCAATTTCAGAACAAATTTCTGAAAACAGTTTCTGAAAAACTTTCTGAAAACTGTTTCAGAACAATTTCTGAAAACACTTTTCAGAAAACTAAAACCATTTCAGAAAACCTGGCTCTGATACCACTGTTGGGTTTTCCTAAGAGTAATTCAAAAAAATGATAATAGCATATCTAATATACGCAGCGGAATAAAATGATAA
This sequence comes from Dactylorhiza incarnata, assembly GCA_033032865.1. Taxonomy (NCBI): domain Eukaryota; kingdom Viridiplantae; phylum Streptophyta; class Magnoliopsida; order Asparagales; family Orchidaceae; genus Dactylorhiza; species Dactylorhiza incarnata. The sequence continues at coordinate 2,754,628 of JAWHQI010000224.1, forward strand.
CTAGAACAACCCAAAAGAGTTCGGATCTTGCGATTTCATGATTCAAGAAATGAATAAAAGCATCACAATGCAATAAATAAATTTATACCCAAAGGGGGTTAAGATTAAACTCAACCGAGATGCTCCAATTGCAGGAATCTGAGTTCCTAGTGCTGAAATAGGTCAGCACCTCTACAGGAAATCCACACGAGTGCTGGAGAACCCTAGTATCTTGTCGCACAAGATCTAGGTCAGAGAAGAACTGCTCTCTTTATCTCCCATGGACAGCTAGATCCAACAACGGGGAGAGGAAGCGGTGACGGCGGAGGGAGAAGAACGGAACTCTTCCGTCGAAAAATATTTCAGTCGGAACACTTCCGCCGCTATTTTTCTCTCGCAAAATTAGGTCAGCAGAAGGAACCACACACTTAGGATAAAAGAATCGTATTCTTTTATATCCCCTGCGTTCGACGAATTGGCAACCGTTCGTCGAACGCAGTATAATTGCCGTTCGTCAAACGCAATATAATTGTCGTTCGTCGAATGCAGTATACTGCCCGCTCGACGAACGCGCTACGCTAGCCGTTCGTCGAACACAGTATAATAGCTGTTCGTCGAACGCAGTATAATTGCCATTCGTCGAACGCAGTATACTGCCCGCTCGACGAATACCGTCTCTGTGGATTGGCGAATGCCGTCCCAGCGGTTGACGAATGCCGTCTCAGTGGATTGGCGAATGCCATCCCAGCGGTTAACGAATGTCGTCTCAGCGGATTGGCTCTTTTTCACGGGAAACAATTTCTCGAGAAAAACCAAGCCAACACAAATCATCCTCCAATTTCTCTTAACACTATTATGTGCGACCCTATTGGCTCATATTGTGTTGGCAGTAAGACTAATTGTTGATTGATTTGAGATCACCGTAGAAACTCCAACAGTTACCTACGTCATAAAACATATACCTACATTTGTACAGCATACGTCTATGCAATATATATATATATATATATATATATATATATATATATATGAAATTCCATTATAGCTTAGCCATATTGGCAGTCAACCGCAGCCATGTGACTTAGCTTTATATAGAAGTCTGTAGAAACCTTTCTTCTTTCTCAAGGAGCTTCAGCCATTTTAGAGAGAGAGAGAGAGTGAAGGAGAGAGAAAGCTAGGGTTTTGGCCTGAGAAGGAGTTCTGGAGGTCATTTCCGTCGCCGGAGTGAGGAATCAGAAGGCCATCGTCAAGATCGTCAAGATCCGACGAGTCTTCGTTACAAATCGAGGCAAGTGCAGTTTTGTGGTCATATTCTTGCTGAGTATAATGTCCTAGGAGTTATTTTTGAGCCTTTCTATCAAGTATGTTCTAAGTATTATCTTTTTTTTTCAGAAATCTGTTGTATTTCCAGATTTCTATACATATATGTCCAGATTTTTGCATACTTGTGTACATTCCCAGATTTCTAGATTTCTGTATATTTCTATTTTCTTCTCTCCCAGGAAATTTTATGAGCATTCCAACTCTTACAGAAAATCTGCATGAGTTTAAGCACATAAATAACATGTCTCTGAGTACAGGAAATATGTTCTTGTTTGAGTAAAATGTTTCCAGGGAAATCGGAGTGTTAGACCCTTCCAGGAAATCTATAGGTATTTCTGAGTATTTTTTATCTATAATAGGGCAAAAGTTTAATTAATGTTTAGGGGAATTAAGATTTTTTTGCTATTTAGATTTATTGCTTAAATATTTGCTGACTAGAACTTAAGGTTTTGTTTGGACTTGATTAATTTCTATTTAGAACCTAATTGCTGTAAACAAAGTCATGAATGACTGTTAGGCTAGGAGCTGTTGTTGCAGTGTTAAGACAGATTAGAATTTAAATTCGACGGAATGTTCCATCGAATCCTATGGGATTCGACGGGACCATCCGTCGAAGCCTGCATCACCTTGGCTTCTAAATGAAAAAAAAACTGAAAAGAAATTCTGCCTAAGGAAATTTCGGCGGAGCATCCCATCGAATTTCACATTTTGACTAGGCAAAGTCAACAACCAGATTTCTGAGTGAAATTATGGCTAGGTAAAATTCTTAGGATCGTCCTGTCGAATTTTTCCAATTCGACGGGATCATCCCAGTGTTCAATGGGATCACCTCTCAATTCGACTGGATCATCTTGAACCAGTTTCTTAAGTCTCTAACTAGTTTCCTTTGAACCTTCTAGCCATTTCTCTTGCCTAATGGGGATTGTTTCCCATGTAATTCAAGGCTGATAATTATAAATCAAATGTGGTCTAATAGGTTTTGTCTCCCATGTAATTCAAGTTAACTGTCCCTTGACTTGTTGCTGAGCATGTGGTTATTGCCTGAATGAATGACAAACCAAGTAAAGTTATAAATTGATATAATTTATAGACTAGAGAGTGGGTGGATATGGTTGTCCCCAACCACAGTGAATTGTAGACTGGAGAGTGGGTGGATATGGTAGTCCCCCACCATAGTAGATTTGTAGACTAGAGAGTGGGTGGATATGGTAGACCCCCACCATAGTGAATTGTAGACTGGAGAGTGGGTGGATATGATAGGCCTCCACCACAGTGGCTTTTATACTGGAGAGTGGATGAGTATAATAGACCTCCACCATAGTTCTTTCTTTTAACTTATCATATAAGCAACTTGGTATAGTTTTGGCCACTCCTTGGATACCCTTATTTCTCGTGTTACTTTTTAATCATGTTTGAACTTTGTTCATTGACTTTACTAATTCTGTGTCTTACTCCTGATTGCACATTGCTTCTGTTATTTAATACTATTCTTATTATTATTGTTACTTGCTCCCTTTTGGGCTGAGGCATTCTTTTCTTTTGAGTGCCCCAGGTTCAGGTTCAGGTCAGTAGCTGCAGCAAATGGTAGAGCTGTGATGTCTGGTCCCCGGTAGAGTATCTTCCATTCCTTCTTGGCGAGGAGTAGTCTTAAATGTTGCCTCCTTGTTGTCGCCTTGTGGGCTTTTGTCAGTTGTAGAAGCCCGTAAGGTTGTTATATTCGGTGTGCTTGCAAGTTGATATTACTTGTACTACTTTTGAGGTAGATAAATGTTGCTCTCTGGGAAAATGTGTACTTTACTACATTATGTGAAATATTTTGTGTAAAGCATTGCATAACATAACCTTTCTTATAATGCACCACCTATTTTGAAATTGTACTAAGTATTTTCATTTATATATAGTAAATCTAGACATGTGCTAGCCTTGAAGACCTATTTGGTCTTCATGCTTGTGTATGATAGATGAATCTATATTTTTCGCCGCGTACGTATATTTTCTATTTGAGGACTAAGTATTCCACAGGACCGAGGGACACGGTCCCAACCTAAAAAAAGCACCAATTATCATTTTGATTTAAAGAAACATATATTTTGAATAAATGTTCGCAAGGAGTGGTTGTCTGTGCGTCTGCATTTATCTCATGCATGACGTCGCATCATGACGCGTGTTTTCCCCTTACTCTGATAATACGCTAAATATATCGGGAAAATGCGGATTGTGATAGTTGGTATCAGAGGGAGTTTAGTCGGGTTGCTTGGAATGGTCTGGTTGGCCCGGTTAACCACCTAGTGAGAAACGTTATTCATTGCATACACCCACCGATGGGTTATCGGTAGATCTCGGTTGAAGCTCAGACACTACACTCATAAGCATGAAAGAAGTATACGGGTCATATTATGTAGTATGAGATGCATAATATGTGTCTGTATATGGATCCTCATAGGTGACCACATGCGACTGTTATGTAGTATGAGATGCTTAACATAGGTCGCATGCTTGTCCATTAGATTTTTTTTCATTACATGCGATAATATGTAGTATGAGATGCATAAGATCGCATGTGTACGCCACTCATAACATGCATTATGGCTTTTCTTAGACTGCATAGCACTGCATATATTGCATAACATTGCATAAGCATACGTGCCAAGCTGGATTTCTACATGATGACACATGTACACTCATGGTTTTAAAAGAAAGATTTTTAGCCTTCATGCATACGGGAGAGGTGCACGAGGTTTTAGGGGATGATGCTTTATCATCCTGAGTATAGAAAAATATCATACATAAAACTTTTCCCAGAGCAAGGTAGTAGCAAGAGAAAGCATGTGTATGTCTTCTTTTCCTAGAGGGTTAAGTCCAGGCTTGATCGGTTGTTTGTTCTTGTCTTCTTTATATATGACTCTAAAGCGTCAGCCTACGAAACTTGTTCCCCTGTTTGAGGGTGAGTCATCAGGGGCGCATAGCGAGGCTATAGTACAAGAGTTGCGACTTAGCAATGAGACATTGATGCGATAGTTGGTCGCGATGCAGGAGCAGATGCAGGTGTTATTGACTGCCACTCAACGGCAGCAACCTGTGGCGAGCCAGCTGGAGCTCGTCCGTACGGCACCCCTTGTTCCACCTGTAGCATTGCCTCCAGAGATGAACTTTATTTCGCACTTCCATAGGTTAGGACCCCCGATCTACGATGGGAAGGCAGACTTTAGGGCATTGGATGATTGGATTTTGGCAATGGAGGAGATGTTCTTGTACTCTGGTATTTCTGTCGACCAGAAGGTGATGGTCGCAGCCTTTCAGCTGAAGGGTCTGGCGAAGAGTTGGTGGATTAGGGAAAGGAAGCACTGCCAGAAGGTTTCTCGTGGGAGAAATTTTATAGGATGATGTTGAAGAAATTCTTGCCTATAGTTGAGCAAGATCGTTTGATGAACAACTTCCTGCATTTGAAGCAAAGGCAACTCACAGTAGGTGAGTATGAGGTTGAGTTCAGCAAGCTGAGCAGATTCACCTCTGATTTAGTTGCCACTGAGGAAAGCATCCTGAAGATGTTTCTAGGTGGTCTCCGCAGTGAGATCCAGCAACTAGATAGTGCTTACGGGTCCGTGAGCTTTACAGATGCGATGGAAGCCGCATTGAAGGTCGAGGCGATCGAGAATGCAAAGAATAGGGGGAAGGAATTAAGAAAGGAGAAAAGAAAAGCTGGCGATGGGGGCAGCCTTGCTCCTGGTAAGAAGGGCAAGGTGGTGTGTGTGAAATTTTCCGTAGATCTAGGAGTGAGCAGGAATTGAATAACTAAAAGTTCAAGCTAATCAACCAGAAGCACATGAAGCAAACACAATCTTTATTGATCAAGCAAAATTCTTCATTACAGGGCGAGGTATACATGGCGAGACATGATTTCGCCAGTATACAAAAACAGAAGAGAAAAACAAGCTGAAAGGATAACCAGTGGTTTGACTTCCCGAGACCGCCTGACCGCTCGACCTGACAGTCCGCTCGGCTAGAAAACAAGACCGCCAGAACAGCCTGCCTGCGCCTTGAACAACACCAACTGAGAACCTCGCAAACTCCCAAACTCCATTGATCCTCCTGAACTCCAGCAACCCGCACTGTAAGCTGCGAGACCGCCCGAACACCTTTAGAAGAGGAGGTGACCGCTGCTACCTGCACAATCCGCAGAAGCTGCACAAGACAAGTTCAATCAGCTAACCGGCCGGTCATAAAAAAGAGACCGCAAGAACAGGACGCGAGCTCAGCTTACACTTGGTGCAATTGATTTTGCTGCTAGAGTGACTCCTATTTATAGGCGGGCGACCTGATCCAGTCACCGCCCTATGAGATAGAGTCACCACCCTTGACCACGCGACCAGACCGGTCAACCCACGCGATCAGCAAAAAGAACCTCCTGCTTAGTGAGCTCGCCGACTTCAACAGAAGCCGCGCGATCATGACAACTCGCTCGGTCATGATGCTCACCACCTGTGTTCACCACCCGACCTCCTCCAGAGATCGCGAACACACCAGGCCGACTAGGAGAACAGCCCGCCAAGTCGAACAAACACCTGTGACTGCATATACCAGCTGATCGCTGAAAGACCAGCCATGCGAACACACACCGGAGACCGCGTGACTAAGAAGAAGAACTTAGTCCACGCGCACCACAAAGAAACCGGACAGCCACCAGACCGAGCTGCCCCCACCACGCGGTCACACGACCAAACCGCGCGGCCTCACCTCGGCACCCTTGGATAGAAGAACGACGGTCATGCCAAGAAGCCCGCGGCTAGACCAGAGAGGTCAGACCGCTAGAGGAGACCGCAAGACCGTGCGGTCAGACCATACCGCGCGGTCTCCCCCCCAGACCGCCAACTCCACAAATTCCACTTTAACATTTTCAACACTCCCCCTTGAAGTGGGAAGTTGAAAACAGCCCAAGTAAACTCCTTAGCCGAGTAAATGGCCCCTTCGCCAGCGCCTTTGTGAAGATGTCAGCAATGTTGTCCTGACTCCGAACATGCTCGACCGAAAGAGACCCCTCCAGCACCTTCTCACGAATGAAGTGATGCTCGATCTCGATATGCTTGGTCCTCGCGTGACAAACTGGATTAGTAACCAGTTTGAGAGCACTCTCATTGTCGATGCGGAGCAGAGTCGGACCCCGAACCTCCTTATGGACGTCTCCTACAAACCTCCTAAGCCAGATGGCTTCTTGTGCTGCTAATGCCGAAGCCTTGTATTCCTCTTCCGTGGTTGAGACAGACACGGAATCCTGCTTCTTGCTGCACCATGATATAGCCGTGGGGCCCGCCATGAAGACCTATCCAGACGTCGACTTCCGATCATCCGAATCTCCCCGTAATCAGCATCCATGTACCCATGCACCTCGAAACCCGTATCCCTCCTATAATGGAGACCCATATCCGAAGTCGCCTTGACATACTTCAATATATTCTTGGCCGCTAGTAGATGAGGCATCCGTGGTTCCGCTATATAATGACTCACCCTGCCAACTGCATACGCAATATCCGGCCTGGTAATCGTCAGATAGATCAAGATCCCAACCAGAGCTCGGAACACCAGCGGATCTTCTAGAATCCTCCCCTCATCCTTGCGAAGTTTCATGGCCTTCTCCAGAGCTGTGGAAATGCACTTCCCTTCCTTCATGCCAAACCGCTCCACGATTCTCTCCACATATCCAGCCTGGGACACCAGCACTCCACTTCCCTTCCTCTGCACTTCGAGTCCAAGGAAATGGTGAAGCTCACACAAGTCCTTCATCTCAAACCTGATGGATAGCTCGGCCCGAAGCTTTGCTACCTCCTCCTTAGAATTCCCCGTCACGATCATATCGTCGACGTAAAGTAGCACGATGACTTGAAGCACCCCGCTCTTCTTGACGAACAAGCTTGAGTCTGAGTCTGAAGCACCAAACCCACAGAATAGGAGATACTCTGCTATCTTTCCATACTACGCCCTCGGCGCTTGCTTCAACCCATATAGGGCCTTCTTCAACTTGCAGACATAGTCTGAAAAATCTTCAGACACGAAGCCTGGCGGCTGGACCATGAAGATGTCCTTGTCAATCTCGCCGTACAAGAACGCATTCTTTACGTCGAGCTGCCAAATCTCCCACCCCAACATGCCGCCAAGGCAATCACAACCCGAACTGAAGTCATGTTTGCCACTGGATTAAATGTCTCTTCATAGTCTTCACCGTATTGCTGCGAGAACCCCCGAGCCACAAGGCGAGCCTTGTATCACTCGATACTGCCGTCAGCCTTCTTCTTGATCTTATAGACCCACTTGCATGTCACAGGGGTGATACCCTTGGGCTTGGGCACCAGAGACCAAGTCTCATTCTTCTCAAGAGCACTCATTTCTTCCTGCATAGCTGAATCCCACTGTTCCACGCCTTTGGCCTTTTCAAAGCTGATGGCTCCCTCTCATCCAAGGGACCAGCAAAGAAACACGAGACAAAGTTCACCATGTTTCCTCCTGTATATCGATCAGGGGCAATGATTGTTCGCTTCGATCTCCACAATGCCTTCCCCTGACTCACAGTATATTTAGCTACTTCTTCCCTAGCTCCCCTTCCAGACGTACTCGGAGCATCGCTCCCCCTGCTTCCTGATCCAGAAGCCTCCACCTCAGAACTTGATATTGATGGACCACCTGGTGACACAGGCAGCTCCACTTGAAGATTTTCCACAGGTTTCTCCGGCTCCTCCACCCTGCTTTCTGGTAGCTCAACACCAGAACTTCCCGTGTAAGACGTCATCTCGTCGAACACGACGTCGCGAGATACAACAAATCTCCGCGTCTCTGGGTCCATGCACTTCCAGCCTTTCTTCCGATCATCATATCCCACGAAGACCAGCTTCCTTGCTTTCGCATCTAGCTTCGTCCGAAGTGTATCTGGAACGTGCACATAGCAGGTGGAACCAAACACCTGAAGGTGCGCCACGCTTGGCTTTTCCTTGAACATCAATTCATGCGGGGTCTTCATATTGATGGGACTGAGAGGCATCCAGTTAATGACGTAGGCAGCACATGACATTCCCTCCGCCCAGAAGGACTTTGGAATACTCTTGGCATGCAACCAACACTTGCAGGTCTCCGTTAGATGACGGATCTTCTGCTCTGCAACTCCGTTTTGCTGTGGAGTATGCGCACAAGTAAGCTCCCTCCGGATGCCTGCCTTCTTGCAAAAAGTAGAGAACTCACCAGAGGTGAACTCCCCTCCGTTGTCAGTCCTCAACTTCTTAACCCGCGGGCCAAGCCGACCCTCTACAAGCTCCTTGAACTACACGAACTTGGCAAACACCTCCGCCTTCTCCTTCAAGAAATATACCCAGACATATCTGGTGTAGTCATCAATCAACACTAGCATATATCTGCTGCCTCCGAGGCTTGGGGTAGCAGTCAGTCTCATCAAGTCACCGTGGATGCACTCCAACGGCACACTACTCCTTGTCTGCGACTTGTCAAACGGTTGTTGATGATACTTGCCGAACTGACATTCTGCGCAAATATGACCATCTCCGTAGGAGGATAGACTAGGCAGGCCCTTGACCAGGCCTTTCACTGCCATAGCCTTCAGCTTATCCATCCCTACATGCCCCAACCTCTCGTGCCATATGATAACACTATCATTCGTCCGCATCTTGTCGACATAAGAACTTGTCGATAAAACGAACAAGTATTCAACTCTCCTCCCGACATGAACGACCTCGGCCTTCACCACCTCAACATTTCTTAGAAACTTCACTTCTGTTAGGCCGAACAGAACGTGATATCCAGCGTCAATAGCGTTGGTCACGGAGAAGAGGTTTTTCCTCATTCCAGGCACATGATAGACACCCTTCAACGTAAGCGGCCCTCTATCACTGCCTAAGGAAACAACCCCCACCTTCTCGATGCTATGCACGGTATTATCAGCAGTAATAATGGCATCATAACCTGAGTAGAGCTGCGCTGAAGTAAGCTTCGACTCATCCCCGGTGAGGTGATGACCACACCCCGAGTCCACGATCCAGTCCTCCTGATAGTTGATAGGAGTCGCAGCTCCAACAGAAGACAAGAAGGCTCCTCCCCATCCTCCATCATTCTGTCTGGCCTCAACTTCCTCCTTTCCTGTAGCAGCATGCCCCGGCTGAAGATTCACCCTGCAGTCTTTCCTGATGTGACCAAGCTTCCCGCAACTGAAGCACTTGGGACCTTCTCCCTTCTTCTTCCCTTCAGCCTTGGGAGCATAGCCCCTCTCCTACTTTTCCATAAGTTGAAGGCCCATTGCCTCCTGTAGTGGTCTTCTTCTTATCCCACTTCTTCTTCTTTCCTGTGAAGAGAACCTCGCCTTCTCCCCTAGACACTGACACCCCCGCCATCTGCCTTGCCGGACTCTCCTGAGATGCAAGCAGATTTTCCAGCTCCAGCAGAGACGTCTGATTTGCCCAACCCTGCACCGATGTCACAAAGGCAACATATTCCTTCCGCAAGCCACGGATGATGTGCCTCTTCAGCTTCACCTCAGAAATTGGCTCATCAGCATCCAACGGTGAAATCTCGGCGCACAAGTTCTTCATCTTCAAGAAGAACGTAGAGATAGAAAGATCACCTTGAGCTGATCTGGCCAGCTCATTCTCCAGGAATTGAAGTCTTGCCACATTCTTCTTGTTAAACAGCCCATCCAGGGCTCTCCAGATCTCTGCAGCTGATCCACACCCCAAGATGTGATCAAATAGGTCAGGTGATATCGCCCTCTTCAGAGCGAACTTTTCTTTGACATTAATCCGCCTCCAGTTCCTCACCTCATGACCATTGTCCCCAATCAGGATAACTTCCTCCGTGCTCTCTCCTCCAACCACCTCCCAGAGGTCCTCACCCAGAAGATAACATTGCATACACGATTTCCACTTCTTAAAGTTAGTCGATGTAAGCAACTCAATTCCAAGACCCCTTGCTTCCATGGCTCTACCACTGGTTCCTTCTTCACAAAGGCGATGGCAACTTTTAGTTATTCACTGCTCTATCCACTCCAACCTAGCTCTGATACCATGTGAAATTTTCCGTAGATCTAGGAGTGAGCAGGAATTGTATAACTAAAAGTTCAAGCCAATCAACCAGAAGCACATGAAGCAAACACAATCTTTATTGATCAAGCAAAATTCTTCATTACAGGGTGAGGTATATATGGCGAGACATGATTTCGCCAGTATACAAAAATAGAAGAGAAAAACAAGCTGAAAGGATAACCAACGGTCTGACTTCCTGAGACCGCCTGATCGCTCGACCTGAGAGTCCGCTCGGCTTGAAAACAAGACCGTCCGAACTGCCTGCCTGCGCCTTGAACAACACCAACTGAGAACCTCGCGAACTTCTGAACTCCACTGATCCTCCCGAACTCCAGCAACCCACACTGCAAGCCGCGAGACCGCCCGAACACCTTCAGAAGAGGAGGTGACCGCTGCAATCCGCACAATCTGCAGAAGCTGCACAAGACAAGTTCGATCAGCTAACCGGCCGGTCACAAAAAAGAGACCGCAAGAATAGGACGCGAACTCAGCTTACACTTGGTGCGATTGATTTTGCTGCTACAGTGACTCCTATTTATAGGCGGGCGACCTGATCCAGTCACAGCCCTATGAGATAGAGTCACCACCCTTGACCGCGCGACCATACCGGTCAACCCGCGCGATCAGCAAAAAGAACCTCTTGCTAGTGAGCTCGCCGACTTCAACAGAAGCCGTGCGATCATGACAACTCGCCCGGTCATGACGCTCACCACCTGTGTTCGCCACCCGACCTCCTCCAGAGACCGTGAACACACCAGGCCGACTAGGACAACAACCCGCCAAGTCGACCAAACACCTGTGACCGCATATACCAGCTGATCGCCGAAAGACCAGCCATGCGGACACACACCAGAGACCGCACGACTAAGAAGAAGACCTTAGTCCACGCGCACCACAAAGAAATCGGACAGCCACCAGACCGGGCTGCCCCCACCACGCGGTCACACGACCAGACCGCACGGCCTCACCTCGGCACCCTTAGACAGAAGAACGTCGGTCACGCTGAGAAGCCCGCGGCTAGACCAGAGAGGTCAGACCGCCAGAGGAGACCGCAAGACCATGCGGTCAGACCAGACCGCGCGGTCTCCCCTCCAGACCGCCAACTCAACAAACTTCCACTTCAACATTTTCAACAGTGTGCAGTTTTTGTGGTCGTGTGGGTCATCCTTTTGAGAAGTGTTTCAAGAGGTTAGGTGCACAGAAGCAGCTGCAGGTGATGGCTCTTCAAGGTTCTCCGAAGAATGACACGTATCGCACTTATTTTAGATAGATGGGGCATGATCTTACCCATTGTTGAAATAAGGATAAGACCTGTGAGTTTAGTGGGCAAGCAGGTCATGATGCGACTCAATGTCGGCTGAAGGATTTGACGTGCTATCAGTGCGGGCAGAAGGGACATGTGAAGACCAAGTGTCCAAAGTTCCAGATGGCCGACCGACACCATGCCCTTCTAGCTCTCGCACCGCCACATCCTCAGCAGTGACAGTTGGATCAAGGAAAGGCCATGTTAAATGTAGTAATGAAGGATGAAGCACAGTGCTCAACCCAGGTCATATTAGGTTTGTCTTCGCTCTCCTTGTAGACCAACCATTGTGTAGAAACTTAGACATTATATCTTTGAGATATCATTTGTTCATAATGATTGGTTATGTGAGTTTATAGGTCTGAGATTGTTGGGCGTGTGTCCTCTTTGATTCGGGTGTCACTCATTCCTTTGTGGCTAAGAAGTTTGTGGATCGTCATCGCTGGGCTATCGAGCTGGTTGATGATCCGCTTTGCGTTACGTTTTCATCCGGTTATTCAGTGGTCTCAGACTAGTGCATTGAGCAGTGTCTGATTCTTTTGGAAGAATTCTTGGCCTATGCAAATTTGAAGTTGATAGATTTGGAGGATTTTGACGTGATTCTGGGCATGGATTGGCTGACCCGCTATGATGTCGTTATCCAGTGTAGGTATAAGCGTTTGGATTTTCAGAGAGATGATGGCCAGCCCATGAGTGTGTTTGGCTTTCCGCGTCAAACTTCCTCGGTTATGTTTGTCGTCTGTGCTCAGGCTTTTGCGGAGTTTGGTGGTCGTGCTTATTTTGTTTCTATTTTGTGTGTGGCTTGTGCATCGTCGCCTTGTGTCGAGGACATACCGGTGGTGCAAGAATACCCGGATGTGTTTCCCGACAGGCTTCCTGGTCTTCCTCCTGTGCGGGAGATAGAGTTCGTAATAGATATGGAGCCCAGAACTCATCCTATTGCAAATGCACCTTATCGTATGGAGCCGCGTGAGTTAGAGGAGTCGCATGCTTAGTTGGACAAGTTATTGCAGTTTGGTTTTGTTAGGCCGAGTAGGTCTCCTTGGGGTGCGCCAGTTCTGTTTGTAACGAAGAAGGACAGTTCGATGCGGTTATGTATTGATTACTGAGAATTGAACAATGTGACAACCAAGAACAAATATCCATTGCCGGTGATTGATGACCTGTTCGATCAGTTGCAGGGTTGCTGCATATTTTCCAGGATTGATCTTCGGTCTGGTTAACATCAGTTGAGGATTCGAGAGTCCGATGTTCCGCAGACTGCTTTCCGTACGCGTTACGGGCATTTTGAATTCTTGTTGATGTCGTTTGGGCTGACGAATGCACCATCTGCCTTTATGGATTTGATGAACAGAGTATTTAGAGATTAACTGGATCAGTTTGTGGTGGTCTTTATAGATGACGGGTTGGTTTATTCGCCAAATGAGGAGGAGCATGCTCGACATGTATGCTTGGTGCTATCGACCTTGACAGCACACAAGTTGTATGCCAAGTTGAGAAAATGTGAGTTTTGGCTTTCTCAGGTTTCCTACTTGGGTCATGTGGTGGGTAAGGAGGGTATTTCTGTGGACCCAGCAAAGGTTGCTGTTGTTCTGGATTGGAAGAGACCGGCAACTCCTAAGGAAATAAGGAGTTTCATAGGGTTGACAGGTTATTATCGAAGGTTTGTGGAGGTATTCTCAGGAATTTCTGCGCCTCTAACCAAGTTGATGCAGAAAGGAGTAGTTTTTATTTGGAGCGAAAAGTGTGAGGAGGCTTTTCAAGAGCTAAAGAGAAGATTATGTTCTGCCCCTATTTTGGCTCTTCCTGTTGAGGGGGTAGAATTTCAAGTCAATGTTGATGCTTCGCGGATTGGTCTTGGATGTGTTCTTATGCAGGATGGGAACGCGATTGCATACGGGTCGAGGTAGCTAAAGGTTCATGAAAGGAACTACCCTATGCATTATTTGGAGTTCGCTGCAGTTATTTATGCCTTAAATCTATGGAGGCATTTGTTGTACGGGGTGTCATGCAAGATCTACTCAGATCATAAGAGTTTGATTTATGTGTTTTCACAGAAGGATTTGAATTTGCGCCAGCATCGGTGGATGAAGTACGTGGCAGATTATAATGTAAATTCCTATATCACCCAGGTAAGGCGAATGTTGTGGCAGATGCCCTAAGTAGAAAGTCAGCTTCTGTTTTCAGTCTCTCAGTCCAGTCTTTGGTGGAGGAGTTCTTTTTGACGAGTATTGCGGTGAATTCCATGGATCGACCGTTTTGTATGGAAGTTAAAGAACCTTCTTGGATTACACTGAAGAGGGTGCATCAGAAGGATGATACTAATTTGCAGCACCTCTAGGGTAGAGCTGAGAGGGGTGAGTTGCTGGATTACATGATTGATGGTGAGGGTACTTTGAGGTACCATGACAGGCTTTGCATTCCTGCTGTGGAGGAGATTCACGCAAAGATTTGTGAGGAAGCTCACGATTCCAGTCTTGCATATCTTCCTGGTTCTATGAAGATGTACCACAAATTGAAGCAAATCGTTTGGTGGTCCGGTATGAAGAATGATATTGCAAGATTTGTATCCAAGTGTTATACTTATCAGCGCGTCAATGCGGATCATAAGAGACCTGAAGGCAAGTTGACACCTTTAGATATTCCAATGTGGAAATGGGAAAGCCATTTTATGAATTTCATTACCGGGTTACCAAGATCCCCTCGCGGTCATGATTCAGTGTGGGTGATTGTGGATAGATTGACCAAGTGTGCTTATTTCGTACCATACAAGACTGGTTTTTCCATGGAGAAGATTGCATCGTTGTACATGCAAGAAGTTATTAGATTTCATGGTGTGCCCGCGAGCATTGTGTCTGATCGAGATTCCAGGTATACATCCCGCTTTTGGCAGAGTTTGCAGGGGGCTTTGGGCACCGACCTTCGGTATTCTACCACATACCATCCATAGACGAATGGGAAGACAAAGAGGGTAAATCAGATTGCAGAGGATATAATCAGGTGTTATATTTTGGAGCATGGAGGAGCTTGGGATGAACGCCTTGGGCTTATGGAGTTTGCATATAATAACAGCTACCATGAGAGCCTGCAGATGGCTCCTTTTGAATCCTTGTATGGGAGACGTTGTCAGACTCTCTTCTTTTGGGCTAAAGTTGGCGAGAAGTCGGTGCTGGGTCCAGAGTCCTTGGAAGAAATGAGTGTTGCTGTAACACAGATCCGTGAAAAGCTTCGTCTAGCTCAGGAACGCTATGAGAAGTATGCAAATCGACGAAGGATTGATTTGGAATTTGCAGTTGGGGACATGGTGTTCTTAAAGGTTTCTCCAATGGCCGGTGTTAAGAGGTTTGGGAAGAACCACAAGCTGGATCCCAGGTATGTGGGACCTTTTCAGATTGTGGAGCCCATCGGAGTTTCTGCTTATAGGTTGTTGCTGCCTGCTTCCTTCCCTGGTGTTTATGATGTGCTACAAGTGAGCTAGTTGTGGAAGTGTGTTCTTTGTGACCGCCATGTCCTGGAATTTGTGCTAGAGTTGCAGCCAAATATGTCATATGTGGAGCAACCTGTTCGTATCTTGGAGAAGCAAGATCGGGTATTGTGAAGGAAGACGATTCCTATGTTGAAGGTTCTCTGGAGCAATCAGGATGTTTGAAGCGCAACCAGGGAGCTGGAATCGGTGATGAGAGAATGTTATCCTCATCTGTTCATCTAGAGTTTACCTGGTAGGCTTTCCCCTTCTGGGCTTTCCATTTGTGCTTACTATTATTAAAGTTTCGGGTCAAAACTTTTTGGTAGGCGGGGGGGGGGGGGGGGGGGGGGGGGGGGTGGGTGGCTGTAACGCCCAGAAATTTTGAATAGATTACTTGAAATGATAAAAATAATTATTATTTTAAATCGATTGGTTAATTCGAAGTTTATGACGTAAGGGTGTTACCATTTCGAAAGTGTCACCGTTGTCCGGCGAATTTTATAAATTAAGCTATATAAAACATATACCTACATTTGTAAAAAATACGTCTATGTAACTATATATATCAAGGCTATAATAAATATTGTTGTCTGTAGTATGAGAGTTATATATATATATAGAGAGAGAGAGAGAGAAAGAGAGAGTGAAGGAGAGAGAAAGCTAGGATTTTGGCCTGAGAAGGAGTTCTGGAGGTCGTGTCCGTCGCCGGAGCGAGGAATCGGAAGGCCGTCGTCAAGATCGTCAAGCTCCGACGAGTCATCGTTAGAAATCGAGGCAAGTGCAGTTTTGTGGTCGTATTCTTACTGAGTATCATGTCCCAGAAGTTATTTCTGAGCCTTGCTATCAAGTATGTTCTATGTATTATTTTTTTTTCCAAAAATCTGTTGTATTTCCAGAATTCTATGCATATATGTCCAGTTTTCTGCATACTTGTGTACATTCCCAGATTTCCAGATCTCTGTATCCGTCCAGAATTTTGTATATTTCTGTTTTCTTCTCCCCCAGGAAATTTTATGAGCATTCCAACTCTTACAGAAAATCTGAATGTATTTAAGCACATAATTAACATGTCTCTGAGTACAAGAAATCTGTTCTTGTTTGAGTAAAATGTTTTCAGGGAAATCGGAGTGTTAGACCCTTCCAGGAAATTTGTAGGTATTTGTGAGTATTTTTATCTATAATAGGGCAAAAGTTTAATTAATGTTTAGGGGAATTAGGATTTTTTTTGCTATTTAGATTTATTGCTGAAATATTTGCTGACTAAAACTTAAGGTTCTATTTGGACTTGATTAATTGCTAATTAGAACTTAATTGCTGTAAATAGAGTCAGGAATGACTGTAAGGCTAGGAGCTGCTGTTGCAGTGTTTAGACAGATTAGAAATTAAATTCGATGGAATGTTCCGTCGAATCCTATGGGATTCGATGGGACCATCCGTCGACGGGACCATCCGTCGAAGCCTGCATCACCTTAGCTTCTAAATGAAAAAAAAAACCTAAAAAGAAATTCTGCCTAAGAAAATTTTGGCAGAGCATCCCGTCGAATTTCCCATTTCGACTGGGCAAAGTCAACAGCCAGATTTCTGAGCGAAATTGTGGCTAGGTAAAATTCATAGGATCGTCCCGTCGAATTTTTCCAATTCGACGGGATCATCTCAATGTTCGATGGGATCACCTCCCAATTCGATTGGATCATCCTGAACCAGTTTCTCAAGTCTCTAACTAGTTTCCTTTGAACCTTCCAACCATTTCTCTTGCCTAATGGGTATTGTTTCCCATGTAATTTAAGGCTGATAAGTATAAATCAAATGTGGTCTAATAGAGTTTATTTCCCATGTAATTCAAGTTAACTGTCCCTTGACTTGTGGCTGAGCATGTGGTTATTGCCTGAATGAATGCTAAACCAAGTAAAGTTATAAATTATATAATTTATAGACTGGAGAGTGGGTGGATATGGTAGGCCCCCACTACAGTGAATTGTAGACTGGAGAGTGGGTGGATATGGTAGGCCCCCACCATAGTAGATTTGTAGACTGGAGAGTGAGTGGATATGGTAGGCCCCCACCACAGTAAATTATAGACTGGAGAGTGGGTAGATATGATAGGCCTCCACCATAGTGGCTTTTATACTGGAGAGTGGATAAGTATAATAGACCACCAACACAGTTCTTTCTTTTAACTTATCATATAAGCAACTTGGTATGGTTTTGGCTACATCTTGGATACCCTTGTTTCTCGGGTTACTTTTTAATCATGTCTGAACTTTATTCATTGACTTTACTACTTTTGTGCCTTACTCCTGATTGCACATTGCTTCTGTTATTTAATATTGTTCATATTATTACTATTATTTGCTCCCTTTTGGGTTGAGACATTCTTTTCTTTTGAGTGCCCCAGGTTCAGGTTCAGGTCAGTAACTGCAGCAAGTGGTAGAGCTGTGTTGTCTGGTCCCCGGTAGAGGATCTTCCCTTCCTTCTTGGTGAGGAGCAGTCTTAAGATTTGCCTCCCTGTTGTCACATTGTGGGCTTTTGTCAGTTGTAAAAGCCCGTATGGTTGTTACATTCAGTGTACTTGCAGGTTGCTACTACTTGTACTACTTTTGAGGTAGATAGATGTTGCTCTCTGGGAAAATGTGTACTTTTCTACGTTATGTGAAATATTTTATGTAAAGCAATGCATAACATAACTTTTCTTATTATATACCACATATTTTGAAATCATACGAAGTATTTTCTTATATATATATAGTAAATCTAGACATGTGCTAGCCTTGAAGACCTGTTTGGTCTTCATGCTTGTGTAGAATAGATGAATCTATATTTTCCGCCACGTACGTATATTTTCTATTTGTGGACTAAGTATTCCACAGGACCGAGGGACACAGTCCCAATCTAAAAGAAGCACCAATTATCATTTTGATTTAAAGAAACATATATTTTGAATAAATGTTCGTAAAGAGTGGTTGCCTGAGAGTCTGCAGTTTTCTCCTGTATGACGTGACATCATGACACGTGTTTTCCCCTTACTCCAATAATATGCTAAATATATCGGGAAAATGCGGTTTGTGACAAAAGATAAGCAATGCGCCGACTATGGAAGCTCGCCACCATCCGGCTCGTCGACGACGGTAGGGATGTTGGCATACTTTCGGAGGGATGTAATAGAGTCGATCAACCTCACCTTCGCCGCAGCGCGAGGTGAGTTCTCAACCACCGCGACCCAGGTCGTCCTGCCGCTGGGGGCAGGTGAGAGCGCCCCATGGCAGAGGGCAACAAAGAGCAGTTCAGTGAGGCGCCATGGCGATATCTCGTCGGGCGAGAGCTGTTCCCCAGCCCGGCGAGCGCGAGCCCGGTCGGGGAACTCATGGGCGACTGGGGCAGGTGAGAGCGGCGAGTGGAGGAAGCCTGTTCTGAGAGTTGGTGCTTTTCGCAGCAGTCCCGGAGGGGTTCAGGGAGCCATACATGGTCTACTACACCGACAAGGATGACCCAATCCAACACCTGCAATGGTTTGAGGACACAGTCTCCATTCGGCCTATGTCGGATGCTTTCAAATGCCGACTTGATGGAGATGACGACCCTCAACATGAAGTTGATGGTACCGGCATGCTTACGGATGATGGAGTCTCTCCAACCAAAGACTTCTGACGCCATCGCCATGACAGTAATTGTGATGAACGCCATCGCCGCCACAACCTCCGCCCGAGGCGCAAGAATATTAATTAATAATTATAATTATTTTATTATAATTATTGATTAATTGTTATCATGTTTTAATGTTTTGTTATCATGTTTTAATGTTCTATTCTATTTTAATGTTTTGTTTTAATTTGGGCTGCATGTAGTAATTTATGATTTTAAACCTATAAAGGGCCATGATGTAGAAGGATTATCATTCATGAGGAATTACAATTAAAATATGAATTAGAACTCCAAAAGTGGAATTCTCCTCCTCTCCTTATTTTCTCCTCCTTCCTTCTTTAATTTCCCTCTCTCCCTCCTTGAAAGTTTCGGCCAACATAGTGCAGCCGCCCCCTTGTTCTCCTTCCCATAGCCGCCAACCTCCCTCTCCTCTCTTGGATATTTCGGCCAAGGCAAGGGCTCCGTGGTTCAGGCAAACATCTTCTCCGGCGTGAAGCGAAGAAGGCGGACGAGTTTTATCTCCATACGACACAACCCGGTGGAACCGTTGACGAGCGATCTCGCGATTGATTGCTTGAGAAAATCAAATCTCAAGCGGGGTAACGAAATTTTCTACTTTGTGTGATTCTCTCTTGAATATTTATTGTGGTGGATTAATTTTGACGTGATCTTCGACAACTTGAATTTTTCATGGATTTTTTCGATTAATTTTGAGTTTATCTTAATTAATTTAAATTCGTGAGGATTGGCGAACTTTGTTTTCTTTTTGTTGGGAGAGATCTACCATTTCCGAAGTCGTTATTTTCGGTGGATCTCTTTTGGTACAACACTCGCTCGATTGGATCGGGTGGATCCATTTGGCTAGGGAGAATATTGGCATATAGCCATTATTTGATCTCTAAAGATGTTGCCGACCCGTACGTTAGCCTTTGATTGATAAATTTTGCAAACCGTGTGTGCTGCGAATAATTATTTGTGCGAACGAAGGATTGGAACGTAGAGAGAAATTTGTGTTTGTCCGTAGCAACTGTGTCGGAGAGCGTAGCCTACATCAATTTGGTATCAGAGATAGGTTCGTGCCAATTTCTTAATTGACGCCATCCTTTTATTTTTCTTAGGACGCCGACACACACTTGTCTTACACGATCTTTTGTTCAAAATAACAAAATTTTTAATTACCGGTCTGCGAATAGCGGCCTAAAATTCTCATTTTTCTGCGAAATTCAAAAACAATTATGGAAATTCTCCTTATTATTTTCTGTAAGAAAATCAAAAAAAATATTTTAATCACCCTAGATATTAAGCGGGAACAATTCTATCTTTCATAAAATTTGTCAGGCCAGAATCAATTTTCTGTTAGTACAAGCACAAAGTATACCACCTCCTCCTCCCATATGGAGGATGAGCGGGATGCGGGTCACGGTTCAACTACGATTGATGAACTCTGCTAGGAGTTCACAGATCAATTGACGGACATTAGGGAGATGCTTTACGAGCTAAGGTTAAATCAAGCGGCTCCCCAAAATCATGCCGCCAACCAACGTGAAGAAGGGAATAACCATAATAATAACAATTATAATGAACAAGTCCCGCGTGCCAATCATAATAATGAACATGCCCCGCGCACACCGTTTGAATTTGATATCACTAGGGTCGTCCGGGTCATACCCCCATCGTATGATGGACTGGGTGAACCCCAGGTTTTCTTAGACTTGGTTATGAAAACAGAGTGCTACTTTGAGTGGTACAATCTGACTGATGTGGAAAAGGTACGAGTAGCGAGGATGAAGTTATTAGGCAGGGCTAAGATATTCTAGTTGAATGAGGAACGTCGTCTAGGTGCGTTGAATGGTCTACCACCAATTGGTTGGGCAGGCATGAAGGCAATGTTGACAGACCATTACATCCATGCGTACCATCGGACGTAAATGTTTGATGAATTAGCTACCCTTAAGCAAGGGAATAGGTTGGTCGCTGATTACATGAGCATTCTAAAGGACATGATGGTCAGGTGCGATTTTAGGGAGATGCCAGATATCACCCTCTCTAGATTCTACAAGGGGCTTAACCTCGACATTCAGGGTCAACTCCTCTGTTATTGTCACACCGACTTAAACACCACTTTTAATGCCGCCTTGGATATTGAGAAGCACAACGCTCACAAATCCAAAACTCGTTCGTTACAGAAGGCAAAGTCCATCTTAGGATCACCACCTCTATCCACCCATAAGCATAAGGGTAAGTTTCGGTCCGCTGACTCGAACTCTGTCGTCATTTCGGCTAGGAATATATGAAACCCGACTAATGAGAGAGTGCCCGTGGGTAGGATCAGCAAAATGTGTTGGAACCTTAGTTTTGATTTGAGTTAGGATCCACCTTTAGTGTCTAAGTTTATTTCATAATATATCTTATAACTTAGAACAAATCCTATTAAGAAAGAAGACTGAAAAGATATAATTAAATAGGCTAAAAAGAAATATATATATAAAGAATAATATATATATATATAATATACTAAGAAATATATATATATATAATAGGTTGAAATAGATATATATTTAATAGGCTGAAATATATATATATATTTAATAGGCTAAAAATACATATATTTAATAGGCAGAAAATAAGAGAGAAATTAAATTTACTTATATTCTCTGCGTTCGACGAACGGCGATCTGCGTTCGACGAACGGCGCCCTGCGATCGATGAATGGCGTGCATTCTGCGCTCAACGAAATCCAGCCATCTCAGCGGTCGACGAAGATCACCTATCTCAGCGGTCGACGATCCCGTCTCAGCGGCTCAGCGCTCGATGCCTTTACTCAAGCTCAGTGCTCGACGCTTTTATCCAGGCTCAGCGGTCGACAAAATCCTGCGTTCGACGAACGACCATCTGCGTTCGATGAACAGCTCAATACTTCAGCGGTCGACGAAATCATTCAAGCTCAGCGGTCGACGAATCCTTCCGTTCGACAAACTCAAGTCTGCGTTCGATGAATCTTCAGCAGAAGTTCAGAACATTAAATTTAATGACCAGGTCGACAAATCAAATGATGAACTCGACGAACGTGAACCTCAGCTCGACGAAATTTATGCAGTATTATATTTCTTATTCTAATATGCTGTCAGACTTTATTAAAGCAATATTTATTATTTCTATTTATTATTTCTATATATATATATATATTGCTGATCTGACATTACAGCGTGGAAGCATTAAATGATATAGTCGTTGGCAGTAAAGCATTAAATACTGTAGCCGTTGCAGCAAGCAAAACACGGCAAGTTATCTTCTCGAGGTTTTGGAAAAAGAAAGAGATAATATATCCTTCCTCTTTTGTCGGCAAGAATTAAATATAGCCGAACAGCTATCAGATTAAATATACAGAGCCGAGAAGAAGCAGCAGATTAATATACAGTAGTTCCTTACAGTAGATTATATAGATCATATTGCTGTACATATTTTAGAAATATTACATATTACATTTTCTGTACAGAGAAAAGAGTAGAAGAAGAAGAAGGGAAAAAGAAGAACACAACAAAAACAGAGGACAACTCTATTACTTTATCTTGTTCTGTTTTTGCTAACTTTTCTCTTGCAGATCATATGCCCTGAAACACCAATCAAGATCATTTGCTCAGGGATCTAAAACTGTAAGAAGAAGAACAGAGGATTTGCAACCAAGAGAAGGAGCCTCCACAAGCTGTCATCAAACTACATCAGACAGGGGGAGCTCTCTTAAACATCATCATCAAAGATCCAACTCAACTACCAATCACGATCTTCAAGTGTCTTCTTACAAAGAGAAGAACAACAAACCTTTTTCTATTTTCTTTTATTCCTCCCATCTTGTAAAGGGTTAAAACTCCATTCAAAAGTTTACTCCCGGTGACAGGCCACCTCAGCAAAAACCTGCATCTTGGTTTATAAGCACCTGATCAAAAGCTTATAGGTGAATTAGGCACCTGATCAAACTCCCATTGGTGTGTGGACACGTTATTAAAAATCCCTTGGTGTGAGGGCACCTTATCAACAACCTCCAATGGATTCCTACCAGTGGGTAGAAGAGTAGATGTACCTAGTTGAGGGGAACTACTATATTTTCTTGTGTCATCTGGATGTGTGGTTTGCTTGTTTGTTTTTATTTCTTATTTGTGTTGTTTATTTATGCACTCTCACTGTTTGTATTTATTACTCATACAACAATCAGAACTCATCTATATATATATCATTACTTTTGAAGTAAAATTAATCAAGAGCCTTTAACAAATAATATATTAAGAACTAATCTCCTTTCAATTGGTATCAGAGGAGGTTGATTTTTCACACAGGCTAACACCTGAATCACAAAGATCACTTAGTTCTTATTAAAAAAAAAAGGTTTTTCCAAATAGCACTATCAGATTTTTCTATTTCAGATCCACCTTTATGTAATTTGGATAGTTTTCCTTTATGGCAAGTTAGAATTAAGTTATATATGAATGCCATAGATGAAAATATTTATAAATCAGTTTTGACAGGAATTCCATCTTCAATTTCCTCAACATAAGAAGAAGAAATGTTGATCAGTGCTGATGCCATGGCCATGAACATATTGCCTAAATCAATGTCAAAAGACATTCTTCTCAAAGTGGCTGACTGCATTTCAGCAAGGAGCATCTGGAACTCCCTCTCAAGGATGGTAAATGAATCCATTCCTACTTCTTCCTCTAACTGCATTTTTGATGCAAAACCAGCATTTACTCTAAGTGAAGAAGAAGACAAGGAAGAACAAAAAGCCAAAGCTTTCTGTATGATGGCTATATATGGCTCAAACTACAAATCAGATGCTGAATCTGAAGAAGAAATGGTAACTAAGGTAAAAGAGCTATCTTCAAATTTTATTTTTACCTCTGATACTTTTAAATCTGATTTCACTTCATCATGCACAGATTTAATAAAATCAAATTTTGAATCTGTTTTCAAATCTCATTGTACAGATGTAATAATTGCTGAAAATAAAGTCAGAAAAGAGTTAAAAATAATTATTTTGATTTCTGATTATAACAAACCTAAAGAAAACTTTAAAATATCAGCAGAATAAGACATTTGTTTAAAAAATAAGTTAGTTAAGGATGAAAACTTTAAACAATCTTTTAATGAAAAAGACAAACTTTATGTTCAGCAAAACCAATTTAAAAATTCAAATTTATATTTCAATGAGATAAAAAGGCCAAAAATATCTAATTATAAAACATTTTCTGTTAAAATTTTTATAACTAAATAAGCTGTTTTATGATTCTTTTGAATTTTATATCTTAAAAACAAGTCAGATAACTTCACTTTCTTACAGATTTTTTCTCCTAAAATCATGTTGAGCATTCTACTCGGATTGCATAAATCAGAAATGATCAAAGAACTAAGTGTGAGTCTCTTCTGATTAAGGGGATTCTATAGAAAGAAGCTATCATGCTATGTCTTTTTGATTTTAAAATTCTTAGAATCCTATAGCAGCCAGCAATTCATTTTATTAAATTCCTATTTAAATCAAGATTTAGGAAACCTGAAATTGATTAAATGATTTTCAAAAAGAAGAAAATAATCTCTAACCCTTAAGCTTTAAAGATTTTTTATGCTTAGGTATCATAAACCAAATAGGGGGAGATTGTTAGAACCTAGTCTTAATTTGGATTAGGATCCCAACTCAAATAGAGGGAGATTGTTGGAACCTTAGTTTTGATTTGAGTTAGGATCCACCTTTAGTGTCTAAGTTTATTTCATAATATATCTTATAACTTAGAACAAATCCTATTAAGAAAGAAGGCTGAAAAGATATAATTAAATAGGCCAAAAAGAAATATATATATATAAAGAATAATATATAATATTTAATAGGCTGAAATATACATATATTTAATAGGCTAAAAATACATATATTTAATAGGCAGAAAATAAGAGAGAAATTAAATTTACTTATATTCTCTGCATTCGATGAACGACGATCTGCGTTCGACAAACGGCGCCCTGCGATCGACGAATGGCGTGCATTCTGCGCTCGACAAAATCCAGCCATCTCAGCGGTCGACGAAGATCACCTATCTCAGTGCTCGAGGATCCCGTCTCAGCGGCTCAGCGCTCAATGCCTTTACTTAAGCTCAGCGCTCGACACTTTTATCCAGGCTCAAAGGTCGACGAAATTCTGCGTTCGACGAACGGCCATCTGCGTTCGACGAACAGCTCAATACTTCAGCGGTCGACGAAATCATTCAAGCTCAGCAGTCGACGAATCCTTCCGTTCGACAAACTCAAGTCTGCGTTCGACGAATCTTTAGCAGAAATTCAGAACAGTAAATTTAATGACCAGGTCGACGAATCAAATGATGAGCTCGACGAACGTGAACCTGAGCTCGACGAAATTTATGCAGTATTATATTTCTTATTCTAATATGCTGTCAAACTTTATTAAAGCAATATTTATTATTTCTATTTATTATATATATATATATATATTGCTGATCTGACATTACAACGTGCAAGCTTTAAATGATATAGCCGTTGGCAGCAAAGCATTAAATACTGTAGCCGTTGCAGCAAGCAAAACACGGCAAGTTATCTTCTTGAGGTTCTGGAAAAAGAAAGAGATAATATATCCTTCCTCTTTGGTCGGCAAGAATTAAATATAGCCGAACAGCTATCAGATTAAATATACAGAGCCGAGAAGAAGCAGCAGATTAATATACAGCAGTTCTTTACAACAGATTTTATAGATCATATTGCTGTACAGATTTTAGACAAATTACATATTACATTTTCTGTACAGAGAAAAGAGTAGAAGAAGAAGAAGGTGAAAAGAAGAACACAACAAAAATAGAGGACAACTCTATTACTTTATCTTGTTCTGTTTTTGCTAACTTTTCTCTTGCAGATCACATACCCTGAGACACCAATCAAGATCATTTGCTCAGGGATCTAAAACTGCAAGAAGAAGAACAGAGGATTTGCAACCAAGAGAAGGAGCCTCCATAAGCTGTCATCAAACTACATCAGACAGGGGGAGCTCTCTTCAACATCATCATCAAAGATCCAACTCAACTACCAATCAGGATCTTCAAGTGTCTTCTTACAAAGAGAAGAACAACAAACCTTTTTCTGTTTTCTTTTATTCCTCTCATCTTGTAAAGGGTTAAAACTCCCTTCAAAAGTTTACTCTCGGTGACAGGCCACCTTAGCAAAAACCTGCATCTTGGTTTATAAGCACCTGATCAAAAGCTTATAGGTGAATTGGGCACCTGATCAAACTCCCATTGGTGTGTGGACACCTTATCAAAAATCCTTTGGTATGAGGGCTCCTTATCAACAACCTCCAGTGGATTCCTACCAGTGGGTAGAAGAGTAGATGTACCCAATTGAGGGGAACTACTATATTTTCTTGTGTCATCTGGATGTGTGGTTTGCTTGTTTGTTTTTATTTCTTATTTGTGCTGTTTATTTATGCACTCTCAATGTTTGTATTTATTACTCATACAGCAATCAGCACTCATCTATATATATATATATATCATTACTTTTGAAGTAAAATTAATCAAGAGCCTTCAACAAATAATATATTAAAAACTAATCTCCTTTCAAAATGAATGCTACATGTTTTTCTTGTGGGATTCAAGGTCATTACGCTAGTAAATGTCCTACAAAACCCAAGCCCCTAGCCCTTTTAGATACCTCGTCTGAATCCGTCGAGCTTATGTATGAGGCCGATGAAGAATCTGAATCGGAAGGAGTGCCTAGCGATATAGAGGATGAAAACCATATGATGGTGATGAGGTGTATTTTAGCAACTCCACGTGCGTCAGATGAATGGAATATGACGAATATTTTCTCTTTAAATTTTAAAAGTGGAGAGAAGTGGTGTAAGCTGATAATCGATAGCGGTAGCTGTAAGAACGTGGTTTCAGAAAATTCGGTGTCATGGAAACTTATGAGCCTCAACCTCACCTTTACAAGGTTGCTTGGGTTAATAAGACATCCCTTCCGGTCGCGAAGCATTGTTTGGTACCCTTTACCATCAAGGCTTATTCTGAAAAGGTTTGGTGTGACGTCATCCCTATGGATGCCTATCACATATTATTAGGACGCCCATGGCTTTATGACCATGATGTTACTCATTTAGGGCGAGCCAACACGTATGAGTTCAAATTTAATGGCAAGAACATTATCTTTAAACTCACTTCGCCTAAGGATCCATCGGTCACCTCTAAAGACACGATTGTGCCTGTTGAAAAGAAAGAGCTAAGATTGATAGGTAAGAAAGAGTTTGAGCGAGATAGTTTTATTGACGGTGTCATGTATTCGTTAGTTTGTTTACAAATCAAGGAAGACACGTCCCCTTTTGAAAACTTACCACTACCATTGAAGACACTTTTGGAAGAATTTAAGGACGTCTATTGGTTTTATCATAACTAGGTCATGACAAAACACTAAAATGCGCAAAGAGAATATAAGAGCTTAGGCTCGAGGCAAAAATCACCATGGTCTGCGGATAGTGATTTCCAGTTACCAAGCCTAGGGTTGGCCTTAGGGCATCATCGTGACCCATGACCCCACCATGACGTGTCTTACCTAGTAAATGGGTCCCCTCATAATACCCTAATTATCTAACCGTAGAAAGAAGCAGGTGTATTGAATGCGGCGCTAGCGGCTAGCGCTGACGGTAGTGGTGGTTTAGGTGAACTGCTGAGACGAACACTGAATCGCTGAGACGAACCAAATACTGTAGAAATGCTAGAGCTGGTGCTGGCGCTACCGCAGGCGCTAGCGATAGCGCTGGCAGTAGCGGTAATGCCTGGTGGTTGCCGAACCGGCGAGCGTTACGCCGTCGAGATGTTAGCGCTGGCGCTAGTACTAGCGCCGACGGTAGCACAATCGATGGGAGGCGGACGAGAATTGTTTTGCTGGAAAAATTCATGGCCAAGGGAGTCCAAAAGTCCTCCCAATTGATGGGGATTCATTCCCCCTATCAATTAGAAGAATGTTAAGAGATTTTCCAACATTTATGGAGGGTGAATGGGGTGACCTTTGGGGATGGCCGAAATTTTCACAATGAATGGTGTTAATGGAGGAATCCCAAGCTTTATCTCCTCCCCCCACTAGGATTTGGTTCTATAAAAGGGCTCAAGGGGTGGAGGGAATGAGTTTCCCTCATTTTTCTAGAAGAATTTTCTTACCTAAGCACCTACCGGCATGACGCCCAAGAGCTCTCGACCAACCATGACAGACCGGCGATCGACATGGATACAAGCCATAATTCAGGTCATCTCCTCTCATCTATTTCTTAGTGGGTAGATTGCTTCATTTTGGCCACTAGATTTGGGGCCAATTGGTCTTGGATCGGCATGACCGAAAGCTTGTGTTTCAAGCTTTCTTCTCTTGTTCAAATTCCCAATTCCGGCCGCCTCCGGCCGGCCAACAACCGTACATCGCCAGCCGCCACCTCAATGGAGGTGGTGGAGGCATTGGCCGACCGGGAGAGCATCTAGGTGGCTGGGAAATCACCTCCCCAGTTTCTACAGGACGGGCCAATCGTGGTCGTTGGCTGATTGGAGAAGACAAAGGGATGCCCTTCGTTTGGGATTTAAGATATGTGCAAGTTTATGTAACAATATATTTGATACTCCTATTTTTGTCCCTTTACTGGCAGTAGATAGAAATAATTATAGAAAATACTTAGAGCCCTCTCTTGGAAAAGTGATATATACCAAACTCGTAGCCCCTGATGTCCACTTTAATTTAAAATTGATTTGAGCCGATTTGGCCCACTGGTTCGACTGCAGCACTCAAAATGGTGCAACCTGTACATAGGGTTGACCAGAGCATGATTTGTGTGCCCCATTAATCTAGACGTCTAAATGCTTTGAAAATTTGAGCATAGGTTAGATTTACCCTTACCCTCAAGTTATCCAAAAATGAGAATTTTTGGAGAAGCTTTTTCTATAGATTTTTTAGAAATTTAATAATTCATGTAATACTTAATTATAGGGTCTAATAACATCAAAACCCTTCAAAATTTTGATGGGTTCTCCATAGGGTCATTTTATGTCGCTGGTAAAAATTTCATTCCATTTGGATTTGATTTGGTTGAGTAATAGAGTAACCCAAGATTGGTCAAACTAGCGGTATTTTAGATCAAAAGTACACTTGATGGATTTGGGAGATCAACCCTAATCTCGCTGTTGTGAAACTTTGACCACTGACCTGATGTCATATAAAATAGACCCACAAGTGTTTTTGGGTGGTTTAGGGTGGATGTGCCCTAGAACTCTAGTTCAAACCTTAGAGTTGTATACTGAACCTATTGAAGGTCATAGGGTCATATGTCATCGGATTGACTTGAAATTTGGTAGAGAGGTTAATAGGGTGGTGTAGAGCCCTATGTAATTTATTTGGAATTTTTCGAGACTTTTGTTCTCTCTGATTTAATGAAGAATCATTTAGGGCTCTTTCTTACTAGAAGGAATTACATGCTCATATATCCTAAGATGTTTATGAAACTTTGGTAGTGAGTTTTTATTGATGATATCATTCTCTGATGATTTTGTCAAGAATTTTGAAGTGTTATTTTTGGTACTTCATTCATAACCCTCAATTTGTGCCCTTGTGGTATAAAAATTAATTATAGGTTTAATTCTCACTAAAAAATTATGGAAATTGGTCAGAGGACTTGTTAGGCCAAGCAAATGATCTATTAATTTTAGAATAATTTTTGGAGTTATTTATACATGGTTCCATTCACAAGGTTACCTTGAACATGTTTATTTAATTAATGGAATTATATGGTCAAATGGATTTATACAATTATGGAAATCCTTCAGTGAACTTTTCTGACCATTTTAGACACCAGCTAATCTTCTTGCAATTATTGAATGAGAATTTCTAGTAGCTTCTTCGTTAATCATTGATCTTGATTAATTAGTTGAAATTTTAATTGGAGGTCAACACATTTCTGGAAAATTATGAAATTTGGGTTTGGCTGTTATTCTGCTGTTATCTAGTTGTACAAATTTTAGTGAAGTCATTCCATGTCCGAAAACCATACTTGATGTACAAAATCATAGGTTCATTGATTTTGGAGAAATTATAATAAATACCAAATTGTGTAGAAAAATTATGAATTTTTGGAGATGGTGTTAAAATATCATAACACACCCCCAATAATAATCCTGGGTCATTCAAATGATTATTTGGAGTACCTCCTCTCATGCACCTCATGTAGCTCGTTTGGTCTGTGTATAGTAAAACAGTAGAGTTAAGATAACTTGTAGACCATTAGGTGGGAATGAGAGGTAGATGGTGTACCTAGTCTGGTTGAGGAGATTTGAGGTCACCACCAGGAGTCTATACGTTGAGTGTGCCCGATAAGCTAAGGGGCAAGGTTGTGTTCGGGATTGATGATATCACCTTTCCCTTGGAGAGTCTTAAAATACTTAGGGTTAACTCAAGTGAAATGGTAAGAGGGGTATGTTCATGGGTAGATATCAATAATAGTAAGATTCTTGGAAAGGGCGGTTTGGGGTATCATCCCATCGTACCTCCTAGTACCGTTGCGAGCCCCTCACAGGGTAGACCACGGGAAGTACAAGATTAACCATAAATTGTAGGAGTAAATTGTTATGCAAGATTAACTCAATAATACACTCACCCACACCCCGCTGTTGTGGGTGTTACCTTGTTTGGACGGACGAGCAGTAGGCTCGGTGGATGTGGTTTCGGACGGGTTTGTCCGGCTAGCGGGTGGCTCGGTGGAAGGTTGTTGCTTGGAGATACACAATAATCATATTACATGTGTATAAAGGTGGTGGGTCTTCGGTATAGATGATAATTCACACTGACATCGATACGCTGACTCGACAAGTGTGGATTTGCACTTAGCCAAGAAAGTATGGTGGTCCAACCAGTAAGAGTACGCAGGTGCTCCGCGGTTTTGCGTTGAGGCGTACGATATGTCTAGGTTAGGTAGTGTGAATACCAACCTAGACGTGGGTGAGACTCAACCCACCGCTTCCGTTTGCAACTACGGGGGTATCCTGGGAGTCTTGCTAGCTCCAAAAAGTATAACTAAAGGTCTTTGCGCATAGAGTCGAAGTGTGTGAGTTACACTTGTGTGATCAGAACATTACCCAGCATAACACTGCATGCATGCATAGCTTAAACATTGCATTTCAACCCCTACCCCTATCATATAAATTGGTTATGAGACTTTTTATACGATAGGCCTTGCTAAAAGACCTCTTGGTCTATAGGTTTGTATGGGCATTCCTATAAATCAATGGTTACTTTTCTATTATATACCTGTCTTTACCTGCTTACTTCACTACTCTTTACTTGTTCTTTGTCTTGCTTACTTATTGTTTACTGCTTCAATTATATATAAACACCTGCGTAGTGATAGACACTCATGTAGCTACGACATGTCACCTGCTTTATTTTGTACCCCTTGTTGTCCTCCACTTCATCCTCCCGCTCGGTTCCTAGGGCCACTAGGGGATGGATGGGGGGAACGAGACTTAGTCTTTTGACTAACGGTCGGTGAATCATATCATTTAGGGGATCGAGGAGACGCAGCACCACCAGAGGCCGGTGCAGATAGAGGCTTGCTAGTCTAGCACGAGAGCGCCAGTCACAGGATCCGTGAGTGTCTTCAGTAGGTTTTGCTTCCGCGAGTGATTCTGTAGTGAGGAAATGATGTACCGGGCATGGGCCCTTTATATAGCTACCTTTTATTTACGTTATTATTTGTGGACATCTATTTTATGATATCTATATAACTTGTGATTTGTGGACTTTTCTTCGTTTACACTTCTCTTTTGTGTGATCGATATTGTCGGTAGGATCGGAGCTTTGTAGTGGCGACCTTCCCGTGTGTTGGTGTCACTGCAAAGCGGCGATTTTGGGCATAAGACCCAGTTTTGTAGCGAAAAAAATGGGGTCTTACAAACTGGTATCAGAGCTACCTTGATCCGAAGAAAAGAAGTCCACAAACCCTGGGCCACCCGACGCGAGCTTAGTTTGAGGAGAAACTAGCAGCGAAAGTAATGGTGTGCCCATATGGGAAATCACATGAAAAAGTTTACTTTTAACTGAACCTCTTTAGACAAACCACCTTACGAGTGTCAAATTTTCCTTTGTAGCCTGCAACGAACCCTACTCCGCAACATAGAGCGCCTCTGACTCCAAACGTCATCCCACCACCTTCGGCTCTTACTCCGTTCCAGCAGATGGAGATGGGACAGACGCTGACTGCCATACTGGATGCATTCAGGGCTCAACAGGCTCCAGCTCCTCAGCCAAACCCCGGGGCCATCTAGCTGACGTCTTCCACGAGTTTTCTTTCCCATCCTACCTTGGGATAGAGTCAGCGGTTCGGACTGAGGAGTGGGTGGATATCATGTACGAGATGCTGGCAAGGATATAGTGCCTGGTAGAGATGGAAGTACCGATGGTGGTCTCATGGTTGGAGTCCTATGTGAAGAGATGGTGGAAGTCATTGATGGACACCACCTATGCAGGATTGGAGTCTACGGATGTCTCTTGAGATAATTTCAAGGTAGCACTACTAGAGCACTTCATGCCACAGTCTACGAGAGATGAGTTGGAGGATTGATTTCAGCAGTTGAGACAAGGGAGCAGGATGGTTCTGGAGTATCACCGGGAGTTTACTCACCTGACCCAGTTTGCGTACTCCTATCAGCTGGACGACACAGGGTATGCGAAGAGGTTCTACAAGGGCCTCCGTGATGAACTGAGGCAGGCCCTCCTTTTTGTTTCAGACTGCAGCATGGCTAGGATCTTGTAGATGGCCAAGAAGCTGGAGGCAGACCAGCACACCATCCATGGAAGGAAGAGACCGACAGAGGACCAGGGTCGAGGCGGTAGGAGAGACCAGCAGAGAGGTCGCGATGTTGGAGAAAGGAGGACGGAGGGCCGAACCCGCTAGGAGGAGATGCAGGAGTAGAGGGAGCAGGTAGTATTGGATCCTCAGCCTCTACAGACATGGGAGTTGCCGAGGCTAGAGGGTGGGCCACCTCCCCTTCCAAAGTGCTACCTGTATCACCAGATAGACCACATCCGGAGGATCTGCCTGCAGAGGAATACGCCACCAGCACTACAGGCTGCCCCACAGGCCTAGCATTTCGGGGGCCGAGGGAGGGGATGAGGTCGTGGATTCTAGGGACATGATCATAGGCAGGACAGGGACCAGATGTATGCCTTGGACCTGGCTCAGCCCCAGAACCCTGCAAGGGTCATCACAGGTACTTTACTTTTTTTTTACAATTACTAGTACATTAAAAATCTTAGCTTTACCTTAGCATTGAACTAAACGAACAAAAAAAACACCCAGGTATAGTACTTATCTGCGGCAAGCCCGCATATACGCTATTCGATACGGGTGCCTCACACTTGTTCATCTCAGAAGCATTTGTGGATGATCTGGATCAAATTTAGCACTTCACTAACATCCACAGGAGGGTGCGACTCCCAAACGGATTGAAGTTAGTAATGATTGCCAAGTGCAATGTGAACGTGGAGATTGGAGCAAAACTGTTCGAAGCACCGGCGACGCTTTGAAGATGAAAAACTTTGACCTGATCTTGTGCATGAATTGGCTGCACAGGAACCATGGAAGGATCGATTGCCCAACAAGGAGGATTGTTCTAAGGCATGAAACCTCAAAAGTGGTAGTCGAAGGTATTAGACCCACCTCCCGGCTTTTATTATCGTCTATTCTGGCCATCAAGGCCCATCTATAGGGAGACGAGGTATATCAGGTCTTGTTCGAGGCAATCATGGCGAAGGATTCTGTGTCCATTATCCCGATAGTGTGGGATTTTGCTGACGTATTTCCAGAGAAGCTACCTGGGATTCCACCATACCGAGAGAAGGATTTTCAGATCCAGCTAGTGTCGGGGGCTAAGTCGGTGTTTAGAGCTCCTTATCGGATGGCCCCGAAGGAGTTAGTGGAGTTTTCGAGCCAGTTGCAGGAGCTGGTGGAAGCTGGATTCATTAGACCGAGTTCCTCGCCTTGGGGAGCTCTGGTGCTATTTGTGAAGAAGAAGGATGGGATGCTCAGACTGTGCATCGACTACAGAGCACTAGACAGGCTGATGGTTCGGAATACGTATCTGCTGCCTAGGATCGATGAGTTATTTGACCAGCTAGAGGGATCCCACTGCCTCTCAAAGCTGGATTTGAGGTCAGGGTATTATCAGCTACGGATACAGGAGGAGGACATCCCGAAGACGACTTTCAGCAGCTGATACATACTGTATGAGTTCACCGTGATGCCCTTCGGGCTCACGAATGCGTCGTCGGCATTTATGAGTCTGATGAACTGGGTGTTCGATCCATATCTCGACATCTTTGTCATTATGTTCAACGAAAACATTCTCATCTACTCGAGGATGGAAGAGGAGCATGCACGATATCTGGCACATACATTGGAGAAACTTTGGGTGCACAGTCTATACGCAAAGTTCAACAAGTGTCAGTTTTGGCTGAAGGAGGTGGCCTTCCTGGGTCACATTATCAGTGGAGCTGGACTAGTATTGGAACCAGCGAAGATCCATGCAGTACGGGATTGGCCACCGCTGAGGACAGCCACCGACGTGCATAGTTTCTTGGGACTTGCCCGTTATTACTGGAAGTTTGTGCAGGGCTTTTCTCAGATATCACATTCTTGACGAAGAAGGATATCACATTGATTTGGACGCCGCAGTGCAAAACGGCCTTCAAGGAGCTGAAGGGTCAGCTTACGTCAGCCCCATCCTTGCCCTTCCATTGGGGAAGGAAGGATTCCAGGTGTATACTGATGCATCATATCAGGGGATGGGTGCCGTTCTGATGCAGAACGGACACGTGATAGCATACGCCTCCCGAAAGTTGAAGATGTGAGACCCTTTTTTCGCTACAAAACTAGGTCTTATGCCCAAAACCGCCGCTTTGCGGTGACACCAACACTCGGGAAGGTCGCCACTACAAAATGCTGATCCTGCCAGCCATATCGATCACAAAAGAAGAAAAGTATATTTGAACATATTGAGAAGCTCAAGTCCTCATCACATGAAGTATAAAACCATAAGGGTAAATGTCCACAGATAATAACCGAATAAAAAGACCATTACAATAATAAAGGGCTCATGCCCTGTACATCATATTCTCACTACAAGGTCACTCGCGGAAGCAAACTGCTAATCACTCACTGATCTTGAAACTGGTGCTCCTGTACTAGACTGTCCCGCCTCCATCTGCACTGGCCTCTGGTGCTGCTGCATCTCCTCGGTCCCCTAAAATGATATGGTCCACCGACCATTAGTCAAAAAGACTAAGCCTTATGTTTCCCCTGCCCATCCCCCAATGGCGCCTAGGCACCGTGCGGGAGGATGAAGCGGAGGACAGCAAGGGGTATATATCAAGGCATGTGACATTGTCTAGCTACAAGAATATCTACTCTACACATATGTGTATATATATAAATGAAGCAGTAATAGAGCATAGTAAAGAGCAAGTAAAGAACAGTAAGTAAAGATAAGTACATAATAGAAAAGTAATCATTGATTTATAGGAATACCCATACAAACCGATAGATCAAGGGGTCGTTCAGCAAGACCTATCGTATAAAAAGTCCCATAACCAATTTATACGACAGGGGTAGGGGTTGAAATGCAATGCTTATGCCATGACATGTAGAGTTAGGCAGTTTATGCTATGTTTACACAAGTGCAACTCACACACTTTGACTCTATGCGCACATACGTTTAGTTCCCCCTTTTTGGAGCTAGCAAGACTCTCAGGATACCCCCATAGTGGCAAACGGAAGCGGTGGGCTGGGCCTCGCCCACCTCTAGGTTGGTATTCACACTACCTAACCTAGACTTATCGTACGCCTCAATGCAAAACTGTGGAGCGCTTTCGTACTCTTACTGGCTGGACCACCAGACTTTCTTGGCTAAGTGCAAATTACACACTTGCCGAGTCAATGTATTGACATCAGTGTGAATGACCGTACAATACCGAAGACCCACCACCTTTATGCACATGCAGTTATGATTACCATCTATCTCCGAGCCATAAGCTCCCCGGGCTAACCTGCCCATCACATCAACATTCCAAGCCACCGGCTCGCTGGACTAACCCGTCCTTACCTACAACCATCGAGCCTACCGCTCGAAAGACCAAACTGACTAATATTCCTGTAACAAAGGGGTGTGGGTCAAATCCGGGCGCGTTCTCATGGCTCCGAAGCGCACTTCAAGGGTAACGAATTTTCTTCTTGGGCAGGTTAAGCCATTAATTAGCATATTTGCATGGAAGTCCCTCTCCACCGACAGGTGGAGAAGAGTGCCCTCTGACGGGTCGATGTTTACATCCCCATGTTTAATTGCAATAGTATCCGGAAGCGTGAGTACGGATTAGGCATGCTATGTGAAGCCCATGCAGACATGTTGGTCTGGATTGGTGATGTTCTGGGGTTCCCGAAGAAGACTTCGTCGAATGTGTATGTTTGCATTGTATACGTTAGTTCCCGGGGAACTTCTGTTGCGTTAGTGTGGAGCCTGTCTCTTGGAGACCGTTGGGCTAGCGTGTGGAGTTGTGCGCTTTGGATGCCCAACTTAGGTGGCCGCGAGTGCCACCCTTGTTGCATAACAATCAGTTATGTATGCGGTAACAGGCACTGAGAGGCTGACCCGCTAGTGTGTGTTGGGTATGACGACTTGAGAAACGGGCTTGGCTAAACTGTACCTGTCGTGTGTGGTGTAGTTCGACTACCTAAGGTATCTGGTGTGTCACTATATGCATAGGAGAGAGCCGAGGACCTTGGGTCTCGGTTAGGGAATGCTCAACTTTGAGCCATCCATTCTGGGACTGAGGATGGTGGTGGGACTGGGGAAATCCGGTACACCGTTAAGGTGCCCTGAGTGCAAGAGACGTTGGGCTGATCGAGCCAACATTTGTGATGTTTGGTGCTTTTAGGGCACACTCTAGTTCTATGTGATTATGCTAACTTGCTTGCAGGGAAGAAGCTCCGCCACCTCGAGAAAGGGGTGAGGTTGTTATAATTTGGTCAGCTATGCTGACCGTTGCTTTGTTTCCACCGCTTGGTGGAATGTTCTTATGCAGGAGCAGGTGAGCTGAGCGGGAAGTAGCGGGCTGAAGCCCTTATGCTGAGCCGGCCCTCGAAGGCTCAAATGTTTTGCTTTCCCCTTTTTCATGTGTTGCCGGCCTGCGTACCGATGTATGCAAAACACTTCTCTTTGTTTAAACAGTATTGATGTAAGGCCTTAAGGCCAAACTTTGGTTGCACGTCTTTTCATTTAGGATTCCTATGTTTAGTGCACATTCCTTGTTGGGTGGTTATTTCATCTCTTTAAAAGCTTCCGTTAGAATGCAGCTCTGTGTTAGGGTGCGTTTTGAAAATAAAAGAATTATTTGGTCTCATTTAGTAATGCGTCCGTCTGTCCGAATAATATAGCGTGGGGCCCCGACCGGACCTTCTGTTATATTATTTGTGACGGATGGGGGTGTTACAATTTGGTATCAGACTCTGGTCTCGTTTCCTTCATCGAATTCGTGGCTGAATTCTTTTAAGGGGTGGTGAGCACACACATGCGTTGCCGGTATAATGTGAAAAGAACCCTTAAATGTCCACTTAGGAATGAAAAAACACACATGAAACATGCTAAAAATAGCATTTGCGGAAGCTGAGTGTTCCCTTGTTTGTTGTTTGCTATGTTTATTAGTCGCTAAATTGCGTGTTACATAATTATAGGTGACTAGAAGTGGTACGGGGCAGTCCCAACCCCGACACACTCCTGAGAGTAGTGCATCTGCTTAGACGCTTACACCTCCTCCTTTTGCTGAAATGATAAGATTGATTGCTGAAGCTGTGTTTGCCATGATCAATACGCAGCCAAGAAGGCCTGTACAGCCTCCTGCCCTTGGGATGGCCCCCGTGCCGGTTGCCGCAGTTGAGCTCATTGTGGAAAGACTAGTACCCGCAGTACCGGTCGAGGCGATACGAGCGACAAGTCATCATTTGAAGCATTTCATAAGCTTCCACCCTCATACATTTGAAGGGGTAAGAACTCCAATGCAAGCAGAAGATTGGCTATCTCAGATAAAGAGAACTCTGACAGCTATAGAGACAGAGGAAAAGCAGAAAGTAACCTTAGCTACCTATCTGTTGGGTGGAGAGGCTAGGCTGTGGTGGGAAGAGTTGGAAAGGCATCAGTATGCAGGCAGACAGCTGACAGACATCTCGATCGACGAGTTCTCGAGAGTGTTATGGTCAGTTATCTCTCTTTTGCTCAACGTATTGAAATGGAGAACCAGTTTCAAAGGTTAACTCAAGTGGATAGAATGGTGGATGAGTACCTCCATGAGTTTACACGACTTGGAAGGTATGCGGGCTCTTCCTTTGATGATGAAGAGTGAAAGACCAACTGGTTTTACGAAGGTCTGCGTGATGAATTGTGGCTTCTTCTGTCAGGCCCGATGATGCAGGGCTTTCTGACGTTGGTAAATACTGCAAGATCCCTTGAGAATGATATGAAGAGAGTCCAAGATAATAAGAACTGAGCTGTGACAAAGACGAAGTTCAAGGTACCGAGTTCTGCAAAGTTGGGTTCCCAAAGGTATAAAAAGAAGTTTAGGTTTTCGGAACTGGCTTCCTCATCTGTTTCAGGAGCAACTACTGGACAAGGTCCAGTCACATGTTTTAATTGTGGCAAGGTGGGCCACTTTGCTCGGGAGTGTCGCGGTGGCAAAAAGGCAGCTGTGGCTTATGCGGTGGAGAAAGGGAAGGCAGCGGAGTCGTCTGCATCCCACTACACTCTGGCACAACCACAAATTTATAACCTTGGCCAATAGGAGGCAATAAAACAAAATGACGTGGTGATAGGTATGACATAGTATACAGCTTTTACTGCTTCATATACTTGCTACCTTGTGCTTTTCCTAATTTGTTCGAATCAGGTTTTGTCTTAATTTTGGACCATCCGACGAGAGCAATGTTTGATACAGGCGCTTATCATTCCTTTCTATCCAAGGACTTCGTGTTGGGGATCAGAGTGCCTTCCATTTTATCAACTAATAGATTGGATGTTTTGCTGCCTAATGGATGCTTGATGCGTGCAGATAGGAACTGTTGTGTTCGGGTCCAAATAGGGAATCATGAGTTTAGCCTGGAAGGATCTGAACTGCCCATATCTGATTTCGACGTGATCTCTGGCATGGACTGGCTCTCGGAGCAGCGTGCTTGTATTGACCGCAACTCAAAGGAAATCACTATGGGACAGGGTACTGGATGCGAGACCAAATTCGCTGGTATGCGAGGATCGAGCATTACGCTGATGTTTGCTCTCCAAGTGGTCAAAGCAGTTCAGAAGGGCGCAGAGCTATTCTTCATGCTATTGGAGGCTGTAGAGCCGAAGTCTCATTTAAGTGACATTCCTATTATGTCAGAGTTCGCGGATGTGTTCCCTAAGGATCTCCCTAGGATTCCACCCCAGCGGGAGATAGACTTCCCTATTGATCTGGTGCTAGGTGCGAAACCTGTGGCCCGTGCACCGTACCGAGTGGCGCCAAAGGAGATGGCGGAACTGAAGGTTCAGTTACAGGAATTGCTAGATCAGGGCTACATACGTCCAAGTGGTTCCCATTGGAGTGCGCCAGTCCTCTTCGTGAAAAAGAAGGATGGGAGCCTGCGACTTTGCATAGACTATCGAGAGCTGAACAAGCTGACGGAGAAGAACAAGTATCCGATTCCGAGGATCGACGATTTATTTGATCAGTTGGCGGGATCAACTGTCTACTCGAAGCTGGATTTGAAATCTGATTACTATTAGTTGCGTATAAGGGAGAGTGATATTCCCAAGACAGCGTTTGGTACACGTTATGGCCAATATGAGTTCCCCGTGATGCCGTTCGGGTTGACAAATGCACCATCAGTATTCATGGATTTGATGAACAGAACCTTTCAGGAGTATCTGGACCGATTTGTGATCGTCTTCATAAGTGACATATTGGTATACTCACAGTCGGAGAGGATCATGCGAACCATTTGAGGTTGGTTTTGCACACCTTGAGGAGGAATCCACTTTATGACAAATTCTCTAAGTGCGAGTTTTGGCTATCGTCTGTGGCATTGCTCGGTCATGTTATTAGCGGGGAGGGTATTACTGTGGACCCGACAAATATAGCAGCGATACAGGAGTGGCCCGTGTTGACTACAGTGGCAAAAATTCAGAGTCTTCTGGGACTTGCCGAATGTTATAGGCAGTTCGTGGAGAACTTCTCGCGGATAGCTTTACCTCTCACTACCTTGACGAGAAAAGATCAGAAATTTGTGTGGTCGCCGGAGTGCGCACGTGCTTTTGAAGAACTGAAGAGTCGTCTGACTACGGTGCCTGTTTTGTGTTCACCATGTGGTACGGACGGCTATGAAATCTATATCGATACCTCAGGGAGCGGCTTAGGCTGCGTCCTCCTGCAGTTTGGAAAGGTGATAGCGTACGGCTCACGTCAGCTGAAGGTGCATGAAAGAAACTATCCAGTCCACTACTTGGAGTTGGCGGTGGTGATATTCGCCCTGAAGCTATGACGTCATTATTTATATGGCGTGAAGGTTGACATCTTTACGGATCATTAGAGCCTTAAGTACCTGTTGAACCAAAAGGAGTTGAACATGCGACAAAGAATGTGGATGGAATTCCTCGGGGATTACACCTTCGAGATACATTATACACCCGGGAAGGGGAACGTGGTCGCTGATGTTTTGAGTCGCAGAACTCCAGCACGAGCAAATTGGTTGCGCATGCATGATGAATGTTTAGTAAGGAGTTGGAAGCCTTGGGTATTACCTGTGTCGACAGGAGTGCTAGTGCAAATGCATGTCTGAACTGGACGGAGGTGCAGTGTGACCTCGCGGATAGAGTTCGAAGAGCGTTGTAGCTTGATGAGAGCATGAAGCGCTATGCAGCGGAAGGGCCAAAGTTCTCGGTTGAAGACGGTCTTCTGCGGAAGGATGATCGTTTGCGCATCCCACAGTCTGTTGCTTTGCGGGAGGAGTTGATGTATGAGGCTCACAATACCAAGTACTCAATCCACCCGGGGAGCACGAAGATGTATAAGGACATGAAGATGTTGGATCTTATGACGCCCTTAGAAGGGGGGTGAATAAGGGAATAAAAATTCTTGTTATAATTTTAAGATAATTACTAAATTGTTTTATGATGAAAGAGATTGAAATAAAAAATTTAGATTTAGAATTGAAAACTTAGAACAGAAAATAATAGAGTTTGCGCCAAATGAGAGAAATCAAGTAAACACAAATAGAGACATGATTATATTATATGAAAAAGGTGTTTACAAAAATTGATTTCAATATCGCTTGAAATCGGAGGCGACAAATATGTAAATAATTTTTCCTTTTCTATACTGACTCGTATCCCCACGAATCGGTTGGCTTTAGCCTATCCTTCCCCGGATATGGCCTCAAGCCGCTCTAGCCAATCCTTCCCCGGATATGGCCTCGAGCACCCCCTAGATCTAATCACCTAGACCTAGTCGCCAACAAAAGGCAAATTTCCCCCTAAGTCCTACCCAGACCTAGTCGCCAACACAAGGCGAATTAACTAAACGATTACAAAGAAAATATGGAATGGAAATAATGAAAACAATAATAAAACTCCCTATATGAGATCTTTTGAAGTTGGAGATGAAGGATCGCTGTAATATAAGCGAGGTTGAAGCGATCGTCCTTCGGATGTAGCGTGACGTAGTCCTCCTCCAGAATTCTCCTTAAGATTTTTGTGGGAGATCCATCTTCGGCAGCATAACAGCACTGGAATGGTGGCACAAGCAACCTCTTTGGGATGGATGATCAAAATGATCAAAGTTGGCTTCAATTTATAGACCTTGGAGCTAGCGCCTGCGGTAGTACTTAGCGCCTGCGGTATCGTTCGTGTGGAGCGGTTGCGAAACAGTCGCCGACGTGGCTCTATGAACGAACTTGAGATAGCGCCTGGGGTAGCGATAGCGCTGGCGGTAGCGCTCGTGTGGAGCGGTTGCGAAACTGTCGGTGGCGTGGCGATCTGCACGAGCTCAAGCTAGCGCCTGGCGTTAGCGTTAGCGCTGGCAGTAGCGCTAAGGAACCGCTGAGACGAGGCTAACCACTGAGACGGAAGCTGAGATGAAACTGCTGAGACGGAACCAACTGAGCTAGCGCCTGGCGTTAGCGATAGCGCTGGCGTTAGCGATAGCGCTGGCGGTAGCGCTAAAGAACCGCTGCTTTCAAAAAATTGTTTCCATGCTGCCTTCTACCTGTGGAGTATTGCACCTATAGTTCCTGTACACTATAAACACACTACAAGCAATATCAAATACAATATTGGATTTGTTATTCTCAAACAAAGGGATGTGACACACATGTCCAACAATCTCCCCCTTTTGATAATAACAAATCCTCTAAGCAAGAAATCAACAATAGTATTTATAGTATATGACAAGCATGATAGTAGTGCAACTATAGTATATAATAAGCATGATGAAATTGTGCATACTCCCCCTATCTTAATGCTCCCCCTACATAAAAGCAATTTATATTCTACTCCCCCTAAATGATAGATTACATGAATTAGTCTCCCCTTATTTATCTATATTTCTTTTCTATAGATTTCTTCAATTAATCTCCCCCTTTTGGTATTATCAAAAGAAGGTGGGGTGAGGGGAGTAAGGAGGCATTCTTTAGGCTAGTTATAATTCATGATCGAGCTTTTGTAATATATGAAATGATAAAGAGTTTAAGCATAGCATATATAAGAGATTTCAAATATAAAGATAAGAGTTGCAAGCAAGCGGAAGACTATAATAAACATCTTTTTGTAAGCATGAAAAGCATAAGTAAAAATATGAGTTTTAGTTCAAAATTGAAAGATATTTTAACCTTTTGAAATCTCAAAGTTTTTCATAAAGATACCAAGCATGAAATGA
Source organism: Dactylorhiza incarnata (assembly GCA_033032865.1). Classification (NCBI taxonomy): domain Eukaryota; kingdom Viridiplantae; phylum Streptophyta; class Magnoliopsida; order Asparagales; family Orchidaceae; genus Dactylorhiza; species Dactylorhiza incarnata. Next base: position 2,797,427 of record JAWHQI010000224.1, read on the forward strand.
ACATATCAAAGAGAGATTATACTACAATGTTACTTAATTTCAAATTCAAGAAATACCAAAACATTGTAGAGATCATGCTAGGTTATCTAGCGCATTTCTTATATAAAGAGTAGTATAGATAAAGCATTAGAATCCAATACTCATGAGAAGAAGTGTTATGGAAGATAATGATGTGCACATAAGTGTATTTTGGGCAATGTTAACAATTGATTTAAATCATCAAAATACAAGACATATGTAAAGTAAAGTGCACAATAAAACACAAGTAAATTACTTTCACACACTTTTAATGCACATAAGTTTTTAGCAAAGCGGTGTAATAACTAAGGTTTGCACAAGACACTTTACTATTCTTTGCTTATGAAGACTTATCAGGAGGTTCAAGTAGTGCTTGGTGGAGTTATAGTTGTCTACATAATAAATTTTTTATTCACATTTGTGAGACAACATTCTCCGAATACACTTGTTTTGCAAACCCAAAATTTTTTTTAACTTAACCACTTTTCTAAATTTCATATGTGCAATTCAAATGTAGTGTCGGCAATAAACTTATGCAAGTTTTAATTCATTGTACAAATACAATACACAAGCAAGCATTTTAGATTTAAACACACATGATGATTACCAAAATAAGTGAGTGAAATGTATCATTATCTATCATAAAGCATTTAATCATACTTAGAGGCATGCTAAGCTTGGTTCTACACATTTTTCAATACAATTGATGCACTTTAAATAGATATACCAAAGCATGATAAGCAAAACAATGTTCATAGTAATTTGAAAGAATATGTTTTAACATTGTAAATAATTCTAAATAATAGAAATCATACATGCTTGATATTGGCAATAAAGATCATACAGTTTTTTTGTTTTGAATATGATAAGCATGATGAATTCCTTGAAACATAAATTTGAAAACGTTTGTCCGTCATTCGTCGAGACTTTACGTGAACATCCGACGAATTGACTTAGCCATTGAAAAATACTCACCAAATCTTGAAAACTGTCTTCTGTTTTCATTCGTCGGAATTCGTCGGGAGTTCTCGAGAACATTCGACGAATTGACTTAGCCGCACAATTTCCTTCACAAGTCTGCCTTTTTGACTCATGTCTGCGTTCGTCGATATTCGTCGGGAGTTCATGAGAACATTCGACGAATAGACTGATGAGTCCCAATTATATACACATTTATGGACTCATCTGGGCCGATTTTCTAGTCTTTGCACTTCACTTTAGACATGTTTTCATTCCTATTTAATACTCCATGCTAAGTGCACTTCTAGGCCCGTTTTGGTGTTATTTCTTGTTCATCTTCATTACTAGTTTTCATGCAGTGTTAAGTGCCACCTTCAGTGGCTAGACTGGTGTTGTATGCTGGAACAGGAGTCGTGCAGGTGTTCCCGGTACAATTCCGTACAGGAACACTGCGCACGATCACTGGCTCTATCACGCACGACCACTAGTCGTGCGCCACTGATCGTGCGCACTTAACGCCCATTTTATGAGTTCTGTCTTGCTTATCGCACGACCACTTACGATAGTGCGCACGACCACTTACGATAGTGCGCACGACCACTGGTCGTGTGCTACTGGTCGTGCGAACATGTATTTTATAAATTTCTTTCATTTCAGGCTCCGCCCAGGCAGCGCGCACGATTGCAGAACTCCAGTGCGCATGACCACTGGTCGTGCGCCAATGACCGTGCGCAGTATTCATTCCAGCGCCTATATATATGCCTGTTCCGCTTTTAGGGCGGGATCGAGCCGCCGGGAGCGCGAGTGGCAGTCCGTACGCCGGCGATTTCCATTCCTGGACACCTCCACTTCATCTCCTACGCAAGGGGAAGTCCTCTCCAACCATTCCAAGCATTTCTCCATTGTCTGGGAGCATTCTCCACCATCCGCAAGCCCTCAAGCAGCTGTTTTTCCACTCCAGTCCGGTGAGAAGAAGTGGAATCCTGAGGTAGAAGACGACGGAACCACGTAGAGAGATCGTGACAGTTTCTCTACACCGGAAGCACAGTCCGCCCGAGCTCGGAGGTAGCTTGACAAACAACCATTCCGGCCGTGAACGGCCGCTAGTCTTCATCCATTGGTTATCTCTTTCCTCTCTCCTTCGTTGTAATCTTTTAATCTTTTAAACTTGAATATCATGATGTTTGGTTTAAATGAAATGAATGTTTCTTCTCTTTTCATCATTACTTGCTTGTGAATCGCTTCGCCTCCACTCATCCACTCACTCACTCACGCACTCAAGGTGTTCGATCCGCGTTAGCAAGAGCTAACGGCGTTTGTGAAGAGGTGTTTGCGACCCTCTCCTTCCCGCACTAGAGCACGCTCCATCCGCCTCACGAAGCACGGCATCGCGGTCGTTGCATCCATCTCGCCTTGCGAAGCGGTGCTTTCGACCCGCATTTCCTTCATTGTTGTTAAGAGTAGGAAAACCCAACCAAAACCCCCCTTTTTTTGTGTGTTTGTTTACGCTTGTGTAACAATAGTCACACAACACGATTCGTTTACCCAACCTGCATTCCTCAAGAGACCGACACTCGGGGATCCTATTCCCAAACTTTATTACTTGCGCGACCGGTGCACTTGCCGAAATATCGCATCAAGTTTTTGGCGCCGTTGCCGGGGAATGTTCATGCGTGTAACGTCTTGAGTTGTGAGCTTTTGTTACAAGAGCAGTTGTTTTTGATTTCCTTTGTTTTGTTTTCTTTTTGTTGTGACTGTGCATGCAGGGACAAGCCGCGGGGGAACATGTACCCTTTGATCCAGAGATCGAACGGACCGCTCGCGCACGAAGGCGCGCAGCAGCCGTACATGCGGCAATGGGTGACAACATAGACCCAAACAATGCTGACCCAAGAGTGCCCGATGTGGGGCAGCACCAACCTGGAGATGAGCAAGAGGTAGTGAGGCCTCGACCCAGAACGATGAGAGATTATACCACTCCGACAGCTGGGAGTGTGTATCCGGGATTTGGTCCCAACATTATGAACAACCAGTTCGAGATCAAACCTGCGATCTTGAACATCATCCGGAACAATGCTCAGTTCTCCGGGATGACCAGTAAAGACCCGCACCTGCACCTGGCAGAGTTTTCCGATATCTGCGGAACTTTCCGCTACACTGGAATATCTGACGATACAGTTAAGCTGCGACTGTTCCCATTCTCACTTCGCGACAAGTGCAAGGTGTGGCTCCATTCTATTCCTCCTGGGACCGCCGCAACTTGGGATGCTCTTGCATCCAAGTTCCTGGCCAAATTCCACCCCGTTGATAAAATTGTGAGCATGCGGCGGGAGATCGCCACCTTTCGCCAAGCTGACCAAGAGACCCTTGCCGAGGCGTGGGAGCGCCTTAATGATCTTCTCCACCGCTGCCCGAACCACGAGCTCCAACCGTGGAATGTGGTAGAGACATTTTACTTTGCGATCGAGCCCAACTACAGGGCAATGATCGATGCTGCTGCGGGTAGTACTCTAATGAACCACACTCCAGAGGAGGCCCTTTGGATTCTGTGCGATACCGCCTCCCACAGTACATTCTAGACTGCCGGGAGAAATGCACCAAGGAACGCCCGCGGTCTCTTTGTGGTCGACTCACTTCCTCCTACACCCGCTCCTGCTGCTGTCATTACGTGTGAAGGATGTGGAGGCGGCGGCCACCACGCGTACGAATGTTCAGGGAACAACATATCAGGTGACTTGGCGCACTTATCCTTGAATGAATCTGTTAATTTTGTAGGAAATCAGTCTAAGGGGGTGCCATTTAATAATGCTTATCATCCGGGAGTGAGAAGTCACCCGAACTTCTCATGGAACCCAAACACGCATGGCCAACGATGGGCACCGGGGCAGCATCAAAACGATGCTTACGCCTCTGGGAGCCAACCGAGGCCACCACACCCGGATTATAACCAAGGCCCCCCAGCCCAAAAAAAGAGTAATCTGGAGGAGATGATGGAAAAATTTATGCAAGCGGCTACCTCAAATAAGGTGAACCAAACCGCATCCATGCGGAACTTAGAAATGCAGCTGGGCCAATTGGCCCAAGTGCTAACCGAGCGGTCGCATGGGACCCTTCCTAGCAACACTGAAAAGAACCCAATAGATCAAGGGAAGAGTCTCGGCGATGTGGTAGAGGCTGATCCAAGTGAGTTGGTGATTTCTTGTTCCATCAATAATATTGAAACGAAAGCTTTGTGCGACTCGGGCTCCTCCCGCAACGTCATTGCATTGCAAGACGTTGCTAAATTGCAACTTGAGATGAACACGGAGGATCGGAAATCCCTTATGCTGGCTAATGGGACCGTTATACAATCTGAGGGGGAAGTGAAAAATGTAGAAGTGATAGTTGAGGGGACGATTGTGGTTGCTGATTTTCAGGTGTTGGGACACCAGGAAAATCACTTTATCCCTATCTTGGGCGTGCCGTTCTTGAAAGAGAGCGGTGCCACCCTTGATTTCGCTACGGGGTGTGTCTTCCTACCCAATATGGTGCCGCAGCCCACTTGCCCCAAAGCTATAACTGAAACATCCACTCCACCCCCTCTCTTTATTTTTGATGAATCTCTGAGTTGTGCAGGAAATGAAGAAGATAAAGAGCCAATTGAAGGAGAAAAGGAGGAGCACCAGTCCAGTGAGGAAGAAGTAGATCTTCGGAGAGAATTTGATTCCGAGACGGAGGAAGATTGCATTTCGAAAAATATTGACTTGAATTTAGTTCGGGACACTGTCCCATTATCTTCTTGTTTTGATTCTTGTAATAAACAATTTAAGCGCTCCATCTCTTGGGCTGATCCGGTAGTCATCGCGACGCCGGAAGTGACGCCACTCACTACCAAGGTGGAAAAATCTGAAAACTTTCAACGTTGGCAGTCCCCGACTGTCACTAAACTTAAACAGGAGAAACTTCTGCACGACGCTCGTGTTGCCGCTCTCCGAGGCAAGAGGGCGGAGGTTAGGGGAACACTGGGTGACACCAGTGTTGGCCCTAAAGCCTTCACCTCCCGCCTACGAGCTACGGGAGACGCGCACCATAAGAGCGCCTATAGCTGATTTGTGTTGTTTGAATTTGTGAAACTGCTTCTGTTAACTTCTCCTTTAATTTCTGCACTCTTTAAACAATCATAATACAGGTATTTGGTCCAGCTTAAGGACATAAAACAAAAGCACTGCTGGGAGACAACCCAGATTTCCTAATTTTATTTTTATCTAACATGTTTAGTTCAGTTCTTATATTTGTTTTTGCTGTTTTTAGTTTTGTGCTTGCAGGTGTGTTGTGTTCTTTGGTGCGGATGCTGCGGACTGCTCTTTATCTTAATCGCCAATCGTCTGGTATGCTCAATTCTGAGCATTGGGTAACACTTCTTCCCCCCTCAGCTTCCAATTTCTGTGATGTAATGTTTAGACTAAGTCTGGGGGAGAGTATGTTGTCATCCACTGTGCACGAGTTGCACTGCATACTAGAAGTTTGTTTATTATTTATCTTTATCATCATCATTGTTTTCATGCTTCTTGCACCACTTCACCCACATGAGTGCGCGCTTTCCTATTTGTGTTGTTTCCAGATAAACTATTTTGGTTAGGAATGTGAATTGGGGTGTTAGCTTAGGGATTACTATTTGGAGTGCGATGTTGACTCGAGCAGTGTTCTAGTCGCACCCGCATGCTGCAGTAGAATTTGAGTAAAACTAGATTATTTCTATGCGTTTAATTTATGATTAGTATTTTTTTTGCGTAGTTTTAGATTTGTTATACTCAAATGGTGAATGTGAACGAAATTGGTGATAACCCGGTGTTGTGTGTTCACGAGCACTAGTGTGTGTTGCTCGAGTCGGGAGGAAGGTTTACCTTTCTCGTGGGCTAAGAACTTGCCCCAAGCGACTCTTGAAGCATGGGTGTGAGCGATTCTTTGAGTTAAATATGATATAGGCCACCTTTTGGCTAGTTTGAGCCTTAGCTTTCCGTGTCCTATTCGCTCACCTTTGCAAGCCAACATTTGTGCCTACCACTTCCTTGTTACAGCTCCTCCATTCACCAAGGCCTGAAGCTTTGCCCACTTTCGCAACCAAATAGATGTTTATCTGCACTCATGTTCTTGATTTGGTGTGATTTTTGGAATCTTTGTGATGTGATGAAGAAAAACACGTTTTTATTTTGCTGAATTTGCACCAACCGGAGGATAAGTGAAAGAAGAAAAGTATGTTGTTAAAAGAAAAAAAATCTGAAAAAGAAATATGTCGTAAAGAAATCCTTCCGAGCTAAATAGAAAATCTGTTGGTAATTGTGAAGTAGGCCATGTGCACACCTAGTTTTCATGATAAGTCTGGGGGTGTGTCACACGAGCATTTTTTTTTGTTTTGTGTGGTGCAGCGTTCCGTTAGCTCACTTGGGTTGCGTAGCCATCGTGTTTAAATTTGAATATCATACCGCAACCTAAGCCCCAATATAATCCTAAAAGCCCTATTGATTTGACTTGTGAGTTTGCTAACGCCGTGGAGAGAGTGTGACCGGGCGAGCGTATGGTTCACGATGTTGATGGATTTCAGCGGAGTTATTCCTAAACCCCGACCTTGTGCAACACCCGCCTTAGTGTCTTATTACTTTCACACCGGGCATGATCGTTCGAATTCTTCATAATTCACCAACTGAGTATAACTAAATCTCTACCTACGCTCTACTAATTTCGTAAATTAGTTAGCATAGTTAGAATCTCTTTTTACTAAATCACTATTTGCATGCTCTTGTTACTTCGCATTGTACTCATTTGTGTAATTTTCTTTGTTAACTACCATCTTCACACTCCGCCGAATTCGTTTGCTCGGGACGCGCAAACAGGTAAGTCTGGGGGTGTGATGAGTCCCAATTATATACACATTTATGGACTCATCTGGGCCGATTTTCTAGTCTTTGCACTTCACTTTAGACATGTTTTCATTCCTATTTAATACTCCATGCTAAGTGCACTTCTAGGCCCGTTTTGGTGTTATTTCTTGTTCATCTTCGTTACTAGTTTTCATGTAGTGTTAAGTGACACCTTCAGTGGCTAGACTGGTGTTGTATGCTGGAACAGGAGTCGTGTAGGTGTTCCCGGTACAATTCCGTACAGGAACACTGCGCACGATCACTGGCTCTATCGCGCACGACCACTGGTCATGCGCCACTGATCGTGCGCACTTAACGCCCATTTTATGAGTTCTGTCTTGCTTATCGCACGACCACTTACGATAGTGCGCACGACCATTGGTCGTGCGCTACTGGTCGTGTGAACATGTATTTTATAAATTTCTTTCATTTCAGGCTCCGCCCAGGCAGCGCGCACGATTGCAGAACTCCAGTGAGCACGACCACTGGTCGTGCGCCAATGACCGTGCGCAGTATTCATTCCAGCGCCTATATATATGCCTGTTCCGCTTTTAGGGCGGGATCGAGCCGCCGGGAGCGCGAGTGGCAGTCCGTACGCCGGCGATTTCCATTCCTGGACACCTCCACTTCATCTCCTACGCAAGGGGAAGTCCTCTCCAACCATTCCAAGCATTTCTCCATTGTCCGGGAGCATTCTCCACCATCCGCAAGCCCTCAAGCATCTATTTTTCCACTCCAGTACGGTGAGAAGAAGAGGAATCCTGAGGTAGAAGACGACGGAACCACGTAGAGAGATCTTGACAGTTTCTCTACACCAGAAGCAGAGTCCGCCCGAGCCCGGAGGTAGCTTGACAAACTACCATTCCGGCCGTGAACGACCGCTAGTCTTCATCCATTGGTTATCTCTTTCCTCTCTCCTTCGTTGTAATCTTTGAATCTTTTAAACTTGAATATCATGATGTTTGGTTTAAATGAAATGAATGTTTCTTCTCTTTTCATCATTACTTGCTTGTGAATCGCTTCGCCTCCACTCATCCACTCACTCACTCACGCACTCAAGGTGTTCGATCCGCGTTAGCAAGAGCTAACGGCATTTATGAAGAGGTGTTTGCGACCCTCGCCTTCCCGCACTAGAGCACGCTCCATCCGCCTCACGAAGCATTGCATCGCGGCCGTTGCATCCATCTCGCCTTGCGAAGCGGTGCTTTCGACCCGCATTTCCTTCATTGTTGTTAAGAGTAGGAAAACCCAACCAAAACCCCCCTTTTTGTGTGTTTTGTTTACGCTTGTGTAACAATAGTCACACAACACGATTCGTTTACCCAACCTGCATTCCTCAAGAGACCGGCACTCAGGGATCCTATTCCCAAACTTTATTACTTGCGCGACCGGTGCACTTGCCGAAATATCGCATCATAGACTTAGCCGCAGAAATTTCTTCCTTAAACTAATTGACTTAGCAAAAATTTCTTTTCTTCTGAAAACCTGCTCCACTAGAAGATCGTACAGTTTTTTTTGTTTTATCATTTTTAAATCAATTAAAAAATAGAAAATCACAAAAATATATTTTTGTCATTTTTAAATTTTGAATTTTTGTAGTTGATTTTTCATAATATGAATAAAACACAAATATCAAAGAAACATATTTTTGTATTTTTGTATTTTGAATTTTTGTAGTTGATTTTTCATAATATGAATAAAACAGAAAACCATAAAACATATTTTTGTATTTTTGAATTTTGAACTTTTATAGTGGTTTTTTATATAATATGAATAAAACACAAATAACAAGAGTCAGAAACACACCAAATAAATAGTACATATGAACTATCATATTTTTATAGATTTTTTCAAATTTTAAGAATTAGAAAAATCAAACACTCACGCTAGCGCCGGCGCTATCGCTAGCGCTGGAAACAGTACGTGATTTTTTGAGAATTTTAAATTTTTGATTTTTGATTTTGATTAAGTGTCCTTAGAGTAGTTCCATGCTGAAATTTCAGAATTTTTGGAGATCTCTAGGTGGATCAAATTTGCATGAAACTTTAGCTTTTTCAAATACAAGAGGATATTTGTTTTTATTAAACAACCCAAAATATGCATGATTTAAGTGATAAGTAAATAAAATGATCATGCAAAGAGTAATATAAGTATGTCCTAAGATTAAAAATTATCCGGACTAAATGTCTACACCCTAGCCCCGTACTAAGTGACGGGTGGGTATGAGGAGCTGCACACATGCCGTAGGTTGGGGTGTTAGTCCCATATGCACACACTAGAGAACACTCAACCTTGCACTCTTTCCCCCCAGTGCCTCGCAAGGCCCCACTGGAACCCTCCCCGGTTAAGGACAAGACATGACTTAGAGGTTAGGTCTCTAATGTATACAACCCTACGCCCCCGCTATTGTGAGTTAAGAAGTTAAAGGTGAATAATCTTTGGACAACCTATGCTTTTTAAACTATGGGTTGATTTATAAACTATGGGTTTTGTTTAATGTGATGAGTTATAAAGCCGCATAGTTTTTCTACTTTTATGAGATGACGATATGTGATAACTAGTACAATTACTAATATTCAATAAGTGATAAAGCTAGTATGATGAGTTTTGGGTTTAATGTCATGTCATAAGATTAATATTAATATTGCATGTATTCCAAAATAGAATTTTAAATTATAAATCTAGAATAGAGTGATGATTAAGTTTGATGTATCTTTATTATTCCTAGGTTGGTTCTAGAATTTATATATATGTGAGGTACATGCAATCAATATCAAAGCATATCCATACACCAACTAATGTAAAGAAAGCAATATTCATATTTTTATCATAAGATTCATAATTCTTATTATTGATTTGAGATATTTCTTGATAGAACATGAATTATGATTTATGATTATAGAGAATTTTGCATAGAATATATGTTAGATCATCAAGATGTATGTAAATTCTAATTCTTCCAGACTTATGACAATATGATTTGATGATTTTCTTTTGAATGAGCATGTTTGAATTATAAGTCTAGAAAATGATGATCATGTAATCATATTAAAGACAAAGATCACATATATAATGTTTTGAAATTTATAATAAAATTTGCATTCAATAATTGAATCTATTGATCTTTGGTTTTGCATGATAATATATGATTTACGATACAATATTCATATATATTCTAATGATTAATCCATAAACTATGTGTTTGTTGGAATTTTAGTATTCTATTATAATTTCAAATCACATAGTTATCATGATATTTTAATAACATTGTAAATTTATACCTAGCATATAAATTTAAGCATAAACCAAGAAGTGATGCTAGGATGATGAGTTTGAATGCAATGTTATTACAAAGGATTAATGGAGATAATGTTGCATGTAATATGAGAAGTTTTCAAATTAATTTTCTTTAGACCTAGAATAAAATTATTAAACTTTTGATTTGATCTAAATGATGCAAGATGATTCTAAGGTATAAATTACATGCAAACATTGGTGACACATATCACACACATAAAATCTAAATTAATATATGAAACAATTATACTAAGGATAACATGTGATGAAAAATCCATGAACACAGAAATTTCCAAATCAAGCAAACTAAGATAGCTTTTAAAATGGAGTTGAAATTGGGAAAGTTGACAGCATCAAGAGAACTCAAATGAGCAAGCCAAGTTTGCCGTTGGATGGAGATTTTTGTGCTCTTTCCGAAAATATATTAAACGTGAAAATCAGGCGAGCGGATCAAAAGATATGGCTTTTGAAGTTTTGATCTAAAACTCGAATTTTTGAAAAAAAATTAAACACGCATTTGGTGAATGTTTGTTTTTGATTTGATAATATTTTTCATTATAAGGGCTATCAAATGCAACAAATAGAAAAATAATCAAAACGTTGCGCATTTTAATTTTTAGCTTAAGCCCTTTAATAAACCATTAAATCCAATTTTTTTTAAAATTAATTTATTAGTCTTGAAAATAATTTCAATATTCAATTTATCATGATAATTCAAGACAATTAAGTGTAAAGGATTTAAAAGGATAATGAACAATCAAAGATGAGAGATAGATAACTTTGAAAAATATATGGCTTAATGTTCAATTTTAATACAAATTTGATTTGATAATCATTAGGCTTAATATATGAAAGTCATATTTCATGATATATAAAGTGATCATAGTATGTTTGTTCAAAAATAATAATAAGAAATAAACAAAAGGAAAAAGATTGTAAGCATATCATGAAGTAGAGTAGTGATATTTCATTTTCATTTGTTTCTACTTCATGCAAATGATTGGATACTAATGAATGAGAGATTTAGGTATCCAAAGGGGACCAAGTGTGATCCTTTGGGTACCCAAATACATCGTGATGACTTTTGGGAGGATAATGATGAATGGGCCTTTACAAGTGGAGTTAGTGTTTCGTTTTTAATTTTGGGCCTCCATTCATACTTTGGTTGTTTTTCTTTTAAATTCATATTATGATTATTTGACATCTTTTTGGAATGATAGTTGTTTGAAAAATAGTTCATTTGGGATTTATGTTTATTCAAATTATTTTTCAAAATAGATTGATGTTGATAATCATAATGAATTTTATTATAACGATTCTTTGAAAATTTATAAGAGTGATTGTCTTTCTTAAGAAGTGATTGTTGAAAGAGTGGGTTACAAAATGTTGTAAATAATTGATTCTTATTTTGATAATTTTCATTTCCACTCTTTCTTATAGACATACTCTTATAATATGAAGGATAATATTTTATAGTTTGATTTTCAAGAAAAGGAGTTTTTAAATTTGAGTCATGATTGAAAATATATTGAGATTTCTAATAATGACTCTTAAGAATTTTGTGAGGATCATAATTCCTTCTGAAACTAAACTCCTTTTGATTTAATGTGTGAAAATGGTCCTTTTTAGAAATGATTTTGTAAGTTAATTTATCCTTGTTATTCAAAATCTTATGATGAAATTCATTACATGACATTTGAAATTTTTCAACAAAAGATTTTAATTGTATTAACTTACAAGTTAAAGCATCATTTTCAACTATCAACTTTTCATTATGTTCTTTAGAAACTAAAAGCCCTTTTTCAGTATCCTTGAATTTTTCTTTTAATAGATTGCAATCTAAACAAGGAATAGGAATTTTACCTAAAGAGCATGAAAGAGAATTTAACACATCAATGTTAAATTCTACTTTAGCGTTTGCTTTTAAAGTTTTATTTTCTAAACGCAATTTGGAATTAGCATGTTTCAACTTTGAAATTTTACGTTTAGCAAATTTAAGCACACGAAATGTAGAAATAGAATTTGTTACAAAAAGAGAAGATTTAGATTTTCTTACCTTGCTATAATTTCCATCTTCTCTTTTGCTTGATGTTTGGTCATCAAATGAGTCCAACATTGTGACATTGTATTTTTCTTCCTCCAAGCATGAGTCCTCATCGATTTCTTCTCTTGGATCCATAAGGAATTCCTCTTGTTCATCATCTGTGGAAGGAAAACTATAAGTATTCTCCAGAAATTTCCAAACTTCATAAGCAGTAGGAAGTGTATAAATAAGTTTGAAAATATTTTGATCTAATGCACAATATAGACTATTCAAAGATTTGGCATTTAAAAACATTTCATTTTTATTTAAAATAATTGAGGGCATTTTAATTGTAATATTCCATACTTCAATATCCAAAGATTTAAGAAATTTTTCCATAAGAAATTTCCACCCATTATAATCTTTGCCTTCAAACAAAGGTGGTGCTAAAGATTTTTCATTTATAAGAAAGTTTTCCCTATTAATATAAGCGAGATCATGAGACGCCATTATTCCTGGTTTTTAAACCGTTTGGAATAACCTGCGCTCTGATACCACTTGTTGGATCTTACGGCGCCCTTAGAGGGGGGGGGGGAGTGAATAAGGGAATAAATTATTTTATATAATTTTAAGATAATTACTAAATTGTTTTATGATGAAAGAGATTGAAATAAAAAATTTAGATTTAGAATTGAAAACTTAGAACACAAAATAATAGAGATTGCGCCAAATGAGAGAAATCAAGTAAACACAAATAGAGACATGATTATATTATATGAAAAAGGTGTTTACAAAATTTGATTTCAATATCGCTTGAAATCGGAGGCGACAAATATGTAAATAATTTTTCCTTTTCTATACCGACTCGTATCCCCACGAACCAGTTGGCTTTAGCCTATCCTTCCCTGGATATGGCCTCAAGCCGCTCTAGCCAATCCTTCCCCGGATATGGCCTCGAGCACCCCCTAGATCTAATGACCTAGACCTAGTCGCCAACATAAGGCGAATTTCCCCCAAAGTCCTACCCAGACCTAGTCGCCAACACAAGGCGAATTAACTAAACGGTTATAAAGAAAATGTGGAATGAAAATAATGAAAACAATAATAAAACTCCCTATATGAGATCTTCTGAAGTTGGAGATGAAGGATCGTTGTAATATAAGCGAGGTCGAAGCGATCATCCTTCGGATGTAGCGTGACGTAGTCCTCCTCCAGAATTCTCCTTAAGCATTTTGTGGGAGATCCATCTTCGACAGCATAACAGCACTGGAATTGTGGCACAAGCAACCTCTCTGGGATGGATGATCAAAATGATCGAAGTTGGCTTCAATTTATAGACCTTGGAGCTAGCGCCTGCGGTAGTACTTAGCGCCTGCGGTATCGTTCGTGTGGAGCGGTTGCGAAACCGTCGCCGGCGTGGCTCTATGCACGAACTTGAGATAGCGCCTGCGGTATCGATAGCGCTGGCGATAGCGCTTGTATGGAGCGGTTGCGAAATTGTCAGTGGTGTGGCAATCTGCACGAGCTCAAGCTAGCGCCTGGCGTTAGCGTTAGCGCTGGCGGTAGCTCTGAGGAACCGCTGAGACGAGGCTAACCGCTGAGATGGAAGCTGAGATGAAACCGCTGAGACGGAACCAACTGAGCTAGCGCCTGGCATTAGCGATAGCACTGGCGGTAGCGCTAAAGAACCGCTGCTTTCAAAAAACTGTTTCCTTGCTGCCTTCTACCTGTGGAGTATTGCACCTATAGTTCCTGCACACTATAAACACACTACAAGCAATATCAAGTACAATATGGGATTTGTTATTCTCAAACAAAGGGATGTGACACACATGTCCAACAGAAGACACAATTCTGGTGGCCAGGTATGAAGAGGGACATGGCCCTTTACATGGCGAAATGTCAAACGTGCGTGCTAGTGAAGGCCGAGTGTCAACAGACAGGAGGTTTCTTGAAATCGTTGTCAATCCCGGAGTGGAAATTTGATGATATTTCCATGGATTTTGTGCACGGTATGCCAAAGTCGCTGCAGAAAAATGACTCTATCTGGGTGATTGTGGATCGGTTGACTAAAGTTGCACACTTTATCCCGAATCAGAAATGCGATCCAATGGAGAAGCTAGCAAAGATGTATGTGGAGAACATCATTCGATTACATGGCGTCCCTCGCAGCATAGTTAGCGACCGGGATGGGTGGTTTACGTCCAGTGATTGGAGGCATGTCCATCGGTTATTGGGCACAAAGCTCAAGTTTAGCACAACCTTCCATCCGCAAACGGATGGGCAGACCGAAAGGACAAATCGGACGATGGAGGATATGTTGTGAATGTGCGTTTGTGATTTTGGGCAGCGCTGGGAAGATCACCATCACATGGTAGAGTTTGCCTACAACAACAATTACCAGGCGAGTATCCAGATGGCCCCGTACGAGGCATTATATGGCAGGAAGTGTCGTACTCTGTTAGCGTGGGCGGAGACTGGTGATACCAAGCTGCTGAAATGCAAAGAGGTTGTTGATGCGAATGAGTCGATACGGACCATTCGAGAGCGGTTGTTGACCGCCCAATACCAACATGAGAAATATTATAATGCCAAACACCGGAAGGTGGAGTTCACAGTTGGTGATTGGGTGTTCTTGAAGATAAAGCCTTTCAAAGGGGTGTCGAGGATCCGACGCTTAAAGGAGCTGAGTCTGAGTTATTTAGGGCCATTCGAGATCACCGAGCGCGTCAGCCAAGCAGCTTACCGACTTGCCTTGTCGACAGAGCTGACTGGGTTGCATGACATCTTCCTTATCTCTGTGTTGAGGAAGGCGGTGCGAGAGCCCGATTCTGTGTTGGAGGCCGTTAATGTGTCGGTGGAGAGTAGCCTAACTACCAAGGTGACTCCGGTTTGTATTATTGATACTGATATTCAGCAGTTGCGGAGAAAGTCCATCAAGATGGTGAGAGTCCATTGGGACAAGTGTGGTCGTGAGGAGCTCTCTTGGGAGCCAGAAGAGATCATGCACGAGGAGTACCCTGATTTGTTTTCTCAGGTATGACGAATTTCATTTCGTTGTTTGTGCTTTAAATTTCGGGACGAAATTTCTATAAGGGTGTGAGAGTTGTAACGCCCCGAATTGATTTAATTCAGATTTCGGTGTGCGTTTAGCTTGTTTTGGGGTGCGGATAAGGGAGTGGTCTGCTGATAGCATTTTTGGGCTAGGTTTAGGATTAAAACCTAAACCCCTCCTCTTTCTCCCCTCCTACCCGATCCCCCCTCTCCCTGTTTGCGTGAAACGGCTGCAGCCATCTCCCTCTCCCGATCTCCATCTCCCCCTCATCGCACAGAGCAGACCCCTCTCCTCTCCTTCCCGTCGCCTAGAACAGGGAAGCCGAGCCCTACTTTCTCCCCGTCTGCCTGAAGCTAGGAGAGCCGAGCCCTCTCCTTCTCCCTCTTCTCCCCGTCAGCCTGAAGCAAGGAGAGCTCGAGCCCTCTCCTTCTACCTCTCTCTCGTCGGCAAGGAGGAGCCACCCGAGCCCTCTCCACCTCTCTCATTCTAGGGATGCTGCAAAGGGAGACCGCAAGCCGTAGCGTAAGCTTGGAGGTAAAGTCCGTGCGTGGACAGCCGTTACGTTCGTTAGCCGTCAAATTTGGGCGCGTTCCCATGGCTTCGAAGGGCACTTCAAGGGTAACGACTTTTCTTCTTGGGTAGGTGAAGCCCTTATTTAGCATATTTGCATGGAAGCCCCTCTCCACCGACAGGTGGAGAAGAGTGCCCTTCGATGGGTCGATGTTTACATCCCCGCATTTAATTGCATTAGTATCCAAAATTGTGAGTACAGAGTATGCATGCTGTGTGAAGCCCATCCAGACATGTTGGCCTGGATTGGTGATGTTCTGAGGTTCCCGAAGAAGACTTCGTGGAATATGTATGTTTGGATCGTAGACGTTAGTTCCCGGGGAACTTCGGTTGGGTTTGTGCGAAGCCCGTCTGTAACGCCCCTGATTTTCCGGTAATTATTTAATTCAGTGATGACGTGATTATGACGCCAGGGCGTTACTTTTAACGTTGAGTTGACGGTGTGTCGCAGTTTGCGCATTTTCACGTTTGTTTGGGTCAAGTCGACCAAATTTTGAAACAACCCGGAATTGGAAAATTTTACGTTAGGAAATTAAATTATTTAATTTTAGACATACTCGTCAAATTTCGTTGCGATCCGAGTCATTTTGGAGCCTCGGCGCATTTTCGAAGTTTTGTAGAATTTATCGTTCGCCGTAAATTTTGGAAATTTATATCTCGAGAACGGCACGTCGGATTTTGATTTTGGTTTCGCTGTTGGATTCGTAGCGCTGACTTTCTCCTACGGAGCGATTATCGTCGGATTCGACGTGTGTTTTTTCGGCGTCGTATTAATATAATAGTTATTATATTATGTTAATTTTTTTTGTTTTTGCATGTGTGCGTGAGAATATTTAAACTTCTCGGGAAATTCTTTTGGACCGTTCGATCCTTTAATTTTCTTTGATTTTCCGAGTAATCATAGCCCATCTCTCGAGAACTCTTCTCTCGGCGAACCAACCATTCCCCTCTTAATAATAATAATGTTATTATTATTATTATTATTCTTATTTTAATATATATATAAAACCACAAACTCCTCCTCCTTCCTCCTGTGTCCTTCCGAGCCAGAGAAAGGACGAAGCGAGAGAGAGAGCGTCCTGTTCGTAGAACTTCCGGCCGCCGCCGACGGAGCTCCGGTGGACGAAATTTTCAACCGAGCATAGATCCGGAAAGCTCTCGGCGAGAGCTACGTGTTCGTGGTTAGTATTTCCCATTTCTTGGACTTTTTCGTGCTAGGGTTTTCGGCCCTAACCTTCGTTTTGGCCGTTTTTCTGTAGATCTCGACTCCTCGTGTCTTCTTTAGGGCCGATCTACGGCGAGGAGTTGTTCGGAGGATGATTCTGGCAATTTCAAGGCAAGTGGTGGTTTTTCCCCTCTTCCCTCTCATTTTGATCGTAGTATGGTTTGTTTTTACTCCATTTTTATTTACTAATGTTGTGTGTGCTGCTCATAAATCGCATTATTGAACATTTGTTGTCATAGAAATACCTTTTTGGCCATTTCATTTTGATGATTGTGTAGTACATGTGTAATCTCCATTTGTTCTCCTACCCGTTGAATTGAGATTTTGACCAGCTAAAGTGTCCTTGTAATTTCGCCAAAGTCCGTGGTCCGTCCGTCGAACGAGTTTCGTTTGTCGACTTAGTCCTTCGTGCTTGTTGTATAAATCCTTTGATTGAGTCTTTAAATCCTTCTTGTGGTTGATCACACACCGAGTGGGCCTTACTTTGGTCAAATTTGTGCGTTGAGTTTATTTGACGGTGTCTAGTCGGTGTTTTGACAGGGCATGTCTGCCTTGGTGATTTTTCGTGCGTTAAGACTAGTGGTAACTAGTCTAGTTTAGTCGTGCCTTTCTCGAGATATAAGTAGTTGATTTATGGATGTTGGGGTTGGTAGATTAAAACAACCGCTGCAGTGCCCTGCACATAAATTGAAGGTTTTATGGGATTTTACCCGCGTTGGTTTGTTGGTTGTTGTTGTTTTACTGTTGGTGTGCTGGCGGAGGTATCTCCCACCGCAATTACTGGATGTTTTCCAGTTCTGGTGTGTCAGGCTATGAGACCACCTTTCCCTTGGGCCTCTTGTGGAGTTTGTTCTGTGGGTGTGCTGGCGGAGGTATTCCCCCCATAGTTACCGGAATTTTACCAGTGTTGTTACTAATACTTTATTTCTAGAATTTTAAAATGATGTTATGCTCTTATTGTAGCTGGGCATTTTAGCCCTAACTTTTCTACCATGCTTGGGTAGTCAGGTATACGTGATTATTCCAGTAAGTGTTTTCTGTTGCTTGCTTAGCTTTCTTACTGTACTTTCCTTCTGTATAGCCAGTCTTGGGTTGGTACCCCTGTTGACCGTTGTTTACCTTTTGCTTAGTTTTCTCCCGCCACTTGTACCTTCTTGCTGAGGTGTTCTCTCTTGTGAATGCCTCAGGTTCAGAGTAGTAGCTGCCAGTGAAGCTAGAGCTGGTGTCTTCGGTGTTGCAGTAGTAGTTGGGACTGTTTCACCTCACCGTAGTGAGGTAGATGTTCGTTGTTTTGTTTTTATTGTAGTTCAGACATACTTTTGTGGTCTGTGGGTTTGTGTCAGGTTGTTGACACCCACAGAGTTGTGTTGATTTTGGACACTTTGCTAGCTTCTAATTGTTTCTCGTCATTTTATAGTAGTTTACTTGCTCTCTGGGAAGTTTTATGCTAGGATTGCATGTTAGGTATTTTGAAGTATAAAAGAACTTGTGCTACCATTTCATAGCATCTTTTACAACGAATATAAGTTTATTATAAAGGTTATAAAAGGTCTTTTCGTACTACACCTAGAGGTCTGCACAACATGTTGTATCATTGGACTGTATGTTCATATAGGGGTAATAAGTGTATAAAACTTAGTATTTTTCGCTGCGTATTTCTACTTACACCGTTAGTCGTGGGTAGGTGACCCCCTGAACCGAGGGACACGGTTAATAAACTAAACTTAAATCATGTTTTTTTAAATTATAAATCCATGGTTTTTCATGATAAGTAATAGGAGTAGGTTTTGCTTGAGCGCATGCAGTTGTCCCCTACAGGGCGTGGCATCACGACGCGTACTTTCTCTTGCTCTGACGTATTATTTAATACGGAGAAAATGCGGGTTAAGACAGTTGGTATCAGAGGTAGGTTTGTTCGACAAGTTGGTCGAGCGACTAATTCTGATATAGTTTAGTTGTTTGGTTTCATTGCATACACACACCGATGTGTCATCAGTACGTCTTGGCTGAAGCACGAACACTACACTCATAAGCATGATAAGAAGTATACGGGGCATATTATGTAGTATGGGATGCATAATATGTGGTCGTATATGGATCCTCATAGGAGGCAACATGTGTAACACCTTGCCAGTACGAAAAGTATAACAGCAGGTCCGGCCGGGACCCCACGCCATACAAACCACACTAGCTAGGAGTTAAAAGGTGATAACCAGAAAAGTAATAACAAAACGAGAGTACAAAACGAAAGCGGAAGCATTAATTAAACCATTCAAATAGACATGTCCACTATCATAGGAATGAGTCCAGAAGTAAGAGTTACGGCCTTAGGGCCTTACATCAAATCAATGTACAAAACTCCAAAAAGCATACATCGGCACGCAGACCGGCAATACATGAGAAAACAGGAAAAAGGCTGGCCTTCAAGGGCCAACTCAGCAAAAGGACTAACGCCCGCTATTTCCCGCTAGGCTCACCTGCACCTGCATAAGAACATTCCACCAAGCGGTGGCAAACAGAGTAACGGTCAGCACAGCTGACCAAATTATAACGACCCCACCCCTTTCCCGGGGTGGCGGAGCTTCTACCCTGCAAGCAAGCTACACTAGCAAGTGCTAATAAAAAGAAGGTGCAGCTACACAAGGTGAGGTTTCAAGCACAATCAATCTTCTAGGTTGAGCATCAAAAGAAGGGAACCTAGGTATGCACATGATGTTGGTTGGGTTCACCCGAAGGTTCCCCACAACCACCTAAGCAATCGCATGAGGCTAAACATAATATCAAATTCACAACACTCCACCCTAAGGGTCACAACCTTAGGTGGGAAACAAGAGCTTTTGGTCGGTCTAGGTATGACACCTTCCACGACCTCTCCCATGATCACACGGCTTTCATGAGGAAGGGACCTCTCGCCGATCTGCATGGAAACGGGTTCGGTTTAGCTTTGCCCGTGCTCTAATCGTCGCGATCTATCGCACGACGCGGGTACGGCTTCACCTCGGCCCGTAAGGGTTTAGCACTTTCAAGTGCTACACTAAATATACGCTATGCACCTAACCCCTTTACAAGGATCTAGGCTTCACGAATTCTCAACAAGGGAGGTACATACGCTCCGCATCAATATCGTGGTGAAGGTTTGCCTTCACCCAAAACTCAAAGCATGGGGCTTTCGTAGGGATCTTCACAAGACGCCTACACTTAACTCCCGCAATACTATAGGTGAGTTCACGGAGTCATTCTCCGGCACGCATTCTAGGCCTAACCTACATGCAACGTCGCAAATCAAGCATCGCCGATTCGGGCTCACGGCCACGAATAGGCTTCACACAAAATGCCTAAATCCGCACGACTACCGGATTTTCTACATGCAATATGCCGGGGACGGACACGATCTACCCGGAGTCCCGAAGGACTTGAGGAAATCCTACACTTCACCCATTTGGTGAAAGAGATACCTCATGCAAGCAAAGAAAGAGGAATGAATGGACAAATACAAGTCCAAAGTTTGGGAGGAAGAATCGTTACCCTAGACGTGTTCTTCTTCGCCATGGATCCGAGATTCTACGCGGAGGGAAAGAACCGCACCGGGCTGCACTCTCCGGATCTGGAAACGGCTCGCGAAACGGAGCTCCGGAGCTCCGTCAATGGCGAAATCTCCTCTTCTTCTTCCTTGCCCCCTTCTTCTTCCTCTAGCCTAGGAGAGAGAAACACTATGAAATAATGAGGGTTTAATCCCTCTCCAAAGCCCTAAGACCCCCCAGCATTAAATCCCAGCCGTTGGATCGAATTCCAAGAAATTTGATCGGTCGGATCTTCTTCTCCGCTCAAAATCGCGGAACAGAAAAAAACAGGGCGCACGATCACAGGCGCACGGTCAGTGGTCGTGCGCGACGAGGGCAATGGTCGTGCGCACTATCCGGGACAGAACTCTGAATTCTTGCGAATAAGCGCACGATCGCTGGCGCACGATCACTGGTCGTGCGCGAAGAGGGAAATGGTCGTGCGCACTGTCCGAGACAGAACTCGATTCTCTTCTGAATTAACGCACGATCGCTGGCGCACGATCACTGGTCGTGCGCGATGAGGCCACTGATCGTGCGCTAAGAGCAGACAGGGAAAATTTCTAGCCTGCTTCACGTGCCGCACTACCACTCCGCCTACTTCGCGAAACTACCAGTTTTGGGGTGTTACAACTCCACCCTCCTTAAAAGAATTTCGTCCCGAAATCCAGGAAACAGTAATAGCATAAATTACAGTTATACTTTACCTGAGGGAAAAAGCTCGGGATACTCCGCAAGCATCGCTTGCTCTCTCTCCCAAGAGAGCTCCTCTCGGCCGCAGTTATCCCACCGGACTTTTACCATCTGAATGGACTTGTTCCGCAGCTGCTTTACTTCGGTATCTTCGATGCGTAAAGGCTTGACTTTTGTCGACAACCCACTATCAACCGGAACTTTGCCGACCGCAACGATATGAGTAGGCTCCTGCACTGCCTTCCTCAACACTGAAATGTGGAACACGTCGTGCAGACCGCTCAGCTCTGCAGATAGTGCAAGCCGATAAGCCGCATCACCAACACGCTCCACGATCTCGAACGGTCCTAAGTACCTCGGACTGAGCTTTTTCAAGTGTCGAATCCTTGATACCCCTTTGAACGGTTTGATCTTCAAATAAACCCGGTCACCGACGGCAAACTCTAAGTTCCTATGCTTGGCGTTGAAATACTTTGCTTGCCTATCCTGGGCAACCAATAGCCTTTCGCGTATAGACCGGATCGTCGAAGTTGCTTCTTCAACATCCTTTCGCTTCAATAGCTTAGTATCGCCCGTTTCCGCCCAAGACAACGGCGTACGACACTTCTTACCATAGAGGGCCTCGAAAGGAGCCATCTTTATGCTGGCTTGGTAGCTATTATTGTAGGCGAATTCGATCATAAAGAGGTGATCCTCCCACCTCTTTCCAAAGTCTAGAGCGCACATTCGGAGCATATCCTCCATAGTCCTGTTGGTTCTCTCGGTCTGTCCATCCGTTTGCGGGTGGAAGGCCGTGCTGAACTTCAATTTTGTGCCCAACAGTTCATGGATAAGCCTCCAATCTTTCGATGTGAAACGCCCGTCACGATCGATGACGATGCTACGAGGGACACCGTGCAGTCTCACGATACTATCCACATAGAGCTTTGCTAGCTTCTCTACGGAATCATCCTTCCGGTTCGGAATGAAGTGTGATACCTTTGTCAAACGGTCCACGATCACCCATATGGCGTCGTTTCCATGTTGCGATCTCGGCAATCCGTGCACGAAATCCATCGAAATATCATCAAACTTCCACTCCGGAATCGGCAAGGACTTCAGAAACCCACCGGGACATTGACATTCCGCTTTCACCAACGCGCAAGTATGACACTTGGCCACGTAAAGGGCAATGTCTTTCTTCATGCCCGGCCACCAGAACAGTTTCTTCATATCCATAAACATTTTAGTGCTCCCCGGGTGGATCGAGTACTTGGTATGATGAGCCTCGTACATCAACTCCGCCCGTAGAGTACCAACGTTTGGGATGCATAACCTTTCCTGCTTCCACATAAGGTCGTCTTCGAAGGAGAAATCAACGTTTAACCCTTCAACGGTTTCCGCTTTGTATCGTTTCAAGCTCTCGTCCAACTCCAATGCTTGTCGAACTCGGTCGGCAAGGTCGTAGTGAACTTCCGTCCAGTTCAAGCATGCTGAAGTAGACGTTCTCCTATCAATGCATATGATCTCCATTTCTTCTAGCTCACGGATTAGACGCTCATCGTGCATCAAAATCCAATTTGCTTGTGCGGGAGCCCGACGACTCAACGCGTCTGCAACTACATTTCCTTTACCGGGAGTATATTTGATATCGAAGGTGTAGTCCACAAGGAACTCCATCCACCTCCTTTGGCGCATGTTCAACTCCCTTTGATCTAGTAAGTACTTGAGGCTCTTATGGTCGGTAAAGATATCGATCTTCACGCCATATAGATAGTGCCTCCAAAGTTTGAGGGCAAAAACCACGGTCGCTAGCTCCAAATCATGGACCGGGTAATTCCTCTCGTGAACCTTCAGTTGCCGGGAGCCGTAGGCAATTACCTTCCCGAACTGCACTAGGACACCACCCAAACCACTTCCTGAGGCGTCGGTATATATTTCGTAGCCTTCCGTACCTTGTGGCGAGCATAGAATGGGCGCCGTGGTCAGACGACTCTTTAGCTCTTCAAAAGCTCGTGCGCACTCGGGCGACCAAACGAACTTATGATCCTTCCTAGTCAGTTTTGTGAGAGGAAGTGTGATCCTCGAGAAGTTTTCCACAAAGCGCCTATAATAGCCGGCAAGTCCTAAGAAACTTCGGACTTCCGCTACGTTTTTCAACAAAGGCCACGCTTGGATCGCTTCTATCTTCGACGGATCCACTGCAATTCCTTCGCCACTAACAACATGACCAAGGAATGCCACTGACGGTAGCCAAAACTCGCACTTGGAGAACTTGGCATATAGCTGACTCCTCCTCAAGGTGCTCAGGACCGCGTGCAGATGCCCTACATGCTCCTCTTCCGACTGAGAGTATACCAAAATGTCGTCGATGAAGACGATCACAAATTGATCTAAATACTCTCGGAATGTCCAATTCATCAAGTCCATGAATACCGACGGTGCGTTGGATAGACCGAACGGCATTACCGTGAACTCGTAGTGTCCAAAGCGGGTACTGAACGCTGTCTTTGGAATGTCACATTCCCTTATTCGCAGTTGATAGTAGCCGGACCTTAGGTCTAGCTTGGAGTAAACCGTCGACCCCATCAATTGGTCGAATAGATCATCGATTCTAGGAATCGGATATCGGTTTTTCTCGGTCAACTTGTTTAGCTCTCTATAATCAATACATAGATGCAAGCTCCCATCCTTCTTTTTCACAAAGAGGACTGGTGCACTCCAAGGCGAAGAACTTGGACGTACGTAGCCTTGCTCTAGCAGCTCTTGCAATTGGACCTTCAACTCTGCCAATTCCTTTGGCGCTATTCGGTATGGTGAGCGGGCCACAGGTTTGGCACCTGGCACCAACTCGATACAGAAATCAATCTCCCGATGAGGCGGAGCCCCAGGGAGTTCGTTAGGAAACACGTCGGCGTATTCCGCTACAACTGGGACATCACACAACCTGGGCTTTGGCTCTGAAGCCTCCAACAAGGTGAAGAACAACTCGGCGCCTTTTCTCACCGCCCTAACCACTTGGAGAGCGGACATCAGCGTCTTGCTCGCTCCTCGCATACCGGCGAATGTGGTTTCATCGTCGGTGTTCGTTCCCAGAGTGATCTCCTTTGTATTGCAATCTATGCATGCTCGCTGCTCCGAGAGCCAGTCCATGCCGAAGATCACATCGAATTCAGCTAACGGTAGTAACGACGCTTCCAAGTCGAAATCTTGGCTTCCGATCCGCACCTTCACACGGCTCTTCCTATCCGCACTCATTCGAGATCCATTGGGTAGCACTACTTCCAATCTATCCTCTACAAAGGTAGACGGCACTCCGATTCGCACCACGAAGTCCTCGGACAGAAAAGAGTGCGATGCACCCGTATCGAATAGAGCTCTCGCCGGATAGTTGAAAATTAGGACGAAACCTAATTGTACACAAATAACACATATAGTCGTACAACAGTAAGAATCATATACATAGCTGTAAAAGCTAACTTCTAATTCGTACCTGTGACGACATCGGTTTGTCGTATAGCTTCTTGTTGGCCAAGCGAATAGACTCTCGGCTGAGTCGGAATGTGTTGGGAGGCCGAAGAATCTGCCACTTTGCCCTTTTCCGCAGCCCGAGCATAATCCACCGCTCGATTTGCCGCCTTTGGGGGACCACTTCGACACACCGCAGCTTTGTGTCCCACCTTCCCGCAGGTGAAACACGTAATAGGAGTCCGCGCGGTCGTGGCTCCCGAAACATTCGAAGAAGCTGGTTCCGCCTGTTTGAACTTCCGCTTGTTCCTTCTGAAGTCCGGCTTGGACTGAGAGGCCGGCGCATGAAACTCGGGTTTCTTTACAACACTCTTTGCTTGTACCCTCTTCATGTCCAACTCCAAAGATCTGGCGGTTTGCACCATCACTTGGAAGCCAAAGGTCATAGGGCCTGCAAGGAGCAGCCTCAACTCGTCTCGAAGCCCTTCATAGAATTTATTCGTCTTCGTCTCCTCATCCTCCACCAATGCCCCCGCATAGCGACTCAGTCTGGTAAACTCATGTAAGTAATCGTCAACGGAGCGATCACCTTGAGTTAACCTCAGGAACTGATTTTGTAACGCAATGCGTTGGGCAGAGGGGATAAACCGCTGGAGGAACGACTTTGAAAACTCAGCCATTGTTATTTCAGTAATGTCTCTATCGCCGAACTTGTGCAGTTCCTGCTCTTCCCACCACAGCACAGCCTCTCCGTCAAGAAGGAAAGTGGCTAAGGTGACCATCATGGCTTCGTCCGTCGCCGTCGCCCTCAGAGTTCTTCTAACTCTTGACAACCAGTCTTCTGCCACCGTTGGGGACTCAGATCCCGAGAAGGTAGGAGGATTAAAGCTCAAGAAGTGCTTTAATTGTTGGTCACGCGCTCGCCCCGCAACTACTTGCGCAACTTGACGCTCCACCCTCGGTGCTAACGCCGTTTCCACTGCAGCTACTGGCACAGGGGCATCAACCCTCGGTGCTACCGCAGGTTCCACTGCAGGTTCCATTACCGGGGCCGCATCTGTAGTAGGCGTAGCAGGCTGTGCAAGACTTTGCGGTTGAGCATTGATCATCGCGAAGACTGCTTCTGTGTAACACCCCAAATCTGGTAGTTCCGCGAAGTAGGCGGAGTGGTAGTGCGGCACATGAAGCAGGCTAGAATTTTCCCTGTCTGCTCTTAGCGCACGATCAGTGGCCTCATCGCGCACGACCAGTGATCGTGTGCCAGCGATCGTGCGTTAATTCAGAAGAGAATCGAGTTCTGTCTCGGACAGTGCGCACGACCATTTCCCTCTTCGCGCACGACCAGTGATCGTGCGCCAGCGATCGTGCGCTTATTCGCAAGAATTCAGAGTTCTGTCCCGGATAGTGCGCACGACCATTGCCCTCGTCGCGCACGACCACTGACCGTGCGCCTGTGATCGTGCGCCCTGTTTATTCTGTTCCGCGATTTTGAGCGGAGAAGAAGATCCGACCGATCAAATTTCTTGGAATTCGATCCAACGGCTGGGATTTGTTGCTGGGGGGTCTTAGGGCTTTGGAGAGGGATTAAACCCTCATTATTTCATAGAGTTCCTCTCTCCTAGGCTAGAGGAAGAAGAAGGGGGCAAGGAAGAAGAAGAGGAGATTTCGCCATTGACGGAGCTCCGGAGCTCCGTTTCGCGAGCCATTTCCGGATCCGGAGAGTGCAGCCCGGTGCGGTTCTTTCCCTCCGCATAGAATCTCGGATCCATGGCGAAGAAGAACACGTCTAGGGTAACGATTCTTCCTCCCGAACTTTGGACTTGTATTTGTCCATTCATTCCTCTTTCTTTGCTTGCATGAGGCATCTCTTTCACCAAATGGGTGAAGTGTAGGATTTCCTCAAGTTCTTCGGAACTCCGGGTAGATTGTGTCCGTCCCCGGCATATTGCATGTAGAAAATCCGGTAGTCGTGCGGATTTAGGCATTTTGTGTGAAGCCTATTCGTGGCCGTGAGCCCGAATCGGTGATGCTTGATTTGCGACGTTGCATTTAGGTTAGGCCTAGAATGCGTGCCGGAGAATGACTCCGTGAACTCACCTATAGTATTGCGGGAGTTAAGTGTAGGCGTCTTGTGAGGATCCCTACGAAAGCCCCATGCTTTGAGTTTTGGATGAAGGCAAACCTTCACCACGTTATTGATGCGGAGCGTATGTACCTCCCTTGTTGAGAATTCGTGAAGCCTAGATCCTTGTAAAGGGGTTAGGTGCGTAGCGTATATTTAGTGTAGCACCTGAAAGTGCTAAACCCTTACGGGCCGAGGTGAAGCCGTACCCGCGTCGTGCGATAGATCGCGACGATTAGAGCACGGGCAAAGCTAAACTGAACCCGTTTCCATGCAGATCGGCGAGAGGTCCCTTCCTCATGAAAGTCGTGTGATCATGGGAGAGGTCGGGGAAGGTGTCATACCTAGACCGACCAAAAGCTCTTGTTTCCCACCTAAGGTTGTGACCCTTAGGGTGGAGTGTTGTGAATTTGATATTATGATTAGCCTCATGCGATTGCTTAGGTGGTTGTGGGGAACCTTCGGGTGAACCCAACCAACATCATGTGCATACCTAGGTTCCCTTCTTTTGATGCTCAACCTAGAAGATTGATTGTGCTTGAAACCTCACCTTGTGTAGTTGCACCTTCTTTATATTAGCACTTGCTAGTGTAGCTTGCTTGCAGGGTAGAAGCTCCGCCACCCCGGAAAAGGGGTGGGGTCGTTATAATTTGGTCAGCTGTGCTGACCGTTACTCTGTTTGCCACCGCTTGGTGGAATGTTCTTATGCAGGTGCAGGTGAGCCTAGCGGGAAATAGCGGGCGATAGTCCTTTTGCTGAGTTGGCCCTTGAAGGCCAGCCTTTTTCCTGTTTTCTCATGTCTTGCCGGCCTGCGTGCCGATGTATGCTTTTTGGAGTTTTGTACATTGATTTGATGTAAGGCCCTAAGGCCGTAACTCTTATTTCTGGACTCGCTCCTATGATAGTGGACATGTCTATTCGAATGGTTTAATTAATGCTTCCGCTTACGTTTTTGTACTCTCGTTTTGTTATTACTTTTCTGGTTATCACCTTTTAACTCCTAGCTAGTGTGGTTTGTATGGCGTGGGGTCCCGGCCGGACCTGCTGTTATACTTTTCGTGCTGGCAGGGTGTTACATTCTGCGACCATTCTGATCATCTCAGCCGAAGGAGTGGTCGCTGGCACCTCAGCCGACCCACTACTTTCAGCGGTGTTACGGGGTTGAGACCGCCCCGCAGCACTTCTAGTCACCTATAATCATGCAAGGCACAATTTAGTGACCCTAAACATATCAAACATCAATCATGGAACGCTCAGGTTCCGCAAACAAGTATGTTTTTTCATTCCTAAGTGGACATTCTTATTAGTTTTTGTCGTTTTAGGTGAATGCACAGCCCGTGCGCACCACCCCTTAAAAGGAATTCGTCCCGAATTCGCTAAACTACGGATCGACGCCTTAAGTCCGATACCAAATTGTAACACCTTTCCAGTACGAAAAGTATAACAGCAGGTCCGGCCAGGACCCCACGCCATACAAACCACACTAGCTAGGAGTTAAAAGGTGATAACCAGAAAAGTAATAACAAAACGAGAGTACAAAACGAAAGCGGAAGCATTAATTAAACCATTCAAATAGACATGTCCACTATCATAGGAATGAGTCCAGAAGTAAGAGTTACGGCCTTAGGGCCTTACATCAAATCAATGTACAAAACTCCAAAAAGCATACATCGGCACGCAGGCCGGCAATACATGAGAAAACAAGAAAAAGGCTGGCCTTCAAGGGCCAACTCAGCAAAAGGACTAACGCCCGCTATTTCCCGCTAGGCTTACCTGCACCTGCATAAGAACATTCCACCAAGCGGTGGCAAACAGAGTAACGGTCAGCACAACTGACCAAATTATAACGACCCCACCCCTTTCCCGGGGTGGCGGAGCTTCTACCCTGCAAGCAAGCTACACTAGCAAGTGCTAATAAAAAGAAGGTGCAGCTACACAAGGTGAGGTTTCAAGCACAATCAATCTTCTAGGTTGAGCATCAAAAGAAGGGAACCTAGGTATGCACATGATGTTGGTTGGGTTCACCCGAAGGTTCCCCACAACCACCTAAGCAATCGCATGAGGCTAAACATAATATCAAATTCACAACACTCCACCCTAAGGGTCACAACCTTAGGTGGGAAACAAGAGCTTTTGGTCGGTCTAGGTATGACACCTTCCACGACCTCTCCCATGATCACACGGCTTTCATGAGGAAGGGACCTCTCGCCGATCTGCATGGAAATGGGTTCGGTTTAGCTTTGCCCGTGCTCTAATCGTCGTGATCTATCGCACAACGTGGGTACGGCTTCACCTCGGCCCGTAAGGGTTTAGCACTTTCAAGTGCTACACTAAATATACGCTATGCACCTAACCCCTTTACAAGGATCTAGGATTCACGAATTCTCAACAAGGGAGGTACATACGCTCCGCATCAATATCGTGGTGAAGGTTTGCCTTCATCCAAAACTCAAAGCATGGGGCTTTCGTAGGGATCTTCACAAGACGCCTACACTTAACTCCCGCAATACTATAGGTGAGTTCACGGAGTCATTCTCCGGCACGCATTCTAGGCCTAACCTACATGCAACGTCGCAAATCAAGCATCGCCGATTCGGGCTCACGGCCACGAATAGGCTTCACACAAAATGCCTAAATCCGCACGACTACCGGATTTTCTACATGCAATATGCCGGGGACGGACACGATCTACCCGGAGTCCCGAAGGACTTGAGGAAATCCTACACTTCACCCATTTGGTGAAAGAGATACCTCATGCAAGCAAAGAAAGAGGAATGAATGGACAAATACAAGTCCAAAGTTCGGGAGGAAGAATCGTTACCCTAGACGTGTTCTTCTTCGCCATGGATCCGAGATTCTACACGGAGGGAAAGAACCGCACCGGGCTGCACTCTCCGGATCTGGAAACGGCTCGCGAAACGGAGCTCCGGAGCTCCGTCAATGGCGAAATCTCCTCTTCTTCTTCCTTGCCCCCTTCTTCTTCCTCTAGCCTAGGAGAGAGAAACACTATGAAATAATGAGGGTTTAATCCCTCTCCAAAGCCCTAAGACCCCCCAGCATTAAATCCCAGCCGTTGGATCGAATTCCAAGAAATTTGATCGGTCGGATCTTCTTCTCCGCTCAAAATCTCGGAACAGAAAAAAACAGGGCGCACGATCACAGGCGCACGGTCAGTGGTCGTGCGCGACGAGGGCAATGGTCGTGCGCACTATCCGGGACAGAACTCTGAATTCTTGCGAATAAGCGCACGATCGCTGGCGCACGATCACTGGTCGTGCGCGAAGAGGGAAATGGTCGTGCGCACTGTCCGAGACAGAACTCGATTCTCTTCTGAATTAACGCACGATCACTGGTCGTGCGCGATGAGGCCACTGATCGTGCGCTAAGAGCAGACAGGGAAAATTTCTAGCCTGCTTCACGTGCCGCACTACCACTCCGCCTACTTCGCGGAACTACCAGTTTTGGGGTGTTACAACATGTGACTGTTATGTAGTATGTGATGCATAACAATCATCACATGGATGCACATTAGATTTTTACTTTCGTTGTATGAGATATTATGTAGAATGGGATGCATAATATTTCACGTGTACGCTGCTCATAACATGCATTAAGGCCTTTATTAGAATGCATAGCACAACATACATTACATAGCATTGCATAATCACACGTGTCAAGCTAAAGATTTACATGATGACACTCGTACACACATGATTTTAAAATAAAGGTATAATAAGTTCATGCATTCATAGAATAGGCACAAGTGTCTATGGGGATGACGGAGCATCATCCCAAGTTATGCATAGCATCATTTATAAATCCCAGAGCAAGTTAGCAGCAAAAGCAAGTGTCTATTCGTGTATGGTCTGAACTAACTTGAGTAGTTCTTGTTCTAAGCTAGGGTGTTGATGAGTTGTTTGTTTGTTTTTATTTTAGAAATGCCGTGAAAGCGTCCTGCGATGAGGGCGACTCCCCAGTCCGAGGGAGAGTCTTTAGGTGCGCAAGGTGAAGCTGTGATTGAAGGACTGCGCCAGCGCAATGAAGCTCTGTTGAGGCAGTTGATTGAGATGCAATCTCAGATTCAGTCACTGTTGTCTGCCGCTGCAGGGCGGCAGGCCGTGGTGCAAGACCCTATTGTGGGTCAAGCTGTGCCTGTTCCTCCTGCCCCTCTTGTGCCCCCAGTGTTGCTGCTGCCAGAGATGAATTTCATCTCGCTCTTTCAACGGCTAGGACCTCCCACCTACGATGGGAGAGTCGATTTCATGGCGTTAGACGACTGGATTATCGCTATTGAGGAAATGTTTTCCTATTCTGGGATTTTTTCCGACCAAAAGGTGATGGTTGCCGCGTACCAGCTGAAGGGTCTTGCAAAGAGCTGGTGGATAAGAGAGAAGGAGAACCTGACAGGTGGATGTTCATGGGAATCCTTCAAGAAGTTGTTGCTGAAGAAATTTCTACCGTCGGTCGAGCAAGACCGCCTGATGAACAACTTTCTGCATCTGAAGCAGAGACAACTAACTGTTAGCGAGTATGAAGTCAAATTTAGCAAGTTGAGCCGATTTGCTCCAGATCTAGTTGCCTCTGAAGCAGGAAGAGTGAAGCGATTCCTGGGAGGACTTCACAGTGATATTCAGCAATTAGCTTGTGCTTATAGATCGGAGAACTATGCTGAGGCAGTGGAAGTTGCACTGAAGGTTGAGGCGATTGATAACGCCAAGAATCAATGTGCTGCGATGAGAAAAGAAAAGAGGAAAGGTGTTGATGAAGGAAGTTCCAGGGCATCTGGCCCCGATTCAAAGAAGAGCGGTGGGGAAGCGTGCAGTTTCTGTGGGCGCCCTGGCCACCCCTATGAAAAGTGTTTCAAGAGGATCGGAGCTCAGAAGCAACAGCGGGTGCTCGCCATTCAGGCACACCCAAGGGAGAACTGGTGTGTTCTACCTGTGAGAGGAAGGGTCACGATTCGAGCAGGTGTTGGATGAAAGACAGAGTCTGCTACCAGTATGGGCAGAAAGGACACATGATGTCTGCGTGTCCAAAGGACCACCTCCCGTTGCAGCCCACTCCACTTCGGGCCCTGCCACCGCCGCCGTAAAATCTGGGTAACGGAAGGGGAAAGCTGAACGCGATGATGAGAGAGGAAGCTCAGACCTCCACTCAAGTGATATCAGGAGAGTTTAAGGTAAAAAACCATATGGCGCGCGTTCTTTTCGATTCCGGTACTACCCACTCGTTCGTGGCTAGCACTTTCGTAGAACGTCATCGGTTGAATCTCGATCAAGTTGGTGATTCTTTTTGTGTCAAGTTTCCCTCCGGTGACACGGTGGTGTCGAATCAGGGTATCCAGAGGTGTCCTATCCTCTTAGGCGATTTCTTAGCATTCGTTGATTTGAAGATGCTGGACCTAGAAGACTTTGATGTTATTTTGGGCATGGACTGGTTGTCCCGTTATGATGCTGTGATCCAGTGCAAGGTTAAGTGCTTGGACTTCAAAATGGACAACGGCCACCCTATGAGTGTGTATGGCTTCCCGCGCCAGAATTCCCCGATTATTTCTGCGGTATATGCTCGGATACTTTTAGCTTCCGGTTGTTTTCTTATCTTGTTTCTATTATAGAAACTGCTAGTGGTTCGCCGCGTGTCGAGGATATTGCTGTGGTGCGGGAGTTTCTAGATGTTTTTCCGGTTAGTCTTCCTGGTCTTCCACCCGAGAGAGATGTAGAGTTTGTTATCGATCTTGAGCCTGGGTCTCGCCCTATTGCTAAGGCACCGTACCGTATGGCCCCGCGTGAGCTAGAGGAGTTGCGTACTCAGCTCGATGAGTTGCTGTAGTGCGGGTTTATTAGGTCGAGCTCTTCGCCTTGGGGTGCTCCAGTCTTGTTTGTGAAGAAAAAGGATGGATCTATGAGGTTGTGCATCGACTATCGAGAATTGAACAAAGTAACCATCAAGAATAGGTATCCGTTGCCAAGGATAGATGATTTGTTTGATCAGTTGCGTGGTAGCACGGTGTTTTCAAAGATTGATCTTCGTTCGGGCTACCACCAGTTAAGGATCCGCGAGTCAGATGTTCCACGGACAGCTTTTCGATCTCGGCATGGGCATTTTGAGTTTTTGGTGATGTCCTTTGGACTGACGAATGCACCATCTGCCTTCATGGATATGATGAACCGAGTGTTCAAAGATTTCTTGGATCATTTCGTAGTCGTGTTTATATATGACGTTCTCGTGTATTCTCGGAGCATCGAGGAGCATGCTCAACATTTGCGTTTGGTTTTGGCTACCTTGAGGGAGCATAAGTTATATGCGAAGCTGAGCAAGTGTGAGTTCTGGCTTCCTCAGGTGTCCTTTCTGGGCCACGTAGTGAGTTAGGATGGAATTTTCATGGATCCAGAGAATATTTCTGCTGTTATGGATTGGAAGAGACCTACTACACCCAAGGAGATCAGAAGCTTCCTGGGGTTGGCATGTTATTATAGGAGGTTTGTGGAAGGATTTTCTGTATTGTCTGCTCCGATGACTAAGCTCACGCAGAAGAACACCGCTTTCATGTGGAGCAATGAGTGCGAAGGAGCCTTTCAAGAATTAAAGAGGAGATTGTGCACTGCTCCAGTGTTGACCTTACCTACTGAAGGTATGGAGTATGATGTTTATGTAGATGCATCGCGCATCGGACTCGGATGTGTCTTGATGCAGGAAGGTAACGTGATTGCGTACGGGTCGAGACAGCTGAAGGTCCATGAGAAAAATTATCCTACGCATGATCTGGAATTTGCGGCTGTGATCTACGCTCTAAAGCTTTGGAGACATCTATTGTATGGTGCATTGTGCAAGATCTATACATACCATAAGAGTTTGAAGTACGTCTTCACTCAGAAGGAGTTGAATTTGGGCCAGCGTAGATGGTTAGAGTATGTCGCGGACTATGAAGTCGATATCTTGTATCATCCGGGCAAGGCTAACGTAGTAGCTGATGCGTTGAACAGAAAGATCGTGCAGATCTTCAACCTTACCGTGCAGTCGTTGGTTGAGGAGTTCCTTTTGATGGACATTTCTGTAGGCAATAGTGTCGGGCCCTCTCGCTTGGAGGCAGAAGAGCCTTCCTGGATCACCCTCACAAGGTTACATCAGAAAGAAGATCCCGATCTTCAGCATCTCCGAGGAAGGATAGAGAAGGGAGAATTGCCTGACTTCTCGATAGATGAAGGCAGTACCCTGAAGTACCGAGGTAGATTTTGTATCCCCGCGGTGGGTGATATTCGGACGAGGATTTGCGATGAAGCACATGGTTCTAGTGTGGCCTACCACCCTGGTTCTACGAAAATGTATAGAGATCTGAAACAGATCGTGTGGTGGTATGGAATGAAGAATGACATAGCTAAATTTGTGTCTGAGTGCTTCACCTGCAAGCGTGTCAAGGCAGATCACAAAAGGCCTGGTGGCAAGTTGACGCCTTTGGACATTCCGAGTTGGAAGTGGGAGAGTATTTCGATGGACTTTATTACTGGTTTGCCAAGATCTCCCCGAGGGCATGACTCAGTGTGGGTCATAGTGGATAGACTGACGAAGTGTGCGCACTACGTACCTTTTATGATCGGATATTCTATGAAGAAGATAGCGGAGTTGTATTTGGAAGAGGTCATTCGTTTGCACGGAGTGCCAGTGAGTATCGTGTCAGATCGAGACTCCAGATTTATGTCGCGATTCTGACAGAGCTTGCAGGGAGCGTTGGGCACCGACCTCAGGTTTTCGACCACGTACCATCCGCAGACCAACGGTCAAACAGAGCGAGTTAATCAGATCGTGGAAGATATGATTAGGTGCTACATCTTGGACCACGGTGGAGCTTGGGATGAATGTCTCAGACTTATGGAGTTTGCGTATAACAACAGTTATCAAGAAAGTTTGCAGATGGCCCCGTTCGAGGCTTTGTATGGGAAGCGCTGTAGGACTCCCTTGTTTTGGGCCGAGGTTGGTGAGAAGCCATTGCTAGGTCCAAAAGCCCTTGAAGAGATGAGTATTGCTGTAACTCATATTCGGGAAAAGCTTCGTGTGGCTCAGGAGCGTTATGAGAAGTATGCAAATCAACGAAGGGTTGAGCTGGAGTTCGCAGTTGGGGACATGGTTTTTCTGAATGTTTCTCTGATGCCTGGTGTTAGAAGATTTGGAAGGAACCATAAATTAGACCCCCGGTATGTGGGACCCTTCCAAATTATTGAGCGCATCGGAGTGTCAGCGTAGAGGCTGGATTTGCCTGTTACCTTCTCTAACGTCCATGATGTATTTCATGTGAGCCAGTTGCGGAAGTGTGTTCTTAGTGATCGTCACTTCCTTGACTCGGTACCCTACTTGCAGCCTAATCTTTCATATGTTGAAGAACCTGTTCGTATTCTGGAGACTCAGGATCGAGTGTTGCGGAGAAAGACAATCCCCATGGTCAAGGTTCTTTGGCGGAATCAAGTTGTCGAGAGCGCGACGTGGGAGTTGGAGTCAGCGATGAGGGAATCTCATCCGCGCCTTTTCACCTAGTTTTTTTGGTAAGTCATTTGTTTGTAGCCTTTGACTGTTCCTGTTGTTTCGGTTTTGAGTTGTGTGTTAAGTTTCGGGACGAAACTTCTTTTTAGGTGGGGTGACTGTAACGCCCCTGATTTTCCGGTAATTATTTAATTTAGTGATGACGTGATTATGACGTCAGGGCGTTACTTTTAACGTCGAGTTGAGGGCGTGTCGCCGTTTGCGCATTTTCGCGTCCGTTTGGGTCAAGTCGACCAAATTTTGAAACAACTCGGAATTGGAAAATTTTACGTTAGGAAATTAAATTATTTAATTTTAGACATACTCGTCAAATTTCGTTGCGATCCGAGTCATTTTGGAGCCTCGGCGCATTTTCGAAGTTTTGTAGAATTTATCGTTCGCCGTAAATTTTGGAAATTTATATCTCGAGAACGGCACGTCGGATTTTGGTTTTGGTTTCGCCGTTGGATTCGTAGCGTTGACTTTCTCCTACAGAGCTGATAGGGTTTCCTTGAAGGCGCTAATCGCACCCCATTCATGGGTGTGCGGTTATCCAAAGAAACCCCACTAGCCCCGTAACCACCCAACATGTGGGTGCAAATAGTAAAATCCTTCAACATGGGGGTGCAAATAGTAAAATCCTCCAACATGGGGGTACAAATAGTAAAATCCTCCAACATGGGGGTACAAATAGTAAAATCCTCCATCATGGAGTGCAAATAGTAAAATCCTCCAACATGGGGGTGCA
Organism: Dactylorhiza incarnata; assembly: GCA_033032865.1. Taxonomy (NCBI): domain Eukaryota; kingdom Viridiplantae; phylum Streptophyta; class Magnoliopsida; order Asparagales; family Orchidaceae; genus Dactylorhiza; species Dactylorhiza incarnata. Next base: position 2,833,553 of record JAWHQI010000224.1, read on the forward strand.
AATAGTAAAATCTCACATCATGAGGTGCAAATAGTAAAACCCCCCATCATGGAGTGCAAATAGTAAAATCCTCCAACATGTGGGTGCAAATAGTAAAATCCCACATCATGGGGGTGCAAATAGTAAAATCCCCCATTATGGGGTGCAAATAGTAAAATCCTTCAACATGTGGGTGTAAATAGTAAAATCCTCCAACATGTGGGTGTAAATAGTAAAATCCTCCAACATGGGGGTGCAAATAGTAAAATCCTTCAATACGGTCTGCGTATAGCAAATAATATGGTTATGGTGTGCGCATAACCATATCCGTCATATGAATACATATCACCGCAAAACTATACAAACTGGTGTGCGCGTAGCTATATTCATGATAAGTGTGCGTATAACACATAAATTGGTTATGGTGTGCGGGTAGCCGCATAACCACCATAACTACCCTAACCACCCATTTAATTACGAAAATGCCACCCTCAAAAACTATAAATAGAACCCCAAGGCTTCTCTTTTTTCCATCTTCTCCTCCTCCATCTCGCCCCTCTTTTGAGACTTTCTCTCTCTCCGGCTGGGAAAATCCTCCTACGGATTTTCTCTCTCCTCCTTCCTTGCGCGCTCACAAGCGCGCCTCTTCCTTGTGCGCTCACAAGCGTGCCTCCTCCTTGCGCGCTCCCAAGCGCGCGTCCTCCTTGCGCGCTCACAAGCGTGCCTCCTCCTTGCGCGCGTCCTCCTTGCGCGCTCCCAAGCGCGCGTCCTCCTTGCGCGCTCCCAAGCGCGCGTCCTCCTTGCGCACTCCCAAGGAGGCGTCCTCCTTGCGCGCTCCCAAGCGCGCGTCCTCCTTGCGCGCTCCCAAGCGCGCGTCCTCCTTGCGCGCTCCCAAGCGCGCGTCCTCCTTGCGCTCACAAGCGCGCGTCCTCCTTGCGCGCTCACAAGCGCGCGTCCTCCTTGCGTGCTCACAAGCGCGCGTCCTCCTTGGGCGCCCCAAGCGCATCCTCCTTGCGCGCCCCCAAGCGCGCGTCCTCCTTGCGCGCCCCCAAGCGCGCCTCTTGCGCACCCCCAAGCGCGCATCCTCCTTGCGCGCCCCCAAGCGCGCGTCCTCCTTGCGCGATCACAAGGGCGCGTCCTCCTTGCGCGCTCACAAGCGCGCGCGCTCACAAGCGCGCGTCCTCCTTGCGCGCTCCCAAGCGCGCGTCCTCCTTGCGCGCTCCCAAGCGCGCGTCCTCCTTGCGCGCTCACAAGCGCGCGTCCTCCTTGCGCGCTCACAAGCGCGCGTCCTCCTTGCGCGCTCACAAGCGCGCGTCCTCCTTGCGTGCTCACAAGCGCTGTCCTCCTTGCGCGCCCCCAAGCGCGTCCTCCTTGCGCTCCCCCAAGCGCGCTTCCTCCTTGCGCTCCCCCAAGCGCGCTTCCTCCTTGCGCGCCCCCAAGCGCGCCTCTTGCGCGCCCCAAGCGCGCCTCTTGCGCGCCCCCAAGTGCGCGTCCTCCTTGCGCTCCCCCTAGCGCGCGTCCTCCTTGCGCGCCCCCAAGCGCGCGTCCTCCTTGCGCGCTCACAAGGGCGCGTCCTCCTTGAGCGCTCACAAGCGCGCGTCCTCCTTGCGCGCTCCCAAACGCGCGTCCTCCTTGCGCGCTCCCAAGAGCGCGTCCTCCTTACGCGCTCCCAAACGCGCGTACTCCTTGCGCGCTCCCAAGCGCGCCTCCTCCTTGCGCGCTCACAAGCGTGCCTTCGTGCGCTCCGCTCTCAAGATCGCTCCAAGCGCGCCTCCGCGCGCTCCGCTCTCAAGATCGCTCCGACCGCGCCTCCGCGCGCTCCGCTCTCAAGACCGCTCCAAGCGCGCCTCCGTGCGCTCCGCTTTCAAGACCGCTCCAAGCGCGCGCAGTGCGCTCCGCTCTCAAGACCACTCCAAGCGCGCCTCCGTGCGCTCCACTCTCAAGACCGCTCCAAGCGCGCCCCCGTGCGCTTAGCTCTCAAGACCGCTCCAAGCGCGCCTCCGTGCGCTCCGCTCTCAAGACCTCTCCAAGTGCGCCTCAGCACGCTCCGCTCTCAAGACCGCTCCAAGCCCGCCCTCATGCGCTCCGCTCTCAAGACCGCTCCAAGCGCGCCTCCGTGCGCTCCGCTCTCAAGAACGCTCCAAGCGCGCCTCCGCGCGCTCCGCTCTCAAGACCGCTCCAAGCGCGCCTTCGTGCGCTCTGCTCTGAAGACTGCTCCAAGAGCACCTCTGCGCGCTCCGCTCTTAAGACCGTCCAAGCATAACCCCGTGTACTCAGCAACAAGCACTCTGCACACTCAAGAACAAACGCTCCAGCCTCCAGCAAGAACAACACTCCAAACTCCTCTCGTGCAGCAGGAGACAACCGACAGAGACAAAGACGCACAGAGCACATCGATCCAACCTTCAAGCTGCAGTCAAAACCTCTAGAGCGCTTAGAGCGCAGCATCCCACTCTGCATCAGACAAAAGTCTTAGCTCCAGGAGCGGTGGCTTGTCACCCTCCGAGTATCTCTCTCTCAACAATTGTAACGAGAGGCGGCCTGTCGCCCTCGAGTTCTTTAAAGTAGCTTTGTACAACAACCAACAAATATTGGAAGTTTTGGTCGGCACCAGGCCCGACTGCGTGGTTTTTCACCCAGTTGACGGGTTTTCCACGTTAAAAAAATTGTCTTGTCAGCTTTCCCTTTTCTGTGACCGTGTGAACGCTCGAATGCTCCCGGGCTAAGACGGTTCGATTTAGTCTGATCTACCGGAGCCTTGAGTGGACCGCAACAGTGTGGCGCCGTCTGTGGGAATCGAGTTCCCCCAAAGCTTGAAGAAGACTCTGAAGACAGTATCCGTTGCACAATGGTACTTGTGACTAGAGATCATGGCAGGAAAATCCATCCGCACAAGTGAAGAATCAATCCTCGGGGGGGGGGGGGGGGGGGGGGGGGGGGGGGGGGGGGGGGGGGCATGCTGATTTGGCTCCCATCCACTCGCTTATCAGCAAACCCGAAGGAGAGCCCTCCAGTACGAATGCCCAAGACCGTGTGGCCCGTCCTGACAGAAGTCCAGAAACTCAGTATCATCGCAACCGCCCTGAAGCGACAGGCCATGAGCCTGCAGATGGGAGGCTCGCACGTGAAGAAGTCTGTCACATAATTTTTGAAGAGCACGAACAAGCAACGCAGCGTGCCACTTTGGCCCCTCGCCCTCTCCATTGTCGCTCACCATTTGTACTTGAGGTTCTGGCACATCCAATCCCCCTTGGCTTCAAGCTTCCAAAGATTGAGACATACGACGGAGCGAGCGACCTATCAGAGCACGTCAGACACTTCGCGATCATGATGCAACTCTGTAATGCCACAGATTCACTGCTGTGTCAGGCATTCCCGACAATTTTGAAAGGACAGGCTCGCACCTGGTTCCTATCCCTGGGGGAGGGAGAAATCAGGGATTTTGCAGAGCTGACTCAACAATTCACAGACCAGTTCATCGCTAGCCGCCGGATAGTTAAAGATCCCTCCCACCTGTCCGGAATCCGTCAAAGCGAAGGGGAAACCCTTAAAGATTTCTTCCGTCGTTTCACCGCTGAGGCACGACAAATTCCTGGAGCAAAACCAGAGCTCCTGCGAGGGTTTTTACTCACAGGGCTCCGCCCTAATGGCTTCCACTCTGCATTAATACGGGAGACTGTACCCAGCTACACCGATCTCGTTCAAAGGATCGACGCCCAGATCACTGCCGACGAAGCAATCGAAGCACTTAAACAGCAGTTTGACAGAGGCATGAAAAGGCAATGGGAACAAGAGGCTTCATCAGACTTCGGGAGGAGCAATGAACGTCATGTCAACCAACAACCTCGGCAGCGCCAGAGAAACACGCCCCTCAATACCTCCAGAACAAACATACTTTACGCAATCCAAGATAAGGTGGCGCTTCATAGGCCTAAGTCGATCGCTCCAAACAAAGGAGACCAATCACAATACTGTGAGTTCCACCGCGGACGCGGGCCTGACACTGAAGATTGCACAAAGCTAAAGAAGGAAATCGAACGTCTTATTCAACAAGGACTTCTGAAATGATTCTCGTGAAGCAAAACATTAAATCGGTTGACGACACCTGGGAAAGCGAGAGATCGGCCTCCTGCTTGCCTGGAGACACTGGGGGGAAACCCCTACAAGTAATCGCACTAGGAGAAAGCTCCCTCCATGTTCACCAAGTTGTACTTGCACCTCCTCTCCTTCATGCCGGCTTTATCGGCATTCAATAAAGACGTGTGATTTAACTTCTAAACGTGGTTCCTGCGAATTACTTTCTGATTTCATTAACTTCATATGTTTCAGATAACATAGTTTCAATAGGTAAGGTCGCCAGACCTCCGCCTACCATCGTCAGGGTCCTGCCCCTCTTGATGATCGGTCCCTGCCAAGTTACAATAGGTAAGGTCGCCAGACCTCCGCCTGCTATTGTCAGGGGCCTGCCCCCTTGACGATTGGTCCCTGCCAAGTTTCAATAGGTAAGGTCGCCAGACCTCCGCCTGCCATCTTCAAGGGCCTGCCCCCCTTGACGATCGGTCCCCGCCAAGTTACAATAGGTAAGGTCGCCAGACCTCCGCCTGCCATCGTCAGGGGCCTGCCCCCCTTGACGATCGGTCCCCGCCAAGTTACAATAGGTAAGGTCGCCAGACCTTCGCCTGCCATCGTCAGGGGCCTGCCCCCCTTGACGATCGGTCCCTGCCAAGTTTTAATAGGTAAGGTCGCCAGACCTCCACCTGCCATCGTCAGGGGCTTGCCCCCATTTACGATCGGTCCCCGCCAAGTTACAATAGGTAAGGTCGCCAGACCTCCGCCTACCATCGTCAGGGGCCTGCCCCCCTTGACGATCGGTCCCTGCCAAGTTTCAATAGGTAAGGTCACCAGTCCTCCGCCTGCCATCATCAAGGGCCTGCCCCCCTTGACGACCGGTCCCCACCAAGTTACAATAGGTAAGGTCGCCAGACCTCCGCCTGCCATCGTCAGGGGCCTGCCCCCCTTGACGATCGGTCCCCGCCAAGTTTCAATAGGTAAGGTCGCCAGACCTCCGCCTTCCATCATCAGGGGCCTGCCCCCCTTTGACGATCGGTCCCGGCCAAGTTTCAATAGGTAAGGTCGCCAGACCTCTGCTTGCCATCGTCAGGGGCTTGCCCCCTTGACGATCGATCCCTGCCAAGTTACAATAGGTAAGGTCGCCAGACCTCCGCCTGCCATCGTCAGGGGCTGCCCCCCTTGATGATCGGCTAAGCAAAGTTACAATGGGTCTGCCCTTCTACCCGCAGTAGGTTGCAGCGTCGCCATGGCCTGCCCCCTCGAGCTCACAAACGGTTTGAAGCGCCTGCCTTTCACTGCGACTATCAATGACATCCCCTAGGTGAATAACATGAACCTCTCACTACTCGGCTTGAATCGCCATCCATTCGCCCACGTAGTAAGTTCCAGCACCACCTGTGTCTCGTCCTCCAAACGCCAACATCCAAGAAGAAAAATGCAGTTGACCGCGCAAGATGGTTACAACACTACAAATGCTTAACCATCATCACAAGCAAGTGCTCAAGGCTGGAATAGTAAACAAACACTCAAGCAACACTCAAGGAGCTACCAAAGCTCTGTAAGCAAAGTACCAAGCTACTGCACAATGCAAATGTGCAAAGAAACGGTAAAGACGGATCCATGCCTCATCCACATCAACACAAGTCTCCCTCTCACCCTCGAAGAGACCTCCGACATCAAGCTCAGATATATCTCAGCAATGCGACAACACCGCCGTACATGGGAACTTCACTCCCGGACTTGCAGGTATCCCATACCGTCACTTTCAAACATCAACATGCTCCACAACTAATGAGGAGCGCCACTACATAAACTACCCCTGAGGAAAATGCCTCGCTCCCTGAAAGGCCAAGGAGTCGCCCGAGTATTCACGAGCAAAGGCTCGTAGGTATGAGCCACATCACACAGGTGCGCTCCCCGCGCGCTCACCATATGTGGGCGCCACTCCTACATCCGCACAGCATGCGAGCGCACCTTCCTTACACCGCTCCGCTACAGGAAGTCCTTTCCGAGACTCTTCAAGCACCTCCTTCCATACCACGTTGCTGACTCCACCACAATCGCCACAACTATTTCGCACAAAAAGTCCCCGCACCTCTCTCTCCCCGGTTCAGAACTTCGGGGACTTGGGGGCAAATGATAGGGTTTCCTTGAAGGCGCTAACCACACCCCATTCATGGGTGTGCGGTTATCCAAAGAAACCCCACTAGCCCCGTAACCACCCAACATGTGGGTGCAAATAGTAAAATCCTTCAACATGGGGGTGCAAATAGTAAAATTCTGCATCATGGGGTGCAAATAGTAAAATCCTCCAACATGGGGGTACAAAAAGTAAAATCCTCCATCATGGAGTGCAAATAGTAAAATCCTCCAACATGGGGGCTGCAAATAGTAAAATCTCACATCATGAGGTGCAAATAGTAAAACCCCCCATCATGGAGTGCAAATAGTAAAATCCTCCAACATGTGGGTGCAAATAGTAAAATCCCACATCATGGGGGTGCAAATAGTAAAATCCCCCATTATGGGGTGCAAATAGTAAAATCCTTCAACATGTGGGTGTAAATAGTAAAATCCTCCAACATGTAGGTGTAAATAGTAAAATCCTCCAACATGTGGGTGCAAATAGTAAAATCCTTCAATACGGTCTGCGTATAGCAAATAATATGGTTATGGTGTGCGCATAACCATATCCGTCATATGCATACATATCACCGCAAAACTATACAAACTGGTGTGCGCGTAGCTATATTCATGATAAGTGTGCGTATAACACATAAATTGGTTATGGTGTGCGGGTAGCCGCATAACCACCATAACTACCCTAACCACCCATTTAATTACGAAAGTGCCACCCTCAAAAACTATAAATAGAACCCCAAGGCTTCTCTTTTTTCCATCTTCTCCTCCTCCATCTCTCCCCTCTTTTGAGACTTTCTCTCTCTCCAGTCGGGAAAATCCTCCTACGGATTTTCTCTCTCCTCCTTCCTTGCGCGCTCACAAGCGTGCCTCCTCCTTGCACGCTCCCCAGCGCGCGTCCTCCTTGCGCGCTCACAAGCGTGCGTCCTCCTTGCGCGATCACAAGCGTGCCTCCTCCTTGCGCGCTCCCAAGCGCGCGTCCTCCTTGCGCGCTCCCAAGCGCTCGTCCTCCTTGCGCGCTCCCAAGCGCGCGTCCTCCTTGCGCGATCCCAAGCGCGCGTCCTCCTTGCGCGCTCCCAAGCGCGCGTCCTCCTTGCGCGCTCACAAGCGCGCGTCCTCCTTGCGCGCTCACAAGCGCGCGTCCTCCTTGCGCGCCCCCAAGCGCGCCTCTTGCGCGCCCCTAAGCGCGCGTCCTCCTTGCGCGCCCCAAGCGCGCGTCCTCCTTGCACGCTCACAAGGGCGCATCCTCCTTGCGTGCTCACAAGCGCGCGTCCTCCTTGCGCGCTCCCAATCGCGCGTCCTCCTTGCGCGCTCCCAAGCGCGCGTCCTCCTTGCGCGCTCCCAAGAGCGCGTCCTCCTTGCGCGCTCCCAAGCGCGCGTACTCCTTGCACGCCCCAAGCGCGCCTCCTCCTTGCGCGCTCACAAGCGCGCCTCCGTGCGCTCCGCTCTCAAGATCGCTCCAAGCGCGCCTACGCGCGCTCCTCTCTTAAGATCGCTCCAAGCGCGCCTCCGCGCGCTCCGCTCTCAAGACCGCTCCAAGTGCGCCTCCATGCGCTCCGCTTTCAAGACCGCTCCAAGCGCTCCACAGTGTGCTCCGCTCTCAAGACCACTCCAAGCGTGCCTCCGTGCGCTCCGCTCTCAAGACCGCTCCAAGCCCGCCCCCGTGCGCTCCGCTCTCAAGACCGCTCCAAGCGAGCCTCCGTGCGCTCCGCTCTCAAGACCGCTCCAAGCGCGCCTCAGCGCGCTCCGCTCTCAAGACCGCTCCAAGCGCGCCCCCGTGCGCTCCGCTCTCAAGACCGCTCCAAGCGTGCCTCCGTACGCTCCGCTCTCAAGACCGCTCCAAGCGCGCCTCCGCGTGCTCCGCTCTCAAGAACTCTCCAAGCGCGCCTCCGTGCGCTCCGCTCTGAAGACTGCTCCAAGAGCGCCTCTGCGCGCTCCGCTCACAAGACCGTCCAAGCATAACCCCGCGTACTCAGCAACAAGCACTCCGCGCACTCAAGAACAAACGCTCCAGCCTCCAGCAAGAACAGCACTCCAAACTCCTCTCGCGCAGCAGGAGACAACCGACAGAGACAAAGACGCACAGAGCACATCGATCCAACCTTCAAGCTGCAGTCAAAACCTCTAGAGCGCTTAGAGCGCAGCATCCCCCTCTGCAGCAGACAAAAGTCTTAGCTCCAGGAGCGGTGGCTTGTCACCCTCCGAGTATCTCTCTCTCAACAATTGTAACGAGAGGCGGCCTATCGCCCTCGAGTTCTTTAAAGTAGCTTTGTACAACAATCAACAAATAGTGGAAGTTTTGGTCGGCACCAGGCCCGACCGCGTGGTTTTTCACCCAGTTGACGGGTTTTCCACGTTAAAAAAATTATCTTGTCAGCTTTCCCTTTTCTGTGACTGTGTGAACGCTCGAACGCTCCCGGGCTAAGACGGTTCGATTTAGTCTGATCTACCGGAGCCTTGAGTGGACCGCAACAGGAGCAATTATCGTCGGATTCGACGTGTGTTTTTTCGGCGTCGTATTAATATAATAGTTATTATATCATGTTAATTTTTTTTTTGCAAGTGTACGCGAGAATATTTAAACTTCTCGGGAAATTCGTTTGGACCGTTTGATCCTTTAATTTTATTTGATTTTCCGAGTAATCATAGCCCAAATCTCGAGAACTGTAGCCATGCCTGAAGTTCTCTTCTCCCGGCGAACCAACCATTCCCCTCTTAATAATAATAATGTTATTATTATTATTATTCTTATTTTAATATATATATATATAACCACAAACTCCTCATCCTTCCTCCTGTGTCCGCCCGAGCCAAAGAAAGGACGAAGCGAGAGAGAGCGTCTTGTTCGTGGAACTTTCGGCCGTCGCCGACGGAGCTCCGGTGGACGAAATTTTCAACCGAGCATAGATCCGGAAAGCTCTCGGCGAGAGCTACGCATTCGTGGTGAGTATTTCCTGTTTCGTGGACTTTTTCGCGCTATGGTTTTCGGCCCTAACCTTCCTTTTGGCTGTTTTTCTGTAGATCTCGACTCCTCGTGTCTTCTTTAGGGCCGATCTACGGCAAGGAGTTGTTCGGAGGACGATTCCGGCGATTTCAAGGCAAGTGGTAGTTTTTCCCCTCTTCCCTTTGATTTTGATCGTAGTATGGTTTGTTTTTACTCCCTTTTATTTACTAATGTTGTGTGTGCTGCTCATAAATCGCGTTATTGAACGTTTGTTGTCATAGAAATACCTTTTTGGCCGTTTCATTTTGATGATTATGTGTAGTACAAGTGTAATCTCCACTTGTTCTCCTACCCGTTGAATTGAGATTTTGACCAGCTAAAGTGACCTTGTAATTTCGCCAAAGTCCGTGGTCCGTCCGTCGAACGAGTTTCGTTTGTCGACTTAATCCTTCGTGCCTGTTGTATAAATCCTTTGATTGAGACTTTAAATCCTTCTTGAGGTTGATCACTCACCGAGTGGGCCTTACTTTGGTCAAATTTGTGCGTTAAGTTTATTTGACGGTGTCTAGTCGGTGTTTTGACAGGGCATGTCTGCCTTGGTGATTTTTTGTGCGTTAAAACTAGTGGTAACTAGTCTAGTTTAGTCGTGCCTTTCTCGAGATATTAGTAGTTGATTTAGGGATGTTGGGGTTGGTAGATTAAAACTATCGTCGCAGTGCCCAGCACATAAATTGAAGGTTTTACGGGATTTTACCCGCGTTGGTTTGTATGTTGTTGTTGTTTTACTCTTGGTGTGCTGGCGGAGGTATCTCCCACCGCAGTTACTGGATGTTTTCCAGTTCGGGTGTGTCAGGCTATGAGAGCACCTTTCCCTTAGGCCCCTTGTGGAGTTTGTTCTGTGGGTGTGCTGGCGGAGGTATTCCCCCCACAATTACCGGAATTTTACCGGTGTTGCTACTAAAAACTTTATTTCTAGAATTTTAAAATGATGTTATGCCCTTATTGTAGCTGGGCATTTTATCCCTAAATTTTCTACCATGCTTGGGTAGTCAGGTATACGTGATTATTCCCGTAAGTGTTTTATGTTGCTTGCTTAGCTTTCTTACTGTACTTTCCTTCTGTATAGCCGGTCTTGGGTTGGTACCCCTGTTGACCGTTGTTTACCTTTTGTTTAGTTTTCTCCTGCCACTTGTACTTTCTTGCTGAGGCGTTCTCTCTTGTGAATGCCTCAAGTTCAGAGTAGTAGCTGCCAGTGAAGCTAGAGCCGCTAGAGCTGGTGTCTTCGGTGTTGCAGTAGTAGTTGGGACTGTTTCACCTCACCGTAGTGAGGTAGATATTCGTTGTTTTGTTTTTATTGTAGTTCAGACATACTTTTGTGGTCTGTGGATTTGTGTCAGGTTGTTGACACCCACGGAGTTGTGTTGATTTTGGACACTTTGCTAGCTGCTAACTGTTTCTCGTCATTTTATAGGTGTTTACTTGCTCTCTGGGAAGTTTTATGCTAGGATTGCATGTTAGGTATTTTGAAGTATAAAAGAACTTGTGCTACCATTTCATAGCATCTTTTACAACGAATATAACTTTATTTTAAAGGTTATAAAAGTTCTTTTCATACTACACCTAGAGGTCTGCACAACATGTTGTATTATTGGACTGTATGTTCATATAGGGTAATAAATGTATAAAACTTAGTATTTTCCGCTGCGTATTTCTACTTACACCGTTAGTCGTGGGTTAGTGACCCCCTGAACCGAGGGACACGGTTAATAAACTAAACTTAAATTATGTTTTTTAAAATTATAAATCCATGGTTTTTCATGATAAGTAATAGGAGTAGGTTTTGCCTGAGCGCATGCAGTTGTCCCCTGCAGGGCGTGGCATCACGACGCGTACTTTCTCTTGCTCTAACGTATTATTTAATACGGAGAAAATTCGGGTTGTGACACCATCTCTCGGAGACTGTTGGGCTAGCGTGTGGAGTTGTGCGCCTTGGGTGCCCAACTTAGGTGGCCGCGAGTGACACCCTTGTTGCATAACAATTGGTTATGTATGCGGTAACAGGCAAGGGGAGGCTAACCTGCGTCGTGCGTGTCGGTTACGACGACTTGAGCAATGGGCTTGGCTGAACCGTACCTTCCCTATGTGGTGTAGTTTGACTACCTAAGGTATCTGGCGTGTCTCTACAGGTATAGGGGAGAGCCGAGGACATTGGGTCTCGGTTAGCGAATGCTCAACTTTGGGCCATCCAGTCTGGGACTGAGGATGGTGGTGGGACCGGGGAAATCCGGTACACCTTTAAGGTGCCCTGAGTGCACAAGACGTTGGGTCAATTGAGCCAATGTTTATGATGTTTGGTGCTTTTATGGCACACTCTAGCTCTATGTGATTTTGCTAACTTGCTTGCAGGGAAGAAGCTCCACCACCCCGAGAAAGGGGTGGGGTCGTTATAATTTGGTCAGCTATGCTGACCGTTGCTTTGTTTGCCACCGCTTGGTGGAATGTTCTTATGCAGGAGCTGGTGAGCCGAGCGGGAAGTAGTGGGATGAAGCCCTTGTGCTGAGTCGGCCCTCAAAGGCCCGAATGTTTTGCTTTCCCCATTTTCATGTGTTGTCGGCCTGCGTGCTGATGTATGCAAAACACTTCCCTTTGTTTAAACAGTATTGATGTAAGGCCTTAAGGCCAGACTTTGGTTGTGCGTCTTTTCATTCAGGATTCCTATGTTTAGTGGACATTCCTTGTTGGGTGGTTATTTCATCTATTTAAAAAGCTTCTGTTAGAATGCAGCTCTGTGTTAGGGTGCGTTTTGAAAATAAAAGAATTATTTGGTCTCATTTAGTAATGCGTCCGTCTGTCCGTATAATATAGCGTGGGGCCCCGACAGGACCTTCTGTTATATTATTTGTGATGGATGTGGGTGTTACACTTTCTACCCTGGTTTTCCTGGCCACCCCTCCCCTCCCCGGCCGGCCAATGCCAGCACCACCTTCCTTGAGGTGGTGGCCAGGGATGGGAGGTCTTGGCTGGCCGGTCGAGGACGAAACTGGTGGTTTTGGCGAGAAGAAAAACCCCTCCAAAAATGGAGATTTCGACCATTCTGATTGGGGACCGATTGACCCCAATCTTTGCCGATTTTTGATGTGGATCTATCCACTGGAGAAGAGTAGAAGAACTAGACCTGTGTGGAGACTTGAAGCCTTGCCGATTGGCCCATCACCATGGCCAACCTTGGAGCTTGGAAGCCATGGCAACCTCCGCACCAAGTTGCATGATATACTCAGGTAAGTGGGGGAAAATGGTCCTCTCAGTCCTCTGATGGAGTTATAAGGTTCAATTAGGGGAGAGGGAGTGTCATGGCATCAATTTCCATGAAGGCCATTAATGGACAATTTTGGCCATGGTGAAAACCCCACAATTCAGCCCCCATGTGGGCAGGAAATGTTGTGTTTTCTATACCCCTCGAAAGGGGATGACATATCAAATATGCGTAGCGGAAATAACAAGAACAACCCAAAAGAGACTAACGGATCTTGCGGTTTTCATGATTCAAGAGAATAGGAAAGCAAATACAATGTACCTTCGCGGGATTGAGTCAATACTCAACCAAGGTGCTCCAAGATGAAATCGGGTAGACAAAATCTGAGTTCCAAGAACCGAAATGTATCAGCTCCTCTACAGCGATCCACATGAGCGATGGAGAACCCCAAAGCCTTGTCGAACAAGGAATAGGTCAGAGAAAGAACGTCCTCTGCATCCCCACGAACTGCTAGATCCGTTGAAGGGGAGGCAGCGACTGTCGACGGCGATTAGGTCGGCGGACGAAACGAGAACGATCGGAACACTTCCGTCTTCGGCTCTCCAGAAAATCGCGAAAAAGGCTCGATCTAAAACCGTGTCTGTCCGAAGCCCTAATCGCGTTCCTTTTATACGCAAGGCATAAAATAGGCTATCCGCAGACCATGGGAAAAAAAGAACATTTCTGTCCAGGTTTACATTCGCCGAATTCGACTAATCGATATAACCGAATTCGACTCAGATTCGGCGAAACCATTTCGACAAATTCATCTATATAAATTCGGTTATATAAATTTGACGAAACCCTTTCGTCGAACTGACCTGATTCGGCTAAACCCTTTAGTCGAATCTGTTACAATTCGGTTAATCACATTAGCCAAATCTCATTAGTCGAAAACAACATTTATTCGGTTAATCACATTAGCCGAATTTGACACAATTCGATTAAACCCTTTAGCCGAATTTGTCAAGTATAAACCCATTCGTTTAAACCCTTTAAACGATTTCCCGTTGAGATATTCTCAACTTAATTCCAAGCAGTCACAGGATTGGTCCTCTACTCATATCCAATATGAGTAAGGCCAACACAATCCTTTCTCCAATTTCTCCAAACGCTTTTATGTGCGACCATATAGACTCATATTGCGTTGGCAGCAAGACTAACTATTGATTGCTTTGAGATCACCTCAGAAACTCCAAAAGTCTCCCACTTGATCACAAAGTATCAACAAAAGTCTCAAAAACAATGAGCGACATCTAGCAATACATCATTGCTACCCAAGCAATAAGAGTTCATAACTCAACAAGCCTGTCATGACCAATGTATCAGTGTTGTCATGTCCCTTTGTCCCTTACATCCGGATAGAACTAGAGGCATGGACCGTGTCACCCTCATGATTGTTCAATCCTAGTTTCTTGATCTAGAATAGACTATCTGAAATTGGTGAGCTCAATATCATATATTGACTCAACCAAGCATGGCCATGCATTTCTCAGTCTCATTCCATCAAGGGGCCTATGGATCTAACTCCTGTCATAAAGGAGGACAAATCCCATTTCTGCTCACACACAAACATCCAAATGATTCGAAACATACCCAACAACCACCCATATTGTCAACCTTTCTCAAGAGAAGAATTTAGATGGCATCAAAGTACGTTCTTCCTCACCTGATGAATGCTATGACTTCAGGTCAAAGGACCACAAACACCATTGTCACTTGAGACCTACTTGTGACACGTTCATATAACAATCCACAAAGTAGTCTCACGGGGGTCTGTCCAGTACAACTTGTTCTTAACAAGTACCAATGTGATGACTTGATATCACAATATCATGACCTGTGAGAACCGATCATCAGTCAGCGCACATGCTAGTCTTATGGTCTCATCCTTGCCCTAAATTTCTAGGATGATACCTCGACCAGGGACCATTTAACAATGAAGCTTCATTTATACATAGACCCTCACATTCAAGTCACGTACTTGAATTCCTATGGAAGCAAACATTCTAAGGGCATTTATTATGCTAATTAATCTTATCAGACAGATATAAATGACATAATAAAAGAACTTGCCATAAATATAAAATGAAATACATAGTACATATTACAATTCATTCAATGAACAAACAACCAACAAATATGCAATCTACAAGGCTCCCACTAAAGAAAATCATTCAGGTATCTAATACCCATTGATCTAACATGACCATCATGCTTCTTTTGCGCAAGAGGCTTTGTCAGTGGATCCGCTATATTTTCTTCAGTCGGTACTCTGCATATGCTCACATCTCCTCGATCGACAATCTCTCGAATATGATGGAAGCGCTGAAGTATGTGCTTGGAGCGCTGATGAGATCTAGGTTCCTTAGCTTGTGCAATTGCACCGTTGTTGTCACAGTAGAGAACTACGGGATCAATAATGCTAGGAACTACATCAAGCTCGCTGATGAATTTCCTAATCCACACAGCCTCCTTTGCCGCATTCGCTGCAGCGATATACTCGGCCTCAGTCGTAGAATCAACAACTGTCTCTTGCTTGGAACTCTTCCATCTTACAGCTCCTCCATTAAGGCAAAACACAAAACCTGACTGTGACTTTGAGTCATCTCTGTCAGTCTGGAAGCTTGCATCCGTGTAACCCTTTACAACGAGCTCTTCCTCTCCACCAAACACCAAGAATGTATCCTTAGTCCTTCTCAAGTACTTTAGGATATTCTTGACAGCTATCCAGTGACCATCACCAGGATCAGACTGATACCTGCTAGTCATGCTTAAAGCATATGAGACATCGGGTAAAGTACATAACATTGCATACATGATTGATCCAATTGCCGAAGCATATGGAATCAACTTCATGCGGTCCTTATCTTCCAAAGATTTTGGACACTGGTCCTTAGAGAGACTCACACGATGTGACATGGGTAAGAATCCTTTCTTCGACTCAAGCATGTTGAACCGTTTCAACACCTTGTCAACGTATGTACTTTGGGACAAACCCAGCAACTTCTTCGATCTATCTCTATTGATCTTAATACCAAGTATATAAGTCGCTTCGCCCAAGTCTTTCATAGAAAAGCACTTACCTAGGTTGTTCTTAACAACTTGCAGGGTCGGATGTCATTCCCGATCAACAGTATGTCATCTTCATACAATATCAAGAAGACAACAATGCTCCCACTAATCTTCTTGTAAACACAAGGCTCATCTTCGTTCTTGATGAAACCAAACTCTTTGATTTTCTCATCAAAACGTAGATTCCAACTTCGAGAAGCTTGTTTCAATCCATAAATGGATCGATTCAACTTGCATATTTTAGTGGCTTCATCTGGAGATACAAAACCCTCGGGTTGAGTCATATACACTTCCTCAAGGAGATTTTCATTAAGGAAATCCGTTTTGACATCCATTTGCCAGATCTAGTAGTCATAATATGCAGCAATAGCAAGTAGAATTCTAATGGACTTGACCATTGCAACAGGGGAAAATGTTTCATCATAGTCAACACCATGAATTTGCCTGAAACCTTTAGCCACTAGCCGGCCTTTGAATGTCTGTACATTCCCATCCATGTCAGTCTCCTTCTTGAAGACCCATTTGCACCCTATGGGTCGTACCCCTTCAGGTGGTTCCACCAAGGTCCAAACTTGGTTTGCATACATGGAGTCCATTTATGATTTCATGGCTTCAAGCCACTTCTCGGAGTCAGGTCCATTCATAGCCTCTTGCTAGGTTGCAGGCTCATCATCATGATCCATAAGCAACACATTACCTATTTGAGTCATGAGAAATCCATATCTCTCAGGCTCAAATCTTGGTCTACCAGATCTACGTAGGACTTGTGTTTCTTGAATAGGCTCTCCAGCTACAACTTCTTGTAGTCCTTCCTTAGGTTGCAATTCCGGTTCGTTCATTATTTGTGGCTCTTGAACTTCTTCAAGTTCTACCTTTGCATTCTTTCTGGATAAGAACTCTTTCTCCAAAAAGACACCAGTCCTTGCGAAAAACACTTTGCCCTAAGACGGTAAGTAGAAGTAGTATCCTTTGGTTTCCCTAGGATACCCCACGAGATAACATTTATCCTATTTGGGTTCCAGCTTGTCAGGCATTTGACGTCGCATGTATGCCTCACAGCCCCAAATCTTGATGAACGACATACTAGGATGCTTCCCAGTCCATATCTCATATGGTGTCTTTAGAACCATTTTCGTTGGAACTCGATTTAGTGTGAAAGCAGCAGTCTCTAAAGCAAAACCCCAAAAGGAAACGGGCAAATCTGCATGACTCATCATCGATCGCACCATGTCTAACAAGGTACGATTCCTCCTCTCAGAAACACCATTATGTTGAGGTGTTCCAGGCGGAGTGAGCTGTGATACAATACCACACTCTTTTAGATGATCACGAAACTCATGACTCAGATATTCGCCACCTCGATCAGATCGGAGTGCTTTTATCCTTTTTCCCAGTTGGTTATCTACTTCATTTTTAAACACTTTGAACTTTTCAAATGTCTCGGATTTGTTCTTCATAAGAAACACGTATCCGTATCTACTGAAATCATCAGTAAATGTAACGAAGTAGTAGAACCCACCTCTAGCCACAGAGCTCATGGGTCCGCATACATCACTATGTATTATACCCAAGAGATCATTAGCCCTCTCATTACAACTAGTGAAAGGAGCTTTCGTCATCTTGCCCAACAAACATGACTCGCATCTCTCAAATGATTCATAATAAAATGAGTCCAATAGTCCATCTTTATGGAGCTTGGATATGCGTTTCTCGTCTATATGGCCTAGACGACAATGCCAAAGGTACGTAGGATTCTAATCATTTGTTTTTAGTCTATTAGTATTTTCTATGTTATAGATCGGATGGTCTAAGTCCAAAACATATAAACCATTAAACATTTGGGCAACGCCATAACAAACATCATTCTTATAAATAGAAGAACAATTGTTCTTAATTACGAAAGAAAAACCAATCATGTCCAAACATGAAATAAAAATAATGTCTCTAGTTATGGCCGGAACATAATAACAATTATCTAGTTCTATTACAAGCCCTGTGGGCAAAGAAAGACAGTAAACACCAACGGCGACGGCAACAACTCTTGCTCCATTCCCGACGCGCAGGTCTACCTCCCCTTTACCCAGCATTCTTCTCCTTCTCAGTTCCTGCACATTTATACAAATGTGAGAACCACATCCGGTATCCAATACCCAGGATGAAGGAGTAGAAAGGTTTATTTCTATAACGAAAATACCTGAAGTGGAAGTCATACTTCCCTTCTTCTTCTGCAGATCTTCTAGATACTGAGGACAGTTCCTCCTCCAGTGCCCTGCCTTACCACAATGGTGGCACTTCCCTTCCTTAGCCAGACCTTTCCTTTTCAGTGCAGAAGACTTGGGATCAAGAGGAGACTTAGATCCAATCTTCGTCTTCTTAGATCCCTTGGCCTTGCCCTTGCTCTTATGCACCATCAATATGGGGCTGGCAGGCTTGACCTTCTTCATGTTATTCTCGGCAGTTCTCAACATGCCAAGGAGCTCGGGCAGTGTCTTTTTTATTTCATTCATGTTATAGTTTAAGACGAACTGCTCATAACTGTCCGGCAATGATTGCAGGATCAGATCCGTGGCCAACTCTTGGCCCATGAGAAAATCCGGTTTTTCAAGGTTCTCTATATACCCAATCATCTTGAGTGCGTGAGTCTCTACTGAGTCTCGAGCTCCCATTTTGCACTGAAACAATGCCTTGGATATGTCAAACCTCTCTTGCTGGGCTTGCCCCTCAAATATTTTCTTGAGGTGCCCGATTATCTCATAACCACACATGCTCTCGTGTTGCTTCTAAAGCTCAGAGGACATGGTAGCAAGCATGAGGCATTCCACATCCAAGGTATCATCCTGATACTTTTTGTAAGCATCTCTATCTGCTCTCGAAGCATTTCCGGTCGGCTCCGTGGGGGCTTCACCTTCCAAGACATAGAGCTTGCGCTCTTGCCTGAGAACAATTCTCAGGTTTCTGTACCAGTCGAGGAAGTTCGTCCCATTGAGCTTGTCCTTCTCAAGAATAGCTCTCAGGGACAGGGTGGAGTGAGATCCACTTGCCATGGAAATTCTACAATGAATTTTGCAAAGTGAAATTTTAGTACTATATTTCAAAATACATTTTATATATTTTTAATAAGGACTTTTATTAAAGAGCTCCCACTATTTTAATCAAATCAATAACCCTTGATATCGATTCGGAGAGTTTATGCGAGCTACTCTCTTAGTGGACAAGATCCGTATTTCACCAACACCACGAGTCCGCTTTGGCGTTCCTCTCATAATGCAGTTATTTAGGTAGACAATATATGTCAATTGCATCACAATGCAACTCTTGTATGGTTGGTGAATAACTCTTTATTCGCATCCATCATATGGAGCATGCCAACCCTATGTCTCTAGGCACTCAACCTTTGAGGTCACCTAGTTAAGTTAGACCCGATGTCGACAGTGGGATATCACAATTATCCGCTCGCACCCTTACCAGGATAGATTAATGCACCTTGCTTTGGCAAGCCCACACTTCATCGATCGAGGCAGGAAGAGTGTCATCCATCGGAAGGCATCCGTATACTTAATATTGGATAAGGGATTTTATTTTTCAATAGATGAACATTTCATCGTGATTAACATTTAATCACCATGCACATACACAAAATAAATGCATCCCCTATGTGCACATAAATGGATTATCAACAGTTTGATAAAATGGGGTTAAATCTGAATACTTAGAACACTTCTAGATCTTCAGATTTACATACATTGAACACAAGCAAAGCAACTCCACTTGTGCAGTAGACAAGCTCATCTCTCATGTCAGATTCAATAATCTAAACATTTGGTTTCACAAACCATTTTGAGGGACGGTTACTGCAGAGGAGAAACAACCTCTGAAACATGAAAATCGCAACGCAATCACATGCGTTCCTGGCGGGGTTCCAAGGGGCCGCGCCCCTGGCGGGGTCTTAGGGGCAGAGCCCCGACCAAAATTTTGAAATCCCACCACCAGAAACCACACAAAATCACATCAAATGTGATATTCCAAGAAGAAATTAGGGCATTTAGAACACTTCCAAATGCCCCAATTTACACGCACTTGACCGCAACCTCTCTCTGATACCACTGTTGGGTTTTCTATACCCCTCGAAAGGGGATGACATATCAAATATGCGCATCGGAAATAACAAGAACAACCCAAAAGAGACTAATGGATCTTGCGGTTTTCATGATTCAATAGAATAGGAAAGCAAATATAATGTACCTTCGCGGGATTGAGTCAATACTCAACCAAGGTGCTCCAAGATGAAATCGGGTAGACAAAATCTGAGTTCCAAGAACCGAAATGTATCGGCTCCTCTACAGCGATCCACACGAACGATGGAGAACCCCAAAGCCTTGTCGAACAAGGTATAGGTCGGAGAAAGAACGTCCTCTGCGTCCCCATGAACTGCTAGATCCGTTGAAGGGGAGGCGGCGACTGTCGTCGGCGATTAGGTCGGCGAACAGAACGAGAACGATCGGAACACTTCCGTCTTCGGCTCTCCAGAAAATCGCGAAAAAGGCTCGATCTAAAACCGTGTCTGTCCGAAGCCCTAATCACGTTCCTTTTATACGCAAGGCATAAAATAGGCTATCCATAGACCATAGGAAAAAAAGAACATTTCTGTCCAGGTTTACATTCGCCGAATTCGACTAATCGATATAACCGAATTCGACTCAGATTCGGCGAAACCATTTCGACGAATTTGTCTATATAAATTCGGCTATATAAATTTGGCGAAACCCTTTCGTCGAACTGACCTGATTCGGCTAAACCCTTTAGTCGAATCTGTTACAATTCGGTTAATCACATTTGCCTAATCTCATTAGTCGAAAACAACATTTATTCGGTTAATCACATTAGCCGAATTTGACACAATTTGGTTAAACCCTTTAGCCGAATTTGTCAAGTATAAACCCATTCGCTTAAACCCTTTAAACGATTTCCCGTTGAGACATTCTCAACTTAATTCCAAGCAGTCACAGGATTGGTCCTCTACTCATATCCAATATGAGTAAGGCCAACACAATCCTTTCTCCAATTTCTCCAAATGCTTTTATGTGCGACCCTATAGGCTCATATTGCATTGGCAGCAAGACTAACTATTGATTGCTTTGAGATCACCTCAGAAACTCCAACAGGAAAAACTCCTAAACTTCTTATAACAGCCAGAGGAGATGAATCCCCATCAATTGGGAGATCAATTGGCCTCCCTTGGCCATGAATGCCATTACTCCTCTCTTTTCTATCTGTATTTTCTCTCTCCTGGTCGAATTCTCTGAAATTGAATGGAAATTTCAGTAACTCCCAACCCCATTAGCTAGTGGACCACCTCAATTGGGTCTAGATCAAGTGGATTGGGCTTGATTATGTCAAAATATGTCATTTTGACCAAAATTTAGGGTGGAGTTAACTTTGGTCAATTTAACCATTTGTGTTGACCCCAATGGGTGTTTAGTGACCCATTGGCCTCTCTTAAAGGTTAGGAAGGTCTAGGTAGGGTCAATTTGGCAAAGTGGAGGCCAATTGACCCACAATAGGGAAATTTGACCAAAATAGGGCTAGAGTTGACTTTGGTCAAATTGGCCAAATTGGTGGCCCCGTGATGGGACTTTTAGGTCCACTCGGTCCCTAATATACTTATAAGGGTAGGGGCAAGGTCAAATTTGGCATGGTGGAGGTCAATTGACCCTAATTAGGCTACTTTGACCATTTTAGGGTTAATTTTGACTTATGTCTACTTGGGCTCTTTGGTTGACCCCAATGGGTCCTTGGTGCTCTAAGGGACCCTCCAAGGGTTAGGGATGTTATGGTGGGGTCAAAAGGTCAAGGTGAGGCCCTAAAGTCCAACCCTAGGCTTGTTAACTAGAAATTGCTATTTGCAGACCACTGTGGTTTTCCTCCTTCTTGCCTAAGTTCACATGGTCTTTTGTGCTTCATAGGGTTTTGTCATGACCTAGTCATGACAAAACCACTCTAGGGGTCTAGTTGTTTGGGGGATGTTACAAATCCCTATAAAAAATAATTTCATCCCCGAAATTCAGGTTAAGCTTGCTGGATTTTCACTGAACGTAACATCCCCTAAGAATTGAAGTTTTCCTGACTCGAAGAGCACCGACTATCTCTGCTACATCAGTTCTAGTGGATCCTCGGTGTGCTCCTCCTATCCATGATTTTACCACATGACTTTTACCTACGTAACCATCTTGTGCCGCAAGACTCGCACCGTCCTATCGTCTATCCTGACCGACTCCGCGCAAACTAATCAATCAAAAGTTACTAGACCATCCCTAATGGATATCTGCTGCTCCGGCCATAGTAGAGCTCTCCTAAGGGAGGAGACGTGGAATACGTCATGCAAACCCGCTACCTCCGCTGGTAGCTCCAGTCTATAAGCTATTGGGCCAATCCACTACAGGATCCTGTAGAGCCCCATTTATCTTAAACTGCGCTTCTTCTGCCCGCGTACCCGCGAGTCTCCACGCATCAGACGTATCTTCAAGAACACTTGGTCTCCCAACTGGAACTCTACTGCACGTTGCCGCACATCGTAATACTTGGCCTGCCTATTCTGGTCTTCCAGCATCCTAACTCAAATCAGTCCCACTCGGGCATCCGTGTCCTTCACAAATTCAGAGCCTAGTGTCTTTAAATCCTCATTTTGGGTCCAAAATGGTGGAATTCTACGCCTCTATCCCTCTGAAAGTGGAAAGATGTGTTGAACGTCAATCAAGAGCTCAGATAAGCCTGGGCTGATCTTCACCACTTGGACGTAATCTATCCATCCCGATCCGACACGATCGTCCTGGGTACACCGCGATAATGGACAAACATCTCATCAAATCCCATCAAACACCCACGGGAGTATCCTTCCGACCCGGGGTGACCCTAGCTACCTTGGTCAATCTATCCTCGATGTTCCAAATAAACTTATGCCAGGACCTGTGTATGAAATCCGTAATTATATCCTCGAACTTCTTCTCCAACGTGGACAATAACTGGGGTAGTTCTCCAAAGAATTTTGCACTTGTCCTTCGCCAGTCGCCAGACCTCACCATGCATCACCAATCCTATGATGTCTTTCTTTATTTCGGGAAACACACGCACCAGAGTACACCATTTTTCCGGTGACTAAAGCTCTTGTTTGTATGGGTAGACAATGCCTCTATACATTTTTCTCTACACGTTCAAATTCTTATTCCTTCAAGTATGTCCGAGTGATCAATCATCTCCACTCCACGACTTATCCAGTTCTTACCACTGGTGGAACTGATCAGATCATCAAGCGTCCCAATCATCCTCAAAATTTAAGGGGGTGCACTTGGGAATCTTATGAGCATATGTTAGCCAACCAACACTATTATCAATGTTTGTAAGATGACTCCCAATCATTTTCTATGTGGAATTTGATTCATAATGTATGCGGGTAAAATATTTTGAAACCATAAGATTTTCACAATTCCATTTCATCAAGGAAATATCATCACTTTTATGTCTCCAAATTCCTATCACTTACCATATATTAGTCTTGGTCACTTTCATGTTGTCCAAAGTAAGGTAAGAATTAGATCGTTCTTAACACGGTAACCTTAAATTTTATATTTTAAATCCAATAATTCATCATTTAAGATCTCTGTTATTCATCATCATAGCTTCCAAGGTTTGGAGATTACTATGACAACCTTACATCTCTAATGCTTCAACTAAGGTCAAGTCGTTGTTCGATCAACAATGTCTAAATATTATCCTCGTATTAGTACAAGTCACCATTCCAAATGTGCTTTTATAGAATCTCATCTTTGCCCAAGTAAAATCGACTATGATCCACTTCAAAATTATTATGTTCACGACGTAACGCTTTCTAATTAGGACTAAGGGAAACCCAAGTTAGTAACCAATTTGCCCAATAAACAAAAGGTAAGCCCCGCTAAACAAAAGATAAGCCACTATCTATTTTGAGCTAAGTATCTTCGATATCACCTTGTTATATTAGCCCCAAGTATGCAAACAATTCTTCGGGCACACAATCTTAGACTTGGGGTTCTATCTTGAGGCTTATTGGTACATTCCAAACTTTAGACTCTTTAAGGTACCCTCTATTGGAGCATGCATTCCGCACTCGTCCGATTTGAGAATAAAAAATCCCGAATGTATTTGATCCTATTTTTGATTAATGGTGTGCAGATAACAGGTGCAAGAATAACATGTTTGCAATTGGAGCAAAATACCGATTTTCCAGAAATTGGAGCTATCGGCTTTCCGACAGCAGTACCGGATTTCCGACAGCGCACGATTTCTTCCGTTCTCCGATCTCTACTCAACGTTTTAGAGCTATCGGATTTCCGACAGCAGTAACGGATTTCCGACAGTGCACGATCTTCTCGTAACTCTACGACGTGCGGCAGTTATGCAAGCTAACGGATATCCGACAGCCCACATCTCAACCACGACTCAATCGCGATCGCACTCTCCGCAAAAATGTCGAATACATGGGACACGTGGCACCTCTGGAGCTATCGGATTTTGGCGATAGCTAGCTAACGGATGGCGTTATCTATCTTTTATACAAAAGGGCTCAGAACTTCGTTTAATTCATGCTTTCAGACCTCCAAGCTTTCTTCTTGAGTGTTATCGTCCAGAGAGCTCCAGAGAACAAAAATCCCCATCCTTAAAGAAGAAAAAGAGAGCAAAGTCGAAGATTGTACACGCGTTCCAAGGAGATTTTCTCAAGGATTCTTCGCTGCTTTGTTCCAGAAATTTTAAAGGGGGTTTTTATTTTGTATTTCATTTACATTTACATTCATCTTTTAATCATTGGAGAAATTGTCGTCTTGCGTGCGACGTCCAAGCCCTTGCGTGGCTTGGTGGGAAAATCGCCTCCTTGTGCGTGGCGTCCAAGTCCTTGTGCGGCTTGGTTAGGAAAGCGTAGTCTTGGGCACTACGTCTAGATCTTGAGAAGATCTAGAGGATAGGCTTGGGCTTGGTCTAGGGAGAGACAAGTGATAACCTTCCAATCCTTGGGAGAAGGATTGGTAAACTCAAATTGTTAAAAGTTTATTATCATATTTGTGCCTTGATCTTAAGCATTGTTAAGATCATTTTTATTGTTTGTGAATTTCATGATTAAAAAATTATGACTTTTTCATTAA
Source organism: Dactylorhiza incarnata (assembly GCA_033032865.1). Classification (NCBI taxonomy): domain Eukaryota; kingdom Viridiplantae; phylum Streptophyta; class Magnoliopsida; order Asparagales; family Orchidaceae; genus Dactylorhiza; species Dactylorhiza incarnata. The sequence continues at coordinate 2,858,223 of JAWHQI010000224.1, forward strand.
TTGCAAATTTGGTTGCTTAATCGTTAACTTAGAAATTTGTGTTTGAATTAATTTAAGAATTACATTTGTTTGAATTTTTTTATAAGTAATTTTTAGAAAAGTAAAATTTGTTTAAAAATTCTTAAGTTAAAAATTATAATTTAAACACACCCTTATTCACCCCCCCCCCCTCTAAGGGTGTCACACGATCCAACACGTGGTATCAGAGCTAGGTTACTCCAAAATGGTTTTACCATCGGGAGTAATGGCGCACAACGATCACGCGTTCGTTGAGGGGCAAGGAATTAGTAGGCCACCACTTTTTACGGGCACGGACTATAACTATTGGAAAACCCGAATGCGGTGTTTTCTAATAGCTCTCGACATAGAAGTTTGGAATATGGTCGAGACGAGTTATACTTCCCCAACAATTGTTGTAGGAGATGTAACTATGGACAAACCCAAAGACAAGTGGGATGACAATGATAAATTAAAATGTAAGAACAATGCAAAAGCCATGAATGCTTTATTTTGCGCACTAGATCGCATTGAATTTAATAGAGTTTGTGCTTGTGATACTGCATTTGAAATTTGGAATCTTTTAGAAATTACTCATGAAGGTACTTCGCAGGTAAAGGATTCAAAGCTATTTCAAATGGAGTCAGAGTTCGAAAGATTCAAAATGGAGGTGGATGAAGAAATTGATACAATGTACACACGATTCACTAAAATCGTGAACGATTCAAAGGTGCTTGGTAAGGTTTTCTCCAATGGAGATTTAGTAAGGAAAATCTTAACATCACTTCCCCCGAAGTTCAATCCTAAAGTGACTGCAATTTCTGAGTCACATGATCTTAAGACCTTACAATTGGAGAGCCTCATTGGGAATCTAAAAATCCATGAAGTGGAGTTGAAGATTCAAAGCCAAGAGTACAATTTGGAGCCCAACAAGAAGAGCTTGGCGTTGAAATCTAAAAAGGAAATTGAATGTGAGACTGAAGAAAGTGAGGAAGATGAAGAAGGACTGTTTGTGAGGAACATTAAGAAGTTTATGAGAAATCCTGAGAGCAGAAACTCATTTAGAAAAATTTTAAAAAGAAGGATTTTTCCTACAACAAAGGCAAAGGAAAAATGGATGATGAAGAAGAACGTCCGCTACCGGAATGCTATCATTGCAAAAAGATTGGACATATAAGAAGCAAGTGCCCAAAATATCTAACAGAGCAGAAAGAGAAGAGGCACGATAAGAAGTTCAAAAAGAAGGTTCTGAAGGCGGAGACTTGGGATGACACAACTTCTAAAGGCTCAAGTGAAGCAAGCGATGAAGATAAAGAAGAAGCAAATATATGCTTGATGGGGAAAGAAAATGCGTCATCTGACGATGATAGCAGTGTCCAAAGCGACACTGAGGTAACTCCTCCATCATATGATGATTTATATTCTGAATTTATGAAAACTTGCAAATTTTTGGATAAAAGCCTAAAGGAAATCGATTTTTTAAAATGTGAAAATAAAGATCTTTTGAAAGTAAATAAAAAGTTATCAAATGAGTTGAAATCTATTGGGAACGAGAAGGTAATTTGTCAAGAGTGTGATCACTCTTCGACAAGGATAAAAGAACTTTAAAATACTATTTCTAAGTCCGATCAAAAAATTGATCAACTTCTAAAAGAGAAAAAAGACTTAGAAAAGGTTGTCAAAACTTCTCATTCTCAATTAGAGAATTACAAGAAAATTTTTGCAAATCGATGTGGCATGATAGTAAGAAAATTCACTTTTAAAGTCCAAAGTAAATGAATTGAACATGGCAATTGAAAAATTTGGCGTTGGGAAAAAAATCTCTGGATATGATTTTAGGCAACCAATGCCATGGGTCAGCAAAATTTGGACTAGGATACATTTCTGGAAGCTATCAGAAAATTCCGACAGCTGCTGTCGCCAGCGACAGCTCCAGGTTCAGAAAACCTCTTTTTCAAAATAAAATTTTTTTTTAAGTCCACACATAAAGATGTTTCCTCCAGCAAGAGTCCAGAGAAACCATTAAAGAATGGTTCCTCACTATTCATTGTATGTGCCAAATGTCATCAATTTGGTCACATCTCAGACTCATGCCGGAAGAAAGGAAAAGTTAGTGATAAACAAATCTGGGTACCTATGGCTTCCACCTATACCATGGGAGGGACCACTTGGGTAACCAGATCTTTACTCTCATCATCTTTTTAGATGTCCGTGCAGGCTAGGAACAAGGAAGACATGTGGTATTTGGACTCTGGAAGTTCAAAACACATGACGGGCGATCCTTAGCCTGGAGATGAAGAAAGGTGGAATAGTGACATTTGGAGATAATGGCAAGGGTAAAGTCAAAGGCATTGGAGTAGTCGGTAACGAAGAATTTAAAATTTCAAATATTTTATATGTTAAAGGTTTGAAACATAATTTAATTTCTATTAGTCAACTAGGTGATAAAAATCTAAATGTTTTATTTGACTCTAGCTCAAATCTTTGCAAAATTATTGATCCTAAAACAAACGAAATCGTACTTACTGCACCAAGAATAAACAATGTCTATACAATCACTTTTGATGATTTATCTCATTCTACACTTAAATGTTTTATTTCAAAGAATGATGAACATGAATTATGGCATAGGCGACTAGGACATTCTAGTGCTAAACGAATAGTAAAGCTTTCAAAGATTAAAATAATTAAAGGTTTACCGAATTTAAATGGAAAGCTTTCATCATTGTGTTCACCATGCCAAAAAGGAAAGTTTACTAAATCATTGTTTAAGAGCAAAAATGTTATTTCTACTTCTAGACCTTTACAGTTAGTACATATGGATTTATTTGGTCCAATTACACAAAGTCTAGGAGGTAGAAAATATACATTTGTTATTATTGATGATTATTCTAGATTTTGTTGGACACTATTTTTAAATTCAAAATTTGATGCTTTTGATGAATTTGTAAAACTAATTTCACGTATTCAAAATGAACTTGATTTAAAAGTAAAATGCATTAGATTAGATCATGGAGGAGAGTTTGATAATGAAAAATTTATTTCTTATTGTAATGAATTTGGGATAAAACACGAATTTTCCACTCCTCGCACACCACAGCAAAATGGTGTAGTGGAGAGGAAAAATAGAACACTTCAAGAATTAGGACGTACTATGCTTTGTGAATTTAAATTGCCAAAATATTTTTGGGCCAAAGCGGTTAGTACTGCATGCTATATTATTAATCGTGTCATGATTCGTCCTACATTACAATTAACTCCTTATGAAATTTATTTTCAAAGAAAACCAAATGTATCTTACTTTAAAGTTTTTGGTTGTAAATGCTTTATTTTGAATACAAAAGATAACTTAGGTAAATTTGATGAAAAATGTGATGAAGGAATTTTCATTGGTTATTATTCAACTAGCAAGGCCTATAGAGTTTATAATAAACGTACTAAAGTAGTTGAAGAAACTATTCATGTAAAATTTGATGAAAACATTTCCTATGTAGAAAATACTAAAATTGCAGGTAATGAGAAAAATGAAGAAGATGTGGAACAAAATTTGAGGAAAAATGATGATGATGATGAAGAAAAAGTAGAGAAAGCAGACGAAAAAGATGGTGAAGAAGAAGAAGAACATGGATATGTACCTCCAACCGAGCTAAGGTTCTCAAAAGATCATCCAAAAGAATTTGTTATTGGAGAACCATTAAGTGGGGGTACGTACACGTTCTAGTTTACATGAAAGTTTTTCAAATTTATGTTTTGTCTCTAATATAGAACCAATAGATGTTGCCACTGCTTTAAATGATGAATCTTGGTTTTTAGCTATGAATGAAGAACTTAACCAATTTGAAAGAAATAAAGTTTGGACTCTTGTTGATAGACCTAGTGATCATCCAGTGGTAGGAGTCAAATGGGTTTTCAAAAATAAATTAGATAGTGACTCTAGGGTCACTAGAAACAAAGCTAGGCTTGTAGCGAAAGGATATAATCAAATTGAAGGGGTAGATTTTGATGAAACATTTGCACCCGTAGCACGATTGGAAGCAGTTAGAATTTTTGTTGCATTTGCTAGTCATAAAAGATTCAAATTGTTGCAAATGGATATTAAAACTGCATTTTTAAACGGGTTGATTAAAGAAGAAGTTTATGTTGAACAACCCCCAGGATTTATAAATGAAAAATTTCCTAATCGCATATATAGATTGCTAAAAGCTTTGTATGGTTTAAAACAAGCACCACGAGCATGGTATGATAGATTGACTTTATATTTATTACAAAATGGTTTTAAAATGGGTGGTGTTGATTGCACACTCTTCATTAAGCAAGTTGATGATAATTTAATTGTTTTACAAATTTATGTTGATGATATTATTTTTGGAGCCACTAATGAAGAGTTGTGTAATAATGTTGTAAAAATGATGGAAAGTGAATTTGAGATCAGTATGGTAGGAGAATTAAAATATTTTTTAGGATTTCAAATTGTTCAAAAACATGATGGAGTTTTTATTAACCAATCAAAATATATTCATGATGTTTTAAAACGATTTGGATTTGAAAATCTCAAACAAGCAAATACTCCTATGAGTGTATCTTTAAAATTAGGAAAAGATGAAAATGGAATATCTATAGATCAAACTTTATATAGAGGCATGATAGTTTCACTTTTATATTTGACTGCATCTAGACCAGATATTATGTTTTCAGTTTGTTTATGTGCTAGATTTCAAGCTAATCCCAAAGTATCTCATTTAAAAGCGGTTACAAGAATCTTTAGATATTTAATTGGCACATCTAAACTTGGTTTGTGGTATCCACACAGTGATGATTTTACTTTATTTGGTTATTCTGATTCCGAATATGCCGGTTGTTCACTAGATAGGAAAAGCACTAGTGGCACTTGTCATTTTTTTAGGCCCTTCACTTATCTCTTGGTCGAGTAGGAAACTGAATTCTGTTGCCGTCTCAACCACCGCGGCCGAATATATCGCACTTGGTAGTTGTTGTGCACAAGCTCTTTGGATGAAACAAACATTAGAAGATTTTAATATTAAACAACAAACTATTGAATTATGGTGTGATAATAAAAGTGCAATTAATTTAACATACAACTCGGTCCATCATTCAAGGTCTAAACACATTGATGTGAGACATCATTTTATTAGAGATCATATTAAAAAATAACCACATTAAAATTTCATTTATAGGTACGGATAATCAACTAGTGGATATATTCACTAAACCGTTACCGGATTCCCATTTTTCTATGCTAAGCCTAGAATTGGGAATCCTAGACATTTCACAATGATTATATCACTACTTATAACCTATAAAATTAAAAACATCACAATAGCTATGCATTTTAAAAATAAAAACTAAATCTTAAACGATCAAAACATAGACATTCACCAACATAAATCATGTCCAAATATTAAAAATTATTACAGAACTTTAATAAAAGAGTATTTAAAATGTCTCATAAAAGAAGTTCACAAAATTAAGGAGAGATCTGTGCTGGGAAGTTATCAGATGGCGACAGTAGGATATCGGATGGCGTTAGCTCCCAGAAGTCATTTTCAATCCGAATCCTCCTCATTTCGACTGCCTGCTCCAATGCTTTCTGGAAGATCATAAACTGATCTCCTTACCACTGCCTTCTTACGTCGAGCCTGACTAACTGATTGGCGACGCGGCTCCTCCTCCATAGGCACTTCCCATTCAGCGGTTTCAGCAGGCGTAGTTTTTAATTTTAGTCCCTTAACAAGGAACTTCATGAACTTCTGCATCCGTGTCCGATCCTTCTTCACCTCCACTTTGTGTTCCTCAAAAGACTTTCTATTCTTCTCTAGCTTTTTCATTCCCTGTTTCTATTAATGTTCATATGAGAATTTTTTTTTAATCTTGCATAAATGATTCTTCATGTGTTATTTTTCGTAAAAATAGCTTAACACATGATTATGATGTTCAATCTTAAGTTATCATTGTAATGAGACTTTCATATAGGAATTAAGAATTATTTTCGCAAGCCTCTAAGTATAAGAAATCTTTTATCTATGACGATGAGCAATCACAAACACTTACTTTGCAAATACATGTTAATAAAATTTATTTTATACATACATCATGATTGATCGAACATAACAAAATACATTTCATAAATGCTACCTTCAAATTTGCTACTTTGCACTTATTCAAATTATACCATTTTTTGCATGCAAGTGAATTCGGAGATCCTTTACATACATAAATATTCAAAAAAAAAATAACAAATTCAAATGCAAAACAGATATTTTGCCAAAAATTTTGAAAGAAATAAATTAAAAAAATTGAAAAGGATCCTCCACCAAGCACTACTTAGCCTCCTGATAAGTCTTAATGAGCATTGTGAGGTTAAGCACCTTGGAAAGAATTGTAAAGTTTCTTGTTATGCAAAAACAAAATGGTCCTTTTATGTATACTTGCAAAGCTTCTATAAGTTCATAAGTTTGGCTTTATGTATATTTATGTTATGTTTAACAATTCCATGATCATGTATATTTTAAATATACGCATATGTATTCTTTCTCAAAGTATCACTACTACACTTCATTGTTATTTATAAAATTTCTTCTTATGAGTATTGGACCGAAACGATTCAATATTCTATCTGCTAATGTGTCTTTCTCTGATAATTGCACTTGAATCTCATAATGGTTAAGTATATTTGCTTTATGTATATTGATAACAGATAAATAGAATGCTTGGCCTCATCTCTAAGGTTTCCTATCTCGATATCATATCACTTACAAAACTTCCGCTAGTGTACTCCAACTTTCCCTATATTCTTTCTTATTTTCTACCATATCTCTATGATACTCCTTCCTCGTCTCTATTCATTACTTTTGATAAAATCAAAGGGGGAGAAGATAATAAGAAATCACTTAAGATACTTAATTAATACACAGAGCTTACATGTAGGGGGAGTTTATATGTCGGGGGAGAATATTTTTAGAAGGAGCTAATAATAAGGGGGAGATCATATTAAGGGGGAGATCATGGAGATCATATGTTCACACTTGTAGACAAATATTTTTAGAAGGAGCTAATATTAAGGGGGAGATCATATTAAGGGGGAGATCATGGAGACCATATGTTCACACTTGTAGACACATGATATACTTTTCAATATCTCTATAGGATTTATTTGATTTCTTTTTATAAGGATTTGTTATTATCAAAGGGGGGAGATTGTTGGAGCATGCGTTCCGCACTCGTCCGATTTGAGAATAACAAATCCCGAATGTATTTGATCCTATTTTTGATTAATGGTGTGCAGATAACAGGTGCAAGAATAACATGTTTGCAATTGGAGCAAAATACCGATTTTCCAGAAATTGGAGCTATCGGCTTTCTGACAGCAGTACCGGATTTCCGACAGCGCATGATTTCTTCCGTTCTCCGATCTCTACTCAACGGTTTAGAGCTATCAGATTTCCAACAGCAGTAATGGATTTCCGACAGTGCATGATCTTCTCGTAACTCTACGACGTGCAACAGTTACGCAAGCTAACGGATATCCGATAGTGCTATCGGATATCCGACAGCCCACGTCTCAACCACGACTCAATCGCGATCGCCACTCTCCGTAAAAATGCCGAATACATGGGACACGTGGCACCTCTGGAGCTATCGGATTTTGGCGATAGCTAGCTAACGGATGGCGTTATCTATCTTTTATACAAAATGGCTCAGAACTTCGTTTAATTCATGCTTTTAGACCTCCAAGCTTTCTTCCTGAGTGTTATCGTCCAGAGAGCTCCAGAGAACAAAAATCCCCATCCTTGAAGAAGAAAAGAGAGAGCAAAGTCGAAGATTGTACACACGTTCCAAGGAGATTTTCTCAAGGATTCTTCGCTGCTTTGTTCCAGAAATTTTAAAGGGTGTTTTTATTTTGTATTTCATTTACATTTACATTCATCTTGTAATCGTTGGAGAAATCGTCGTCTTGCATGCGACGTCCAAGCCCTTGCGTGGCTTGGTGGGAAAATCGCCTCCTTGTGCGTGGCGTCCAAGTCCTTGTGCGGCTTGGTTGGGAAAGTGTAGTCTTGTGCACTACGTCTTGATCTTGAGAAGATCTAGAGGATAGGCTTGGGCTTGGTCTAGGAGAGACAAGTGATAGCCTTACGATCCTTGGGAGAAGGATTGGTAAACTCAAATTGTTTAAAGTTTATTATCATATTTGTGCCTTGATCTTAAGCATTGTTAAGATCATTTTTATTGTATGTGAATTTCATGATTAAAAAATTATGACTTTTTCTTTAATTGCAAATTTGGTTGCTTAATCTTTAACTTAGAAATTTGTGCTTGAATTAATTTAAAAATTACATTGGTTTGAAATTTTTTATAAGTAATTTTTAGAAAAGTAAAATTTGGTTAAAAATTCTTAAGTTAAAAATTATAATTTAAACACACCCTTATTCACCCCCCCCCCTCTAAGGGCGTCACACGATCCAACACCCTCTACGACAACCTAATCAATGTCAACATGTCACCCAATCCCAAACGGGTCTCTTCCGAACTTGAATTCTTATCCGACTCTCGGTGTTTGTCATGGTGGCTATCCTAATGTAAACATGCCACCAGTACGAGGGTTGAGTCTACGAGTCCCCTACCATTCTGCTTATGTGTCAATCTCCTTAAGGCGGTCCTATCAGTTGGGATAATCCTTGGTATGTGAAGTAGGGGCATCCGAGTTTATGGCTTAAAGAATTGGTTAAAATTGAACTTTTTCATGTGATTCCCCATATGGGCACACCATTGCTTCCGCTGTTTAGTTTGTCCTCAAACTAAATTCGTGCGGGGTGACCCAGGGTTTGTGGACTTCTTTTCTTCGGATCGAGGTTTCCTCTGATACCAGTTTGTAAACCCCTTATTTCGCTACAAAACCGGGTCTTATGCCTAGAACTGCCACTTTGCGGTGGCAACAAAACTTGGGAAGGTTGCCACTACAAAATGCTGATCCTGCCGGCCACATCGATCACAAAAGAAGAAATGTATATTTGAACATATCGAGAAGCTCAAGTCCACATCACATGAAGTATAAAACCATAAGGGTAAATGTCCACATATAATAACCGAATAAAAGAACCGTTACAATAATAAAGGGCTCATGCCCTGTACATCATCTCCTCACTACAAGGTCACTCGCAGAAGCAAACTTCTAATCACAAACAGATCCTGAAACTGGTTCTCCTATACTAGACTGTCCCGCCTCCATCTGCACCGGCCTTTGGTGTTGCCGCGTCTCCTCGGTCCCCTAAAATGATATGGTCCACCGACCATTAGTACAAAAGAATAAGCCTTATGTGCCCCCCCCCCCCCGCTCCTCCCCCAATGGCTCCTAGGCACCGTGCTGGAGGATGAAGCGGAGGACAGCAAGGGGTATATATCAAGTAAGGTGACATGTCCTTGCTAGAGAAATAGCTACTCTACACAGGTGTGTATATATAAATGAAGCAATAATAGAGCATAATAAAGAGCAAGTAAAGAACAGTAAGTAAAGATAAGTACATAATAGAAAAGTAACTATTGATTTATAGAAATGCCCATACAAACCTATAGATCAAGGGGTCGTTTAGCAAGGCCAATCGTATAAAAAGTCTCATAACTAATTTATACGACAGGGGTAGGGGTTTAAATGCAATGCTTATGCCATGACACACAGAGTTATGAAGTTTATGTTATGTTCACGCAAGTTCAACTCACACACTTCGACTCTATGCGCACAGACCTTTAATTCTCCCTTTTTAGAGCTAGCAAGACTCCCAGGATACCCCTGTAGTGGCAAACAGAAGCGGTGGGTTGGGCCTCGCCCACCTCTAGGTTGGTATTCACACTACCTAACCTAAACCTATCGTACGCCTCAACGCAAAACCGTGGAGCGCCTGTGTACTCTTACTAGCTGGACCACCAGACTTTCATGGCTAAGTGCAAATTCCACACTTGCCTAGTCAACGTATTAACGTCAGTGTGAACAACCGTCCAATACCGAAGACCCACCACCTTTATGCACATGCAATTATGATTATCATCTATCTCCGAGCCATAAGATCCCCGGGCTAACCTGCCCATCACATCAACCTTCCGAGCCACCGGCTTGCCGGAATAACCCGTCCGTATCTACAACCACCGAGCCTACCGCTCGAAAGACCAAACCGACTAATATACCCATAACAATGGGTTGTGGGTGAGTGTATTATTAAGTTAATCATGTACATCAACTTATTCCTACAATTTAGGGTTAATCTTGGACTTCCCGAGGTCTACCATGTGAGGGGCTCGCAGCGGTACTAGGAGGTACGATGGGGTGATAGCCCAAACCTCCCTTTCTCAAGACACTTAATGTTATTGGTAACTACTCATAAGAATACCCTTCTTATCTTTACACTTGGATTAACCCTAAGTATTTTAAGACTCTCTAAGGGGAAAAGACGATCTTTCATCGATCCCAAGCACAACCTTGCCCCTTAGCTTATCGAGCACACTCAACATATGGACTCCTATTGGCAACCTCAAATCTTCTAAACCAGACTAGGTACACCATCTACCTTCCATTCCCATCTAATGGTCTACTAGTTATGTTAACTCTAAAGTTTTTACTATACGCAAACCAAATGAGCTATATGAGTTACATAAGAAGAGGTGCTCCAAATATTCATCCAAATGACTCGAGATGATCATAATTTCCTTATTTAATTGGCATTTATTATAATTTCTCCAACTTTGGCCAAGTACAAAATTGAACATGAAGTATAAGATCTTTTTATGATATGGCCCCCCACAAAATTATGGAAAATCTATGACATCAAAATAACAGCAAATACAGAATATCATAATTTACAGTAAGGTGTTGGTCTCTAATTATAATATTGAGTATTTGATGACTAGCTTTTAGTCATCGTTTTTAGGTTAGTTTAGTTTAAATTTTCTTAGTTTTAATTATATTTTCTTTGCATTTTATGGTTGTTAAGCTTTAATATTGTTATTTTATGATCTTATGTTATTTTATGTTATGTTATGCTTTAATGTTGTTATTTTATGTTTTTATGTTTGTTATAAATAATTTTGTTATGTTTGTTATTTTATGTGCTAATGTTTGTTAAGTGTAATGTTGTTATTTTTATTTTGTTGATTTTCTTTTTGTTAAAGTGTTAATGATGTTGCTTTATGTTTGTTCTTTTTTATTTTATGTTTGTTAAGTGTTAATTATGTTTTATATTTTATGTTTGTTATTATGTCTTAACTAATGTTTTATTTTATTTTATTTTGTAGGAATGTTGTCGCCGCCACCATCACCGCCATCGTCGCGCCGTCAATAATGATGCCGCATCGCTTCGCCGCACCATCTTCCAAGCTACACCAGTCTAAGAAATTAACTCCGCTTCGCCGCGCCATCTTCGCCAACTCCGCAAGCTCATGCCGAACAAGTCCAAGATACACAACGCCATCGTCGTCATTTATTTCATGCATGCAGCCACCTGGAATCTTTCCATCAACCCACCATGCAATCACCACTCACGTAATTACCTCCTCATTCCATGCAATTCATATTTATCTCCATTTAATATGGCTGCCCACATTCATGACTCACGCCACCTCCATTTTATACAGCCACCTTTGCATGCTCCCATTCATGCATTGTCCGATCCACTCTCTCATCCCCTCTCTCTCTTTTTTTTTTAATTTCTTCTCTCCTCTTTATTTCTTATTCATCTCCCCTTCTTCTATTTTCTATTTTATTTTATTTACTTCTTAAATAGAAAACATTGCATTTGGCCACCTCTCTCCTCCTCATTTAAACCCATGCATGCATTCTTCCATTCATGCATTTCCTTTCTCTCTCCCTCATCAAATCATTCATGCACCTTCTCCTCCATCTAGAATCTTCCCCCTCATCTATAAAAGGAACCCCTATCTCAAGCATGAGGGAGGTTGGAAGTAGAGAAGAATTATAGTGCTAGTAGTGATATTGTGTAAGCTTTTGAAAGTTCTTCTTGTTGTTCTTGTTCTTAGATTATTGTAATCCTTTTTAGTATAATTTTATTGTTCTTGTAATTCTCTTATTGTACTTCTCTTCTATCTATCAATTAAAATGTTTTCTTTCTCCAATATTGTCGTTTCTATTTCCATTATGCGTAGCTAATTTTCCGTTAGCGTTTGATCAAGAGGATCCATGAAATGAGATGAGATTTCTTTTTATATCTTAGTTTTGCTTTTGTTTAAATTATTCTCGATCCTTCTTTGATTTATTTTTGCGTCGACTCCGTATTTCCGGTATACGGTAGTAGGCCCTTGATCTCATTTCATAATAGTCGAGAGACTCATTGATTTGAAAGATCACTCAAAGAAGGAAGGAGTTGCACGCACCCCTAGAGATAGGATGACGTAAATCCTTCGGATTGGAGTCAAATCCAATAGTGCGGTTCACTTCGATAATGCGGCTTTAAACCTATTTGTTTTACGAAGAGATTCGGAACAAACCGTTTATAAGTTAGGAGGTTTAGTACTCTAGCGAGACTATCTCTCATTTTCGGAACCGCCACGGTCAAGAATTATTTTGCAATCGTAGAACTAAATTTTACTACTCTCTTGTCTATTTTCATGGTGAAACTTTGATCAAACGCTATTTTCTTAATCTGATTTTATCATTTTAATTTCGTCTTTATTATTGTCTTAAAAATTCTCAAAATCACCCAACACTCGTACGGTGGGATAATAGTAGAAAGCGTGAGTAGTAATACTTGACAGCCCCGTGTTTTAAATACGACCTTGGTACTACAATTTGATAGGTACACTTGCCTCATCGGGTTGATAGTAAATTAATCATCAAGTTTTTGGCGCCGTTGCCGGGGAGTTTTGTCAATATTAAGAAAACGCCGTCGCTATTACTTCTGCAAAAATAAAAAAAAATTATTATATATTATAAACCAATATCATCATTTTTCTATCCCACCTAAAATCCTGGAAAGGACGCTTTGGGCTTGAATTCCCATCATAGCCTCTAGTACCGTTGCAAACCCCTCACAGGGCAGATCTCGGGAAGTCCAGGACTATTATAATCCGCCTAATATTATCCTTCTTAAAAAAAGAAAAAAAATCGTCATCATTTTTTTTTAATTTTGGTATTTTTTTTTTCACTTTCGTTTATTTTCCCCTCCTCCCCTTTTTCTTTCTGCTAGTGCATGACCCGCACGAATTCGTCGTTACTTGTTGATTTGGACCCGGAAATCGAACGCTCCTTTCAGAGAAATTTACGATTCGGTGGTTCCACTTCTCAGGAGACGGTTGAGGATTCTATCGGTGATTGTGATTCTAATTCTGAAATTATGGGTGATCCCAATCCAGAAGTTGACCAGCAACGGACCATGTCCTATTATGCTCGGCCTAACTTGGAGGGTACAGAATCCAGTATTGTTCGACCTGCAATAGCGAACAACAATTTTGAGCTTAAGCCCGGCACTATACAAATGGTGCAGCAATATGCGCAGTTCGACGGATTACCAGATGAAGATCCGAACTTACATATTGCTAGCTTCCTTGAAATCTGTGATACCTTCAAAATTAATGGTGTCTTAGACGATGCAATTAGGCTAAGACTCTTTCCCTTCTCCTTACGAACAAAAGCCAAACAGTGGTTGAGTTCTCTCCCAAGAGGATCAATCACTACTTGGGACACCTTAACAGAAAAATTCCTTGCTAGGTATTTTCCCCCTGCTAAAACTGCTAAACTTCGAACTAATATCTGTACTTTTAGTCAAATTGATTCTGAGACCCTCTATGACACTTGGGAGAGGTACAAGGAACTTTTGAGACGCTGCCCTCATCATGCTCTGCCTGTATGGATACAGGTCCAGACATTTTATAATGGGCTAAATCAAGCAACCAAGCAAATGATAGACGCCGCATCCGGTGGTTCTTTGAACCGAAAAACTCTGGAGGGCGCTCTTGAGCTTATCGAGGATATGGCGATGAACTCCTATCTGTGGAATACGCCTAGGTCTCTCCCAAATAAACCTGCAGGTATGTACGAAGTGGACTCTGTATCCCAACTGGCGCTTCAAGTAGAGATGCTGAACAAGAAAGTAACGGAGATGACTGCTGCCTCCGCCATTCAGGTACATGAACATGCAAATGCTGCTGCTGCCGAGCAGGTGGATTATCTGGGGAACATACCCAGGCCTGCTCAAAACAATTTTAATAATTTTTCTGCTTTTTCTGCCCCTCCTGGTTTTAATGCTGCGTCTAATTCGTATCACCCTGGATGGCGTAACCATCCTAATTTTTCATGGAGTAATCCCGCAAATGTCGCACGTCCACCACATGATTTCACTCCACCACCACCACAAAATCAAAATCAAAATTTTCCAAAACCTCCATCTTTGGAGGAAATGCTTTCTAAATATTTAAATTCGAACGAGGCGACCATTAGAAATTTAACAGGATCAATGAAAAATCTTGAAACAACAGTCGGCCAACTAGCTAAGGCTTTCTACGAGAGACCACCTGGGACTCTTCCCTCAAATACTGAGCCAAACCCAAGGGAACACGCGAAAACGATCACCCTTCGGAGCGGCAAAGTAGTCCACGAGCCTACCACAAGGGAAGAGTCAGAGGTTATTGCCTCTCATGCTGATAAGGAACAAGTAATCATGAAGGAAACTGATTTAGGAAGCGAAAAAGAAAAAAATATTTTTGAAAAAGAAAAAGATAATCTTCAAGGTAATGAGGTTTTAAAAGAATTTCCTCCGCCACCCTACCCCGCTAAGCTTAGGCAAGATAAGTTAGACGATCAGTATCATCGCTTTCTTGAAATGTTTAAACAAATTCATATAAATTTACCATTTCATGAAGCGATTAGTCAAATGCCTAAGTACGCCAAATATTTGAAAGATTTTGCTAACAAACAAGAAGAAACTGGAAAATCTATCTCATGTAACGCTAAATGAAGAATGCTCGGCGGTTATAAAAAACACTAATCTCCCTAAGAAGATAAAAGATCCAGGTAGCTTTTCTATTCCATGTGTTTTTGGTAATCTTTTCATGAAAAACGCGTTAGCAGATTTGGGTGCGAGCATCAATTTGATGCCTTTCTCTTTGTTTAAGAAGTTAGGATTGGGCACTCTAAGCCCTACACGTATGAGTATCCAATTAGCTGATCGGTCGATCAAGTACCCATTAGGTATCGTTGAGGACGTGTTAGTGAAGGTCGACAAATTCATCTTCCCGGTGGATTTTGTCATTCTTGATATTGAGGAAGACGTCGATGTCCCTCTTATCCTTGGTCGTCCCTTTTTAGCCACCTCTCGAGCGGTTATTGATGTGAGTAACGGGAAGCTTCTTCTTCGTGTAGGGGATGATGAGGTCGCATTTTCTATTAATGATTCAATGAAAAACTCTTTAAAAAATGACGAATCATGTTTCTTTCTTGATGAGTTCAATGATAATTCTTCACTTCTTCTTTCTAATGTTTCTTCAAATGATTTTTCTTCCTCCTTTTCTGAAAGTTATCCAAATATTTTTGAAGACACGGTTATGTCCGTGCAAACAAATTTTGAAAACCCACCAACTGTTAGACAAAAAAATTTTGAAAATCTTATTTTTGAAAAAGAAAAAGTTTTAAAAAATTCTTATGAAGAACCACCTTCTCTTGAACTCAAACCACTCCCCGATCATCTTAAGTACGCCTTCTTAGAAAAAAATTCTAAATTGCCCGTTATAATCTCGGCATTTCTTTCTCAATCCGAGAACGATCAACTGATCGAAGTGCTACAAAAGCATCGTCGAGCTATAGCGTGGCAAATTTCCGACATTTCGGGCATATGCCCTTCTTTTTGCACCCACAAAATCTTTGTTGAAAATGATTCAAAACCTGTAATCCAACCTCAACGTCGTCTTAATCCAAACATGAAAGAGGTCGTAAAGGGAGAGGTGCTTAAGTTGTTAGATGCGGGAATAATCTATCCAATCTCAGATAGTAAGTGGGTGAGTCCAGTCCAGGTAGTGCCTAAGAAGGGTGGGATCACGGTAGTGGCGAACGAGAATAACGAGTTAATCCCGACTAGGACGGTAACGGGATGGAGAATGTGTATCGATTATCGTAAGCTTAATGATGCCACTCATAAGGATCACTTCCCCCTCCCTTTTATCGACCAAATTGTAGAACGATTATCTGGGCATAGTTTTTATTGCTTTCTCGACGGTCTCTCGGGGTATTTCCAAATCCCTATCGCACCCGAGGACCAAGAGAAGACAACATTTACTTGCCCTTTCGGAACTTTCGCTTACCGTAGGATGCCTTTCGGCCTTTGCAACGCACCTGCTACCTTCCAGAGGTGTATGTTAGCCATCTTCGATAAATATGTAGAAAGTATAATGGAAATATTTATGGATGACTTCTCTGTTTTTGGTGATTCATTTTCATTATGTTTAGAAAATTTGGCCAAGGTTTTAGAACGCTGTGAAGAAACTAACTTAGTTTTAAACTGGGAAAAATGCCATTTCATGGTGAGAGAAGGGTTAGTCTTAGGTCACAAAATTTCTGCTAAGGGAATCGAGATCGATCAAGCTAAGGTCGAGGCAATCGAAAAACTGCCGCCGCCTACAAACATTAAAGCAATTAGAAGTTTTTTAGGCCACGCGGGATTTTATCGGCGCTTTATCAAGGACTTTTCAAAAATCACAAAGCCTCTAACCCAACTCTTAGAAAAAGATATCCCTTTTAATTTTGACGAATCATGTTTAGCTGCTTTTGAATTGATAAAATCTAAATTAATTAATGCTCCGATTATGATTGCTCCGGTCTGGGATTTGCCGTTTGAAATAATGTGCGATGCGAGTAACTTTGCGGTAGGTGCGGTGCTAGGACAACGGATTGATAAAAATTTCCACCCAATCTATTACGCTAGCAAGACTCTTAACTCGGCGCAAGAAAACTACACAACAACTGAAAAAGAACTTTTAGCAATCATTTTCGCTTTTGATAAATTCCGGCCGTATATCACGCTATCCAAAGTTATAGTTTTTACAGATCATTCTGCCTTGAAGTACCTCCTCTCTAAACTGGACGCCAAGCCGCGCCTTATTCGCTGGATCCTCTTACTTCAAGAATTCGACTTGGAAATCCGGGATAAGAGAGGAGCGGAAAATCTAGCGGCTGATCATCTTTCTCGATTAGAAAACCCCGAGATAGGTATGTTAAACGAAAATTCTCTTAATGATTCTTTCCCGGATGAACAACTTTTAAATGTTTCTTCTTCTACTCCCTGGTTTGCCGATCTGCCCAATTATCTTGTGGCCCGCGTACTCCCAAAAGAGTACTCATCTCAGCAAAAGAAGAAATTCTTTTCTGAGTTGAAGTATTATTTTTGGGAGGACCCCTTTCTATTTCGCATTTGTGCGGATCAGGTGGTAAGACGATGCGTTTCCCGGGAAGAAGGTTTTAAAATTTTAAGGCATGTTCATGAAGGTCCAACTGGCGGGCATTATCAAGCAAACCGCACCGCCCACAAAGTACTTAGTGCTGGCTTTTATTGGCCAAGCATATTCAAAGATGCTCAAATCTTTGTGAGCGGATGTGATCGATGCCAACGGACCGGAAACATATCAAATAAAAATGAAATGGAACAAAATTATTACCTTGAATGTGAGATTTTTGATTTATGGGGCATCGACTTTGTCGGCCTGTTTCCTTCAAGTTTGGGTAATCAATATATTTTAGTCGCGGTAGATTATGTTTCTCGTTGGGCAGAAGCCCAAGCTCTTCCAAGTAATGATGCCCGCGTTGTGATTTCTTTTTTAAAAAAAATTGTTCTCTCATTTTGGTTTCCCTCGAGCTATCGTTAGTGATAGAGGAAGTCATTTCTGTAACGCCCAACTCACTAAAGTTTTAATCAAATATGGCGTTACGCATAAACTTTCCACCGCTTATCACCCCCAAACTAACGGTCAGGTCGAGGTTGTCAATCGGGAGCTCAAAAGAATTTTAGAAAAAACTGTTCTACTTCTCGCAAAGATTGGTCTTTAAAATTAGATGATGCTCTTTGGGCTTATCGGACGGCGTACAAGACCGCTATCGGTTGTACTCCCTTCCGATTGGTCTATGGAAAATCGTGTCATCTCCCGGTTGAAGTAGAACACCGCGCGTATTGGGCACTGAAATTTTTTAATTTTAATCCGCGCTCAGTCGGCGAGCATAGAAAAAATCAATTGAATGAACTCGACGAGTGGCGAGCGTTCGCTTATGAAAATAACAAACTTTTTAAAGAACGTACAAAATTTTATCACGATAAGAACTTACGCCACCCTAAAACGTTTAAACCAGGCGATCAAGTTCTTCTCTTTAATTCACGTTTACGTATTTTTCCTGGCAAGCTTAAATCTCGATGGTCTGGACCGTTTACTGTCAAAGAGGTTTCTCTGTACGGAACTGTTTTAATTTCGCACCCGGATAAGGGTGAATTTAAAGTGAATGGTCATCGACTGAAACTATATTTCTCTAATGATTTGATGTCTCCTGAAAAGGAGCAAGTTTTATTCATTTCGTAATTTTTATCTTATTGTGGAACTTTGTTTTTAAAGTGGAACTTTTATTATGGACTTATTATTATCAAACCTTTTATTCGAACATTATGTATTGTTTAAATAAGAACAATCTTGGGATCTCGCCCAAGTTCTTTTTCTGCATTAATTTTTGTACTATGTTCTTCCTCCTGGTGGCCCAAACGCTTCAAAGTTCGCGGTTGCCGCTCCGACGTTGCTGATTTCAAGAAGGCTCAAATCATACCTGCTGATGATCGAGTCACTAAAATGCAAGCATGGGGGAGCGAATCCACATACGGCCTCACAAACCCGGGGAAGTCCTGTTTTTTTTTCTTTCCTAGTTATTATTTACTGCATTTCTTCTCTTTCCCTATCTCCTCCTCTTTCTCGTTTTCTTTTTCATTGAGGGCAATGAATGGCTTAAGCATGGGGGAGGGTTTCATTGTTTAGGGTTTAGGGTTTCATTGTTTTTCTCTTTTTCCTTTTTTCAAAAAAAAATATAAAAATCAAAAATATTGTAGTTTTCTCTACTTTGTCTTTAAGGTTTATTAAAAATCCAAAAAAAATTAGAAAATACAAAATCCAAAAAAATTTAGTATCTATTTGAAGATCAAAATCAAAAAATTATTTTCTATCTTTATTTTTATGCGTCTTCTAGTGATGTGTATGCCCGAGCAGTTCTTTTGTTCTAAGTAGAATTTCTTGAATCAGTTTTCTAAATTTATTATTCTAACATAGTTTAGTTTTACTATTTTCTACTTCTTAAATATAGGCATCCATTTTTCTAGTTCTTAAGTTAGCAAATGTAGTATTTCTTTTTATTCGGTTTTGTTGCGTATGAATGGTTGCTAGTTAACGTTATCGCTTTTTCATTTTGGGGTAATGCTTTCTTGGTGTCTAGAACTTGTCTTTAGCGACTCTCGAAGCATTTGCGTTGTTTGTTCACGATCTTTAGAAATGATTTAGGCCATCCTTTTGACCCGTTTGAGCCTTTTTGCCCACCGAAAATTTTACCCTTGCTAAAATAATTTTGGGCCTTTTCCCTTTTTCTTTGTTTAGCTCCACCTTCCAATTTTCACCAAAGCCAAAAGGCCCTTCCTATTTCACACTTGACTTTGCGCTTTATTTAAATATCATTATTGTGATGGGAAGTATTTTTGAAAAATGGAAAGGAAATCTTTAGTTCGCATTTGGAGCTCTCTTTTGTGTAATGAAAAAAAAATGATTATAAAAAAAAAATGAAAATGAAATCCAAAAAAAGAAGTTATTTTTGGCCAAGTATGAAAAGAAAAATTTTATGGCCTTGTGTTTGTTTTCCTTTAGTTTGAATTGGAGAAAATGACATACTTGTCATTTCTCATCCTTGTAATTTTATGTTTATTTAAAGCTCACCCTTGGTTTAGTGTGTTAGCCATCATTTTTATCTTTGAATTCCAATTCCCAATCATTTACCTAAACCATGTATTTACGCCTATTAAGCCCTTTTGATCTTTAGAACGTGACACAAACCTGCGTAGTGGAGAGAGTGTGAACGGACAAGCCTATGGCCACCATCATTGATGGATTTCTTTGGAGATTATCTTGAGATGATTTAGGGGTAATCGTTATTCTAGCAACATAGTAATTCGTCTAATGCACCGTTTATTTAGAAACTCTATATGTTTGTTTTTCTTATTTTCCTAAACTTTTGGATGTCTTGTTTTAGGAATTTAGAAATGTGTAATCCTTCTTTATGTTTTGATAATATTTTTAGGTCTCCTCTTTCAAGTTCTCTATTTCAGATATCTCACTTCACTAGTTGCTAGCATAGAAATTAGGATGGTTTAATTTTTCGCAATTTGGTTTTCTTAATTATGCAATTTAAAAATTATTTTCCTTTTTTGTTTCCCCTCTATTTGATTTCTTTTGCTTGAGGGCAAGCAAAGCCTAAGCATGGGGGAGTTTGATGACTAGCTTTTAGTCATCGTTTTTAGGTTAGTTTAGTTTAAATTTTCTTAGTTTTAATTATATTTTCTTTGCATTTTATGGTTGTTAAGCTTTAATATTGTTATTTTATGATCTTATGTTATTTTATGTTATGTTATGCTTTAATGTTGTTATTTTATGTTTTTATGTTTGTTATAAATAATTTTGTTATGTTTGTTATTTTATGTGCTAATGTTTGTTAAGTGTAATGTTGTTATTTTTATTTTGTTGATTTTCTTTTTGTTAAAGTGTTAATGATGTTGCTTTATGTTTGTTCTTTTTTATTTTATGTTTGTTAAGTGTTAATTATGTTTTATATTTTATGTTTGTTATTATGTCTTAACTAATGTTTTATTTTATTTTATTTTGTAGGAATGTTGTCGCCGCCACCATCACCGCCATCGTCGCGCCGTCAATAATGATGCCGCATCGCTTCGCCGCACCATCTTCCAAGCTACACCAGTCTAAGAAATTAACTCCGCTTCGCCGCGCCATCTTCGCCAACTCCGCAAGCTCATGCCGCACAAGTCCAAGCTACACAACGCCATCGTCGTCATTTATTTCATGCATGCAGCCACCTGGAATCTTTCCATCAACCCACCATGCAATCACCACTCACGTAATTACCTCCTCATTCCATGCAATTCATATTTATCTCCATTTAATATGGCTGCCCACATTCATGACTCACGCCACCTCCATTTTATACAGCCACCTTTGCATGCTCCCATTCATGCATTGGCCGATCCACTCTCTCATCCCCTCTCTCTTTTTTTTTTAATTTCTTCTCTCCTCTTTATTTCTTATTCATCTCCCCTTCTTCTATTTTCTATTTTATTTTATTTACTTCTTAAATAGAAAACATTGCATTTGGCCACCTCTCTCCTCCTCATTTAAACCCATGCATGCATTCTTCCATTCATGCATTTCCTTTCTCTCTCCCTCATCAAATCATTCATGCACCTTCTCCTCCATTTAGAATCTTCCCCCTCATCTATAAAAGGAACCCCTATCTCAAGCATGAGGGAGGTTGGAAGTAGAGAAGAATTATAGTGCTAGTAGTGATATTGTGTAAGCTTTTGAAAGTTCTTCTTGTTGTTCTTGTTCTTAGATTATTGTAATCCTTTTTAGTATAATTTTATTGTTCTTGTAATTCTCTTATTGTACTTCTTTTCTATCTATCAATTAAAATGTTTTCTTTCTCCAATATCGTCGTTTCTATTTCCATTATGCGTAGCTAATTTTCCGTTAGCGTTTGATCAAGAGGATCCATGAAATGAGATGAGATTTCTTTTTATATCTTAGTTTTGCTTTTGTTTAAATTATTCTCGATCCTTCTTTGATTTATTTTTGCGTCGACTCCGTATTTCCGGTATACGGTAGTAGGCCCTTGATCTCATTTCATAATAGTCGAGAGACTCATTGATTTGAAAGATCACTCAAAGAAGGAAGGAGTTGCACGCACCCCTAGAGATAGGATGACGTAAATCCTCCGGATTGGAGTCAAATCCAATAGTGCGGTTCACTTCGATAATGCGGCTTTAAACCTGTTTGTTTTACGAAGAGATTCGGAACAAACCGTTTATAAGTTAGGAGGTTTAGTACTCTAGCGAGACTATCTCTCATTTTCGGAACCGCCACGGTCAAGAATTATTTTGCAATCGTAGAACTAAATTTTACTACTCTCTTGTCTATTTTCATGGTGAAACTTTGATCAAACGCTATTTTCTTAATCTGATTTTATCATTTTAATTTCGTCTTAAAAATTCTCAAAATCACCCAACACTCGTACGGTGGGATAATAGTAGAAAGCGTGAGTAGTAATACTTGACAGCCCCGTGTTATAAATACGACCTTGGTACTACAATTTGATAGGTACACTTGCCTCATCGGGTTGATAGTAAATTAATCATCAGTAATTATCCAAAATTGGAAGTTAAAGAAGGAACCACCAAAAATACTTGTCCAAAAATTATGGTGAAATTACCAGACCTCTATAATAATCAAAATAGTTTACTGGCTGAGTTTCATAATTTATCAAAACCATTTAGTCACATAAATAAATATTTTAATAAAATCCAAACTAGGGAACATTGTGAAGTAACCTACTGATAAATAATTCCAAAATTTGTACAAAAAATCACAAAGCTTTCTAATTCCCTAAAATGTCCTATCACCAAGTTTCACAATTTTTCTAAAGAATTATTGGCCCTCATATATTTATCATAATCATAAGACAAAATAGTTGACTGGGGAATGAAGTACAAATTAAATCAATTCCAAAATTACACAAAAAATACCAGAGGTTTATATCATGATTATTTGAGCACTACCAAACTTTCATCAAAATCCAGGATAAATTGAGCATGTAAATTCCTCTTATAAGAACGTGCCCAAAAAGGTTATCACCTAATTCAGAGGGGACAAGTGTTTCTAAAATTCTCATAAAATTACCTAGGGCATATTTACACCATATGAACTTATCTACCAAGTTCCATGACCATTCAAGGAAATATGACCCTATGTCCTTCATAAGGCTCAAAGTGCGCCCCTAGGGTTAGAATTAGGGATCTAGGGCACATGCACCCCAAACCACCCCAAACCACTCATGGGGGCGTTTTATATGATTCTAAACCATTGACCAAAGTTTCATCACTTTTGGATGAGGATTGACCCCTTAAATCCACCAAGAGCACTTTTGACCTAAACATGCCTAGTTTGACCAAGCTTGGGTTAATTAATTACCCAATAAAATCAGTCCCAATTAGGATGAAATTTTTACCAGAGTCATGTTATGACTCTAAGGGACACCCACCAAAATTTGGAGGGGTTTGGAGGTCATTAGACTATATAATTAATTTATGTATGAATTATTAAATTTTCCTTAGAAAAAGTTTATCCAAAAATTCCCATTTTTGGATATGATTAGGGCGTGGGTAAAATTAGACTAGGCTCAAAATTTAAGGCCATTTGGATGGCTGGTTTAGTGTGGGCACTCAGATCAAGATCTGGTTAACACTTTGGACATGTTGCACCATTTTGAGTGTTGTGGTTAGACCACTGACCCAAATTGGATAAAATTAATTTTAAATTATAGTAGACTTCAGGGGCTACAAGTTTGGTGTTGACCACTTTTCCTGTAGAGGGCCCTAAGTATTTTCTATATTTATTTCTAACAACAACCAGTATAGGGACAGAAAATTTAATTATCTATTATATTAACACAAGATCTGTGCACAGATCTTAAAGCAAATCCGAAGGCATCCCTTCATCTTCCTCCTCCAGCCAACGGTGGATATTGCCCCGACCTGTAGCCTTTCTACCCTAGTTTTCTCGGCCACCCACGCCCCTCCTCGGCAGGCCAGTGCCACCACCGCCTTCCTTGAGGTGGTGGCCAGCGATGGGAAGTCTTGGTCGGCCGGTGGTGGCCGAAACTAGGGGTTTTGGCGAGAAGAAAAAACCCTCCAAAATGGAGATTTCGGCCATTCTGATTGGGGACCAATTGGCCCCAATCCTTGCCGATTTTTGATGTGGATCTATCCACTGGAGAAGAGGAGAAGAACCAGACCTGTGTGGAGCCTTGAAGCCTTGCCGATTGGCCCATCACCATGGCCGACCTTGGATCTTGGATGCCATGGAAACCTCCACACCAAGTTATACGATTTCTTCAGGTAAGTGGGGGAAATGGTCCTCTCAGTCCTCTGATGGAGTTATAAGGTTCAATTGGGTGAGAGGGAGTGTCATGGCATCAATTGCCATGAAGGCCATTAATGGCCAATTTCGGCCATGGTGAAAATCCAGCAATTCAGCCCCCATGTGGGCTGGAAAAACTCCTAAACTTCTTGTAACAGCCAGAGGAGATGAATCCCCATCAATTGGGAGATCAATTGGCCTCCCTTCGCCATGAATGTCATTACTCCTCTCTTTCTTTCTCCACCATTTTTGGGGAAAATGGTATTTTCTCTCTCCTGGTCAAATTCTCTGAAATTGAATGGCAATTTCAGTAACTCCCAACCCATTAGCTGGTGGACCGCCTCAATTGGGTCTAGCCCAAGTGGATTCGGCTTGATTAGGTCAAAATAGGTCGTTTTGACCAAAATTTAGGGTGGAATTGACTTTGGTCAATTTGAACATTTGGGTTGACCCCAATGGGTGGCTAGTGACCCATTGGCCTCTCTTAAGGGTTAGGAAGGTCTAGGTAGGGTCAATTTGGAAAAGTGGAGGCCAATTGACCTACGATAGGGCAATTTGACCAAAACTGGGCTAGAGTTAACTTTGGTCAAATTGGCCAAATTGGTGGCCCCATGATGGCGATTTTAGGTCCACTGGGTCCCCAATATACTTATATGGGTAGGATCAAAGTCAATTTGGCATGGTGGATGTTAATTGACCCTAATTATGCTACTTTGACCAGTTTGGGGTTAATGTTGACTTTGGTCAACGTGGCCTCTTTGGTTGACCCCAGTGGGTCCTTGGTGCTCTAAGGGACCCTCCAAGGGTTAGGGATGTTATGGTGGGGTCAAAGGGTCAAGGTGAGGCCCTAACATCCAAATCTGGGATTGCTAACTGGAAATTGCTATTTGCAGACCACTGTGGTTTTCCTCCTTCTTGCCTAAGTTCACATGGTCTTTTGTGCTTCCAAGGGTTTTGTCATGACCTAGTCATGACAAAACCACTCCAGTGGTCTAGTTGTTTGGGGGATGTTACAAATCCCAATAAACAAAAATAATAATTTTGTCCCTGAAATTCAGGTTAGGCTTGCGGGATTTTCACTCTACGTAACATCCCCTAAGAATTGAAATTATTCCTGACTCAAAGAACACCAACTATCTCCACTACATCAGTTCTAGTGGCTCCCCAGTGTGCTCCTCCTATCCATGATTTTTACCTACGGAACCTTCTTGTGCTGCAAGACTCGCACTGTCATATCGTCTATCCTGACCGGCTCCGCGCAAACTAATCAATCAAAAGTTACTGGCCCATCCGTAATGGATATATGCTGCTATGTCCGTACTAGAGCTATCCTGAGGGAGGAGACATGGAAGACATCATGCAAACCTGCTACCTCCGGTGGTAGCTCCATTCTATAAGCCAACGGGTCGATCCACTCAGGATCCTATAGAGCCCCATTTATCTTAGAATGAGCTTCTTCCGCCCGCATACCCGCGAGGCTCTATGCATCAGACATATCTTCAAGAACACCTAGTCTCCCACCTGGAACTCTACTGCACGAAGCCACACATCGTAATACTTAGCCTACATGTTCTAGGCTTCCAACAGCCTAACTCAAATCAGTCCCACCCGGGCATCCGTGTCCTTCACAAATTCAGAGCCGAGTGTCTTTAAATCCTCATCCTGGGTCCAAGAAGGTGGAATTCTGCGCCTTTATCCCTCTGAGGGTGGAAAGTTGTGTTGAACATCAATCAGGAGCCCAGATAAGCCTGGGTTGATCTTCACCTCTTGGACATAATCTGTCCATCCAGATCCGACACGATCATCTTGGGTACACCACGATAATGGACAAACTTCTCATCAAATCCCATCAAACACCCATGGGAGTATCCTTCCGGCCTGGGGTGACCCTAACTACTTTGGTCAATCTATCCTCAATGTTCCAAATAAACTTATGCCCAGAGTGGGGATGTGGTAACCTGTGTATGAAATCTGTAATTATATCCTCGAAATTCTTCTCCAACGTGGGCAGTGGCTGGGGTAGTTCTCCATAGACTTTTGCACTTGGCCTTCACCAGTCGACAAACCACACCGTGCATCACCAATCCTATGACGTCTTTCTTTATTTTGGGAAACACACGCACCAGAATACACCATTTTTTCGGTGACTAAAGCTCTTATTTGTAAGGGTAAAAAATGCCTCAATAAAGTTTTCTCTACACGTTCAGATTCTTATTCATCCAAGTACGTCCGAGTGATCAATCATCTCCACTCTATGACTTATCCAGTTCTTACTAGTGGTGGAATTATTCAGATCATCAAGCGTCCCAATCATCCTCAAAATTTAAGGGGGTGCACTTGTGAATCTTATGAGCATATGTTAGCCAACCAACACTAGTATCAATGTTTGTAAGATGACTCCAAATCAGTTTCTATTTTGAATTTGATTCATAATGTATGCGAGTAAAATATTTTGAAACCCTAAGATTTCCACAATTCCATTTCATCAAGGAAATATCATCACTTTTATGTCTCCAAATTCCTATCACTTACCATATATTAGTCTTGGTCACTTTCATGTTGTCCAAAGTAAGGTAAGAATTAGATCGTTCATACCACAGTAACCTTAAATTTTATATTCTAAATCCAGTAATTCAATATTTAAGATCTCTGGTTATTCATCATCATAGCTTCCATGGTTTGGAGATTACTCTGACAATCTTACATTTCTAATGCTTCAACTAAGGTCAAGTCGTTGTTCGATCAACGATGTCTATCTATTGTCCTGGTAATAGTACAAGTCACCATTCCAAATGTGCTTTTATAGAATCTCATCTTCTCCCAAGTAACATCCGCTATGATCCACTTCAAAATCGCTATGTTCACGACGCAACTCTATCAAAATTAAGTCTAAGGGAAACCTCAAGTAAGTAACCAATTTGCCCAATAAATAGAAGATAAGCCAATATCTATTTTGGGCTAAGTATCTTTGATATCACCATGTTATATTCGCCCCAAGTATGCAAATAATTCTTAGGGCACACAACCTTAGACTTGGGGTTCTATCTTGAGGCTTGTTGGTACATTCCAAACTTTAGACTCTTCAAGGTACCCTCTACGACAACCTTATCAATGTCAACATGTGACCCAATCCAAAATGGGTCTCTTCCGAATTTGAATTCTTATCCGACCCTCGGTGTTTGTCATGGTGGCTGTCCTAATGTAAACATGTCACCGGTATGAGGGTTGAGTCTACGACTCCCCTACCATTCCGCTTATGTGTTAATCTCCTTAAGGCGGTCCTATCAGTTTAGATAATCTTGGTATGTGAAGTAGGGACAACAAAGTTTATGGATAAAAAGATTCAGTTAAAAGTGGACTTTTTAATGTGATTCCCCATATGGGCACACCATTGCTTCCGCTATTTAGTTTGTCCTCAAAATAAATTCGTGCGTGGTGGCCCAGGGTTTGTGGACTTATTTTCTTCGGATCGAGGTTTCCTCTGATACCATTTATAAGACCCCTTTTTTTGCTACAAAACCGGGTCTTATGCCCAGAACCGCCGCTTTGCTGTGACACCAACACATGGGAAGGTCGCCACTACGAAACGCCGATCCTGCCGGCCATATCAATCACAAAAGAATAAAAATATCCATACATAATAACCGAATAAAAAGATCGTTACAATAATAAAGGGCTCATGCCCTGTACATCATCTCCTCCTCCATCTGCCATTCACTCACTGATCCTAAAACTGGTACTCCTATACTAGATTGTCCTGCCTCCATCTGCACCGGCCTCTGGTGCTGCTTCGACTCCTCGGTCCCCTAAAATGATATGGTCCACCGACCGTTAGTAAAAAAGACTAAACCTTATGTGTTGATGTTAAAATTGTACCACGCCCACGATGCTCCAGCTTTGTGAGACGAGACAGGTTAACCGTTAAGCAGTTGGTTACTTGAGTCGCAAATGAAGAGATGAGAGAAAGAGAGAAAAGAGAGGGTCACTAGCTTGCGGTGAGGCCAGACTTCGCCTGTCGCGGCAAATGCCACTCCTGCGGCGGGCTTTCCCTTTATTTAATAATCTGTATTACAGCTTGCCGTTCTAAGTACATGGAAACAGAATGAATACAAGAGAGTGGCAGGTAAGAAAATAAAGACGCCGAAGCCACTTGGAATGCCAGCCCGCTCAGGGCCACTGCCAGGCCGCCCGAATTAGCTGCCCAAGTCTAACAGCCCGAACTGCTTGCTGAGGTCTCCCGGGCTAGTCAGCATGAGATAGCGAGATAGGCCGCTGCTAGGTGCGGTCTGGCTGTTTCTAGCCGCCGGTTTGGTCCCCCCTTTGGTCGTCCCTCTGACGAGGTATGGGGGCCTATTTATAGGTCTGGGGAGGAATCTTTTGGGATCGAATGACGTCATCACCTGGGCGAACTGGGAGGGAGACCGCCCCTACTGGCAGTTTGAGGAAGATCACCCCCAAGCGGGGCAGTTTGACGAAGGCCGCCCCTACAGGAGGTTTGAGGAAGACCGCCCAAGCTGGGCGATTTGACGAAGGCCGCCCCTACGGGCGGTTTGAGGAAGACCTCCCTAAGCTGGGCGGTTTGACGAAGGCTACCCCTACGGGCGGTTTGAGGAAGACCGCCCCCAAGCTGGGCTGTTTGACGAAGGCCGCCCCTACGGGCGGTTTGAGGAAGACTGCCCCAAGCTGGGCGGTTTGACGAAGGCCGCCCCTATGGGCAGTTTGAGGAAGACCGCCCCCAAGCTGGGTGATTTGACGAAGGCCGCCCCTACAGGTGGTTTGAGGAAGACCGCCCCCAAGCCGGGCAGTTTGACGAAGGTGGGCCGCCCCTACGGGCGGTTTGAGAAAAACCGCCCCCAAGTTGGGTGGTTTGAGGAGGTTGTCCGGCCTATCTGAGCGGGTTGAATCTTCTTAACCACGTGACCTGCAGAGAAAGGCAGGATAAACCTCCTAGGAAAGGATCGCTGATTTCTGGGTCAACATAATCCCCGCACTTTTTCAAGTTTCTAAGAAACTTCGAAAAAGTAGGCACTGACCCACAAAAATCGTGGTCCGTCTCTGATAAACTGTTAAAAAACTGAGAAAGAGTGAGGGGACAAGTGCCTGATGTCCCTCCACAAAGGAACTGGTGAATGCTTATTCTTTCTCCTACAAGGGAGAAGAGTCATAGCAGGTATAAGACACAATTCGCAAGTACCTGAAGGGAACTTGCAAATATCAGCTCATTTTGATATCTGAGGAGGACTTGTAAGTATCTGCTAGTCTCTGAAGAGAACTCGACAAGTAGGTAAAGAAAAATGTAGCGCGGGTACCAAGAGGGAACTTGTGAACACATGTTCTCTGCAAAAGAGAACTTAGAGCAGGTATAAAAGAATTTAAAATGCGAGTACCTGAAGAAAACTCGCGATCACCTGCTAATCTCTGCAAAATAGAATTTAAAAGAGGTATAAACATAATTTATAATGCGAGTACCTGAAGAGGACTCGCAATCACCTGCTAATCTCTGCAAAAGAGAATTTAAAGCAGGTACTAAAGAATTTAACGCGAGTACCTGAAGAAAACTCGCGATCACCTACTAATCTATGAAAAAAGAGAACTCAAGAGTAGGTATAAAAAGAATTTATAATGCGAGTACCTGAAGAGAACTTGCGATCACCTGCTATTCTCTACAAAAGAGAACTCAAAGCAGGTATTAAAGAATTTAACGCGAGTACTTGAAGAGAACTCGCGATCACATGCTAATCTCTGCAAAAGAGAACTCAATAGCAGGTATAAAAAGAATTTATAACGCGAGTACCTAAAGAGAACTCACAATCACCTGCTAATCTCTGCAAAAGAGAACTCCAAGCAGGTATTAAAGAATTTAACTCGAGTACCTGAAGAGAACTCCCGATAACCTGCTAATCTCTGCAAAAGAGAACTCAAGAGCAGGTATAAAAAGAATTTATAACGCGAGTACCTGAAGAAAACTCACGATCACCTGCTAATCTCTGCAAAAGAGAACTCAAAGCAGGTATTAAAGAATTTTAATGCGAGTACCTGAAGAGAACTCGCGATCACCTGCTAATCTCTGCAAAAGAGAAATCAAAGCAGGTATTAAAGAATTTTAACGCGAGTACCTGAAGAGAACTCGCGATCACCTGCTATTCTCTGCAAAAGAGAACTCAAGAGCAGGTATAAAATGAATTTATAACGCGAGTACCTGAAGAAAACTCGCGATCACCTGCTAATCTCTGCAAAAGAGAACTCAAAGCAGGTATTAAAGAATTTAACGCAAGTACCTGAAGAGAACTCGCAATCACATGTTCATTTTTACAAGGGATATATATAAAGAACAGGTGTTCATATAAATATTCCCAGAAGAGAAGTTTTGGGTGCTTTGACACAACGTGGTGATATTCACCTCATATAAATATTCACCTCATTTTCACAGAAGAGAGGGATATGAGAATAATATCTTACTTATAAGCAGGGAGCTATCATAGCATCTATATCAGATGCAAGAAAGAAATAACAATGCTCAATCAGAGCAACCACCATAATGTGGATATAAAGCTGAAACTGCATTGGGGCGACCATCAAAAGATGGGTTTGATTTCCTTATAAAGATTTGGGAGACCATCGAAAGATGGATTTGATTGCCTTAGAAGGATTTGGGCGACCATCGAAAGATGGGTTTGACTGCCTTAGAAAGATTTGGGCGACCATCGAAAGATGGGTTTGATTGCCTTTAAAGATTTGGGCGACCATTGAAAGATGGGTTTGATTGCCTTTAAAGATTTGGGCGACCATCAAAAGATGGGTTTGATTGCCTTTAAAGATTTGGGAGACCATCGAAAGTTGGGTTTGATTGCCTTTAAAGATTTGGGCGACCATCGAAAGATGGGTTTGATTGCCACAGTATTTACAAGCCATGTTTAACCATGTACGCATTTGAAGGAAAAAGTTAGTGCAAACACAATTGGAAATGCATTAAGATGAGCTTTGAGACAAACCTTTCTGTCAAAGAAGTAGGTCTCGCATTAAGTGAATATCCAATATTGCTAGGAAAGATTTTGCAATAATATTTTTAAGCAACATATTCTCGCAATTTGCCTTCTTTTAGCAATTTCCCTACAAGCTTATGTAGAGCTCGACACTTTTCTGTATCATGACCCACACACATGTGGTATTGACAAAACAAGTCTTTGTGACAACCCCTATGATCAGGTCGTAGGATAGAAGGTCTCGTAAAACCAGGTTTATGCTGGACAATCTGAAGAACTTCTTTCATAGAGATAGTTAAACTTGTATGCCTTCCTCGGAACTTATCTTGCTTATATGGGCGAGGACAATTACATGACTTGTAATCATAAGCCTGAGTTGAGATATTAGGATTGACAAGACATAACTCTGATTGATTTAGCTGCAGGATGCTTTGAGAAGCAGATAGACGCACATAATCATAGCATATTTCATATTGAGATGATAAGTTGGGACCTTGTTCATATTCTAACAAATAGCCACAGTGATTGATAGGAAGATGATCATGAGAAGAATAATCCTTCTGTTGTTGTTTCGGCCTATGAATTACAGAAGCAAAATAATCAGGGTTCACATCCTCACCCTTAATGAACTGATTTGCTATTTCAATAAGATGAGCATAAGATTTTGGCTCATTCATGGTGACTTCGAACTTAAGAGGACCTTCTTGGAGACCATTAATTAAGGCATGTTTATAGAGACTTTGATCGGCATTAACAACATCAAGGATTTCTTTTTGGAAGCTATCGGTGAAGTGAGCTGTGGATTCGTGATCCATTTGCTTGATCTGAAAAAAGAGCCGGTAGACCTCTCTTACGCTTCCTTAAAGTACTGAACCATAAGTGAAATTCTCTTTGAAGATCCCCGAAGCAATTGATTGATTGAGGTGGTAAATGATAGAACCAATACAGAACTTGATCGTCAAAAGTCATGATGAGAAGTTTACACTTGATACCATCTGATAGAGTTCTTAGTGAAGTAGCCGCCTCAAAGGCTTGCAGATGAAAAAATGGATCACTCATTCCAGAATAGACTGGTAGATGAGGCTCTTTGAGATCATTTGGGACTACTTCCCAATGATTTTTGTATGATAATTGGGAAGGTTCTTGTTCTTCTCCTACAGGAACTATTAGTCTATCAACTAGGTAAGGGAGATCACCCATACTAACCTTATGAGACTCATGATGAGGAATAGAGAGTTCTGCTGCTTCAGGTTGTAACAAATGTTCTAGATTTTTGCTAGAAGGCTTGTCATTAGTAGCTGCTGTAGTATTAAGTTGAGAATCCACTTATCTTTCGAGGTGGCGATCTCTACTAATAACGAGTTGATGTCGCTACTTTGGACAAGAACTTCGAGATGATTGGAAGGATGTTCGAGGCCTTCTGACGGATGATCCATGAAAATAGGAGTCGGCGAAAGAGAAAAACTGAAACAACTTCTACACGGAGCCGAGTTTTTGAAATTTGAGGGATAAAAAATTCCTGAACGAGGAACCCGGTTCAATATTTGGATAGTTCAGGTCGAGCCGGTCGTGGCGTGCTTTGAATTTCCGAATTCCGACACCCGGATCAAAAGTTATGGCCGTTTTAAAATTGAATGTATTTTAGGCCAAATCTCGCATCTTCATCGCAACTGTTGTTTATCAACCACTCAATAACTGAAGGTCGCGTATTTTTGTTGATGCCAAAATTGTACCACGCCCACGATGCTCCAGCTTTGTGAGACGAGATGGGTTAACCATTGAGCAGCTGGTTACTTGAGTCACAAATGAAGAGATGAGAGAAAGAGAGAGAAGAGAGGGCCGCTAGCTTGCGGCGAGGCCAGAATTTGACCGCCGCTGCAAATGCCACCTCTGCAGCGGGCTTTCCCTTTATTTAATAATCTGTATTACAGCTTGTCGTTCTTAGTATATGGAAACAGAACGAATACAAGAGAGTGGCAGGTAAGAAAAGAAAGCCGTCAAAGCCACTTGGAATGCCAGCCCGGTCAGGGCCACTGCCAGGCCGCCTGAATTAGCTGCCCAAGTCTAACCGCCCGGACTTCTTACTGAGGCCACCCGGGCTAGTCAACAGGAGAACGCTAGATAGGCCGCTGCTAGGTGCAGTCTGGCTATTTCTATCCGCCGGTTTGATCCCCCCATTTGGCCGTCCCTCTGAAGAGGTATGGGGGCCTATTTATAGGTCTGTGGAGGAATCTTCTGGAATCGAATGCCGTCATCACCTGGGCGAACTGGGAGGGAGACCGCCCATGCTGGCAGTTTGAGGAAGACCGCCCCCAAGCTGGGCGATTTGATGAAGGCCTCCCCTACGGGCGGTTTGAGGAAGACCTCCCCCAAGCTGGGCGGTTTGACGAAGGCCTCCCCTACGGGCGGTTTGAGGAAGACCGCCCCCAAGCTGGGTGGTTTGATGAAGGCTTTTAGGGTTTAGGGTTTAGGGTTGATGAAAGCTCCTCCCCCTTTTTTCACGTGAAACATACCTCACATCTACATATATATTTATATATATAAATCATGGCTCTAATTTTAGGCAAGAGATAGAGCTCTCTCTCTCTAAATTAACATCATTAATTGGCCCGGGTGATTTCCTTGCATGGTATTTTCATGCATGGCATTGCTAAAAAAAGATCTGAACCAAAAATAACATAAGCGAGGTGACCAGAACAACTTGTTGAGGGAGAGAGATCATCGGAACAACCATCACCGAGGACCAGGTCTTTCTCTCTCCTAGCCATCTCGTTGAGAAGATAGAAAGAGATACATCATTAATCACAATCAGCCATCTCTCTCTTCTTGCTAGGGCTTCCTCATCTTCTCCCTCTCCCTCAGGAACCCTAACACAGAAAAGAGAAAATAAAAGAAAGCTCTGTTGTTCTTCATCTAAGAGAACAAACGATCTGAAAG
Source organism: Dactylorhiza incarnata (assembly GCA_033032865.1). Lineage (NCBI taxonomy): Eukaryota > Viridiplantae > Streptophyta > Magnoliopsida > Asparagales > Orchidaceae > Dactylorhiza > Dactylorhiza incarnata. Next base: position 2,892,362 of record JAWHQI010000224.1, read on the forward strand.
CTGCTCTTCATCACAAACACATAGCAGCCAAATCTAAATCAGCAGAAGTATAAAGGATCTGACATACAAAGCACCTGCAATTCATCACTATCTAAAGCAGGGGTTAATCAAGAGCAGATCCTGTGGAACATCTAATAGATTGTTCTCCATATAGTCCTCTCAAGAATTCTGAGAACAAAATTCCTGCAACCTTCTTTCTTCTCCTTCTTTCTCATTCTGTAAAAGAGTTTTATTAATCCCTCTTCAAAGGATTTAGTGATTCAAGATCTCCTTATCAAAAGATCTGGTGGTTCAAGATCTCCTTATCAAAAGATCTGGTGGTTCATGATCTCCTTGTCAAAAGATTAGTGGTCTAGGAGTCTCCTTATCAAAAGACTCAGGCACTATGGTGCATCCCTACCAGGTGGTAGAAGAGGGGAGTACTCACATTTTGGGGAACCTCTACAAGAATCTGTGTCTTCTGGTTGTCAATTTTCTGTGCTGTCCCCAAGTTCTTTCTATTATTTCTTGCACCTTATTTTGCCCGTGTTCTTGTTCAGCATAAATCCTTAGTTAAGTTTATTGTTTTCACAATTAGGATAGAAATAAATTTAAATCTCTATTCACCCCCCGCCCCTCTAGAGGATTCTCAGAGGCACACTGTGCACTTTCAATTGGTGTCAGAGGGAGGTTGATCATTAAGAGGGTAACACCTTGATCAAAAAGGCCTCCTACTCTTATTTTCTTTTATACACATATATTTCATAAAGAAAAATGAGTTCTAAGGATTATGCCTCAACAAGACCTCCAATATGTAATCTGAAGAAGTTTACACTCTGGAAGGTCAGAATAAAACTATATATGAATTCTATTGATGAAGAAATCTTCAATGTCATCCTCACAGGTCCCCTAGTTCCAATAAGGAAGGACACCCGTGGAAAAGTTATACAAACTTCAGTCGCCAGAGCAGAATGGACTGATGATGAGAAGAAGGTCAAGGAATGTGATGCCAAGGCCATGAACATATTGGTCTCAACTATGTCTGATGATATATTTCAGAAAGTTGCTGACTGCAACTCTGCAAAAGAGATCTGGGAATCTCTCTCCAGATTGGTTGAAGGAAGTTCTGATGAGAGGAAAGACAAAAAGGCTCTTCTCATATCTCAATATGAGAACTTTAAGAAAAAGGCTGATGAAAGCATTACAGCAATGTATGACAGATTCAGTCTCATCATAAATGAGCTGAGAGGGCTTGCAAGGAAATTTCTCTCACAGAAATTAATGACAAGCTCCTCATGTGCTTCCCCAGCACATAGGACTCTTGAATTTGGGCCATCAGAGATTCTAGATGCCTCAGAGAGATATCAACAGATGCTCTCTTGGGAAAGCTCAAATCCTATGAGCTTCTACTGAAAAGCAGAGCTGAGTCAGAAGCCCATGAGAGGACACCAACTCCTGAAGAGAGGACTCTTGCATTAAAGAATGCAGAAGCAGACTCCTCCTCCACTGAAGAGGAAATGTTTAATCTCTTGGCTAAGAGATTCAAAAAGTTGGGTTAGGACAGAAGAGTCCAGGAGAAGAGAGAGGAGCTCAAGAAAGCCAAGGTATGAGAAACTCCTAACTAGGAGGTTATCTGTTTCTCTTGCAGGAAGCCATGCCACATCTCTATTGAATGTCCTGAAGATGAAAAGAACAAGAAGAACATGCAAAAGAAGGAGCACAAGAGAAAATCCCTCATGAGAAATGGAAAGAGAGGAGAGAAAGGGTTCATAGCTGAGACCTGGAGTGACTCAGACTCTGAATCAAGCTCCTCCTCATCTGATGATGAAGAAGAAGGTGGACCAGAAGAAGCCTGTCTGATGGCCTTTGAAAATTCCACTGAGGATGTTGAGGCAAGCATCTTTGAATACTTTGACTTCTCCTCAACAGATTTCGAAGAGTACTTTCAGAAATTTTGCAAAGATTTTATCAACTAACAATAGGAACTTGAAACAGTTAAATTAGAACTAGAAGAAATTAAAATGGATCACCTATACTCAGTAAACTACAATATGAGAGGTGAGTTGTTTAGAAAAGAAAAGAAGAATATCTGTTATATATCAATAATTCAAACTTAGAGAAAGAAATCACAAAGGCAAAAGCCTTGGTGGACTCTTTAAATGGAAGGAGTCAAGAAATTAAAAATATGTCACAAAATCTCTCCAAGAGATTTGATCATCTTGATCAAGGACAATCCACCAGCACACAAATCCCTAGCAAACATGCTTGGGAAAACCATGTGTCATCATTTAGGTCTGAATCCTGTGAAGTTCTAGGTAATAATAATCCTGACAAACTTAACTTATTTAATAAGGGTAACATTAATAATCAACCAGGGATATTAGGAAAATACCCCCTAGAAAAATCAAACTTGAACAATACAATTCTTAATAAAAAGACAAATACGTCGAATAGAACTCGACACAATTTTATAGGTACGTCGACTATAATTCGACAAAGTTCAGCATATGCTTCAATATCCATTCGAAGAAGACGCGAGGATGCATCGAATTATATTCGACGCAACCAATGTTTTGCATCGAACAGTTATCGATGGAACTATGCAGACATGTCGAATGACATTCGACGCATCTCTAAGATTGCGTTGAATTCTTCTCGACGCATGTCTTCTGTACTAAATTTTCAATCATCTAAACCTCATTCCCTATCTATTCCTAGATGTTTTTGTTGTGCTAAATTCGGGCACATTGTAAGATATTGCTGGTGTACAACCCCGATATTCGCCAGGAAGTGTGCGGAGATTGAAAGATCAACAGGCGTGAGAAGTAATGAGGAGGGCGAGCCAGAGTCCATCGAAGGGCCCGCTCACATGAGGCAGGCGAGCAAGCCCCTCAGCAGCCGCTCACATGAGGCAAGCGAGCCAGTTCCCTGGTGGACGCTCGCAGGGAGCGGGCGAGCTAGGCTCTCGCCATCAGCTCGCAAGAAGTCATGCGAATCGGATTTTACATTTCGCGAGTGGAAGCCTCTGGTGTGGCTCGCCCAACAAGGGTCCAGGGATGTTTTTACCCAAAAAAACTGGTGGTCTATAGTTAGCCCCTCTAAACAGTGGAGTTTGGATGTTGGTAGACCATTTTGGGCTGCGTTTAGTAAGAAAGTAAGGCGTGATTCCATTATTAGCAGACCACGAGCAAAAAATATAAATAGATCTTGAAGGGCACCTTGGGAGAAGATTTGAGCTGGAGAACTCCGAGTTTCCTTCTCACTAGGCTCTCTTGGCTTAGCTCTCTAGCTCTCCAAGGTGCCCAGTCTCAGCTTTGGCTTGGGAGGGGAAGCGCTCAAAGATCTTTCGGGTTTGTGGTGGGACCTCCTCGCTGCGACCAAGGGTCTAAGTTCTGTTTTGAGTTTCCGGCTTGTTCCATCCAAGGAGCCAGTAAGGGCTAGCTACCCCTCAACTTGTTGAGGGGCCGAGCTTCACAAGAGACCAAGAAATTGGTTTCAACATTTTGGTGCGATGAGCGTGGAGTGTAGCTAGTCCAAGAAAGTTCCAAGGAAGGGACATGACAGGAGATGAATAACATGGCGAGGAGTTTTGCGGGTCACCACCGGTGGTGACGCCAAGGATGTTCTCGGACTTGAGGAGGGAAGTCCTCGACACCATCAAATTCGCCATCGCAGCGTTGTGAAGCGAGTTTGCGATCCCGGCGCCTCAGGTGTTCCCTCCCCCAGCGGCTGGAGAGAATGCCCCGGGAGGAAGGGCTAGGAAGGAGGTGGCAAGGGGGTTGGAACAAGACCTGGTTGGGCGAGAGCTATTCGCCAGCCCGCCTAGCGAGATTCCGGTGAGCGCGGTGCATGCGAGCCCAGCTCCGGCAAGCGCAGATCCCGTGGGTGTGGCCCCGGCAAGCGTAGCTCTCACAAGCATGGTTCCCGTGAGCTCAAGCCTAGTGAGAGAGCTCGTGGGGCGAGTGGAGCAGGAGTAGATGGCAGATGGGGGAAGCCCCTTTTGCGACGCACCCGTTCCGAAAGGATTCAGAGAGTGGGACAGGGTCTACTACCACGGGAAGGATGACCCCGTCCAACACCTGCAGTCGTTCGAAGACTCGGTCTCCATCAGGCCAATGTCGGATGCTTTTAAGTGTCCTCTCTTCGTCGTCACCCTGAAGGAGAAGGCCAGGGATTGGTTCCATCAACTCCCTGTGGGTTCAATCTACGCATTTCAAGACTTGTGTCGAAGCTTCTTATTGAGTTTCTCGACTTCGAAGAAGAGGAACAAGGACGCCGAGTCTCTCTTCAAGGTCAAGCAGGAACCCAGGGAGTCGTTAGCCCGCTACGCGGATCGATTTCAGGAGGATGTGCTGCTAACCCAGGAGATGCCTAGGTTTGCCCTCCAGCTTGCCTTCATGGTAGGGCTGAGGGAGAGTTTCATCAAAATGGGATTGAAGAGGAAGGCCCCAGTCTCCTACGAGGAGCTGATGGAGAGGGTGGTAGAGGAGATTGATGGGGAGGAGGCAAACCCGGAGCTCACCAGGAGGATAGCAATGCTCTGAGCCGGAGGTCAGGCAGCCAGAGGTAAGAAAGAGGGACGAGCCCAGATCCCCAGAGGTGGGGTGGAGGCAGCAAGGTGGAGGAGGTCAAGGTCAAGGGAGAGGTTTTTCCCCAGGAGGGGGACACTTCCATAGAGGCCAGGGGCTAGACCTCAGCTGGGGTGGAGGCAGGGTACGAGGCATATGCCTCCCCCACCTCAGCACGCGATGGCAATAGGGAGAGGAAGAGGACGAAGAGCAAGGGGTAGAGCAGGGGCAGCAGCCCGAAGGAGGAATAAGGGGGTGGAGGTCGAGAGGGGGGAGGTGGCGTTGCCGTATTCTGACTTCCATGACGAGGAAGGTTAAGCAACGGCCACTTTCCCGGAGTTCTTGGAAACAAAGAGGGCTAGAGCGCCGGAGCCGCGGCAGCAGTAACAGGTGAGGATTGAGGAGGTCCTGCCTCGGGTGCGAGGACAGGGTCGATGTGGGGACCCGAGGAGGGATCAGAGTGATCCATGGGGGTGTAGAGATTGAGTAAACCCGCAAGGCGAGTCTCCATACCATATATCGTCGGAGCGTAGCTTTGACCTCCCAAGCCCCACCCCCGGCAGAAAAAATTACTTTCACCCAGAGGGATATGCCGGGTCATGAAGACCCTTTCTGCGATGCGCTGGTCATCTAGACCGCCATTGAGAACTTCACGGTTTCCCAGATCCTCGTGGATAACGGAAGTTCAGTCAACGTCATCTTCAAGAAGGCGTTCGATGAAATGAAAGTGGAAAGCAAGAGGGTGTTGGCCTCGGATGGCCCGTTGTTTGGTTTCTTCGGGGAGAGGAAGGAGGTAGAAGGAGGAGTGGGACTCCACGTGGTCCTGGGTGGGGTGGGGGAGTCCCAGAATTGCCTCTTTGTCATAGTGGACGCCCCCAGCAACTATAGTGCCATCTTTGGACGGCCGCTTATCAGTGCGTTCTGCTGCGTCCCCTCCACCTTCCACCAATGCCTTAAGTTCAACTGGGGAGGAGTTCAGGTCCGGGTAAGGGGTGACCCTAAGGTAGCGAGGCAGTGCTACGTTACGGCCGTGAACACCATCTCCTGGATGGCCGAAGCAGAGGAGTGAGATCGGGAGATGAGGGAGTTGGCGGATCTCGGAGAGGAAGCAAAGGAGGAGAAGAAAGAGGAAGGAGGTCAGGCAGAGGAAGGAAGGGGGGAAGAGCTGATGGCGGTCAGAGAAAAATGAAGGGAGGAGGTGTCCGAAGTGTTCGCCTATGGCGAGGAGAAGGAAGGTATTTGGGGAGAACAGTCCCGGCTGGAGGCCGTGGATGAGGTTGTAAAGCTCAAGGTCACCACCTGGGATGGGGTGGTGGTAAAGGTCCGAATCAGCGGAGAGCTCGACATGGAGGAACAGAAGAAAATCCTAGCCTGCGTACAAAAGAACGTGGACGTCTTCTCTTGGAGTGCGGTAGAGATTCCTGGGATTGATGCGGACATGGCGTGCCACCGTCTCAACCTCGACCCCGGCTCCAGACCCATCTGCCAAAAGAAGAGAGCCATCGCCGACAAGCTGGATGGCCCCATCAGGGATGAGGTGGTTAAGCTCCTCCAAGCAAGGTTTGTATCGGAGATCCAGTACACAGGCTGGGTCTCCAATGTGGTTATGGTGAAAAAGGGGGGAGTTAAGTGGCGAATGTGTGTTTATTTCTCACTGCTTAATAAATCATGCCCCAAGGATTGCTACCCCCTACCTAGAATCGACGCGCTGGTTGATTCAGCCGTCCGCTTCTCTATGATGTCTTTTTTAGATGCGTTTTCAGGTTATCATCAAATCCGCATGCACCCCCCGATGTCAAGGACTCCTCCTTCATCACAGGGGATGTGTGTTATTGCTATAAAATGAAGCCCTTTGGGCTTAAAAATGCAGGGGCCACATAACAATGAATGATGGACATGGTCTTCCAAGGGCAGAAGGGAAGAAACCTGCAGGTCTATGTTGATGACCTCATGATAAAGAGCCGAGATCTCGAGTCCCACCTCCGAGACCTCGAAGAGACCTTTGAGACTTTGCGGAAGTATAAGATGAAGCTCAACCCCCTGAAGTGTGTCTTCGGGGCTAGCCGAGGAAAGTTCCTAGGTCACTTGCTCACCCCAGCAGGGGTGGAGCCTAATCCAGACTAAGTTAAGGCAATCATGGAATTTGGGTCACCAAGAAATTTGGAGGTTCAGAGCCTCACGAGAAAATTGGCCGGGCTTAGTAGGTTCCTCTCTAAGGCAGGTGAGAAGTGTGCACCCTTCTTCAAGGTACTAAGGGGAAACAAAAAATTTGAATGGACCTCAGTGTGTGTGGAAGCCTTCCAAGCTTTGAAGGAGCAGCTCGCTCAGACTCCTCTACTCCAGGGGCCAAGGTAGGGAGAGGATCTGCCCCTATACTTGTGGGTAGGATCCGAGGCAGTAAGTTCAGTGTTGGTCTGGGAAGAAGGGAGAAGGCAGCTTCCGATCTACTACGTCAGCCGAGTGCTGAGGAAGGCGGAGCACCAATATCCCATCTTAGAGAAATTAGCCTTCGCCTTGGTGGTGTCGGCCCGGAAGCTCTGGCCTTATTTCCAAGCGCATTCGATCAAGGTGGTGACCGACCACCCACTTCGCAAAGTTATGGAGGGGGTGGAGCAATCGGGGAGGTTGGCCAAGTGGTCTGTGGAGCTGAGTGAGTTTGACATCGCGTTTGTGCCTATGTTGTCAGTAAAGGCACAAGCGGTGGCAGACTTTCTGGTAGACTATGCCACCAAAGTGGAGGAGCATGAGTCACCCCCCCCCCCCCCCCCTCTGGTGTCATGGAAGATGCTGGTAGATGGGGGCGTCAGGGAAGCATTACTTCGAGGGAGGAGTCATCCTGATAAGCCCCCAGGGAACTAAGATCGAGCAAGCCATAAGTATTCACTTTCTCATCACCAACAACCAGGTCGAGTACGAGGTAGTGATAGTGGGTCTGTGGCTGGCCCGGGAGCTAGGAGTGCAAGACGTGGAGTTCTCAATGGACTCCATGGTGGTAGCGTGCCAAATCAAGGGGAATTCGAAGTCATGGAGCCGACCATCCAGCGCTACCTGGAGAAGGTCAAGGGGGTCATTGGGCAGTTTCGCACCTTCTCCATCAAGCATGTGCCGAGTGAGGAGAACACCCAGGCGGATCTTCTAGCCAAGTTCGGTCACCGAGCGGGGGGGGGGACAGTGTCGGAACTCTTTTGACCTTCCATCAAAGAAGGGGTGCTGATGGAGGTAGATCAGCGAGCGTCATGGATGGACCCCTTCATCGCCTTCTTAACCTCGGGGAAGTTCCCTGAAGGAGATGTGGATAAGCGGCGCATCAGGTATAAGTTGGCTTATTATTCCATGCATGCAGGTGGACTATACAGGAAAACACTCTCGGGGCTCCTGGCCCGTTGTGTATCAGAAGAGGAGGTCCTGGAGGAAATTCACTCCGGGGAGTGTGGCAGCCACTCCTGGAGTCGAACCTTAGGGGGGAGAGTGTTGAAGCAAGGCTACTTCTGGCCCACCCTCAGCAAGGATGCAGTGGGGTTCGCCAGGAAGTGTTCAAAGTGTCAACTGTTCGCTCCTCTCCAGCTCTTGCCAGCCCAAAGACTCCAAACCATCACAGCTCCCTGGCCCTTTGTTATATGGGTTTTGGACCTGGTAGGACCTTTCCCGCAAGCGAGTGGCCAAAGGAAGTTTCTGTTGGTGATGGTTGATTACTTCTCCAAATGGATAGAGGTGAAGGCGCTGGCCAAGGTAACGTCTCAAGTAGTTAGAAATTTTATATGGGGAGAAATCATATACAGGCATAGGCTCCCACTAGCCATTGTTACAGACAATGGCCCACAGTTCACAAGCGATGAGTTCGTCAGCTTCTACACCCAGCTTGGCATAGACCTTCGGTTTGCGTCGGTCCACCATCCAAGTAGAAATGGGCAAGTGGAGGCGACAAACAAAATTATCATAAACTTGCTGAAGAAGAAGGTCGAAAACCTCAGGGGGAACTGGGTGGAGCAGTTACCATCGGTCCACTGGGCTCTGAGGACCACCCTGAACACAGCCACTGGAGAGACCCCATTTAAGCTCTCCCACGGGTCAGAGGTCGTCCTCTCAGTAGAGTTCAAAGTGAAAACGCCCAGGGTGGTCGCCGCAGGTGAAGGTGACGGCGAATGGCTGGCGAAGAATGGGGAAGAACAAAGGCTGTCTCTGGACCTTGTAGAAGAGCTCTGAGACTTAGCCACCGTTCGACAAGAAGAAGTCAAAAGGCGGATGGCTCGGTATTTTGACAGGTACATCCGAATAAAAAATTCGAGAAGGGAGACTTGGTATTGAAGAAGGTAGACGCGACCGGAAGGGGAGCCGCGGTAGGAAAGCTCGAGCCCAACTGGAAAGGGCCATATATTGTAAGTGAGGTGCACAAGTCGGGAGGGTATCACCTCCGGGATGTGGAAGGGATATCCCTCGGCCGAGCCCAGAGTGGGGACGACTTGAAGAGGTTTTACCCTTAAACATTTCTTCATAATTGCCTTGTTACATATCTGACTCATTGCATCTTGTTTTCAACATTTCTTTTAAGCATAAGGTAACAAAGGTTGGTGCTGGATTTCCCCAGATGATTCTGCTGCTGGGCTCTCGCTAGCCGGTGGGTAAGGTTGATCTCACGGAGAGGTTGGCAAGGTAACAAAGGTTGGTGCTAGATTGCCCCGGATGATTCCGCTGCCGGGCTCTCGCTAGCCGGTGGGTCAGGTTGATCTCACGGAGAGGCTGGCAAGATAACAAAGGTTGGTGCAGGATTGCCCCGGATGATTCCGCTGCCGGGTTCTCGCTAGCCGGTGGGTCAGGTTGATCTCAAGGAGAGGCTGGCAAGGTAATGAAGGTTGGTGCTGGATGGCCCCGGATGATTCCTCTGCCGGGCTCTCGCTAGCCGGTGGGTCAGGTTGATTCACGGAGAGGCTGGCAAGGTAACAAAGGTTGGTGCTGGATTGCCCCGGATGATTCCGCCGTCGGGCTCTCGCTAGCCGGTGAGTCAGGTTGATCTCACGGAGAGGTTGACAAGGTAACGAAGGTTGGTGCTGGAGTGCCCCGGATGATTCTGCTACCGGGCTCTCACTAGCCAGTGGGTCAGGTTGATCTCATGGAGAGGCTGGCAAGGTAACAAAGGTTGGTGCTGGATTGCCCCGGATGATTCCGCTGCCGGGCTCTCGCCAGCCGGTGGGTCAGGTCGATCTCACGGTGAGGCTGACAAGTAGGTTATTCCTGACCAGGGACTTGTTTCGCAAAAATCTCAAGACCCAGGCGAGGCAAGCCCAGGGGCTCGCTCGTGTGAAAGAAGAAGACGCGACGGATGAAAAGTTCCTAAGTCCAAGGGTAAAAGCGGGACGACTAAACATGGTGGTCGCAAAGCTCGCCAAGTCGGACCCTGGCTCGCGAATATACTTGTAAATTTTGGTGGCATATGTAAAAGCAGCAAACCAGGAAGGGCCCGTCGGCGCGGCAGTTAATAAGCAACATTGAAAGATCGCAAGAAGTGAGCGCGAGCGAGATAAGGTAATGATGAGCCGGCTCGCAAGGTTCCCTATAGGGCAAGCCGGGGGAGCAAAGCGTCTCCGGCTTCACCCCGGCGTGAAAGTTAAGCGGGCCTGTAACGCCCCTGATTTTCCGGTATTTGTTTAATTCAGTGATGGCGTGTTAATGACGTCGGGGCGTTACTTCTAACGTCGAGTTAGCGGCGCGTTGCCGTTTGCGCATTTTCGCGTCCGTTTGGGTCAAGTCGACCAAATTTTGCGACGACCCGGAATTGGAAAATTTTACGTTAGGAAATTTGATTATTTAATTTTAGACTTGCCTATCAAGTTTCGTCGCGATCCGAGCCATTTTGGAGCCTCGTCGTATTTTAGAAGTTTTGTATATATTTAAAGCTCGTCGTAACTTCCGCCATTCATATCTCGAAAACGGCACGTCGGATTTTGAATCCAACTTCGTCGTTGGATTCGTAGCGCCGCCGTTCACCTTAGGCGAGATTTTCGTTGGATTCGGCATTCGTTTATTTTTAGTGATAAAATAATTTTAATAATAATAATATTATTATTATTATTATAAAAATTATGAATGTATATATTTATACGGTTCATTAGAAGCATGAGTCGACCTCTCCCCCCCCCCCCCCCCCCCTCCCCCCCATGCGTCGATTTTCCCTTTCATGCCTCGTTTTCTCCAGCCCCTTATGCGTCGACTTCACCTCCAGCCTTGCGTCGATTTCGACAGCCCGACGCATGCGTCGACTTCCTCCCTTAGCAGCGTGCGTCGACTTCCCTTAGCAGCATGCGTCGACTCCCCTTAGCAGCAAGCGTCGACTTCCTTTTGCATGCATGCGCCGACCCCTTCATTCATTTATTTATTAATAATAATAATAATGATATTATTATTATTAAAGTTATGTGATGTTGCCAAAAGAAAACAAACCTGCTTCTTCCTCATTCTGTCTGAACCAGAGAGTAAAGCGAGCGACGGAAGTGGAGATTTCGTGAATCTTCCGGACGCCGCCGATGGAGCTCCAGTGGTCGAAATCGCGAGCCGAGCATAGATTCGGAAAGCTCTCGATGAGAGCTTCGTCCTCGTGGTAATTTCCTTCCGCTTCGTGAAACTTTTTCGTTAGGTCTTTTGTACCCTAACCTTTTCTAGCTCGATATCTTGTAGATCTTGACTCCTCTCGCCTTCTCGTAACCCGATCTACAACGGGGAGCGATTCGGAGAGTTTTTCCAGCAAAACCTAAGGCAAGTGGTGTTCTTGCCCTTGCTCTTTCTCTTTGCCATATAACCGCTCCAAGCCGGTGCTCTTGATCTATCTGAGTCATATCTCCATTCTTTTATCCACTAATTATTGCTGCTAATAACTGGACATTTTGCCAGTTAATAAAAAGACTTTTGTTAGCATTATATCTACTTATATTTTCCATTTCTGCTTGCAATTTAGTGTGATATGATCTGTTGGGCCTCGCCCATTGCACCTTGAAAGAACCATGAAAAAATGTGAATGATCCGTTGGAGGTCGTACACGATGTTGGCGGTGCAACCGGTGCGATGCTCTTTTAATTTAATAAATTCTGTTGAAGGTCGTACACGATGTTGGCAGTGCCACCGGTGCGGTGCTCTGAGGGTCGTGACGATGCGATGGGGATTTATCCCCGCACGACTTCTCTTTTTTTTTCTGTTTATCTGTCTGATGAGCTGATTAGTCTCTATAATTCTGAACAAGAGTAACATAATTAATAATTTGAAATTTGATGGTTCTTTTCTTTTGCTTTTGGCGAGTTTCGTCATCGCCTGTGTTCTCACCTTTGTTTGGTGAGCTTTTTCCGTTGACTTTTTAGTTTCTGCTGCTGCTTCCTTTTTGGCTGTTTATTAGATTCTTCTGCTGTTTCTTTTCCTGTGACTATTTTCTGCTAGCTTTGTCATCACTAATCCTTGCAGATACCGTTTCCCTCCGGTCTCACGGAGGTTTACTTACTTTCTTGTTTTCCGCACCACTTGTAACTTGCTTCTGAGGTGTTCTTTCTTTGAATGCCTCAGGTTCTGGACAGTAGCAGGTGTTAGTGCGGAGTTGCTTTAGTTGCTGTCTTCTGACCCTCTTGAGGTAGGGTATTCTGTGGTCTTGCCGGCCCATAGGTTCGTGTCAGGTGTTGACGCCCGTGGTGCCGTTTGGTTAAACTTTTGTTTCACTGCTGCTGTTATTTATTGTTCACTTTTGAACGCTTATTCTGGAATGGTTAATTGCGGGTTGGCTTTATAGCCCCTTGCTTATATATGCTAAGGCATTTGTAGCATTGTGCATCATGATTTGAAATATTAAACTCACTAATTTCAGCGCATGATAAATCTACCTTTATATATAGTAAATCCACACATTCAAAAAAACCAAATCTTTTCATTAGAAGAAGTAGAAATATCAAGGATGTTCGCCGGAGAGTTCCTCAATCTCTCCTGCAATCTTCCACCTCTGAGATCAAGGCGAATAGATCAGGGATGACATCTTCGATGGTGAGCTCCATCGCGTCAGGAACGAGCAGGCCCGCCCCTTTGAGGGTGTCGAAGATGAGTTCGGCGATGCCCATCGAGTTCTTGCGGGCCGCCTCCTTTTCACCTCGCGACTGGCCTCGAGTCCCATCTCGCGGGGGGAGCACCGATAGGGTCAGCTCGCAAAACTGTGCCTTGAGATAAGTATTCTCCATCTCCAGGTCGGTGTTCCTGGCGGCAAGTTGACTCGCGGACTCAGCATCCTGCAGAAGAGAGGTCAGAAAAGGCAAAGAGTGGCGAGCAAGAGGTTTTGTACAAATCACTTACTAGGCCGCCTTGGAGGCACGCAAGGATACCCTCAGACAAGGCCTCCTTTCCCTTAAGCCGCGCGACCTCGTCCGTGGCCTTCTGAAGCTCAATATTGAGCTCTTTGGTTTCCCTATCCGAGGTTAAGTACCGGCGGCACACCATATGGGTGAGCTCCATCGCCCGAAACTGGGCTCGCATAGCCTCATACATGAGTCCCCTGTGTTTGAAGGCCCTGAAGAGGGAGGCATCCTCGCGGCCGAAAAGCCCGAAAGCAAGGGAGAACGCCTCACCCCCAACCTTATCGCTCTCCACCTAGGAGGGGAGAAGCAAAGAACAAACAATCTTGTTCTGATTCAGGTCCCACGCGAGAACCAGCTCGCCGACCGCGCCAGGAAGCTTTGCGTCGAGTCCGAAGATCTTGTGGCTCGCTGGCTTCGGCTTGACGGCGGCACTTCCGGGCTCTCCACTCTCATCGACGGTATTCTGATTCGCCAGCAGGGAGGGGGACGCCTCTGGCTCGGACAGATCTACGATATCCTTCCCCTTAGGTGCGAGGGGGGTTTTCTTGGTCCTCTTCACCAATCCCTGCAATGCGAGCCGGCCCGACGGACATTTCTTTCCCGATGAAGAGCTCGGGGTGTCGCGGCACACCTCGGTGGCCACGGTCGCAAGCGAGCCAGTGGTAAGGGATGAGACGGTCGAGTGCGGAGGGTTGAGCAGAAGATCGCGCTCTCCTGCAAAGGTGATAGAAATATTAGCTAACAAGATAGAAAAAGAGTGGGGAAGTTTGCGAGCGCGAGTCAGAACTTCTCCCTAGGGGACTGGCTTCAGCGAGTCCACCCTCTGCTGGAGGAAGGCGACCTCAAAGTTCTTTCCGCTCAGGTAATGGTACAGCTTCGCATCGTTGCCCCCCAGCGAGGCGGGGGGGGGGGGGGGGGGGCGGTAGGTGGCCTCGTCCCACTGGAGGGGAGAGTAGGAGGTGTTGCCAAATGGACCATTCACTAGGACATACTTCTGCATCCAGTAGTGGGTCTTGTTCACTGTTTCGCAGATGGTGACGTGTTGGCTCGTGAAGTGAGTCATCCCATCCTTGTAGGCGCGGAAAGAGAATACTTTACGGAAGACGAGCAGACTAAACTCGATCCTCTCCGCGCGTAGATAGCAGGCGAACGCGACGAACACGGCGATCGTGTTCGGCGTTAGCTGGCTCAGCAAAACGCCAAAGTACTTGAGTACCTGGAAGAATCAGTGAGGGTTAGAATACTCTTTGTGAGGCGAGCTAAAAATACTATGACCAAGAAAAATACCTGGCGCACTACAAGCCAGAGTGGGACTCGCAGCCCATTCTTAAAATGAGCGATGGGGATGGCGAGCTCGTCGGTGGAGGGATCATTGATGGTGTCTCTTTCAGTAGGGTGGGGAGCCACGAACCCTGAGTGGAGGTACTTGTCCACCGTGGCAAGTTATTCCCTCTTGGTAAGGGTGGCGCAGAAGAAAGGGCCCTCGCAAAAGGCTCCAACACACTTGGCTCGCCCCTCAGATTCTCCATCTGCGACCATGGTGTTGTAGGACGGCGAGTCAGAGAAGTTGCGAGCGTGAGCTGGGATCTGCGAGAGAGATTGAAGAAGAGAAGAGTGAAGGAAGTGCAGTAAATGCGGTGGTTAGAAAGTAAAAGACGGTGACTATTTAAAGAAATGGAAATGGCAGGAAGAATTCGAAGCGCCGGTGCTGGCGGATAGCAGATCCGCGCGGTATTTTTCAACCTCCTAGAGCCTTATCCGCTCCAAGCGAGTTGGCGCCCTGATGAAACCCTCCAACTAGCCATCGGTGAGTCAAAGGCTGTGTAAATAATAAAAACGAATCGCGAGAGCAAGGTGGCTGAAGTATAGTTCTTATTAGAAAAGCCAGCAATGGACGAACGAGATTGATAAAGCGATAGAAAAAATAAAAATAGAAGTGCGGACTCGAAAGCGAGTCAAAAGTATTATCATTACAGATCATCAAATTGTTTGTAACCACCCATAAAGGGGAGGGGAAGGGAGAGCAAGCGACAAATTATGAAAAAGGGTTTTTGGTAGCGAACCCACTTCCAACGACCGCGACCTCGCACACCAGAGCGCGGAGGAATTCGAGGGTAGTGGTATTCGCAAACTGACTGGACCTAGCGTTGCATCAATCGCATATAATCTTCGATTCACGCAAGATGCACCCCAGGAGAGGTGGCCTCGCACCGAGCGACCTGCACCACCTCGGCAAGGACGCGCGTTCGCGTCCTCCATCGCGGCGAATCTTTCTTCATATGTGACCTAGTCTATCCAATTTTGATTAAATAGCTCGCACAACATGGAGGTATGTTTTTCAAACATGTCGGCGACCCGCCTCTTCATATGCTCTGGATTGCCAGGGTCCCCCAGGAAATCTGCGACTTGGCCCGGTGAAGGAGGCGGTGACTACTCCACTTCTCCGTGCTCTGACTCAGCAGGTGTGGTTGATGTACCGCCTGCGAGAGAAAAGCTAGCGTTAAGGATGAGGAGAAGGCTATAGACGGAAATAGTATAGCTTGACCGAGATATGCCGGGCTGACCCTGGAAGGCTTCGACGAAAGAAGGGGTGAAAGTTTTCCCCAGGCCGGGGCGATGTGTCGCTCCTGCCGCGAGCTCGAGTTTGGCAAGCAGTGTCCCGCCATGGATCCGAAGGCCGAGGATGTCGAACCCCGGGGTGATAATGGTCTAGTTCGACGGGACCGTCGAGCCCATCGGAGTGGTGATTCTCTCTCCCTGGTTCGCGAGAGGAGACATTAAACAAAGGACAAAACGGGTTCAGCGAGTGAAGAAATATAGTGGAGGGTGAGGCGAATTACTCACCTGGCCGCGAAGATGGGGCCTGCATATCAGAGTTCCCCACGACCAGGGGGCAGGGTCGATCCTCCCAGGGGTTAAGGTGTGAGTCACCGTTGTTTCCCCCGGGATAGTTTTCCCAGGGGTGGGTTCTGCGAGTAATAAAGCAGCATTAGTAAGAAAGAGTATATGGGTTTAGCGGATCCCCATCGGTGGTACCTGTGAGGCTAGCCCATTGCGGGGGAATGGGGATTGAGGAGAAGACCCATCTTCGGCGCGCAAGCGTCGAACGGACTTCGCTGTTTTGAGTGGAGGCGGGGGAGGCGCTATGGCTTTTCCTTTCTGGACCGCCTGCGAGGCCTTCAAGCGAGCCAATATTTCATCCTTTTTGGACATCGCGCTGAGTCTCACGGCGAGTGGGAAAAGGGAGAAGGGGGAGGAAAAAGATTGAACACCAGCCGGGAAGAATGGTATTTATAACAGCGGGCATGGGCCCCACCAAAAGATTCACACCACGTCATCAAGGGGCTGGCGAATACCATGGGTTGGATGTTTCTTCGCAAGCCTAGGTAGCCTCGCAAAGAGCGGGGATTGTGTACAACCCAGATATTCACCAGGAAGTGTGCGGAGATTGAATGATCAGCAGGTGTGAGAAGTAACGAGGAGGGCGAGCCAGAGTCCATCGAAGGGCCCGCTCGCATGATGCAGGCGAGCAAGCCCCTCAGCAGCCGCTCGCATGAGGCAAGCGAGCCGGTTCCCCGGTGGATGATCGCAGGGAGCGGGCGAGCTGGGCTCTCGCCATCAGCTCGAAAGAAGACATGTGAATCAGATTTTACAGTTCGCGAGTGGAAGCCTCTGGTGTGGCTCGCCCAGCAAGGGTCTAGTGATGTTTTTACCAAAAAAACCTTGGTGGTCTGCAGTTAGCCCCTCTAAACAGTAGAGTTTGGCTGTTGGCAGACCATTTTGGGTTGCGTTTAGTAAGAAAGTAAGGCGGGATTCCGCTATTAGCAGGCCACGAGCAAAAAACTATAAATAGACCTTGAAAGGCACCTTGGGAGAAGATTTGAACCAGAGAACTCCGAGTTTCCTTCTCCCTAGGCTCTCTTGGCTTAGCTCTCTAGCTCTCCAAGGTGCCCAGTCTCAGCTTTAGATTGGGAGGGGAAGCGCTCAAAGATCTTCCGGGTTTGTGGTGGGACCTCCTCGTTGCGACCAAGGGTCTATGTTCTGTTTTGAGTTTCCGGCTTGTTCCATCCAAGGAGCCAGTAAGTGCTAGCTACCCCTCAACTTGCTGAGGGACCGAGCTTCACAAGAGACCAAGAAATTGGTTTCAATCGCTGGCATAATGATGCAGCACTTCTTCACCTAAGGGGGAATAATGGAAGACCATCTCATTCTTTCATAACCTCAAATGATGATAGAAGAAAGAGACCCCAACATGAGAGGGTCTGTACTAATATTTAATCTACTGTGCAGAGGGAAGGTTGTTCTACCACAAACCAGCAATGGTATCTGGACAGTGGGTGCTCCATGGATAATACTGGAGCAAAAGGTTTGCTGGAGAATTTCAAGGCCAAGGAAGGGCCCAAGGTAATATTTGGGAACTCCCACTCTGTTCAAACCAAAGGATATAGTTAGCTCAGGATTGGAGAAATCTCTTTTTCTAAAGTAGCTTATGTTGAAGGACTTCAACATAATCTAATTAGCATTAGTTAGCTCTGTGATGGTAAATACAAAGTTGTATTCACTAAGTCCTTGTGTCATATAGTTAGCTCTAAGACTGATCAAACAGTTTTGACTGGTCTCAGAAAGGGTAAAGTATATGTTGTAGACTTTGAATACACAAAGCCAGAGATCTGCTTGTTTAACTCCCAATTAGAAAATAGTGAGTTGTGGCATAGGAGACTTAGTCACCTTAACTTTAAGACCATAGCTAAACTTTCCAAACTGAACCTAGTCAGGGGTTTACCAAATGGTAAATTCAATAAAGACCACCCCTGTAGAGCCTGCCAACTAGGGAAGCATATCAAAGCCTCATTCAAACCAATTGGTAAGAATGATTCCCCTAGAATCCTTTTCCTATTGCACATGGACCTGTTTGGTCTCATCTCCACTCAAAGCTTAGCAGGAAAGTCCTACACCTTAGTCATTGTTGATGACTTTTCTAGGTTCAGCTGGGTGTTCTTTCCAAAAGCTAAGTCAGACACCTTCAAGATCCTCTCAAGATTCATTAGACAGATTCAATCTGAACTCAATACCCAGGTTGTTGTGATCCGAAGTGATCATGGCACTGAGTTTGAGAATCAGTTAATGTGTAGATTCTATGAGGATGAAGGCATCAGACAAAGCTTTTCAGCTCCTAGAACCCCCCAACAAAATGGGGTGGTTGAAAGGAAAAAATAGAACCCTAATTGAATCAGGAAGAACATTGTTAGCTGAATCTAACTTGCCAAAGTATTTCTGGGCTGACGCAGTAAATAATGCAAATTATATTCTGAATAGAAGTCGCATCCACAAGACTAAGTTGAAGACTCCCTATGAGCTGCTGAAGGGAAAGGCACCCATAGTCACCTACTTTAGAATCTTTGGGTGCTCTTGCTTTATCCTTAACAAAGGGAAAAACCATCTTGCCAAATTTGACAAGAAGGTTGATGATGGAATATTCTTAGGATACTCTTCATCAAGCAAGGCATATAGGTGCTTCAATAAAAGCTCTCTCAAAATTGAGGAGTCAATGCATGTAGTTTTTGATGAAACTAACATGGTATACAAGGGGAAGGAAACTTCAACCAGTCCTATTCTATAGGAAGAAGATCAGCTTGCAGAGCAGGTTGAAAGGATGAGCATAGTAGGTCATCCATCAGTATGTCAAGAAAACGAACAACAAGAGATTGACACTGACTCTGGTGAGGACTCTGCAGTAGATGAAGAGGAAACTGCAGCACCAGGGGTACCAGCTACGGATACTGCTCCAATACATGAGGATGAAATTCAAATTATCACTGAGCAAGTGATAGCCCAGGAAGAAGAGCAGATCCTAGATCACCCAACTAGATCCAGGATGACCCAAAAAGACTATCCTTCAACTCAAGTGATAGGAAACATGACAGCAGGAGTCAAGATAAGGAATCAACTCACAAGTGAGACTATGTTGTAGTGTTTCTTATCACAATATGAACCCAAGAAGTTTGAAGAAGCAGATAGTGACTCTCACTGGATATCTGCCATGCAAGAGGAACTGACCCAGTTTGAGAGGAACAACGTGTGAACTCTGGTAGAAAGACCAAAGAACTACCCAGTAATTGGCACCAAGTGGGTGTTCAAGAATAAAATGGACTCAACAGGGGTCATTATCAGAAACAAGGCTAGGCTTGTGGCACAAGGGTACAGATAAGAGGAAGGCATTGACTTCAATCAGACATTTTCCCCTGTAGCAAGGCTGGAGGGAATCAGAATGTTCCTAGCATATGTTGCCCACATGAAAATAAAAGTCTACCAGATGGATGTTAAGAGTGCCTTCCTCAATGGAAAACTACAAGAAGAGGTGTATGTGGAACAACCACCAGGTTTTGTCATTCCAACCTTTTCCTCTTTTGTATTTAGACTAGATAAAGAACCACATGGTCTCAAGCAAGCTCCAAGAGCTTGGTATGAGACCTTATCCACTTTTCTTCTGGAACACAAATTTGAAAGGGGGAAAGTGGATAAAACCCTTTTCACAAGAGCACGCAAGAATCAGTTACTTCTTGTACAAATATATGTGGATAATATTATATTTGGGTCCACAGATCAATCATTATGCAAAAGGTTTGCTTACCTAATGCAGTCAAGATTTGAAATGAGTAGCATGGGGGAGTTATCCTATTTCCTTGGACTCCAGGTTAAACAAAGTCCAGATGGAATTTTCATATCTCAATCCAAATATACCAGAGAACTTATTAAGAGGTTTGGGATGGAAAATGCATCTGTTATGAAAACCCCCATGGCTACTAATGCTGTTCTACATAGAGATGAACAAGGTAAGTCATTTGATCAGAAGACTTATAGAGTAGCCATTGGCTCTCTTCTCTACCTAACAGCTAGCAGACCTGATATAATGTTTACTACATCTATTTGTGCAAGATTTCAGGTGGACACAAAGGAATCCCACATGAGTTCTGTCAAAAGAATTCTTAGATATCTAAAGGGTACTCCTGAGCTTGGTTTATGGTATCCAGCTGAATCTGGGTTTGAATTGACTGGATATTCAGATGCAGACTATGCTGGATGTAGGCTGGATAGAAAAAGCACCTCAGGGACATGCCAATTTCTGGGTGCTAGACTGATCTCATGGTTTAGTAAGAAGCAAACCACAGTCTCCACTTCTACAGTTGAAGCAGAGTATATAGCTGCAGGAAGCTGCTGTTCACAAATTTTGTGGATGCAAAATCAATTGTTAGACTACTACTTCTCTCTTGCCAATTCCACAATCTATTGTGACAACTCTAGTGCAATTTCAATTGCTTTCAACCCTGTTCTCCACAGCATAACTAAGCACATAGAGATAAGGCACCACTTTCTCAGAGACAATGTAGAGAAGGGTAAGATCAACCTTCAATACATATCTACTGAAAATCAAAGGGCTGACATTTTCACTAAGCCACTTGATGAAAGTAAGCACAAGTTCTTCATCAATGCACTCGGAATGCTTGATGGAGCACTATAGGTCACACTTATTATATATATATAATGATCTATTTTCATTGGAAAGTTATTGCTGAGAAAAACAGTAAAGATGTTGAAGAGAAACAAACTATTTAGTCAGAGCTGCGTCGAATTCAAATCGACGCGCCGTCGACTTCTACTCGACATCAACTTCGAGAGCTCTATGGGGAAGATCCTTCGAATACCACTCGATGAAATGTCGAATACTTATCGACGCTTACATCGACATCATTATTGATGACTATATTTTGAAGCCACGATGACATCAACTCGACGCACCGTCGACTTGACAAGTCGCGTGCATTGACATATTTTGGTGCGTTGAATTCCGCTCTTCTCTCTACGTTGCTTCGAATAAAACCCTAAGTTGCGACGATTCATCTACTCAAAGCAACTTTTGTGTTTGATTCTATTGTGCTATTCGAGCTCTCTCCTTCCTGCTCTCTTCCTTCTTTCCTCTATTCATCTATTTTCCCTGTTTCAGTGTAGGGTCGTGCAGTGTTTCAATGGCTTCTCTGCCCAGTCATGAAGATATTATGGAGGCAGTTAATCTGGCCCTTGAAATAGTACTATCCAAGTTTGGCTCGCTCTATCTGGAATTCTCCACAGTTTGCTATCGCAAATTACGCCGTCAACATAAACGATTGCAAGAACTTACATCTGACCTAGAAGTCTTTGACAGGGAAGTGAGATCGGCAGCTGTGCCTGCTGATGGCTTTATATCCTTTTTCAATGATATAAAGTAGGGGGAGAGTAGTACCAGCAGGCAGCAAACTCATCAACAGCAGGTTCCTCAAGACTCTGTCTGTACGACATCAATCCCTCTCTCCCTCATCTCTGAAGGAGAGCCTGCCGTCGAATCTAAATTACAGATAGATGCAGCCATCCATGGGGAGTCATCTTCACCAAGAATCCTTCCCTCAATGCAGGGGAGTCTTCAATACAGGGGGAGAGTGCTATATGTTCAGATGATCAAATCCATGTCATGCACACTCAGGGATACACTGCTAACACTGAGATATCCATTCCTGATCCCCTTCAATTCAGGGTGTCTTCTCGCGACTCTACCACATCACCTACTTTTGTCAAGGTTTCTGATCAAGAATATGACTCAATTGAACTTGTCTCAGATCAGCTGTCAATACCAGTTCAACCTCCTTTTCCATCACCTGTCCCAAGACAAAGAAATGAACCTATCCTTCCTTCACCTATCTTCAGAGGAAGACCTCCTTATCAAGGCCAAGGAAGAGGAAGAAGGGGAAGGGGAAGAATACCCATCTGGGAAATGTACACAAAGTAGCAGAGAAAATATTACAGAAGGGATAATACTTATTACAAGAAGTATGAAAAGGTTGAAATTCCTGAGAACACAATGAAAATCTACACAAATCTAGAGCAGGATAAATTTTTTGAAGAGATTGCAGACAGAGAAAGATATGAATATGAGTCAGCTCAAAGGGAGATTGAAGCAAAGAAAAACAGATTCATGGATATTCTGAAAAGAGGAAAAGAAGTTGTTGAAAAGGAAGAACTGGCCAAGGCAATTCCAATCAAATCCACTTTATTTGATCATACAATGTATACTACAAAGAACCCTCAAGCAAAAATGCTAGAAGGAGTAGGGCAACTCCATAGAGGAGGGATTGGGTGCAATCCAAAGAATGCAGTACAGCTACCTCTAAAAAGAAAGAAAGGAGAGAAGTCACCTGAAGAGGAGATAGAGAAAAGAAAGATCATGTTTACAAAAGCCTCAACCTCTGGGAAATAAAAGGTAACTGTTGACAAATCAAAAGCAAGCTCAGCTGAATCCATATTAGAGAAAGATCCTGAATCAGCTGATCTGAATTTAGAAGTTATAAATCTGATGACAGCCATGGTTTTTGGGTTGGGCTTTACACTCAAGGATGTTCATCCTAACACAGAAATGGACCTGGAGAAGCTCTTCAAAGGCCATGGTAAGATTTAGAAGAATCCTAAAAAAGCCACTCCTGCAAATTTCAAATATGTGGTGAAAAAGTACAGGAGAGTATATGAAGATTTGTTCTTTTTTCTCAAAGAAAATAAGTAATACTCACTTTGGGTAAACTATGATAAACCTCTGATTATCTTTAATCAGATACTTTGTTTGTTATCAGCTCATCTAGTTTACTCATTTGATGTCTGTGAGATCTTGTGTATAGAGCTTTATTTTATGCTATGAAATGTGTAAAATCACTTTGAAAAAACTGTAAAATTTGTTAAAATAAATAGGGGGTGATTGTTAGGAAAAAACCCTTCTGATTTAACTTTACAAATTACTTAAAAGTGATTTTATCTCTTAGGATTAAATTACCCATTGTATAGTGAGGGTAATCTGGTCATTAGATGTCTTAGGATGTCACACTCAACCTAGGGTGTCAGGGCCAGATCAAGGGAAGCAAAATTGGGCTAAGTAAACATTTACGTCAAATAGAATTCGACGTAACATTGAGTCCATATCGACACTCCTCTGACTAGAAGTCCAAGTGGTTCAACCCTTCTGTCAAAGTAACTCAAGTCGACGTTACATCGAATAGATATCGACGTAGAGGTCAGGGACTTGTCAGAGTAACTAGAGAAGTCGACGCAGCTTCCACTTCAACTCGACGCAGAAGAGGTTATCTGTCGAAGCCATCTAAATTTGATGCAACGTCGACTTCATCTCGACGCAGAAGAAGAAGTTCAGAACCAGGAAGATCAACTCGACGGACATGTCGATAAGATGTCGACGCAACGTCGACTAGCAGTGTTCAAACAGAGTAGAGATGAAATCGAAGCTGCTTCTACAAGAAGTCGAAGTTGCGTCGATAAGAAAGGAAATGAACTCGACGCTACGTCGAATACAGTCTGAAAAAGTTAAACCTTTCAGCTATCATTTTGATCCTACTTTCATGGCCCACATCCTTCATGACCGTTCCCCAACGGCTTAATAATTGCCTGAAATTGAAAGGAGCATTAAAGAAGGAGACAAACAGGTTTCTTGGAAACATATTCCTTGTAGGTGGACGGGCCGAGAATTAAAAAGAAAAGGAAGAGAAAGTGTTAGGCAGAACACCTTATCAAGGCATACTAGAAAGAGAAAGAAATTTGAAATTGAATATTGAGAATAAAAGGAGAAGAGAAGATAGAAAGAGATACAATATTGTGTACAAATTTAAGTGAAGCCATACCATGTCAGAAAATCATACTTGATGTATAAAATCATAGGTTCCCTGATTTTGGAGAAATTATATTAAATACCAAATTGTGTAGAAAAATTATGAATTTCTAGAGATGGTGTTAAAATATCATAACACACCCCCAATAATAATCCTGGGTCATTCAGATGATTATTTGGAGTACCTCCTCTCATGCACCTCATGCAGCTCGTTTGGTCTATATATAGTTAAACAGTAGAGTTAAGATAACTTGTAGACCATTAGGTGGGAATGGGAGGTAGATGGTGTACCTAGTCTGGTTGAGGAGACTTGAGGTCACAAAAATGAGTCTATACGTTGAGTGTGCCCGATAAGCTAAGGGGCAAGGTTGTGTTCGGGATTGATGAAAGATCGCCTTTCCCTTGGAGCGACTTAAAACACTTAGGGTTAACTCAAGTGAAATGGTAAGAGGGGTATGTTCATGGGTAGATATCAATAATAGTAAGAGTCTTGGAAAGGGCGGTTTGAGCTATCATCCCATCGTACCTCCTAGTACTATTGCGAGCCACTCACAGGGTAGACCTCGGGAAGTCCAAGATTAACCCTAAATTGTAGGAGTAAATTGTTATGCAAGATTAACTCAATTATACACTCACCCACACCCCGCTGCTGCGGGTGTTACCTTGTTTGGTCGGACGAGCAGTAGGCTCGGTGGATGTGGTTGCGGAGGGGTTTGTCGGCGAGCGGGTGGCTCGGAAGGTTGTTGCGACGGGCGGGTTAGCCCGGGGAGCATATGGCTCGAAGATACACAGTAATCATATTGCATGTGCATAAAGGTTGTGGGTCTTCGGTATAGACGGTCGTTCACACTGACGTCGATACGCTGACTCGGCAAGTCTAGATTTGTACTTAGCCAAGAAAGTTTAATGGTCCAGCCAGTAAGAGTACGCAGGCGCTCCGCGGTTTTGCGTTGAGGCATAAGATAGGTCTAGGTTAGGTAGTGTGAATACCAACCTAGAGGTGGGCGAGGCACAACCCACCGCTTCCGTTTGCCACTACTGGGGTATCCTGAGAGTCTTGCTAGCTCCAAAACGGGGGAACTAAAGGTCTGTGCGCATAGAGTCGAAGTGTGTGAGTTGCACTTGTGTGATCATAACATTACCCAGCATAACACTGCTTGTCATAGCATAAACATTGCATTTCAACTCCTACCCCTATCATATAAATTGGTTATGTGACTTTTTATACGATAAGCCTTGTTAAACGACCCCTTGGTCTATAGGTTTTTATGTGCATTCCTATAAATCAATGGTTACTTTTCTATTATATACCTGTCTTTACCTGCTTACTTTACTGCTCTTTACTTGTTCTTTGTCCTGCATACTTATTGTTTACTGCTTCAATTATATATAAACACATGTGCAGTGATAGACACTACTGTATCTACGACATGTCACCTGCTTTGTTTTATACCCCTTGTTTTCCTCCGCTTCATCCTCCCGCTCAGTGCCTAGGGCCACTGGGGGATGGATGGGGGGAACGAGGCTTAGTCTTTTGACTAACGGTCGGTGGACCATATCCTTTTAGGGGATCGAGGAGACCTATCACCACCAGAGGCCGGTGTAGATGGAGGCGGGCCAGTCTAGCACGGGAGCGCCAGTCATAGGATCCGTGAGTTTCTTCAGTAGTTTTTGCTTCTGCTAGTGATTCTGTAGTGAGGAAATGATGTACCGGGCATGGGCCCTTTATATAGCTACTTTTTTTTCAGTTATTATTTGTGGAAATCTATTTTATGATATCTATATAACAGGTGATTTGTGGACTTGTCTTCATTTACACTTCTCTTTTCTGTGATCGTTATTGCCGGCAGGATCGACGCTTTGTAGTGGTGACCTTCCCGTGTGTTGGTGTTACCGCAAAGTGGCGGTTCTGGGCATAAGACCCGGTTTTGTAGCGAAAAAATTGGGTCTTACATCTATCCAGATGATTTAACGCCCGAATTAACTCCCATGTGAGAAATTCAACATGAAATTGATTTCATTCCGGGTTCATTTTGCCCAACCTTCCCCATTATCGACTTAAGCCCTCCTCACACCATGAATTGCAAAAAATAATTTTAGATTTGCTAAGTAAGGGGTTCATCCGTCATAGTAAGAGTCCTTGTGCTGTACCCGCATTATTGGTCCCTAAGAAAGACAGTTCCTGGAGGATGTATGTGGATTATAGGGCCATTAATAAAATAACTGTCAAATATAGGTTTCTCATCCCTCATTTGGACGACTTATTGGATATGTTAGCTGGGGCCACTACTTTTTCTAAACTAGATCTTAAGTGTGGCTACCATCAAATCAGAATTAGGGAGAGAGATGAGTGGAAGACGACCTTTAAATCAAAGGACAGACTTTATGAGTGGTTGGTGCTCAGGGAAGGGATCACTAATGGCCCAAGTACTTTTTTTAGGTTGATGACGTTAGTGTTCAAGCCTTTCTTGGGAAAATTCGTAGTTATATATTTTGATGATATCCTAGTTTTTAGCGCCTCTTCGAATGACCATGAGTCGCACTTGAGGATAGTCCTTACGACGTTGCGAAAGGAACAATTATTGGTTAATATAAAAAAATACTCGTTCAATGTTCCATCTGTGGAATTCCTAGGATATATTGTGAGTTCAGAGGGCATTCATTTGGATCCCAAGAAGGTCCAAGCCATTAGGGATTGGCCGAAACCGACCAATACATGGGATGCTCAGAGTTTTCACGGTTTAGATACTTTTATCGCCGATTTATCTGAGATTTTAGTAGTATCATGGCACCAATCACGGAGTACATGGAGAAGGGAGAATTCACATGGACCAAATCAGCCACTAAAGAGTTTGAAACATTTAAATCCCGAATGTCGGAAGCTCCTCTTTTACGATTGCCTAGTTTTAATAAGGTTTTTGAATTGTCATGTGATGTGTCTGGAGTTGGTATTGGCGGTGTATTGAGTCAAGAGGGTCATCCTATTGGGTATTTTAGTGAGAAGCTTGCGGGGCCAAAATTAATTTTTTTCTAATTACGATAGGGAGTTTTATGCAGTTATTCGGTGTCTCTAACATTGGCGACATATTTACTCCCTAAGGAGTTTGTTATATTATCTGATCACGAGGCATTAAGATTTATTAATTCACAAAATAAGGTTAGCCCCAGGCATGCTAAATGGGTCTCCTATCTGCAGGAGTACACCATTATAATAAAACACCTTAAAGGAACGCTAAGTCGTGTGGCAGATGCCCTTAGTCGATTCTCTTTATTATTGACTACGCTTGAGGTGAAAGTGATTGGGTTCGATAGAATTAAGGACGAGTACGTTAATTGTCCGGACTTCAAGGAAATATATTTATCTGCTCAAAGTGACTCCCCCACGACCATTTCAGCCTATTATATTAGGGACGGTTATTTATTTAAGCATTTGAAGCTATGCATCCCTAGTTCCTCATTACGTCATTTCATTATTTGGGAATTGCATAATGGCGGATTAGGTGGTCATTTTGGTCATGACAAGACAATCGCATTAGTAGAGGATAAATTTTCTTGGTCAGGCCTTAGGTCAATGGTAAATAAAATTGTGGGAAGTTGTCGTGCGTGTCAATTAGCTAAGGGCAATATAACAAATGTGGGACTTTATACCCCTCTTCTGATTCCTTCCATACCCTGGGAAGATGTTAGTATGGATTTTATTCTAGGCCTACCCATCACGTTTAGACGTCATGATTCCATTCTGGTGGTAGTAGATCGGTTTTCAAAAATGGCTTATCGTATTGCATGTAATAAAACCAATGATGCATCACACAATGCGAAATTATATTTTACAGAGGCCGTTGGGCATCGGGGCATCCCCAAGACAATAGTGACTGATATGGACATAAAATTTACTAGTTATTTTTGGAAGACCCTTTGGAATCTTATGGGCACCAAACTCTTGTTTTCTTCTGCCCACCATCCGCAAACGGATGGGCAAACATAAGTGGTAAACATAAGTTTAGGTAGTTTGCTGCATTGTCTTGTGGGTGACCACATGGGTACTTGGGATTTACTCCTTCCTCATGCTCAGTTAGCGTATAATAACTCTAAAAATAGATCAACGGGTTTATCTCCGAATAAAATCGTGCACGGTTATAAGGCATCAATGCCACTTGACTTAATTCTGTTACCTCCATCATATAAGTCAAGTTAGTATGCACAGGATGCATCTTATCAATCTTATGCATCTTATCAATCTTAACAATTTACATAAGCACATTAATGAAGCTCAAACTACACAATATGCATCTTATCAATCTTATGATAACTTACATAAGAGAGCGTCTCACTTGAAGGTTGGCGATTTAGTTTTGGTGCGTCTCATCCCTGAATGGATGCCTTCTGGCACCATAAAAAAGTTGGCGAATCGGCGAGCTGGTCCTGTTTACCCAGAAATCGGCGATCCATTCAAAGCGGCCAAAGCAACCCGGATAGCCTCAACAATCCAGACTTTCCCAGCATCGAGCCCTAGAGGTCTCCCATTGCCCGGGTAGTCTCCTCCGAGGAGATCTCCCCTTTGGACGACCTCGCCCTGTGGGAGGTCTCCACTTGGGCGACCTCGCCAGTGGAGGTCGCCCCCCTTGGGCAACCTCGCCCCCTGGGAGGTCGCCCCTTGGGCGACCTCGCCAATGCAGGTCGCCCCCCTGGGAGGCCTTACCTTCTGGGAGGTCGCCCCTTGGGCGACCTTGCCAGTGGAGGTCGCCCCCTTGGGTGCCCTCGCTTCCTGGGAGGTCACCCCTTGGGCAACCTCGCAAGTGGAGGTCGCCCCCCTTGGGCTGCCTCGCCCCACTTGGGCGGCCTCGCCCCCTGGGAGGTCGCCCCTTGGGCGACCTCGCCAATGGAGGTCCTCCCCTTGGGCGGCCTTGCCTCCTGGGAGGTCGCCCCTGAGCGACCTCGCTAGTGGAGGTCGCCCCCTTTGGGCGGCCTCGCCTCCTGGGAGGTCTCCCCTTGGGCAACCTCGAAAGTGGAGGTCGCCCCCCATGGGCAACCTCGCCCACTGGGAGGTCGCCCCTTGGGTGACCTCGCTAGTAGAGGTCGTCCCCCTTGGGCGACCTCGCCCCCTGGGAGGTCGCCCTTGGGCAACCTCGCCCCCTGTGAGGTCACCGCTTGGGCAACCTCGTTAGTGGAGGTCGCCCATGTTGGGCGACCTCGCCCCCTGGGAGGTCGCCCCTTGGGTGACCTCGCCAATGGAGGTCGCCCCCTTTGGACGGCCTCGTCTTCTGGGAGGTCTCCCCTTGGGCGACCTCGCCAGTGGAGGTCGCCCCCTTGGGCGGCCTCGCCTCCTGGGAGGTCGCCCCCCTTGGGAAACCTCGCCCCCTGGGAGGTCTCCCCTTGGGAGACCTCGCCAGTGGAGGTCGCCCCTCTTGAGCGGCCTCGCCCCCTGGGAGGTCGCCCCTTGGGTGACCTCGCTAGTGTAGGTCACCCCCCTTGGGCGGCCTCGTCCCCTGGGAGGTCGCCCCCTTGGTCAGCCTCGCCCCCTGGGAGATCGCCCCTTGGCGACCTCGCCCTATGAAGGTCGCCCCTATGGGCGACCTAACCCCGAGAGGTCTTGGTTCAGGGCAGTCCCTTCTTAGGTGTTCTCTTTCTCTTCAGGTGATTTCTACCTCAGCAGGTCTAGACGATCTCAGGTGATTTCTACCTCAGCAGATGCAGACGATCTCAGAAGATCCGGGCAGCCCGTTACTTTTAAGTATTCCCATTTGGGCAGGTCCCCATGCCTATAAATAGAGGGGTATGGGGTACCAGTTTGGGGGACTTTTTTGGGAGAGTTTCGAACCCCTAGCCTTTGACATAAGCGGTCTCATTTCTGAGACCATTGCTACCTCTTTTCAGCAGCTTTTGCTATCTCATTTCTGAGACCGCTGCCACCTCTTTTCAGCAGCTTCTGCTATCTCATTTTTGAGACCGTCTTTACCTCTTTCAGCAACTTCTGCTATCTCATTTCTGAGACCGCTGATACCTCTTTCAGCAGCTTCTACTATCTCATTTCTGAGACCGCTGCTACCTCTTTTCAGCAGCTTATGCTATCTCATTTCTGAGACCATCGCTACCTCTTTTCAGCAGCAACTGCTATCTCATTTCTGAGACTGCTGCTACCTCTTTTTAGCACCCTTCGTTGTCTCCTTCCAGGAGACCCCCATCATTTATTTTTCTCCTCCCTCCTTCCTTCACTTGTAGCTCGAAGTAACCAGCCATCTAACAGTTTTCCTCCTCTTTCTCCTTTTAGCTTGTGCAAGTGTGGACCTGGTACATTTTTGGTTTGAACATAACACGCGACCTTCATATATATAGTGGTTGATGAATAACAGCGGCGATGAAGATATAGGATTTTGCGAGTGCAGCACCCAATCTTGAAACGACCATAACTTTTGATCCGCTTGTCTGTTTTCAGCTCAAAATAGCTTTTCGAAAAGAGCTCGGCGAGCTCCATCCAATGGCGAATAGGTTTACCCCAATGGAGATGACAGAAGTTCAAGATCATTCAAATGGTGAACTTACTCTGGAGGCTCTTGAGCTTCGCTTGGAGCTTCGTCTGGAGCAATTTTGCAAAGAGCTTGCTCAACAGCTGGAGCAGAATCGTCAACAATTTGATGGGATTAACTGAGCTATAGCAGCTATCACTCAGCAACTTCCTCCTCGAGTCGCAGCTCCTCTTCCTCCTACAAAATTTGCACATCCAGTTACTCCTCTACCTTCTCAAGCTGAGGAATATACAGCTCGCCATGATTACCTCAGATCAGTTGTCCAGAAAAATCTAGTAGAAGTGCCGAATTTTAAGAGGGATTGTGCTTATCCTCTGACCCCTGCTGATACAGCTTATCCTTCAGCCCCTCCAGTTATCGCTGAAGTAGAGGAGCCTTCTCCTTTAGAGATAGAATTCATTGGGAACCTGCTCCTAATGGGTTTAAAGAATCCCGCCTACCAACCTTCTCAGGAGGAGAATATCCTTTCTCCCACCTTCAAGCCTTTGAGTCAGCTGTTGCGTTAAGAACTATATCGGATAGCATTCGGTGCAAGCTTCTTGTCATGACCTTTGGCGGTCAAGCTCTGGAATGGTTTTACAAGCTGTCACCTCAATTAATTACTTGCTTTATGGATCTTAGAAGAGAACTTATCTTAAGGTTTGTTACCTCAAGAAAGCGAAAGAGACGCCCAACAGCTCTTTTCCAAATCAAGCAAGGAGTCGATGAAACTCTCGCTCATTTCGTCGATAGATTCTAGATAGAACTTCTCGAGGTTATTAATGTTGATCCAGAGCTATATAAAATTGCCTTTATCAATGGACTCCACGAAGGCCCTCTCAAATTTGAAGTAAGCATAAATGAGCCCAATTCTTATGGACATATCATCGAAATAACAAATAAGCGTATTGAAGGTGAGGAGATGAATCCCAACTATATGTATTATCAAAACCGGAAGATTCAGCGGCGTCAAGGAAATTTATACTGCCATCACTCATCTCCATCACAAAGCCCTCCGCAAGATAAGCGATCTGAATCTTATTCTCCTCCTCAGAATATGTTAGCACAACCTCAACCTCCGCAACAGGATGGATCACCTGAATCTTTGGAAGCTTATCCAATCCAGTCTTGCAATCCAAGTACATTTGAATTCAGAAATTATTCAGGAGAGTATACTCAGCTCAATGTTCCCATGGAACAAATTCTTCCAATCATTCAAGATATGCCAGAGTTTAGAGTTCCTCGCCCTATGAGATCAAAGGCCAAGTATCTTCATGGAGAACTCTTCTGCAAATATCAGTCGAACATTGGTCATGATACAGAACACTATCGAGCTTTTCGGAAGTTAGTAGATGGACTATGGAAAGCAGGAAGGTTACAGGACTATTTTGCTCGATAATCTAGTAATTGATACTCCACCAGAAGCAATGTTATAAGCAAAAGGTTTTTTCATTTAATAAAAGAAATGCATAGAGTAGAAATGGTAAAGAATGTCATTTTACTTCTTATTTTTTATCACTCCCATTTTGTTGGAGTTTTATGCACCTTTCTAATTGTAACTTTACTTGTAATAAGTATAGCAGCAACCCAGGTTCTACCAGCAGCTATCATCATGAAGACTCTCTCAGCAATTAGATATATCAGACCTTATACCCAAACCCACTACCGTATCCTTCACTGCAGACATTTATCTACTTATGTCTTAAGCTTTTTTCATTACTTTACTTGCTGATGTTTACATTAATACTTCTAAAATGCGTTGTAACGCCCAAGAAATTATAAAAGTAGAGTGGGGTGCGGATAGCTTATTGAGGGTGTGCGGATAGCTTATTGAGGGTGTGCGAATAGCTGAGAATGGGGTGCTCATAGCAACTTCACCTTAGGGTTTTAATATAAACCCCTATCTCTCCCAACTCTCAAGACCCGACTCCCCTCCTCTCCCTCGTTTTCACGCAAGCCGCCGCACAGGAACCCTCCCTCCCGATCTCGCTCTCTCTCGCTCTCTCTCGCTCTCGTCGCCCAGGGAGGCCAACCTCCCTCTCTTCTCGTGTCCGGTAAGGTGGAGCTCCGCCCCTTGTGCTCTCCCTTTCGAGATACCCCTCCCTTACCTGATCTCCCTGCGTGCATCGACCAAGAAAATGGGTAGATCTCGCCGGAGTTGCTGCTGGGTTGGCCAAATCCTGTTCTATCTGTAGTGCTGCTGCATTTAGGGGTGTTGTCGAGTCTCTCTCGCCCAGATCTACCTTCCGAGAGTTAGAGCGGTGGAAGCTCGTTAAGCCACCTTGTTAGGCTCTTTGTTACTAACCGGAAGAGTGATGAAGGGCATGGTTAGGGATTCCTGAACCTTTCCCTTTTTGTGTTTGCTTGCCAAGTGGAGGCTGGATCTGTGTAGGGGAAGCCGCTACGGTCGTTCTCCGTCAAATTCGTGAAAGTCCCATGGATCCAAAGTGCGCGCCAAGGGTAACGACCCTTTTCCCCGGTCTTAGGACCGTCTTTTTCTCTATTTCTGTGCTTGCATTTGCTAATCGTGCAATGAGAGTCCCCTCACGCCGTTTCGGTTGAGGATGGGGACTCCGCCAGGGCGTGGGATTGCGACCCCGGCGTATGTTTGTGTGAACTGCACGTAGTGTCCCTCTCCCGCTCCGCGGTGGAGAGCGAGGACTTCGCCAGGGCGTGGGATTGCGACCCCGGTGTAGTTTTCTGCTTTTATTTTGCTTAGGAGGGCCACCCGTCTCCAATTGGACGCGGTGTGTGTTTCCCTCGATTCATTGCGAACCCCCTCCGGGTCGATTGTGTCCGTCCCCGACATAAATTGCATTAGTAATCCGACGCGCGAGTCTGGATTTAGGCATGCTGTGTGAAGCCTACCCGTGGCATTCAGCCCGGATCGGTGATGTTGTTGTGTTGTGCATTGCGGTTAGCCTTAAACACGCGAACGGGAATGTCCCGTGTTATTCGCCGTAGAGATCATAGGATTCGTGGGTTTTGTTCGTGAATACCCCGTTCCTAGGCGGGCTCAGGTGAGCCCGGTAGAATGACGTTCGTAAGATTATGCAGAACGGGTGAGTTTCCCCGTCATGACGCTCCAGGACTGGGAGTAGTGTTATGCTCTCTGTCGCGCTCCTTTGGACAGTGGCGGACTGTGTTTCCCCCATGCCGCGCTCGTTTGGACAGTTGCGGACCATTTCTTCCCGCTATCGCGCTCGTTAGGACAGTTGGAGACTGTCTTCCCCTCTGTCGCGCTCGTTCGGACGGTTGGAGACCGTCTTCTCCTCTGTCACGCTCTGTTAGTTAGATAGGTACTTTGTACCTCGCTATCGCGTTCCGTCATATCGATGCGAAGCGTAGCTCACCTACCGCTACGCTTGAGTGCGAAAGGCAATCACACGCCTCTCGTCATGAGTACTCGGTTTAGAATGCCGATGTGGTTTAGGTCGTGTGACTTTGGGAGTCAACGACGCGTGTGTTGTGGTATGCTATGGGGACCCCTCGTGTGTGCCCCTTGGTCCTTTGTTTGATGCTTTAGTTTTCGTGCGTGCTTGCAGGAGAGCGATGTACTCGCCCCGGAGTCCGCTAGGATGGCTTGGGGGAGGGGTCGTTACGTTGTGTTGGTCAGCCCCATGCTGACCTTCGTTGCACCGCCTGTTTGTTCTTGGTTTCAGGTGGCGGAGCTCGCAGTGGTGTGTAATGGGCCGGAGCCCATGGGTTGCTAAGGAGCTGGTTAGGGTCCTCTCTGTTTTGGGAGTTTTTCATGTAGCCCTGTGTTTTGTTTGTACCTCTTTTGCAAGCCATGTAAGGCCTTAAGGCCGTGTCACTTCTGTATTGTTTTCTTCTCGCTGTGACATTCTGGGCCCCTTTGTTTTGGGCTTGCGTTTAGCTTCCGTTTCTGATTACTCTGAGATTTTATTAGCATATTTTCTTGTATCAATTATTAACGTTCTAGATTTTGTGGGTATTATATGTCGTGGGGTCCCGGCCGGACCCATGTTATATTTTATTTGCAGATCAGGGATGTTACAATTGGTATCAGACTTTAGGTTTCGTGATCCTCTAGTCTTTAGGTTTCGGGACGAACCCTTTTTAACGGTTGGTGAGCACATACAGTGCAAGAGCCTAAATAACTAAATTTACGCAGAATGTCCACTTAAGAATGACCAAAATCGTGGTTTTCATGCACTTTTGGGAATTTAAGCGTCTCATGCTTAGTGATTTCCCCCACTTATGACTGCTAGACCATGTGTCTCACATGTGTAAGCATTATTAATGACTGGCTGAAGGGATTTTGGCCTTCATTTCTCCAAGGATTACGTTATTGGAAAATAGAATGAGCAGCTAAATGTAAAGGAATGCGAATGTTAGGAGAACCGCCGCTATGATTTGGGTGTTTCCTTAACTTAGGTGTTGACCACCTTAGTATGTTGATAAATGTTGTGAGTCTTTGTGGCTACCCTTATGCGAACATGACTAGTGGAATGAAAAGTCATGGTCTTTAAGGTGAGATCTGTTGTAGTGATTCACCCGATACGGTATTAGATGACTATAGATGGCGTCGAACCTTTGTTGACCTATTATTTGGAATCGTTGGATTACACATATACCATGTGAAATTAAGTGCAATGTATGAAAAGAGGCATCCGGTCGTGTGTGTTACCCTACGCTTGATGGTGTGACCCCGAGGTGCGCAAGCGAGCGCATAAGTTCCCACTTAAGATTGATGATTAAGTAGTGACACGCTATGTTAATGGCGGTGATGAATTCTGATTCATGAGCAATGACGTATATTGAAAGGATGGGTGGATTCCCCGTCGCGCTCTCTTTGGACAGTTGCGGGATACTCCCCTCTGTCGCGCCCTTTTAGTTAAATATGAAATCTATTCGTTTGTGCTGAAACATGAGATAGTCCATGAGTCTGACTTGAGAGTTCGGACCGATAAGAAGTTCAGTGAAATTAGGAGTTGTGCGCTGCTAAGTTTAGTTTGGGGTGCTTTGTATGCACTATGCTATGTTTGGGGCCATAGTTTGGCCTTGAGTATGTAAACTCTGTGACTTGGGTCCTCGAGAGTCTGGTGTGGTTGTCCGGACAAGTAAATGCCCAGGTGTGTTTGCAGGGTTTTGTATACCCTATATTGTGAGTGCCATGATAGCACTAGGTTTGACTCAAGTCTAGTATTGGACTTGATGATCTTACGCCGTTGTGTATTCCGTACGATGGATTACGTCCGTGGTGACTATTTTTGGCATCGTTTTAGCAGGGTGTGTTGAACCCTGTTGTCGTTAAAGTGTCACTTGTAAAGTCTTATTCAAAGACCGTTGTAGCACCCATGTATTGGATGTTGTGACTAAGGACCTGAGTGTTCTTTGCATGCTGATTAGTTGTTTGGGTTATATAATGTCGTGTGTGTTGCTGAGTTCTTTCGTCATTCTACTAGGTGATTGGTGAAGAGGTTGGTCTCACTCCCTTACAGGAGACAACCACAACTGGTGGAACTGAAATAGGAGTGATGGAAGATTAGTGTGCCGGTGCGACTGCTGGTGGGACACCCATCCCTGTGGCATCTGCGCCTATGTCTGCTATTGGAGAAGCAACATACGAGACTCGTGATTGGGTGACTTACTTCTTGAGTTGCCATCCACCTTTGTTCAACGGTGTCGAGTCGCCCGCTTATGCTCAAGATTGGTTGGAATGGATTAAAGATCTCATTTTGGCCTTAAGAGTCCCGCCGGAGCTGAGGGTCACTGTCATTTCCTTCGCACTTTTCGGGGAGGCTAAGAGATGGTGGCAAGAGGAGTGTCGTGGACGTTTTGCTCAACGTCCTTGGTCCCAAATCCCCGTGGAAGAGTTTGCGGCGTCATTATGGGAACATTTCGTTCCGACGACTACCCGCCTTATACTACGAGAAGATTTTCTGATGTTGAGGCAAAAGGAGATGTCTATGGAGACTTATCTCCAAGAGTTTTTGCGATTGAGCCATTATGCTGAGCATGTCCTGGTGACTGATGAGGACAAAGCGCGATATTTCATTAAAGGCTTGCGTGAGGATTGGAAGTTCAAATTGCGTGCAGCGACATCTATCAGTTTCACCATTTTGATTCAAGCTGCCCGCAACTTGGAGCTTGTTTTTCGCTTAGGGCAGAGTGAGTCGGTAGAGGAGTTTGAAAGAATTAGACTGTT
The DNA here is from genome assembly GCA_033032865.1 of Dactylorhiza incarnata. NCBI lineage: Eukaryota > Viridiplantae > Streptophyta > Magnoliopsida > Asparagales > Orchidaceae > Dactylorhiza > Dactylorhiza incarnata. The sequence continues at coordinate 2,928,592 of JAWHQI010000224.1, forward strand.
TGCTGCTGAATCGAAAAAAGCACATGCATGTGAGGAATCCAAAGCTGAGAGTTCAAGAGAATCAAGGAAGAGGCAAAAGTCAACTATTGTCTGCTTTCTTTGTGGCCGTCAAGGTCACGTTGCGCGTGGGTGCCGAGCTTAGTCTTGAAGAAGCAGTGGTGATGACATCTTTTGTCCCCTCCTTTCGCGAAAGGTAAGCATGCGTTGGAGTTTTATGTGCGCGTGTAGTCGCACTTTTGAACAATGTTTTGTATTGTGTCGAGCTTATACCCTCTTTATTTCGAATTCTTGCTGGAGGTTATCTTTCTCTTATATGACTGAGAGTCGAGTCCACTTTTGATGATATGGTAGTTTTGTACACAGTGCTCGTGAAGCATTAACATGAATGGTGATTATAGTGGACGAGTTGAAATTTAATTGTTGCGTAACGATGTAGTTGTGACCGCATACGAGTCGGACCTCGTAACGTATGGGTGATGAAAATTTATATCTGTGTTACTTGATAAGTAGCACGCTCGTGAAGTGTTTTTAGTCTGCCACAAGATAAATTGGAAGTGATTCCTTCAAAATTGAGTTGTTGGCACGATACTATAATATTTATTTGTCGTGAGTTAGAGATTGTTAGTTTGGGAACCTGATGTTTGGACGTGTGTCCAACTTAGTTGGAATCATGAGTAGGTTCACAAGCAGTGGAGTTCGTAGTTTTCTTGGTAGGATTCGTACAGAGGTTCGTACATGTTTGAACCCAAGTAAACGCCTCAGCGAGATTGAAATATCTCAGATAAGGTTTTCTCTTTTGTGTGTGAGTTACACAAATTTCGGGTAGTAGTTAGTGGCTCTGGATTGTGCATGAGCATTGTCACTCGTGAATTGTGTATGTGGTGGCACTAGAAAGAGTGCAACATGTAAGTACTACTCATAATTTGCTAGCATGGGTTAAAGCTCGTGTCAATTTGGTGATTTGCTTAGGTATGAGTTGGATTGGTTGTAATAAATCGTGATGAATGCGAGCAGGTTAAGGCTATTGCTCTACCTATGGAAGAGCCATGATGAAATATTGACATCCTTCTTTTGAGGTTTTGAGTTGATAAGCAAGAATTGAAATTGTTGGTAGCAAAATGCGTGTTTATCACGTGCAATGTTTGGATTCGTGCAAGAATCGTGGACTTAGCGTGAAAGATGATTCTAACGATTTAGTCGTGTTTTCTTATTGCGTGGTTATGCAGTGATGACCCCTTTATGAGTTTGATTTCCTAACTTGTTGGTGAATGGAAATTGTTATTTGTGACACTTGGTAAATAACACCCGTGAAGCGTTGCTAGTCTATCCTACGATGGGTTGAAGGTAATTCGTTTGAAATCGAATTATTGGTACGATAATACGAAAATATGTGTCGTGAGTTGGAGATTGATGGTTCGAGGACATGATCTTTGAAATCATCGTATAGGTGAGCCTATATGGTCGTGATGACCTATGTAGTGAAACCTCTGGAAAGGTTCAATTGTTTGAGTTTGTTGTTTGCGTTGAATGAAAGTGTAGAGAAAATCCAATTGAAGGTGCCCTGTTGAGATTGTGATATCTCAGGCATAATTTTCTCTTTTGTGTGTGGCTTACACGAAATGTGAATGGTAGTGGTGGTGTGTGTCCTTACATATTGAATAGATGTGATGTTCTAGTATGATTACCGCCAATGATAGACTTCCAAAACTATCGTAGTCTTGATGTGTTTGGAGGTGTGAGTGAACTCACAAAGAATTGGAATCAATGTAGTGATTCGATTCTCCTATGAGAGGTCAAAGTCCCTCATTTTGGGAAGAGTGTGACTCTTCTCGTCGTAATGAAATGACCATGGAGTGACGGAAGTGAGAGTTCGTAAGGCTTTGTGGTTATAAGCAATATGACGGGTGAATCCTTGTGAGATTGTATGTAAATATTCGTTGATGTTTGTATGTTCGAATCTAGGATAATTCCCCGGGCATTGAAAAGCCGTGCGAATGTTATCCGTGACCTCCTAGAGTGGTATTTAACTGCAGCTAAGTCGCTTGGTTCTCCGTCTGAATGTGTAAATTAGTGTAGCGCAGCGGAAGCGTGGTGGGTCCATAACCCATAGGTCGTTTTGTAATTTGGTGTTTTGTATCCTTCGTTGCTAAGATCGAATATAAATTTTGGGACGAAATTTCTTTAAGGAGGAGAGAATTGTAACGCCCAAGAAATTATAAAAGTAGAGTGGGGTGCGGATAGCTTATTGAGGGTGTGCGGATAGCTTATTGAGGGTGTGCGAATAGCTGAGAATGGGGTGCTCATAGCAACTTCACCTTAGGGTTTTAATATAAACCCCTATCTCTCCCAACTCTCAAGACCCGACTCCCCTCCTCTCCCTCGTTTTTGCGCAAGCCGCCGCACAGGAACCCTCCCTCCCGATCTCGCTCTCTCTCGCTCTCTCTCGCGATCATCGCCCAGGGAGGCCAACCTCCCTCTCTTCTCGTGTCCGGTAAGGTGGAGCTCCGCCCCTTGTGCTCTCCCTTTCGAGATACCCCTCCCTTACCTGACCTCCCTGCGTGCACCGACCAAGAAAATGGGTAGATCTCGCCGGAGTTGCTGCTGGGTTGGCCAAATCCTGTTCTATCTGTAGGGCTACTGCATTTAGGGGTGTTGTCGAGTCTCTCTCGCCCAGATCTACCTTCCGAGAGTTAGAGCGGTGGAAGCTCGTCAAGCCACCTTGTGAGGCTCTTTGTTACTAACCGGAAGAGTGATGAAGGGCATGGTTAGGGATTCCTGAACCTTTCCCTTTTTGTGTTTGCATGCCAAGTGGAGGCCGGATCTGTGTAGGGGAAGCCGCTACGGTCGTTCTCCGTCAAATTCGTGAAAGTCCCATGGATCCAAAGTGCGCGCCAAGGGTAACGACCCTTTTCCCCGGTCTTAGGACCGTCTTTTTCTCTATTTCTGTGCTTGCATTTGCTAATCGTGCAATGAGAGTACCCTCACGCCGTTTCAGTTGAGGATGGGGACTCCGCCAGGGCGTGGGATTGCGACCCCGGCGTATGTTTGTGTGAACTGCACGTAGAGTCCCTCTCCCGCTCTGCGGTGGAGAGCGGGGACTTCGCCAGGGCGTGGGATTGCGACACCGATGTAGTTTTCTGCTTTTATTTTGCTTAGGAGGGCCACCCGTCTCCAATTGGATGCGGTGTGTGTTTCCCTCAGTTCATTGCGAACCCCCTCTGGGTCGATTGTGTCCGTCCCCGACATAAATTGCATTAGTAATCCGACGCGCGAGTCTGGATTTAGGCATGCTGTGTGAAGCCTACCCGTGGCGTTCAGCCCGGATCGGTGATTTTGTTGTGTTGTGCATTGCGGTTAGCCTTAAACACGCGAACGGGAATGTCCCGTGTTATTCGCCGTAGAGATCATAGGATTCGTGGGTTTTGTTCGTGAATACCCCGTTCCTAGGCGGGCTCAGGTGAGCCCAGTAGAATGACGTTCGTAAGATTATGCGGAACGGGTGAGTTTCCCCGTCACGACGCTCCAGGACTGGGAGTAGTGCTATGCTCTCTGTCGTGCTCCTTTGGACAGTGGCGGACTGTGTTTCCCCCATGTCGCGCTCGTTTGGACAGTTGCGGACCGTTTCTTCCCACTATCGCGCTCGTTAGGACAGTTGGAGACTGTCTTCCCCTCTGTCGCACTCGTTCGGACGGTTGGAGACCGTCTTCTCCTCTGTCGCGCTCTGTTAGTTAGATATGTACTTTGTACCTCACTATCGCATTCCGTCAGATCGATGCGAAGCGTAGCTCACCTACCGCTACGCTTGAGTGCGAAAGGCAATCACACGCCTCTCGTCATGAGTACTCGGTTTAGAATGCCTATGTGGTTTAGGTCGTGTGACTTTGGGAGTCAACGACGCGTGTGTTGTGGTATGCTATGGGGACCCCTCGTGTGTGCCCCTTGGTCCTTTGTTTGATGCTTTAGTTTTCGTGCGTGCTTGCAGGAGAGCGATGTACTCGCCCCGGAGTCCGCTAGGATGGCCGGGGGGAGGGGTCGTTACGTTGTGTTGGTCAACCCCATGCTGACCTTCGTTGCACCGCCTGTTTGTTCTTGGTTTCAGGTGGCGGAGCTCGCAGTGGTGTGTAGTGGGCCGGAGCCCATGGGTTGCTGAGGAGCTGGTTAGGGTCCTCTCTGTTTTGGGAGTTTTTCATGTAGCCCTGTGTTTTGTTTGTACCTCTTTTGCAAGCCATGTAAGGCCTTAAGGCCGTTTCACTTCTGTATTGTTTTCTTCTAGTTGTGGACATTCTGGGCCCCTTTGTTTTGGGCTTGCGTTTAGCTTCCGTTTCTGATTACTCTGAGATTTTATTAGCATATTTTCTTGTATCAATTATTAACGTTCTAGATTTTGTGGGTATTATATGTCATGGGGTCCCGGCCGGACCCATGTTATATTTTATTTGCAGATCAGGGATGTTACATGCGTGGATGTGAAGGGTGGAACTACCACCTCTGATTATTCTCTCGGGTCGTAACACCCACTATGACCACATCTCGCTAGAATTATTCGCAGATGTGTAGTGGTATCCCAACCCACTCTCTCTCCTGCCCTGTAATGATTGTCATTGATTGCCAGGACATTTTGTCGAGCTAATCGACTTGCCTTGCTTGAATATAGGATGATTACATTTGATAATGAATTGGTTGTTATAGAATGCTAACAACTATTGTTAGGATTGGTGTGCTATTACTTGCAAGAAAAGCTGACTAACTTTAGTATGTACTACATTACACTACACTACCAAATAGTTATGTGATTATTTGTTGGGTACTAATTTTTCAGGTACCATTAAATCACATATGCATCATATCAGAATTCCTGGACTTTTGGGTTTCATGGTTAATCTATTTATGATTTCTGTATTTCTCAAATCATACGCTGGGTTGGGCATCAGCTGACATAACCTCAATAAAAACATTATATCGACAAGTCAGAATCAGCTAGCTACATGGAATTCACACTCATTGTTTTGGAGTGTGTAAATGTGATGATATCAGAATGTTGGTTTTTTCCCCTCCGCAGACATGAGTACTATCTATTCTCTTCACATACAGATACCATTTCATCAACATCAAAGCAAAGTGATTGTTAATAAGCACTCATATACTCTCTACAAATAAGATGATCTCTCTCATATGCTTCAAGTTTGAATAAAATAAATGACAACAAGTGACTCAGGTAAATGACATATTATATTTCCCCATATTATACCTACTCTTCATATCTTCTTCAGATAAGCAGGTGCTCGCGATTTTCTCTTCAGGTACTCGCGTGTCATTTTTCTTTTTTTACCTGCTTTTGGTTACTCTTTTGCAAATAAGCAGGTGCTCGCGAGTTTATCTTCAGGTATTCGCGTATCATTTTTCTTTCTTACCTGTTTTGATTACTCTTTTGCAGATAAGTAGGTGCTCGTGAGTTCTCGTTAGGTACTCGCGTATCACTTTTTTTCCTTCTACCTTCTTTGACCACTATTTTACCTGAGATAAACAGGTGTTCATAAACTCTCTTTCGGCATAAACAAGTTCCCACAGGTACTATCATTTTTTAAACACGTATTTTTCATTCTGACAAAAGAGGTGGATCTCGATTTGCGTGGGTAAGTTCTATTTTTTCAAGTTTCTCAAAACATGGAAAAAATGCAGGGATATTGTTTACCCAGAAATTGGCGATCCATTTAAAGCGGCCAAAGTAACCCGGATAGCCTGAACAAGTCGTACTTTCCCTGCTCCGAGCCCTGGAGGTCTCCCATCACCCAGGTAGTCTCCCCCGAGGAGGTCGCCCCCTTGGACGACCTCGCCCACTGGGAGGTCGCCCCTTGGGCCACCTCGCCCCATGGGAGGTCTCCCCTTGGGCGACCTTGCAAGTGGAGGTCGCCCCCTTGGGCGGCCTCGCCTTCTGGTAGGTCGCCCCTTGGGCGACCTCGCCCCTTGGGAGGTCGCCCCTTGGGCGACCTCACCAGTGGAGGTCGCCCCCTTGGGCGGCCTCGCCCGGTTCGAGGACTCCCCTTGGGAGACCTCACCAATGGAGGTCGCCCTCCCTTGGGCGGCCTCGCCTCCTGGGAGGTCACCACTTGGGCGACTTCAACAGTGGAGGTTGCACCCCTTGGGCGGCCTCGCCTCATGGGAGGTCGCCCCTTGGGCAACCTTGCTAGTGGAGGTCGCCCCCCTTGGGCGACCTCATCCCCTGGGAGGTCGCGCCTTGGTCGACCTCGCCAGTGGAGGTCGCCCCCTTGGGCAACCTCGCCAGTAGAGGTCGCCCCCCTTGGGAGACCTCGCCCCTTGGGAGGTCGACCCTTGGGCGACCTCGCCAGTGGAGGTCGCCCACCTTGGGCTACCTCGCTCCCTGGGAGGTTGCCCATAGTGCGACCTCGCCAATGGAGGTCGCCCCTTTGGGCGGCCTCGCCTTCGTGGAGGTCGCCCCTTGGGCGACCTCGCCAGTGGAGGTCGCCCCCTTGTGCAACCTCGCCCCCTGGGAGGTCTCCCCTTGGGCGACCTCGCAAGTGGAGGTCGCCCCCTTGGGCAACCTCGCCCCCTGGGAGTCTGCCCCTTGGGCATCCTCGCCAATGGAGGTCGCCCCCCTTGGGCGACCTCGCCCCCTGGGAGGTCTCCCCTTGGGCGACCTCGCCAGTGGAGGTCGCCCCGCTTGGGCGGCCTCGCCCCCTGGGAGGTCGCCCCATGGGTGACCTGGCTAGTGGAGGTTGCCCCCCTTGGGCGGCCTCGCCCCCTGGGCGACCTCGCCAGTGGAGGTCGCCCCCTTGGGCGGCCTCTCCCCCTGGGAGGGCAGCCTCGCCCCCTGAGAGGTCGCCCCCTAGGCGACCTCGCTAGTGGAGGTGTCCCCCTTGGCGACCTCACCCCGTGGAGGTCGCCCCCTTGGGCGACCTAACCCCGAGAGGTCTCGGTTCACGACAGTCCCTTTTTAGGTGATCTCTTTCTCTTCTGGTGATTTCTACCTCAGCAGGTCTAGACGGTCTCATGTGATATCTACCTCAGCAGGTCCAGACGATCTCAAGTGATTTCAATCTCAGAAGAACCGGGCAGCCCGTTACTTTTAGATTTGTCCATTTGGGCAGGTCCCCGCGCCTATAAATAGAGGGGTAGGGGTACCAGTTTGGGGGACTTTTATGGGAGAGTTTCGAACCCCTAGCCTTTGACATAAGCGGTCTCATTTCTGAGACCATCGCTACATCTTTTCAGCAGCTTCTTCTATCTCATTTCTGAGACCACTGCAACCTCTTTTCAGCAGCTTCTGCTATCTCATTTCTGAGACCGTCGTTACCTCTTTCAGCAGCTTCTGCTATCTCATTTCTGAGACCGCTGCTACCTCTTTCAGTAGCTTCTGTTATCTCATTTCTGAGTGCGCTGCTACCTCTTTTCAGCAGCTTCTGCTATCTCATTTCTGAGACCATCACTACCTTTTTTCAGCAGCTTTTGCTATCTTATTTCTGAGACCGCTGCTACCTCTTTTTAGCACCCTTCGTTGTCTCCTTCCGGGAGACCCCCGTCATCTCTTTTTCTCCTCCCTCCTTCCTTCATTCGTAGCCTGAAGTAACCAGTCATTTAACTGTTTTCCTCCTCTTTCTCCTTTCAGCTTGAGCAAGTGTGGACCTGGTACATTTTTGGTTCGAACAGGCCCGTTTCGAATTTTAAATAAATTAGGAGAAAATGCATATCTTTTGGAGTTACCCACTGATTGGGGAATTTCCCATATTTTCAATGTTTCGGATTTAACGTCATATGTTTCTCCACCACTTGATTTATCTGTCTGTCCATTTGGTTCCACTGAGTTTTCTAATGGGTTGGGGGGTGAGTTTATTCTTGGATCGCTCTCTCCATCGGTCTCCACTAGAGGTACGTTGAATGTTGATGATAAAACTTTTCCTCCTTATTTTCCTAATGCTTTTCCAAGGTTCCCTAGGACCACCTATGTGCCAGACAAGATCCTCCATGATGAAGTGCTCTCCTCTCCAAGTGGTGACATTCTCCGCTACTTGATACGATGGCGTGATCGTCCAGCCTCCGATGACTTGTGGCTTCCTGAATCGGAGGTGGCTCTTTTGGATGCTGCTCTTCTATGCTAGTACATTCAAGCCAACTCATCGGTGATGAGTACTTTTGAGCGGGGGAGGATTGATGGAGATGACGGACCTCAACATGAAGATGATGGTACTGGCATGCTTACGAATGATGGAGTCTCTTCAACCAAAGACTTCCGATGCCATCGCCGCGATAGTAATTATGATGAACGCCATCGCAACTACAACCTCCGCCCGAGGCGCAAGAATATTAATTAATAATTATAATTATTTTATTATAATTATTGATTAATTGTTATCATGTCTTAATGTTTTGTTATCATGTTTTAATGTTTTGTTATCATGTTTTAATGTTTTGTAATCATGTTTTAATATTTTATTCTATTTTAATGTTTTGATTTAATTTGGGCTGCATGTAGTAATTTATGATTGTAAGCCTATAAAAGGCCATGATGTAGCAGGATTATCATTCATGAAGAATTACAATTGAAATTTGAATTAGAACTCCAAAAGTGGAATTCTCCTCCTCTCCTAATTTTCTCCTCCTTACTTCTTTAATTTCCCTCTCCCCTCCTTGAAAGTTTCATCCAACATAGTGCAGCCGCCCCCCTTGTTCTCCTTCCCATAGCCGCCAACCTCCCTCTCCTCTCTTGGATATTTCGGCCAAGGCAAGGGATCCGTGGTTCTGGCAAAAATCTTCTCCGACGTGAAGAGAAGAAGGCGGATGAGTTTTCTCTCCATACGACGCAACTCCGGTGGAACCGTTGATGAGCGATGTCGCGATTGATTGCTTGAGAAAATCTAATCTCAAGCAGGGTAACAAAATTTTCTACTTTGTGTGATTCCCTATTGAATATTTCTTGTGGTGGATTAATTTAGCCGTGATCTTCGACAACTTGAATTTTTCGTGGATTTATTCAATTGATTTTGAATTTATCTTAATTAATTTAAATTTGTGAGGATTGGCGAACCTCGTTTTCTTTTTGTTGGGAGAGATCTAACATTTCCGAAATCGTTATTTTCTTTAGATCGCTTTTGGTACAACACTCGCTCGATCGGATCGGGTGGATCATTTGGCTAGGGAGAATATTGGCCTATAGCCATTATTTCATCTCTAAGGGTGTTGTCGACCCTTACGTTAGCCTTTGATTGATAAATTTTGCAAAGCGTGTGTGCTGCGAATTATTTGTGCGAACGAAGGATTGGAACGTAGAGAGAAATTCGTGTTTGTCCATAGCAACCATGTCTGAGAGCGTAGTCTACGTATTTACTCTTCGCCATCACCATGAAGGAGAAGCCGCGGGACTGGTTTTACCAGCACCCCGCGGGGTCGATCTTTGTTATTGGAACATGGTCTTCCGCATCTCCTAGGTTTGAGAATAACAAGTCCTATGCAAATTTGATCTTGTGTGTTTAAGTGTGCAGGAAACAATGTCATATTACTCAAGGATAACATAAGAAGGTTGCCCCCAAGTTTGAAGCCAAAATTACAGCATGCCCGCTAGCAGCGAAGACAGCCACTAGCTCATGCGCTAGCCCTGATTAGAGCAATTACGGGAGGCAGTTATAGAAGGCGCTAGCGCAGGCGATAGCGCGACGCACAAGTGGAATTTTGGCAGTGTTTCCTTGGAATGAAGATACACACATGGAGAATATTTCCTAATTCAGGATAACGCCGACGATAGTGATATCGCAGGAGCTAGCTCGCTCTCCTATAAAAGGAGCCCTTTTCCCTCATTTTCAACACACATGTTTGAGAGAGGTGGTGTGCCAAAATTCCAGAGCCCTATTCTGCCGAGAATTGATCTACCGCCAAAAGTTCTGTGAGTTTCGGAAGGAGGATTTCTTCACACCGCATCCGACCAACGATCGCTTCAATCACACTTATCCTACAATGGTCTTTCGTCTCCAACTTCAGAACTTCCTTAGTGTGAGTTTTTCATATTGTTGTTATTAATTTCACATCCTTAATCTAGTAATCGTTTAGTGAATTTGCCTCGTGTTGGCGACTAGGTCTGGGTAGGACTTATGGAGGAATTCGTCTCGTGTTGGCGACTAGATCTAGGTTTGGTATAGGGGGTGCTCGAGGCCTTATCCAGGAGAGGATTGGCTAGAGCTGCTTGAGGTCGTATCCGGGGGAGGATAGGCTAAATCCACTGGCTCGTGGGGATACAAGTCGGGATAGAAAAGAAAAAGACTACTTTTCACCTTCGATTTCTAGCGTCATAAGAAATCAAGTTTTTGTAATCTTATATTTCAAGTTAATAAAATCATGTTTCTTTTTTATTCCACTTGTTTTTTTTAGTTTTTCCCTACTTTTATCTCTTAGCTTTTTCAAGTAATTCAAAATATAATAAAAGTTTTTAAAACCCTTATTCACCCCCCCCCCCCCCTCTAAGGGCGCCTACAAATCCAAGAAGTGGTATCAGAGCTAGGTTTTTCCAAACGGTCTAACAACCAGGAATAAATGGCATCTTATGATCTCCCTTTTCTAGAGGGTCAGGGTGTTAGTATACCTCCTCTTTTTACCGGGACAGATTTCAACTACTGGAAATCTAGGATGATGTGTTTCTTATGACCATGGATGTAGAAGTATGGAACATGGTAGAGGTTCGGTACTCTCCTCCTATAATTGTAGTAAGAGAGGCTACCTTAGAAATACCTATGGATAAATGAGACAATAATGATAAACTCAAGTGCAAAAATAATGCTAAGGCCATGAATGCTTTATATTGTGCATTAAATAGAACTGAATTTAATAGAATTTCTGCATGTGTAACTGCTTATGATATTTGGAACCAATTGAAAGTTACTCATGAAGGTACATTCCAACTAGAGTCAGAATATGAAAAATTTAGGATGGATGCTGAAGAAGACATCAACTCTATGTACACACGCTTTACCAAGATCGTCAATTCTTCAAAAGCTCTTGGAAAGACCTACTCCGATGGCGACTTGGTCAGAAAAATTCTTCGCTCTCTACCTCCGAGGTTCAATCCAAAGGTGACAGCCATCTCGGAGTCACACAACCTGAGAACTCTCCAGATTGAGAACCTCATTTGGAATCTCAAAACCCATGTGGTAGAACTCTAGATTCAACATGATGAATACAACAAGGAGCCAAAGAAAAAGTCGCTGGCACTGAAGTCAGAGAAGGAGAGCAACATAGATGATGATGAAGATGAAGAAAGTCCCCAGGTTAAGAACTTCAAAAAATTCATTGGAAATCTGGAAAGAAGGTACACCTTTCGGAAATACTTTCCAGAAGGATGCTCGACAAAAAGGGTCTTCCTCTTCTTCAAAAAAAGAAAAGGAAAGTGACGACGAAGAAGAAAGACCACCACCAGAGTGATTTCAATACAGGAAGACCGGGTACATTTGGAGCCAGCACCCGAAGTATCTAAAGGAGCAAAAATAAAAATGATACAAAGGGAGGAGAAAAAGAAGGTGTTGAAAGCCACAACATGGGATGATTCTTCCTCTGAAGAATCAAGCAAATCTAAGTCAAGCAGCCAGGAGGAAGCAAATAAATGCTTCATGGCAAAAGGCAACGATGATGACACCAGTGTTCTTAGTGGCACTGAGGTAACTCCTCCAACCTTCGAAGAACTTTATGTTGAATTTGTTCAAACCAGTAAAGCCTATGATAAAAGTATAGAAGATAGTATTATTTTAAATCTTGAAAATGAATCTCTTATCAAAGAAAATCATAAGCTTACTAAAAAAGTAATTTCTTTAGAAAAGAGAAAGGTTTCATGCCAAGAGTGTGAACACTCCTTATGTAAGGCAAAAGATCTTGAAGTTTCTCTTTCTAAGGCCCTCTCTCAAATAAAAAATCTTACAAGAGTAAAAGGGGACTTAGAGAGAAAACTAAAAACCACTCTCTTACAAATTGAAAATAACAAAAAAGGTATTGAAAATAAATTTGTCATGCTTGTTGGGTATTGTATCCACAATAGCCCTGATTTGAAGAAGTCCCCTTCAAACTAAGACGAATTGTAATTGTATTTGATTATGCACTTTAGCTGTGATGTGACAGGTTATTCCACTCTAAGTACAAACCAATGTCAGGTTTCAATGAGTCGTCAAACACATGCCTGTGCAATGTAATCCCTCATTGTATAGATCAAAGTGTTGGCTCATGTGAAATCTCTCTATTGGGATGTAATTCATTTACAAAGTGCTAAAGAAGAAGGACTGGAGCTGATGATGGAATCATTTGAGAATTTTCCTAAGTAAAATTTGATTATATCATTTAGAACATATAGTCGAATTCGACTATATGGTTTGAATGGATATAACCGAATTCGGCTATTCCTTGTCCGAAAGGTTTATTTTTCTAAGTAAAAGAATAGTCGAATTCGATTAATGTAATTCGGTGAATCTGTTTAGTCGAATCCCTCGAACTGCCGAATTCGACTATATGGTTTAACCGAATAAATTCGGTTAATGCCATTCGGTTAATCTATTTCGCCAAATTGGTCTGCAGGTATTTTTCCGGTTCAATTCGACGGCGTATTCTTTAGGGCATTCCCCATGTACAGTACACGTGGAGCAAGATCCCTATTTTGCGCTTATGACCGTTGGAAGAAGACTCTATAAATACCTAAGGATTATTTCCAAATAACCCTAATGTTGCTAATCGCGAATTGTGAAAAATCTCTACTGATTAGCTCTCATTTTCTATTGATCAAGTCGATTCAAGTTCTCAGATCTAGTTTCAAATCATTTTCAAGATTTCTTCATTCTTCATTCACAAAGGACTGAAGTTTATTGCTAAGAAGAAGAAATCTATCTTTCAAGATCTGAAGAAGAACTTCATCGGAAGTTTAAGAAGATTGTTTTTCAATTTACTGTGTTGTTGTAAGAACCATATTTTAAACCTTGTAGGAAGCTTGCTTCCGAGTTATTGTGTAGATCCTTGTTTGAGGATCGAGTTGTAGGAGCTTGTGTGTTCCGAGTTTGTAGGAGAAGTTTGTTCTCCGACTTGTTGTAGGAGTATTCTTTCTCCGAGCTTGTAGGAGTTGTGAACTCCGAGTAGTAGGATATTGATTGATCCGAGTTTGGTGAAGTAGCCGAATCTAGCCTTGGAGTGCTAGATAGGCGAGGCGGGAAAGTGGACTACCCACATTGGGGAACCACTATAAATTCTCTGTGTTGTGCTGTGTTTACTTTTCTGTGTGCTTTAACTTCCAATATTTTTATTCCGCAAAAAGCCGCAAAATCTACCTATTCACCCCCCCCCCCCCCCCTCTAGGTGATTTAGGTTGCGACTAGATACTTTCAATTGGTATCAGAGCGAGGTTGTTCGCAAAAGGCTAACACCTTGAACAAGATCTCCTAATCTAGTCGCTTGATCTAGCATGTCTGGAATGGAAAGATCAAAGGATTCTGTCAAGTTGTCAGTTTGCACCAAAGAGAATTCCCCCATGTGGAAGGAAAGAGTTAGATTCTACAGGGAGGCCGCCGATCCAAGGATTTTTCAAATAGTGGAAGAAGGTCCACATGTTCCTACAAAGCCATCTTCAATAAACTCTACAATCATGATTCCGAAGAAAATGTTAGAACTTACTAAAGATGAGATCGCTCTTGTCGCTCTAGACAAGAAGGCAAAAAATATCATAGCCGGTGCAGTGGATGACTCGATGCTGCAAAATCTGATTCACTGCAAATCTGCCAAAGAGATGTGGGATTCTCTAGTTGTTCTGATGGAAGGTACTGAAGAAGTGAGGGATGACTGAAGATCGTTGCTGAACCAAGAATACGAAGCTTTCAAGCAAGATCCAAGAGACTCCATTTCTGAAACCTATGAGAAGTTCTTTAAGATCGTAAATGGTCTTAGGAACTATGACCGTGAATTTTCTGTTGGCGAACTGAATGATAAGTTCTTGAGATCCCTGATGAAAGAATGGGATACCAAGGCCATTGCAATCAGAGAATTCGGCAAGTTGACCACTATGGAGCCGCAAATCTTATTCGGAAAACTTTTGTCACATGAGCTCAAGCTCAGCATCAGGAAAGCTGAGGAAGAAGGCAACAGGACTTCCGGGAAGGAAAGATCCATGGCACTGAAAGGTGAAGGATCAAAGAAAAGCAAAGTCAAGACATCCATAAGAACTCCATTATCAGAAGAAGATGATGAGTCTGCAAGCTGCTCGTCAAACTCTGACATGTCTGACGGAGAATTCTCACTTCTCTCCAAGCAGTTCAAAAGACTTCTGAATAAAAGAAAGCAGAAGAGAGGCCAATCTTCTGCTTCAGATCACAGAAGATCAAGACGTGATGGTGATCATCATAAGAAGGACTACAATAATGACAGGTATAAATCTAAACCAAACAAACAAGATTCTACTGACATTATTTGATATTGTTGCAATAAGCCAGGACATGTAATTGCCGAGTGTCCATATAAGAAGAAGGAAGGATCGAAGAAGGAAGAAAAGAGATCCTTCAAAGGAAAGAAGAAGGAAAAGAGCTTCCTCGCTAAAAAGGTCAAGACTCTGAGCGATAGCGACACTGATGCGTCAAGCTCAGAAGAAGAAGCCTACTTTGGGCTTATGACACAATCAGATGAAGAAGCAGGCGACTCCTCTTATAAGGGGAAGGTAAACTCTCATACTCCACTTCCTGCATCTGAATGTGAGACTGCATCCATTGCAAATTACGACTACTCATCAGAGGATGATTCAGATTTAATGACTCAGTACAAAGCCCTTGTGAAGGGATTTGACAAATGCCGCAAAGTTGTGAGATCCAAGTCAAAAGAAATTGAATCTCTCAAGACGGTGGAATTAGCCTTGAGGGTGGAAATTGAACAATTAACTCCTCTCAAAGATGAAATCCAACTCTTGAAAGACGAACTGAAAAGCTCCACTGAGTTGTTGAATCTTAAGGAGAAAACTATAAATGAACTAGAAGATAAGTTGAAGGTAGAAAGAAAGCTCGTAGAAAGCTTCTCGAAGCCTAAGACTATTCTTCCACTCATTGATAGGTTTTCTGCTCCTGCGAAGGGTAGTGGCATTGGTCATGAGGCTGAAACTAGTAAGGCTGCTGAGAAAAGAGCCATGAAAAGAAAAGGAACTGGAAATCAAAGTCAACCTTCATTCAGGAAGGTAATTTTTCCGACAAATCGATTCGACTTTGACTCATCCTATGGTCACTTTGCTAGACCAACACATGTTGAATCTAGCAACAGATATCAAGGATGGACCAGACCCCAGAACTTTGATGTGTCTCCATTCAAAGCTCCTCATGAAGAAGTAATCCTCAAGGATCACAGTCCATTTGTTCACGGATCAGCTGCTAAGAAGGCCCCAAAGATCAAAACGATTGCACCCAAATCTGTTGAGAAGAAGTTGGAGCCATGTGTGTGCTGTCACCATGAGGCCCCCACTTCTAAGAAAGCGTCTTATAAGAAAGCATCTTATAAGAAAGCTACTCCTATTGCACCTCCCGCTCAAAAAGTAAAACAGGAGACAAAGAGAAGGTACAATCAGTTCGATTGTTGGTGTTGTGGCAAGGTTGGTCACTTTGCCTTAGATTGTTGGTTTAATCCAACAAATGTCCTGACTCCACGGATTAACAATGCAAGAATGACCCCTCGCAATGTTAACATTCCAAGTGGCGGTCATCTAACAAGAAGCCAAGGAACCAAATCGATTTGGGTTCCTAAGGGCAATTGATTATTGATTGCAGGTATGTCCAAAGGCCAACTCAAATCCCATATGGTACTTGGACAGTGGATGTTCACGGCATATGACCGGAACAAGAAGCCTATTACAAGATTTCACCCCTGTGAAAGATGGTCCAAAGGTTATTTTTGGCGGATCTGATCGGGGTATCACAAAAGGCTACGGTATGATTACTAATGGTATAGTCTCTTTCACAGACGTGGCTTATGTTAAAGGATTACAACATAATCTCATTAGCATAAGTCAACTATGTGACAAAGGCTATATGGTAGAATTCTACAAGGACAAGTGCTTGATAAAGTCGTCTGATACGTCAGAAACTATTTTAACAGGCACTCGGAGTAGAAATATTTTCTGCTTAAATTTCCTTTGTTTAGACTCTTCTACACCAGTGTGTCTTTTAGCAAAAGATAGTGCATCTCTTTGTGACCAGTGGCACAAGAGACTAGCACATATTAATTTCAAAACTATAAGTATGTTATTTTCTCACAACTTAGTTCGTGATGCTCCAGATGTTAAGTGCATTAAAGAAAGACCGTGTCATGCATGCCAAATGGGTAAGCAGACTCGGGCTACCTTTAAAAGCATTATTGGCAAAGATTCTACCAGATGCTTATATCTGCTCCATATGGACTTGTTTGGTCCCATGCCAATCCGAAGTTTAGGAGGTAAGTCTTATACGTTGGTTATTGTTGATGACTACTCACGTTTTGCTTGGGTATTCTTTCTGAAACACAAGTCAGACACCTTTGCTTCTTTCACCACATTCGTCAAGCAAATCCAGAATGAGTTGGAATGTTCTGTGGTCAAAATCAGAAGTGATCATGGTACAGAATTCAAGTCTGGAGCTATGACCGAATTTTGTGAAAGCCTAGGTATCTTTCATGATTTTTCCTCTCCCCGTACTCCACAACAAAATGGAGTAGCTGAGAGAAAGAATAGAACACTCATAGAGGCTTGCAGAACAATGCTGAGTGACTCTTCACTACCAGAATACTTCTGGGCTGAAGGCATCAACACTGCTTACCACGTGCAAAACAGAGCACTGATCAACAAGAATCATCATAAGACTCCTTATGAACTTCTGAAGGGCAAGAAACCAACCCTGTCTTATTTTAGAATTTTTGGTAGTAAATGCTTCGTACTTAACAACGGGAAATATTACAAAACTAAATTTAGTGAAAAATGTTTTGAAGGTATTTTTGTAGGTTATAGTAGCCATAGTAAGGCATATAGGATTTTCAACAAGAAAACCCTGGTTGTAGAAGAAACTTTTAATGTTATATTTGATGAGACGAGTATGCTTCAAAGCAGCTCTTCTAGTGTCTTTGTTGAAGATGCAGATGCAAGGTTCAAGGAACTAAACTTAGAAGAAGTTGTAAAGGAAGACGTTCCAAAGTCTATTGAAGTAAATATTTCGTCTACATGTGAGGAAGATGAACCTCAAGAGGATGAAGATGTACCTGAAGTGCAGGAACCTCATGGTCATCTAAATGCTGGAATGATCAGACATTTAAGGGACCATCCTTCTGAGCAAATCATTGGAGATACCCATGTCGGTGTAAGAACTAGGAGAGGTACAACTAATGAAGTTTTGCATTTAAGCTTTCTATCACAGGTTGAGCCAAAGAAATTCGATGAAGCAAAGAATGATGCTTCATGGATCATCGTAATGCAAGAGGAACTCAATCAATTTAAGAGATACAAAGTGTGGAAGCTTGTACCCAGACCCAAAGGACAGAATGTCATCGGAACAAAATGGGTATTCAGAAACAAGCTGGACGAAGATGGTGTGATCATCAAGAACAAGGCCAGACTTGTTGCTCAAGGGTACAGACAAGAATAAGGGATCGACTTCGATCAAACATTTGCTCCCGTGGCAAGGCTCGAAGCGATTCGGTTGTTTCTGGCGTATGCTGCTCACAAAGGATTTAAGGTCTATCAAATGGACGTGAAGTCAGCCTTCCTTAATGGTGATATAAAGGAAGAAGTATACGTAGAACAACCCCCAGGTTTCGTTGACTCCTCTTTTCCTGATCATGTTTACTTCTTACGAAAAGCCTTATATGGTCTCAAGCAAGCTCCCCGTGCTTGGTATGAGATGCTATCTAGCTTCCTTCTTGAGAACAAATTCACAAGAGGAAAGATAGACAAGACATTATTTCTTAGGGAAGTAAAAGGCAAGATTTTGCTAGTGCAAATCTATGTCGACGACATCATCTTTGGATCTACCGATGATAACCTCTGCAAAAAGTTCTCTAACTTGATGCAAGGGAAATTTGAAATGAGCAGTATGGGAGAGCTGAAGTATTTCTTAGGACTTCAGGTAAAGCAATCTGAGGATGGAATTTTCATCTCTCAGATGAAGTTTACCAAGGAGTTAATTAAGAAATTCGGAATGGAGAATGCAACCTCTATGAGGACTCCAATGGGCTCAGCTATGTCTCTAGACAAGGATGAGAAAGGGAAACCTTTTGATGAAACCAAGTTTAGAAGCATAATTGGATCCTTGCTCTACCTTACTGCGAGTAGACCGGATATAATGTTCTCAACATGTGTTTGTGCTAGATTTCAGGTGAACACTAAGGAATCTCACTACTCCGCTGCAAAGAGGATTTTGAGATACCTTAAAGGCACACCAAATCTTGGCTTATGGTACCCAAGAAGTAATGATTTTGAGCTAACAGGTTTTTCAGATGTTGATTTTGCAGGAAGCAAAGACGACAGGAAAAGAACTTCAGGAACGTGCCAATTCTTAGGGAAACGACTTATCTCCTGGAGTATCAAGAAACAGAATTGTGTTGCTATTTCAACCGCTGAATCGGAGTATATCTCCGCAGGCAGTTGTTGTGCACAATTGTTGTGGATAAGAAACCATCTTGATGACTATAATTTTAAGCTTAAGGAAATTCCTATGTACTGTGATTCATCAAGTGCTATTGCAATTGCCAATAATCTAGTGTCTCACAGCAGGACAAAGCACATTGAGATCCGTTAGCACTTCATCCTGGAGCATGTGGAGCACCAGGACATTGATCTTAGCTATGTCCCGACGGATCGGCAAATTGCAGACATTTTCACAAAGCCGCTCGACGAATCAAAGTTCAACTATTTGAAAATGGAGCTTGGCATGTTAAACAAAGAATCTTAGAAACAAGCTCAGAAAATCAGAAAATTCCTTCTCCCAGAAGACAGAAATTTGAATAGTCGAATTTTTCAGAAGATATCATCGAATTGCATTCGACTATACCATTTAGTTAAATTCGGCGATTTCAATTAATCGAATTCGGCTAATCGAACCCCTTTAACCGAATCCGGTGAATCCTATTAATCGAATTCGACTAATCCCAATAGTCGAATGACGAATCTTCCGGAATTCAAATTTCCTTCTTATCATTTACTGGAATTCGAAGAGACACGATTCAAAATATCAGGTACGCGCTCTCTCTCCTAATTTCCAACTCTATATAAATGATTCTTAAAAGAGAAATCCGAACGCATCGCACTCCCGAATTCGTCCGTCGTTTCACTTCCGACTCCGACCTTCGTTCGTGCGATTCCTCTACCGATTCGTCTCCCACAATTGATTCTTCTCCAAATTTACGTTCTCAATGTCTCAGAAGCAGTCGAGCAAGTTGCTCTCCGGCAGTGAGCTCGTAAGAACTGGTTTTGACAGTTCAATGGATGAATTCTGAAATGTCATTTTGGCACTTGAAGTTGCAGGATTAGGTTTTATTCTAGAGCATCCTTGCATGATTCTTGAGAAGGAAGTGTTGAAGTTCTTCAAGCATGCAGGGCTCAGGAAGCAAGGGTCAGTAATCAAGAGCAAACTCGGTGATCTCTCAGTCAAGGTTTCTCCCTCCAGATTGACTAAGCTTCTCAAACTTCCAGTGGTAACCGAATCAGATGTTCTCTCTTTCAAGGACTTCAAGAAGGCATTGTCATTTTGTGGATTGCCTAAAGGAACTAAATCCATCTATAGGAAGCACATGAATGAGGAAGGGAAACTGCTCTTAGATATTATGGCGAAAGTTCTTTTGTGTAAAGTTGGCTCTCATGATTACATTTCAAATGATATGTTCAAATTGCTCGGTTCAGTATTCTGCAGGACAAGGGTTGATTGGGGCAGCGTGTTGTTTGACAGAATTTCAGCTAGTCTGAACACTCCTAACTTTGGAAGAATCCTCTCTTTATATCTCAATCGCTTAGACAAAGTCAGATTCAGCATGAAGATAGGAACCCCTCTCCACCATTTCAAAAGAATAGATTCCTCCATGATTGAAATATGGTCCAGGAAAGTTGGTGAGACCAAGGTGCTGACTCCCGTTGTTTCAAAAGCTAAAAAGATCCTTTGTGATGAGTCTGAAAGGAGCTTCGACAGTAATTCTCCAGTCTCCTCTCCTGAAAAAGAAAGTGAAAAAGAACGTGAACCCTCCAATGGGGAGTGTTCTAAGCTACCAGAATCAGGCAAACGAGACTCTCTTGTAGTTTCTCCAGCTCCATCTCCAAAGATTCCTACTCCTCACAGCTCTCCTTCCAAGGCAGATGACAATGTTGGTGGCAATGATGATAGTGATGGTAATGATGAAGGGGGAGATGACCCTGATGCTGATGCAGTGAAGATAGATATGTCAGCTAAGGGCAACGATTCTCTTCCAGAAGATGAAATCCCTGCTCAAATTGAGGGGGAGAATGTCCACTCTGATCATTCTCATTCTGCAGCAGCCAAGCAAGATAAGACAGAGCTAACTCCGCCTCCTGAAAATATTACACTCATTATTGAAGATGAACATAAAGCAGGGCCTTCTGCCTCTTCATCCAAGAATAAGGGGAAATCAGTGCCACACCCCAAGATTCACAAAATTCAGATCACTGTTGAAGATAAGAGAAATGAAGGCTCCACCCCTCCTCCAGTTAAAAATGATGACACCCTCGATGCTCTTCAATTTTATCACTATATGAATGATGTAGATTCAAGTGATTTTCTGGTCGCTGAGGATGATTTTGGAATATCTTCTCGACTCCAAGCTCAACCTCCCTCTGCTGAAGACTCCATGATGATCAATTTGGAAGAACTGCTTGTAAAGCAGAAAAGATTCTTTGAATTTGCTCTCCGTCAGGTTTTTGAGAAGACCAGATCCATAGAGAAGGGAATCGTCGATCCTTTACATTCAGTAGCTCACAGTTTAGACAAGGTCAAAGAAAAGCAAGATGAATATTTCTCGATGGGTGCCTCCACCCTAAAGCATGTAGTGGATGGATTACACTCTATTTGTGATAATACTACAAAAATCTCTGAAAATCAGCAATATATTTTTGAGGATGCAGTGAAGGGAAGATCGGCCATTCAGAACTCTCTCCAAAGTGTAAAGAATGAAATTATCCAAACCCTGACTGAAGAAGTCAGAAAGGGGGAGGAAAGATTGCATGAAAGGATTCAAATGCAAATTTTTGATTTGAATAGAGAGATAGAAGGAAGGATTCAAGAGTCATATATGAATGTTCAATCCTAACTTCCAGAAATTTCAACAGGCATTGATGTCAGGTTTCAAGATTTATATGGTTATCTGCATCAAAATCAAATGTGGATGCACAATGAATTGTCAAGAGGCTATGCCCATGGTTTCCAAGAGCCAGGCCAATCTTCTGCGCAGCGAGCATTTCCGTCTGAAGAATTCCATCCAGAAATTCAATTTGCTGCTTCGTCTGAACCTTTTATTCCTCCGGAAGTTTATCATTGGTCAGACGATGAAGAAGAAAACTTCAAAAAAGAGCTAGAGTTGATCAAGGAGGATCAAGCTCAGGTGGTTTTATGCATGATGCTAGAAGGGATGCAGGTCCCAAATTTCTAGAACCAAGAGCACCTCATCCCAGGAAGATTGTTGGAGAACTGTGGAGTCCGGAATCCAGGAATATTATTTTGGACACTTATAATCTTGTAATGAACTCTAATGAATCTGTTGACAATCACTATGATAGAGATGAGATCCACAAATGAGAGATGGCTAGGCTCAAGAGAAGAATTCACTACAGGAACCATCAAGATGATGAAAAGCCTCCTTCTCCTCCTCCAAGATACTATCCAAAGCCAAGGGCCTATTTTACCAGACAATTGAAGAAGATTCAAAAGGGAAAGACAAAAGAGAAATGATGGATGCTTGATCGCTAGACTCTATTTCTCTTTTAAGAACATTTATATATTGTTGTCTAATTAATTTTTGGTGGACTTAAGTTTTTGTTTATGATGCTTTTATATATCCACATAGCTCAGTTCTTTACTTGCTTATGTTTATTATTTCCTGTGCAATTCACCTTAGTAGATAGGGTTTTGACTTCTTCAAATAGGGGGAGATTGTTGGGTATTGTAACCACAATAGCCCTGATTTGAAGAAGTCCCCTTCAAACTAAGACGAATTATAATTGTATTTGATTATACACTTAAGCTGTGATGTGACAGGTTATTCCACTCTAAGTACAAACCAATGTCAGGTTTCAATGAGTCGTCAAACACAGGCCTGTGCAATGTAATCCCTCATTGTATAGATCAAAGTGTTGGCTCATGTGAAATCTCTCTATTGGGATGTACTTCATTTACAAAGTGCTAGAGAAGAAGGACTGGAGCTGATGATGGAATCATTTGAGAATTTTCCTAAGTAAAATTCGATTATATCATTTAGAACATATAGTCGAATTCGACTATATGGTTTGAATGGATATAACCGAATTCGGCTATTCCTTGTCCGAAAGGTTTATTTTTCTAAGTAAAAGAATAGTCGAATTCGATTAATGTAATTCGGTGAATCTGTTTAGTCGAATCCCTCGAACTGCTGAATTCGACTATATGGTTTAACCGAATAAATTCGGTTAATGCCATTCGGTTAATCTATTTCGCCGAATTGGTCTGCAGGTATTTTTCCGGTTCAATTCGACGGCGTATTATTTAGGGCATTCCCCATGTACAGTACACGTGGAGCTAGATCCCTAATTCGCGCTTATGACCGTTGGAAGAAGACTCTATAAATACCTAAGGATTATTTCCAAATAACCATAATGTTGCTAATCGCGAATTGTGAAAAATCTCTCGCAAACTACGACTGACGGCCGACTATTCTTGCGCAAACATTTCATCTCCGTCAAAGCCAGCGATTCGTGACTCGTCTTCAAAAGTTCAATCGTCAAGATCAAGATCTACTGATTAGCTCTCATTTTCTATTGATCAAGTCGATTCAAGTTCTCAGATCTAGTTTCAAATCGTTTTTAAGATTTCTTCATTCTTCATTCACAAAGGACTGAAGTTTATTGCTAAGAAGAAGAAATCTATCTTTCAAGATCTGAAGAAGAACTTCATCAGAAGTTTAAGAAGATTGTTTTTCAATTTACTGTGTTGTTGTAAGAACCATATTTTAAACCTTGTAGGAAGCTTGCTTCCGAGTTATTGTGTAGATCCTTGTTTGAGGATCGAGTTGTAGGAGCTTGCGTGTTCCGAGTTTTTTGGAGAAGTTTGTTCTCCGAGTTGTTGCAGGAGTATTCTTGCTCCGAGCTTGTAGGAGTTGTGAACTCTGAGTAGTAGGATATTGATTGATCCGAGTTTGGTGAAGTAGCCGAATCTAGCCTTGGAGTGCTAGATAGGCGAGGCGGGAAAGTGGACTACCCACATCGGGGAACCACTATAAATTCTCTGTGTTGTGCTGTGTTTACTTTTTTGTTTTCTTTTACTTCCAATATTTTTATTCCGCAAAAAGCAGCAAAATCTACCTGTTCACCCTCCCCCCTAGGTGATTTAGGTTGCGACTAGATACTTTCAATGCTTGTAAAAGAAAACTTATCTCGTAAGAAACAAACCCATGACCTCAATATGGCCATCAAAAAATTTGGAATTGGTCAAAAATCTATGGACATAATTTTAGGGAACTAATGTTATGGCTCTGGAAAATTTGGACTCGGATATCAAAGTGACAGCTACCACCAAGCGGTAGCCCCTCATATAAAAAATCTTGTATTTCTTCCGAAAAACAAACTTCTTCCAGTGAGAGCAATGTAAAATTCCAGAAAAGGGTCTCAACCCCCTTTATATCGTGTGCAAACTGTCATAGGTTTGGACACACATCTAGCTCTTGCAAGAAAATAAAACAGGGATCTCTAAAGCAAATTTGGGTACCTAAGGCATCCACTTATTCAATGGGTGGTACCTATTGGGTATCAAGATCTTTTCTCTCATCTTCCTTCTAGATTTGCAGTCAGGCTAAGGAAAAGGAGGGCGTAGGGTACTTGGACTCAGGCTGCTCTAAGCACATGATGGGCAACAAAGCAAAGTTCTTTAGCCTAGAAAAGAAGAAGGAGAGATCGTTACTTTTTAAAAAATTAAAATAAACAAAAATTATTACAAAAGCAAAATTGCAAAAATTATTTTATTTTCTTTTCTTCGCATATTTGTTTGATTTATACCCAAATATGCAGAAAATCAACTACAAAATTATAAACAAACAAAACTATTCTTGAACTTAACTCTTTTAATTTACATGTATCTTGTGAAAGGGAGATTTGGGATGTCACTCCATCACATATCCTAGTACCGGTGCGAACCCCTCACAGGGTAGATCTCGGGAAGTCCAAGATCAATTATAAGAGTTCAAATTTTAATCACAAAATTCTTTTTCAAAATATCAAAAAAACTATATGGACTTTCTTGTTAATATCAAGCATGGTTTAATATATCACTTAAACTTTCTACAATGTTGAAATTCATCTTTTCAAACTACTATGAACATTGTTTTTATCATGCTTTGATATATCTAAACACATGTGCATCAATTTGTATTGTAAAATTTGTACAGAACCAAGCTTAACATGCCTCTAAGTATGAGTAAGTGTTTTATGATTGATAATGATATTTATTCACTCATTTATTTTGGCAAAGTCTACATGTGTTTTTAATCTAAGAATGCTTGCTTGTGTATTATAATTGTACAATGAATTAAAATTGCACTAGTATCTTACCTACACTACATTTATTTGCACTCTTAAAAATTAAGAAAAGTGGTTGTGCTTTCAAAATTACTTTGGTTTACAAAACAAGTGTATTCGGAGATCTTTGTACACAGCAAAAAAATCATGAAATAAATTGACAAAGATAACTCCACCAAGTACTACTTGAACCTCCTGATAAGTCTTAATAAGCGTTGTTAGGTTGAGCACCTTAGAAAGAATAGTAAAGTGTCTTGTGCAAACCTTCAGTTTCTCTTAAACCACTTATTCTTAAGTACACCGGATCACAAAATTATCAATATTAAAAGTATAAATTGTGTGATCCCCCAAGCACTGCTTTGCACCTTGATAAGTCTTCATGAGCATTGTGTGTGCATAGCACCTTGGTAGTTGTACATTTTTCTATGTGCATTGAAGTGTGCGGAAGTAAAATTATTTGTATTTTATTGTGCACTTTACTCTACATATGTCTTGTATTTTTGATTAAATCATTTGTTTACTCTCTTCAAAATACACTCTTGTGCTCATCATTATCTTCCATAACACTTCTTCTCATGAGTATTGGATCCTAATGCTAATTCTATACTACTCTTTATATAAATGCACTTGATAACCTAACATGCTCTATACAATGTTTGGTATGTCTTAAATTTGAATTAAAATAACATTGTAGTAGTCTCTTTTTGATATCCTTCTTTCATGCTTGGTTATTTATTGTAAACCTTAAAGATTTTTAAAAGAAAAATGATTTACAAAAACATCTTCTTATTGTGGAATCTAACTCATATTTCTACTTATGAATCTTCATGATTACAAAAAAGATGTTCCGTTGCATTTCTATAAGTCTTCCGCAACATTACCGTATAACTTTTAACTTGCGCTTTCATGTTTATATCAAGTCTTAAATCTCAAAATTCGTTTTTCAACAAGTGGTAGACTTGCTTGGTAGAATTTATATTGGTTGTTCTAATTGGCTTATTATCTTTATGCTAAAAACTCTGATCTATTTCTATGAAAAATTTTATCCTAAAAACTCCTTATCATTTCATTTCCTCTAAAAGCTCGATCATGCCTTATCTTTTACTCAAAAAACCTCTTTCTATGTCTTTTGCTTCCTTAACCCACTTTTGCTAATAACAAAATGGGGAGAACTAACATGATAAATAATAATCAGTATCAAATGGGAAAACTAACATGATTAATGATTAAGAAGATAGCTTACATATAAGGGGAGCATTCATATAGGGGGGAGCAATTCTAAATACTAAAATCGACAATTATCCTAAGTCATCACTCACACACATACACACAAGTAGGTTTCATCATGCTTTATGTATTAATGCTCTGATTTATCATTAATGGATTTGTTATTATCAAAAGGGAGAGTTTGTTGGAACATGGACTTCCATATCTCCTAGGTTTGAGAATAACAATTCCTATGTATATTTGATCTTGTGTGTTTAAGTGTGCAGGAAACAATGTCATATGACTCAAGGATAACATAAGAAGGTTGCCCCCAAGTTTGAAGCCAAAATACCAGCCTGCCCACTAGCGCCGATGGTAGCCACTAGCGCAGGCGCTAGCCCTGATTAGAGCAATTTTGGGAGGCAGTTATAGAAGGCGCTAGCGTAGGAGGTAGCGGCTAGCACAGGCGATAGCCCGACGCACAAGTGGAATTTCAGTAGGTTTTCCTTAGAATGAAGATACGCATGCGGAGAATATTTCCTAATTCAAGATAGCGTCGACAGTAGCGATAGCATAGGCACTAGCTCGCTCTCCTATAAAAGGAGCCCTCTTCCTTCATTTTCAACACAAATGTTTGAGAGAGGTGGAGTGCCAAATTGCAGAGCCCTATTCTGCTGAGAATTGATCTCCCACCAAAAGTTCTGTGAGTTTCTGAAGGAGGATTTCTTCACGCCGCATCGGGCCAACGATCGCTTCAATCACGCTTATTCTACAGCGGTCTTTTGTATCCTACTTCAGAAGTTCCTTAGAGGGAGTTTTTCATATTGTTGTTATTTATTTCACATCCTTATTCTTGTAATCATTTAGTGAATTCGCCTCGTGTTGGCAACTAGGTCTGGGTAGGACTTAGGGAGGAATTCGCCTCGTGTTGGCGACTAGATATAGGTTTGGTCTAGGGGTTCTCGAGGCCGTATCCTGGGGAGGATTGGCTATAGCTGCTTGAGGCCGTATCCGGGGGAGGATAGGCTAAAGCCACCGGTTCGTGGGGATACGAGTCGGGATAGAAAAGAAAAAGACTTTAGTTTTCGCCTTCGATTTCTAGAGTCATAAGAAATCAAGTTTTTGTAATCTTATATTTCAAGTTAATAAAATCATGTCTCTATTTTATTCCACTTGATTTGTTTGGTTTTTCTCTACTTTTATCTCTTAGCTTTTTCAAGTAATTCAAAATATATCAAAAGTTTGTAAAACCCTTGTTCACCCCCCCCCCCCCCCACCACCCTCTAAGGTCGCCTACAGATCCAACATATGTGTTCGAGGATCTGCATCGGAGCCGCTAGCTGCGCTTCTCGAAGTCGAAGAAGAGGAAGAAGGATGTTGAGGCACTCTTCAAGATCAAGCAAGGATCAGGGTAGTCACTGGCCCACTACGTGGATAGGTTCCAGGAGGAGGTCCTGCTCGTCCAGGAGGTGACCAGGTTCACCCTCCAGCTTGCCTTCATGGTGGAGCTGCATGAGGGGTTCTTCAAGATGAACCTGAAGTGGAAGGTCCCCATGTTCTTCGAAGAGCTGATGGAGAGGGCGTCAGAGGAGATCGAGGGAGAAGCTGCCAACCCAGAGTTCGCGAGAAGGCTGGCAAAGCTGAGTAAGCTAGAGGTCAGGCAATAGGAAGTTAGGAGAAGAGAAAAGCAAAGGGCCCTGGAGTTGGGCTGGAGGCAGCAGGGAGGGGGCAAATTCTAGGGAGGTCAAGAGAGACCCAACCACCCAGGGTGGAGACAATGCCCGAAGCCACTACCTCCCATACCTCAATACGCTTTGGCGATCGGGTGAGTAAGAGAAAGGAGAGTGAGAGCAGGAGGAGGAGGAGCAGGATCAAGAAGGATGAATTAAGCCACGGAGGCTGAGCAAAGGGGGAGGCATTACCGTATTGTGACTTCCATCAGGAGGAGGGTCTCACGACGACCTCCTTCCCGGAGTTCTTAGATATCAGGAGTGAGAGAGGCCCTGGGGAGCAACAACTACCTGTAAGGATAGAGGAGGTGACCAGGGGAGCAAAGGAGGAGGATAAGTACGTCGTCAGGGCTGACGTGGGGAGTCGAGGAGGGATCGGGGTGATCTATGGGGGAGTGTGGATCGAGGCGACCCGAAAGCCGAGCCTTCACACTATATATCATTGGAGCGTGGCTTCGAATTCCCAACCACCCCCAGCAGAAAATATTACCTTCTCTCGGAAGGATATGCCAAACCACGAGGAGCCATTCTGCAATGCGATGGTGATCCAAGCGGCTATCGAGAACTTCACCGTCTCCCGCATCCTCGCCAACAATGGGAGTTTGGTCAATGTCATCTTCAAGAAGGTGTTTGATGATATAAATGTGGAGGCGAGGAGGGTGCTAGCCTCGAACAGACCCCTATTTGGGTTCGAAAGAGAGAGCGAGGAGGTACAAGGAGGAGTAGGACTCCACGTAACATTGGGGGAACAATCCCACAACTGTCGGTTCATCATCGTTGACACTCTGAGTAGATATAATGCCATCTTTGGACGACCCCTCATCAGTGCATTCTAATATGTCCCCTCCTTATTCCACCTGTAACACCCCAAAAATCGTAGTTCAGCGAGGTAGGCGGAGTGGTAGTGCTGCACTCGGGATAGGCTAAAAAATTCCATAACAGTTCTCTGCGCACGACCATTTCTCCTCTTCACGCACGACCAGTGATCGTGCGCCAATGATCGTGCATTAATTCGCAAGGAATCAGAGTTCTGTCTCGGGTGATGCGCACGACCATTTCTCCTCTTCGCGCACGACCAGTGATCGTGCGCCTGTGATCGTGCGCCCTGTTAATTCTGCTCCGCAAATTTGAGCGGAGAAGGAGATCGGTCCGTCCAAATCTTTTGGAATCCAATCCAATGGCTAGGATTAGATGCTGGAGGTCTTTCGGGCTGATGAGAGGAGGTTAATCCTCATAATTTCTAAGCCTTTCTCTCTCCAAACCTAGAGAAAGAATAAGGAGGCAAGGAAGAAGAAGGAGAGATCCCGCCATTGACGGAGCTCCGGAGCTCCGTTTCGCGAGCCATTTCCAGATCTGGAGAGTGCAGCCCGGTGCGGTCGTTTCCCTCCGTCTAGGATCTCGGATCCATGGCGAAGAAGAACGCTCCTAGGGTAACGATTCTTCCTCCCGATATTTGGACTTGTCATTTGTCCTCTCCTTCATTTCTCTATGCTTGCATGAGGAATCCCTTTCACCAAACGGGTGAAGTGTAGGATTTCTCAAGTTCTTCGGAACTGCGGGTTGATTGTGTCCGTCCCCGGTATATTGCATGTAGAAAATCCGATAGTCGTGCGGATTTGGGCATTGTGTGTGAAGCCTATTCGTGGCTGTGAGCCCTAATCGGTGATGCTTGATTTGCGACGTTGCATTTAGGTTAAGCCTAGAATGCGTGTCGGCGAATGACTCCGTGATATATGCGATAGTATTGTGGGATTTAAGCGTAGGCGTCTTGTGAAGATCATAGCGAAAGCCCCATGCTTTGCGAGTGGTTGAATGCAAACCTTCACCACTAGAATTGTTGAGGAGTGGTCTTGTACCTACTTTTTGGTTACGTGTAAAGCCTAAGTCTTCGTGAAGGCTTGGGTGTTGTAACTTATGTTTTGTGTAGCACTAGCGAGTGCTAAACCCGTACGGGCCGAGGTGATGTCATACCCGCATCGTGTGTTCAATCGATGACAAGAGCACAGGAATTGGCTGAACTGAACCCGTTTCCAGGCGCAGCGGCAGGGGGATTTATCTCTTGTACACCCGAACGACCTTGGGAGAGGTTGGGAAGGGTGTCTTGCCTAGACCGACCAAAAACTCTTTTCCATCTAGAGTCTCCGGACTCATGATGGTATTGGTGCTCGGGAAGAAGTACCTTTGTTGCGTTCCTTGTGAGCATGGAGCGTGAGGTTGTGTGTACTCATGTTTGTGATGAATTGATGTTGTTAGCCTCATGCGGTTCTTTAGGCGGTTGTGGGGAACTTTCGGGTGAATCCAACTAACATCATGTGCATACCTAGGTTCCCTTCTCTTTGATGCTCAACCTAGAAGATTGTATGTGCTTGAACCTTCACCTTGTGTAGTTGCACTTTCTTTATAGTAGTACTTGTCGCTAGTATGGTTTGCTTGCAGGGAAGATGCTCCGCCACCCCGGGAAAGGGGTGGAGTCGTTATAATTTGGTCAGCTTTGCTGACCGTTACTTTGTTTGCCACCGCTTGGTGGAATGTTCTTATGCAGGTGCAGGTGAGACTAATGGGAAATAGCGGGCGGTGGCCCTTTTGCTGTGTTGGCCCTTGAAGGCCAGCCTCCCTTCTTTGCTTTCTCATGTATTGCCGGCCTGCGTGCCGATGTATGTTTTGGAGTTTTTAGTACATTTGGTAAATGTAAGGCCTTAAGGCCATAACTCTATTTCATGGTTTCATTCCTATGATAGTGGACAATTCTAAATGAAATGTTAAATCATTATGCTTCCGCTATTGTTTAGCACTCTATGTAGTTCTTTCTGTTTATCACCTTTTAACTCCTAGCTAGTGTGGTTTGTACAACCCCGATGTTCGCCAGGAAGAAATCAGCAGCTCGCGCTCGAGGAGGCGAGCCAAGAGGGGCGAACCCTGAACTCCGGCGAGGCAGGCCAAGGAAGAGCAAGAGACTGCGCAGGCGAGCGAGCCCGGCGGAGGGAAGGTAACCGGCTCCTTTGAGGCTCGGCAAGGGTAGTGCATGCGAGCCCGACCAGTTGAGGAAGGAGTTCGCTAGGCGAGCCCGGAACCTTGGGGTACAGTTAGCCATTTTGGGGTACAGTTAGCCATTTTGGGGTGCAGATAGCCATTTTGGGGTTTGGCCGGGTCTCTATTGGCGAGCCCAACCAGTCGAGGAAGGAGTTCGCTAGGCGAGCCCGCCTAGAGTGAGAGTGGATAGTCGCCTTGGGACTCGCCGAGGTAGTGCAGGCGAGCGAGCCATGTAATGTGTCGATAATACCCCTGGGGTTCGCCGACCCAGAGGCTCGCGAGCTCCACTCGCGAGGGAGGTCGGCTTGGCCGAGTCGCTATTGGCGAGCCCAACCAGTCGAGGAAGGGGTTCGCTAGGCGAGCCCGCCTAGAGGAAGAGCAGATAGTCATCCGGGGACTCACCGAGGTAGTGCAGGCGAGCGAGCCATGTAATGTGCCGATAATACCTCTGGGGTTTGTCGACCCAGAGGCTCGCGAGCTCCACTCGCGAGGGAGGTCGCGAAGCGGGCTGGCTCACCCCGTAAAAGTCCAGGAAGGGATTTTTACCAAGAGGCCCCCGGTGGTCTGCGTTTAGCCTCTCCGAACAGCGGAGTTTGGCTGTTAGCAGGCCAATCCGGTGTGCGGATAGTGAGAATGGACAGCGGGATTTGGTTATTGACAGACCACAAAACTAAAATCTATAAATAGACCTCAAAGGGCACCTTGGAAGAGGACCGGTTCATTATCTTTGAGCTCTTCTCTCCCTAGGTCGCTTTGGTTTGGGCTCTCTAGCTCTCCAAGGTGCCCGAGTCTTAGCTTTGGCTTGGGAGGGGAAGCGCTCAACGATCTTCTGGGTTAGTGGAGGGACCTCCTCGCTGAGACTAGGGTCTTTGTTCTTTGCTCGAATCGTCGGCCTTACCTCTCCCGAGGGACCGGTAAGGGCTAGCTGCCCCTCATTTCGGTGAGCGCCCCGAGCTCCACACGAGACCGAGAAATCGGTTTCAACATTTTGGTGCGGTGAGCGTGGAGCGCGGCTGGTTCAAGAAAGTCCCAGAGAAGAGTTATGGCTGGAGATGAAGAGCAGGGCGAGGAGTTCGGCGAGACCCCTCAGGAAGCAATGGCTAGGATGTTCGCGGATTTCAGGAAGGAGGTGCTCGACATCTTGGGGTTCACGGTCACGGCTCTGCGAAATGAGTTTGCGACCCCGGCACCTCAGGCGACCACTCCCCCAACCGCAGTCGGCGAGAGGGCACTAGGAGGAAGGGCTGGAAAAGAAGTTGCCGTCGAGCCAGGGCATGACAGGGAAGGGCGAGTGCTGTTCGCCAGTCTGGCGAGCCCGGTGTTGGCGAGCTCCGCGTCGGCGAGTTCGGTGCCGACAAGCTCTGCCCCAGCAAGCGCGGCGCAGGCGAGCGCGCGCCAGGAGGATGCGGCGACAGTCGGGGTGGTTCAGGCGAACGTCGCCCTCGCGAGTGCGATCCCAAGCTTGGCGAGCGAGCTAGGTCCGCGAGCCGAGCGAGAAAAGATGGCAGGAGGGGGAAGTCCCTTCTGCGAGTTGGTGTTGTCTGCACCCGTTCCAGCGGGATTCAGGGAATGGGATAGAGTGTACTACAATGGCAGAGATGACCCCGTTCAGCATCTGCAATCTTTCGAGGACTCGGTCTCCATCAGGCCGATGTCCGATGCCTTCAAGTGTCGGCTCTTCGCCGTCACTCTCAAGGAGAAGGCCAGGGACTGGTTTCATTCACTTCCGGCAGGCTCTATCTACGCGTTCGAGGACCTGCGCCGAAGTTTTTTGTTGAGATTTTCAACTTCAAAAAGGAGGAAGAAGGACGCTGATTCCCTCTTCGCGGTGAAGCAGGAGTCCAGGGAGACGTTGGCTCAGTACGCGGATCGGTTCCAAGAGGAAGTGCAGCTCACCCAGGAGGTGCCTGGGTTTGCACTTCAACTCGCCTTCACGGTCGGGTTGAAGGAAAGTTTCTTCAAGATGGCATTGAAGAGGAAGGCCCCCGTCTCCTATGAGGAGCTGATGGAGAGGGTGGCGGAGGAAGTAGCAAGCGAAGAAGCCAACCCCGAGCTCACCAAGAGGCTAGCAAAGCTCAGTGAGCCGGAGATGAGGCAGCAAGAGGTCAGAAGAAGGGAAGAGCCCCGGGCCCCGGAGGGGGAATGGAGGCCGCAAGGTGGAGGAATGCAGGGGCAGGGAAGGGGTTACGGCCCAGGAAGGGGTAACCGTTTCGAAGGACAATGGAGACCCCCCCAGTTGGGGTGGAGGCAGGGCCCGATGCAGTTACCTCCCCCACCTCAACAGGCCATGGCAATTGGCCGGGGAAGAGGAAGGGGAAGGGGAGGAGAAGCGGAGACAGCGGCCGCTAGGAGAAGAAGGAACAGGATAGCAGAGACCGGGGCAAGGGAAGTGGCGGTGCCATATTGCATCTTCCACGATGTGGAAGGCCACTCAACGGACACCTGTCCGGAGTTCCTGGAGGTGAAGAGGGGCAGAGCGCCCGCGCAACCACAGCAGCAGCCATTAAGGATCGTGGAGGTGGAACCTCGGGAGGAGGAGGAGGAAAGGTGTGAGGATAGAGCAGATCTGGGGAATAGGGGTGGGATCGGAGTGATCCATGGGGGGGTAGGGGTGGAGGCGACCCGCAAGGCTAGTCTCCATACCATCTACCGCCGGAGCGTAGCATCAACATCCACGGCTCCACCCCCGGCCGAAAAAATTATTTTCACCCAGAAGGACATGCCGAGCTACGAGGACCCGTTCTGCGACGCGCTGGTCATCCAGAAGGCGATCGAGAACTTCACCGTCTCCCGAATCCTAGTGGACAATGGGAGTTCGGTCAATGTCATCTTCAAGAAAGCATTCGACAAGATGGAGGTGGAACCCAGAAGGGTGTTGGCCTCGGATGGCCCTCTGTTCGGATTTTCAGGGGAGAGGAAGGAAGTAGAAGGAGGGGTGGGGCTCCATGTGACCCTGGGTGGGCAGTCTCGGAACTGTCGCTTTGTCATAGTGGACGCCCCGAGCAGTTACAGCGCCATCTTCGGACGGCCACTC
Source organism: Dactylorhiza incarnata (assembly GCA_033032865.1). Classification (NCBI taxonomy): domain Eukaryota; kingdom Viridiplantae; phylum Streptophyta; class Magnoliopsida; order Asparagales; family Orchidaceae; genus Dactylorhiza; species Dactylorhiza incarnata. The sequence continues at coordinate 2,962,316 of JAWHQI010000224.1, forward strand.
ATCAGCGCGTTCCGCTGCGTCCCTTCCACTTTTCATCAGTGCCTCAAGTTCAATGACGGAGGGGTCCAGGTGCGGATCAGGGGGGATCCCAAAGTGGCAAGACAGTGCTACGTGACGGCTGTCAACACCATCTCCTGGATGGGAGAAGCTGAGGAGTGGGATAAGGTGATGGAGGAGGCGGCCGAAGCTGGAGGTTTGGAGGTAGCCGAAGAGAAGGAGGGAGATGAAGTTCATACCCAGGAAGGGGTAGCTGAGGTACCCCGGGCGGGGAGAAAGGAAGAAGAGGAGAAGGCCCAGGAGGGAAGGGCGGAAGAGCTTGTGGTGGTAGAGGAGAAAGTCGAGGAAGAGACCCAGGCTCCCGCTTGTGCCGAAGAGGAAAGGGCTTGGGGAGAACAGTCCCGGTTGGAGGCTATGGACGAGGTCGTAGAGCTCGAGGTCACCACCTGGCTGGGGATGGTGGAAAAAGTCCGGGTCAGCGGAGAACTCAGCCCAGGAGATCAAGCGGAGATTCTGGCTTGCGTACAAAAGAACGTGGACGTCTTCCCTTGGAGCGCCGCGGAAATGCCCGGGATCGACGCGGATGTGGCGTGCCATCGCCTCAACCTCGACCCCGGTGCCCGCCCCATCCGTCAGAAGAGGAGGGCCGTCGCGGACAAGCTGGAGGGACCCATCCGCGAAGAGGTGGGCAAACTCCTGCAGGCCAGGTTTGTATCGGAGATCCAGTATCCAGGCTGGGTCTCCAACGTCGTTATGGTAAAGAAGGGAGGAGGTAAGTGGCGTATGTGTATCGACTTTTCACTTCTTAATAAATCATGCCCGAAAGATTGCTACCCCCTGCCCAGAATCGACGCGCTGGTTGACTCAGCCGTCGGTTTTTCCGTAATGTCTTTCTTAGATGCTTTTTCAGGTTACCATCAAATCTGCATGCATCCCCCGGACATCAAGGATGTTTCCTTCATCACGGGGGATGGATGTTATTGCTATAAGATGATGCCCTTCGGGCTCAAGAACGCAGGGGCTACATACCAAAGGATGATGGATAGGGTCTTCCGCGAGCAGAAAGGAAGAAATTTAGAAGTCTATGTCGACGACCTCATGGTTAAGAGCCGAGACCTCGAGACTCACCTCCGCAACCTCGAAGAGACATTTGGGACCCTGCGGCGGTACAAGATGAAGCTCAATCCCTTGAAGTGTGTCTTCGGGGCGAGCCGAGGGAAGTTCCTGGGCCATTTGCTCACCCCCATGGGAGTGGAGCCCAACCCAGCCAAAGTTAAAGCGGTGATGGAGTTGGAGTCGCCGAGAAATCCGAAGGAGGTTCAGAGCCTTACGGGGAAATTGGCTGGGTTCAGCAGATTCCTCTCCAAGGCGGGAGAAAAATGTGCACCTTTTTTCAAAGTACTGCGGGGAAACAAGAAGTTTGAATGGACCCCAGAATGCGAGAAAGCCTTCCAGGCTCTGAAAGAACAGCTCACTCAAACCCCTCTGCTCCAGGGACCGAAGCCAGGGGAGGACCTGTCCCTATACCTAGGGGTAGGATCCGAAGCAGTAAGTTCCGTGCTGATCCAGGAGGAGGGGAAGAAACAGTTCCCAATCTACTACGTCAGCGGAGTGCTGAAGAAGGCGGAACTCCGGTACCCGATCTTAGAGAAGTTAGCCTTCGCATTGGTGGTGTCGGCCCGGAGGCTCCGACCTTACTTTCAAGCCCACTCAATCAAAGTAGTGACGGACCATCCGCTCCGCAAAATCATGGAAGAGGTGGAGCACTCAGGAAGGTTGGCGAAGTGGTCCGTGGAGTTAAGCGAATTCAACATCACGTTCGCACCCAGGACATCCATCCGGGCTCAAGCGGTGGCAGACTTCATGGCCGACTACGCGGCCGAAGTGGGGGAGCACGAGCCACCTCCCCCAGAAGCATGGAAGATGTTGGTGGACGGAGCGTCAGGAAAATGCTCCTATGGAGGGGGAATAGTCCTGGTGAGTCCCCAGGGGACTCGGATTGAACAAGCCTTAAACATCCGTTTCTCGATCACCAACAACCAGGCGGAGTACGAAGCAGTGATAGCGGGCCTTCGGCTAGCCCGGGAACTGGGTGTGCAGGACGTGGAGGTCTCCACGGACTCCATGGTGGTAGCATGCCAGATCAAAGGAGAATTTGAAGCAAAGGATCCAACCCTCCTACTATACCTGGAGAAGGTTAAGGGAGTCATCGGGCAGTTCCACACCTTCTCAATCAAGCACGTGCCGAGGGAGGAGAACACCCAGGCGGACCTCCTAGCCAAGTTCGGTCCCCGAGCGGGGGGGATGACTTCGGAACTCTTCCGGCCCTCCATCGAGGAAGGAGAATTGATGGAAGTAGATCAACAAGCCTCATGGATGGATCCGTTCATCACCTTCTTATCCTCTGGGCAGTTCCCTGAAGATGATGTGGATAAAAGACGCTTCAGGTATAAGTCCGCCTATTACTCTTTGCATGTAGGGGGGCTATATAGAAAGACTCTCTCGGGACTTCTGGCCCGTTGTGTCTCCGAGGAGGAGGTCCCGAGAGTGCTGGAAGAAATCCACTCCGGGGAGTGCGGCAGTCACTCCGGGAGTCGGACCCTGCAAGGGAGGGTGTTGAGGCAAGGCTACTTCTGGCCCACTCTCAGCAAAGACGCGGCTGAGTTCGCAAGGAAATGTCCAAAATGTCAGCTCTATGCTCCACTCCAGCTCCTCCCGGCCCAAAGACTCCGGACCATCACGGCTCCCTGGCCCTTCGCCATATGGGGGCTGGATCTGGTCGGTCCCTTCCCCCAAGCCAGCGGCCAGAGGAAGTTCCTGCTGGTCATGATCGATTACTTCTCTAAGTGGGTAGAAGTAAAAGCACTCGCTAAGGTAACCTCTCAGGTTGTAAGGAATTTTATGTGGGGGGAGATAATTTGCAGGCATGGACTCCCTCTAGCTATAGTGACGGACAACGGGCCGCAGTTTGCTAGTGAAGAGTTTGTCGGTTTTTGCACCCAGCTCGGCATTGATCTCAGGTTCGCATTGGTCCACCACCCGAGGAGCAATGGGCAGGTGGAGGCGGCAAACAAAATAATCGTCAACCTACTAAAAAAGAAAGTGGAGAACCTTCGAGGAAACTGGGTGGAACAGCTACCCTCCGTCCTCTGGGAAATGAGGACTACTCCAAATACCGCCACCGGGGAGACTCCATTCAAGCTCTCTCACGGGTCCGAGGCCGTCCTCCCCATAGAGTTTGAGGTGAAGACCCCCCGGGTGATCGCCGCAAGCGAGGGGGATGAAGGGTGGCTAGAGGGCAACAATGCAGAGCAGAGGCTGTCTTTGGACCTGGTGGAAGAACTCCGGGACTTGGCCACCATCAGACAGGAAGAGGTCAAACGGCGGATGGCTCGATATTTCGACAAACATATCCGGATCAAGCACTTTCAGAAAGGGGACCTAGTCCTGAAGAAGGTCGATGTGGCCGGCAGAGGGGCCACAGTGGGTAAGCTTAACCCCAACTGGGAAGGCCCATATATTATAAGCGAGGTGCTCAAGTCGGGGGGGTATCACCTCCAGGATGTGGAAGGGATACCTCTTGACCGGGCTCGGAGTGGGGATGATTTGAAACGATTCTACCCTTGAAAACTTTATTATGTTATTCAATCAATATCTTACTTTCGTTTGTTGTGCTTTTAACTGCTGCGGTGCCGAGGTTGGACACATTGGTGCTGGAATGCCCCAGATCGATTCCGCTCCCGGGCTCTCACCTAGACGGGGGGGTTCTGGTTGATCTCTGGAGAGGCTGGCAAGGTTGGACATATTGGTGCTGGAATGCCCCAGATCGATTCCGCTCCCGGGCTCTCACCTAGACGGGGGGTTCTGGTTGATCTCTGGAGAGGCTGGCAAGGTTGGACATATTAGTGCTGGAATGCCCCAGATCGATTCCGCTCCCGGGCTCTCACCTAGACGGGGGGTTCTGGTTGATCTCTGGAGAGGCTGGCAAGGTTGGACATATTGGTGCTGGAATGCCCCAGATCGATTCCGCTCCCGGGCTCTCACCTAGACGGGGGGTTCTGGTTGATCTCTGGAGAGGCTGGCAAGGTTGGACATATTGGTGCTGGAATGCCCCAGATCGATTCCGCTCCCGGGCTCTCACCTAGACGGGGGGTTCTGGTTGATCTCTGGAGAGGCTGGCAAGGTTGGACATATTGGTGCTGGAATGCCCCAGATCGATTCCGCTCCCGGGCTCTCACCTAGACGGGGGGTTCTGGTTGATCTCTGGAGAGGCTGGCAAGGTTGGACATATTGGTGCTGGAATGCCCCAGATCGATTCCGCTCCCGGGCTCTCACCTAGACGGGGGGTTCTGGTTGATCTCTGGAGAGGCTGGCAAGGTTGGACATATTGGTGCTGGAATGCCCCAGATCGATTCTGCTCCCGGGCTCTCACCTAGACGGGGGGTTCTGGTTGATCTCTGGAGAGGCTGGCAAGGTTGGACACATTGGTGCTGGAATGCCCCAGATTGATTCCGCTCCCGAGCTCTCACCTAGACGGGGGGTTCTGGTTGATCTCTGGAGAGGCTGGCAAGGTTGGACACATTGGTGCTGGAATGCCCCAGATCGATTCCGCTCTCGGGCTCTCACCTAGACGGGGGGTTCTGGTTGATCTCTGGAGAGGCTGGCAAGGTCGGACACATTGGTGCTGGAATGCCCCAGATCGATTCCGCCCCCGGGCTCTCACCTAGACGGGGGGTTCTGGTTGATCTCTGGAGAGGCTACTAACAAAGGTCAAGGGCTATGTTAATAGGTTGAGGTGTTAGAGCCAGAAGGGTTTGGATCGAGGCAGGTGAAGCCTAAGGTAGCGTGTTGAAATACTATAGTCAGAGAAGTTCAGCTCGCGGGATGCCAGTGTCCATGCTCGCCAAGGTTAGGTTCACCGGGCAGTGTCCGCGGGCAACGACAACCCGGGTTCACGCGGTCCGTGAGAAGAAAACCTTGGCGAGGCGAGCCCAGACATGCCTGTTCGCGAGCCCTCCGAGAACACTGCCGCGTAACAATTAGCTAGGAGAGGTTGAAAAGAAACTCAATGCGAGGAAAGAAATGAACACAAGCATGATCATAAATGTTAACGAAAGAAAAACTATCACAAGGTCCCTCTATGTTCGGCGGCGACCTCGCCAGCCCAAAAAGAATAATATACATTCGCAAGAAGAGGGGAAGGAAAAAGGGAGGTCATTCCGGAGGGCCCTCGCCATCTTTGCGAGCCCCCAACCATGGAGCCAAGGTGAAGAGGTCCGGGCAGACGTCTTCCGCTGTGAACTCCATCGCGTCCTCGGCCAGCAGGCTCGCATCCTTAAGGGTCGTGAAGACAAGGTTGGCGACCTCCTGTGCATCTCGCCGCCTCTGCTCCTTGATATAGATTTTTGCGGTTTTGAAATTTTAGTGAAGGGTTGAGATTTTCTCCAAAACTATATCTGATAAAGGCAAGTGTACCTTATCGTATATAGTATAGGATATTAAGAAATACCAAGGTCGTATTCCACGGGGCGCGTTGAATACTTCTACTTTGAGGAAAGTCACTATTATCTTATCTAATGATATTTTGGGGTTTTGGTTCTTAGCTAAAAAAGAGAAATTGCAAGCTAAATTAAGGGTTTAGATGATGATAAAAGAGGCTAGTACTCAATCAAAAGTCACCTTGGAGTGAGAAAAGACAAGTAAAAAGAAATTAAATCTAATTTCGTTTAAATTGAACTACTTGACCGTGGAGGTTCCCGAAGCTCGAACATGCCTCTCTCGAGGTTAATGCCCAACTAAGATTAGGAAAAATCAACCGGACTCTTGTCCTATAATCGATTACCTAAAACTTGCTTTACGAGGTGAACCCCACTATTGGATTTGACTCCAATCCGGGAGATTTACGTCATCCTCTCTCGAGGGGTGCGTGCAACTCTCTTTACCCTTGAGTGATCGATTCATACTTTGAGCCTCTCGGCTAACTAAATATGAAAACTTAAGCGAAAACCATATATCGAAAGTATGGCCTCACTAATTAAAAATCAAGGATAATTCAAGTGTTTATAAAAACGGAAAAAGAAAACTTTAGAAAATCATAACTTGTCTAACTCATCCTCGGATCATTTTGATCGAGTACTAATGAGGATTAGTTAATCATGGTGGAGGGGGAAGAGAAAAAAAAATAAAAATGCATATTAAGAAACTTTAGCTAAGGAGGAGACAAAATAAAGAGAACAAACTATTTTTTATTTAAATGAAAAACTATTACAAGACTTAAGAAAGGAAATTGCAAGCTAGGAAAAACAAGATTACAAACTTAAACTAGACTATTGCACTAAAGGAAAGCTAATACATTGCATTAGAAAAGGAAGAGAGCATGAAAATAAAGAGACATGAACATGAACATGAAAAAGGAAAACTACTCAAGATTGGCTCCAGCAGCACCTTCCCCACTCCAAAATTCTGAACTTTGAACTCAAGGAGAGCCTCTGAATTTATAGGCAAAAATTTCATGTTACACGCCCTCGGTCACGGGCGTGACCTAGGGCGTGTAATCTCTGCAGCATCGGATCCGGTCGCGGCGTGGGCTTGGCGTGACGGCGGGAGAAAATCGCACATGTCACGGGCGTGACAATTGGGTCACGGGCGTGACTCAGGAAGGCTTCATTTAATGCGGCATGGGCTAGCCAGACGCCGCGGCGGCGTGCTTGGATCACGCGGGAAGGTCACGGGCGTGACTTTGGGTCACGGGCGTGACTCAAGTTGACTTCTCAACGGCAGCTTCTCGTCTCGACGGCGGCTCCACGTGGCAGATGCTGAAATTACACGCCCCCGGTCACGGGCGTGACTTTGGGTCACGGGCGTGACCTGGGGCGTGACTGGGTGTGGACTAGCTCAACAGCACGGCTGCGACTCTGGACTGATCTTCAGGTTACACGCCCTTGGTCACGGGCGTGACCGAGGGCGTGACATGTGATTTTTCCCGATTTGTCCCAGAAATCTGCAAATATTAAAATTAGGCTAAGTTAGAATCAAAATTACAAAAAGAACTACTTATAACCTAAAATTGACATAAAAAGGAAAATTCAAATTAAATAATTACAAAATTTTCTATTAAAAACTTATATAAAAACTACTTTATCAAATACCCCCATACTTGAGGTTTTGCTATTCCAGAGCAAAAGTGTGAGACATAATTTATAAGACATCCTTAAAAAAAAATTTTAATTTAAAACTAAAATTTCATTTAACCAAAAGTTAAGTTAAGAGTAAATTCAAGGGGGAGTTAAGTCCTAAATTATGATGATGATTTGAAAAGAGGGAAGAAATGTTTAGGCAATAACTTCTCAAGAAAATTAAGTAGTTTGACAAAATTGTAGAAATTATAAAACTAAATTAAATTAAAATTATAAGAACTCTATCTTAAAAGAATCTTAAGGAAAAGTAAATTACTAAATATTGCTCTCTCCATAATTTTCAACTAAAACTAGAACAATGATAATTGGCTAAGGGTGATTTCATAGAATTTGGCATAAGAAGAGAAATTTTTGAATGGAGGAAATGGAATTTATCATGAAATTTCCCTTTTTTTTTTTTCTTTTTTCTTTTTTTTTTCTCTTCTAATAAAAACCCAAAATGTATATGGTTTAGGAGTGATGAATTTTATCCTCTTACTCCATGCCATATAATCTTTTCAAATATTTTGGGTGCATATGTTTTAGGGAATAATGAATTTTATCCTCTTATTCCCATGACATATGATCTTTTAATACACTTTTTTTTTTATGCCATCAAAGGGGGTAGGGTAGGGGAAAAATAAATCTAGCTAGTTTTAAATCATATTGAGAGCAAATTCTAGTAAAATTAAAATTCCTAAGATCTAAGAAGTTAGAAGAAAGTATAATTGAAATCTAAAGAGGTTTAAGAAATTTACTACAAAATGAAGCCATTTAAAAATAAAAAGAGAAGTCATGCTAACAAAATTCTCTAATCAATTTAAAATCATAAGATGATTCTTAAATCAAGATTACCTCAAATTTAAAATTAACAAACTATGATAAGCAAAATTTTAGCCAATTAAAAACTTAAACATGCTTATAAACATTCTCAACTAGATTTCTAAGAAATCACAAAAACAACAAGGAGGGAAATAAGAATTTTTTGAATTTTTGATATTATCTTTTTTTTGAATTTTTCTCATTAAAAACTATTTACAAAGAAAGGAAACTAGATTTAAAACTTAACAAATTTTTTTGCAAGTCTTGGACTTCCCAAGGGCTACCCGGTGAAGGGTTCGCAAGGTACTAGGAGGTGTGATGGGATAAAATCCCAAACGTCCCTTTCCAAGATTTAAATTTTTCTGTTTTCTATTTTTTTTTTTTTGAGTTTTGGGTTTTACAAGTGCTAAAATAGAAGAAAAACATAAGAAAATATATATATATTTTTTTTTTTTTTTTTTTGAAAATTTTCTAATTTAACAACTATTTGCAAGAATTTATAAAGGGCTATTCACACCCCCATACTTAAAGTTAAACATTGTCCCCAATGTTTAAAAATAAGTATGAAGTAGGAAAAGATAAAAAAAAATGCAAAAACGAAAGAAGAGAAGGAAAAAGGGCTTCCCTGATTTTTTTTGAAGCTTTTGTGGGGAAGCCGTGATTACCTGCAAAAGTTGTTAAAGCAGAAAAGAAGAGACAAGAGAAAATAACAAAAGATAACTTTGGGGTGCCTCCCAAAAGCGCTTTGTTTAAGGTCGCGTAGCTTGACCCACTTGCCGATTATGTTATATGATGAAGAAAAATCGCATCACTCTTGTCATTAGGTACGTCTCCCGGAAGATACAATTTAAGGCGGTGCCCGTTAACTTTGAAGGAGCCTTTTTCCGGGTGGGAAATTAGGATTGTCCCATAGGACCAAACCTCTTTAACAATAAAGGGTCCGGACCATCGGGATTTTAATTTTCCCGGAAAAAGGCGAAGGCGAGAATTATAAAGGAGGACGAGATCGCCCGGCGAAAAAGTTTTCGGAAATTTTATATGTTTATCGTGATAAAACTTTGTTCGCTCCTTATATAATTTATTGCTCTCATACGCATTCGCTCGCCATTCATCTAACTCGTTTATTTGAAACTTCCTTTGTTCACCCGCTAAAGTGGAATCGAGATTTAAAAATTTAAGCGCCCAAAATACGCGGTGTTCTAATTCGACCGGAAGGTGGCAAGCCTTGCCATAGACCATTCGATATGGTGTACAACCGATAGCGGTCTTGTACGCCGTACGATAGGCCCAAAGCGCGTCATCGAGCTTTATTGCCCAATCCTTCCGATTAATAGAAACCGTTTTCTCTAAAATTCGCTTTAATTCTCGATTAACCACTTCGACTTGGCCGCTCGTTTGTGGGTGATATGCAGTGGATAGTTTGTGCGTGACACCATATTTTGCTAAAGTTTTTGTGAATTGAGTATTGCAAAAATGGGTGCCCCGATCACTCACAATAGCGCGCGGAGTGCCAAATCGAGAAAATAATTTTTTTAAAAAGTTAACGACGACTCGCGCATCGTTGGTGGGGAGAGCTTGCGCTTCCGCCCACCTTGACACGTAGTCGACCGCCACTAGAATATACTTACTTGAAAATGAAGGAGGGAGAGGACCAACGAAATCAATGCCCCAAAGATCGAAAATCTCGCATTCTAAGAAAATATTTTGGGGCATCTCATCCCGGCGAGAGATGTTGCCCGACCGCTGGCAGCTGTCGCAAGTACTCACAAGGGTGTGAGCATCTTTGAAGAGCGTGGGCCAATAAAAGCCTGCCTCCAGCGCCTTCCTCGCGGTTCGGTTCGAATGATAATGACCACCGGATGGTCCCTCGTGACAATGTCGTAAAATTTTAAGACCCTCCTTACTCGAGACGCATCGTCTCACCACTTGGTCTGCGCATACACGGAATAAAAAGGGGTCCTCCCAAAAGTAATTCTTTAAATCAGAAAAGAATTTCTTCTTTTTCTGACTCGAGAATTCTTTTGGCAAGACCCGGGCTACTAAATAGTTAGCCAGATCTGCAAACCAGGGGGTAGACGACGTATTAATATCTTCAAGAGCGAGGAGGCGCTCTTCGGGAAATTTATCATCGATGTCAGATTCTATCAAAACTTCCGAGGCGGGGTTTTCTAAACGGGAGAGATGATCGGCCGCCAAGTTTTCGGCTCCTCTTTTGTCCCGGATCTCTAAGTCAAACTCCTGCAAGAGGAGGATCCATCGCAAAAGACGAGGCTTGGCGTCCGATTTGCTTAAAAGATACCTAAGTGCGGAGTGATCCGTGAAGACAATAACTTTTGAGAGGGTGATATATGACCTAAACTTATCGAAGGCAAAAACGATCGCTAGAAGCTCCTTTTCGGTTGTGGTGTAATTCGCTTGTGCCGACGTGAGTGTTTTGCTCGCATAATAAATAGGGTGGAAATACTTACTCACCCGTTGGCCTAAAACGGCACCAACCGCAATGTCACTCGCGTCGCACATGATTTCAAAAGGAAGCGACCAATCCGGCGCGACTAGAATCGGGGAGTTTATAAGTTTCTCTTTGATGAGTTTAAAAGCCAAATGGCATTCATCGCTAAAAATAAACGAGGATTCTTTTTCAAGAAGGTGGGTTAACGGCTTTGTGATTTTTGAAAAATTCTGTATAAAGCGCCGATAAAACCCCGCGTGGCCTAGGAAACTACGAATAGCTTTTACGTTTGTTGGAGGGGGAAGTTTTTCAATCACTTCGATCTTGGCCTTATCGACCTCGATCCCCATGCCCGAAATTTTATGACCAAGGACTAGCCCTTCCTTGACCATAAAATGGCATTTCTCCCAATTAAGTGCTAAATTCGTTTCCTCGCATCGCTGCAACACGCGCTCAAGATTTTTTAAACAATTTTTAAATGAATTTCCGAACACGGAAAAGTCGTCCATAAACACTTCCATCACCTCCTCTACTAACTCGTCAAATATTGCCAGCATACATCTTTGGAATGTAGCTAGCGCATTACAAAGACCAAATGGCATCCTTCGATAAGCGAAGGTGCCAAAGGGACAAGTGAAAGTGGTTTTCTCTTGGTCCTCGGGCGAAATCGGTATTTGAAAATATCCCGACAAACCATCGAGAAAACAGTAGTAGGAGTGACCTGAAAGGCGCTCTAAAATTTGATCGATGAATGGTAGGGGGAAGTGATCCTTACGGGTGGCATCATTCAGTTTTCGGTAATCGATGCACATCCGCCAACCCGTAACAGTACGGGTTGGGATCAACTCGTTATTCTCATTAGCTACTACCGTAATGCCACCTTTCTTTGGTACGACTTGTACTGGGCTAACCCAAGTACTATCCGATATCGGGTAGATAATTCCCGCGTCCAATAGTTTGATCACTTCGGCCTTAACGACTTCTTTCATGTTAGGGTTTAGCCGTCGTTGAGGCTGGACCGAATTTCGGGAATTATCTTCGAGGAAGGTTTTATGAGTGCAGAAGGAAGGGTTTATACCCTTTATATCCGAAATTTGCCACGCAATTGCGTGGCGGTGCTTTCTTAAGACAATAGCCAACTCGGAAATTTCTGAGTTGCTAAGTTCGGATGAAACGATGACGGGTAGCTTCGACTCTTTTTCTAAAAATAAATACTTAAGGTGAGGGGGAAGTTGCTTTAGTTCCAAAACGGGTGGCTCTTCATAAGATGTTTTGATTTTTAATTTTTCTAAAAATAGTGGTTCGGGTGGTGTGAAACGAGTGACTTCTTCTTCTTCCAGACAAAAGAGCTCGGCGAACTCGGACTCGTGACTCGAGGTGGAGACTAACTCGGGAGGGGAATCGAATTCCCAACACTCTTCCAGGTAAAAACATGAATCGTCGTTTTCTAATGTGTTCCGCATCGAGGAATTTATGCCGAAAGAAACTTCATCATCTCCAACCCGAAGGAGGAGCTTTCCGTTACTTACGTCAATAATGGCGCGGGAGGTGGCAAGGAAGGGGCGGCCGAGTATGAGGGGTACTTCGGCATCCTCTTCGATGTCAAGAATGACAAAGTCCACCGGGAAGATGAACTTGTCGACCTTGACGAGCACGTCCTCCACTATTCCTACCGGATATTTTAAAGAGCGATCCGCTAATTGAATACTCATTCGAGTGGGGCTTGGATTTCCTAGACCTAGTTTCTTAAATAATGAAAAAGGCATGAGATTGATACTTGCTCCCAGATCCGCTAAAGCGTGTTTTACTAACGAATTGCCAAATAAACACGGGATGGAAAACCGTCCCGGGTCATTCACTTTTGTAGGCAATTTGTTGAGTACAACCGCGGAGCATTCTGCGTTCAAAGAAATATGCGAAATATCTTCTAATTTTTTCTTATTGGAGAGCAACTCCTTAAGATATTTCGCATATTTAGGCATTTGAGAGATAGCCTCGCAGAAGGGTACATTAATGTGGATTTGCTTTAAAATATCTAAAAACTTTTTATAATTCTTTTCGGCGCTCTCGCTTTTAAACTTAGATGGATACGGAACATTAGAAGTAGAAGCGCGCGGAGCTAACGTAGTAGGTAAAATTGAAGATAAAATAGGAGGAAGAGGAGGAGAGGAAGTTACCATGGGTTCGTCCTGCTTAGAAGCCACCTCCTTCCCGCTTCGGAGTGTAATCGCGTTTGCGCTCTCCCTTGGGTTGGGCTCCGTGTTTCCCGGAAGGGCTCCTTGCGGTCGCTCGGAGATTATCTTTGCTAGCTGGCCCACTTGGTTCTCTAAATTTTTGATCGATCCGGTGAGGTTCCGGATGTTCGCTTCAGTTGTAGCAACATATTTTGCAAAAACCTCTTCAAGCGGAGAGGGTTTTTGCTGTTGCGGTGGAAAACCGGGTGGATTAAAATTTTGAGGGGGAGTTAAATTGAGAAGTTGATTTGGAGGTTGATTTAAATTTAAGGGACGCTGAGCATTTCCTTGATTGCTCCATGAGAAGTTCGGATGATTCCTATAACCCGCATTGTAGGTGTTATTATACGGAGCGGTGTTCGGGTTATAGGAAGGCCGAGGTGGATTTCCCATGTAATCAACTTGCTCTTCAAGTAAAATATTATTAGCCCAAGGAGGAGTGGCGGAGGAAGCAGACATCTCCGCCACTTGCTTTGTTAAGCGCTCAACTTGTAAAGCCAAATTTGCGTTAGCGTCTATTTCAAAAATTCCGGCCGGCTTATTAGGCCGCGCTCGGGGCATGTTCCATTGATACGCATTTGTGGCCATCTCTTCGAAAAGCTCTTGAGCGGCGATCGGGGTTTTGTTATTTAATGTCCCCCCGGCGGCCGCATCAATCATTTGCCTCGTTTGGAGATTTAAGCCATTATAAAATATTTGCACTTGTTGCCAAGTGGCAAGTGCGTGGTGAGGGCATCGACGCAAAAGCTCCTTGAAGCGCTCCCATGTATCATAGAGAGTCTCCGAGTCGATTTGCATGAACGATGCAATATCCGTGCGTAATTTAGCGGTCTTTGAAGGCGGGAAATATTTATTAAGAAATTTTTCCGCCATTTCGGCCCATGTAGTGATGGATCCCCTTGGTAGGGAGCCCAGCCACTGCTTGGCCTTAGACCGCAGAGAGAAAGGAAAAAGACGTAATCGAATGGCATCATCGGTGACGCCATTGATCTTAAAAGTGTCGCAAATTTCAAGAAAGTAAGAGATATGTGAATTTGGATCCTCGTCCGGTTGACCATCAAAGGTCACCGATTGTTGCACCATTTGTATGATGCTGGACTTGATCTCAAAATTATTGTTCGCCACCGCGGGGCGAACAATACTCGATTGTGTGCCTTCCAAATTCGGCCGCGCATAATAGGACATGGTCCGTTGCGCGTCCTCATTAGGGTTTGGCTCGTTAAGATTAGGAGGATTAAGATTATGATCCATATTTGCTGCGTTAGTGTCCCCGATTGACTCTTCAGATTCTACTTGATTTCCTTGATCACGAGAACGGCGGTGCCTCAAAAGGGTTCGCTCGATTTCCGGATCAAAAGGAAGAATCGAAGTGCTACCACGGGTCATACACTAAAAAGAGAAGGAAAGAAGAAGAAAAAGAGAGAATATTTTTTGTTCTTTTTAGGCGGATTAAGTTAGTCTTGGACTTCCCAAGATCTACCCGGTGAAGGGTTTGCAAGGTACTAGAGGCTGTGATGGGAATTCAAGCCCAAAGCGTCCTTTCCAAGAATTTTAATTTCACCCTTAAGATTTTCAAAAATAGAAAAACTAAAATAAAAACAACATGGTAAGATTAATAGCTATCCTTGTTTCAAAATATCTACGCAAATTTCCCCGGCAACGGCGCCAAAAACTTGATATAGATTTTTGCGGTTTTGAAATTTTAGTGAAGGGTTGAGATTTTCTCCAAAACTATATCTGATAAAGGCAAGTGTACCTTATCGTCTATAGTATAGGATATTAAGAAATACCAAGGTCGTATTCCACGGGGCGCGTTGAATACTTCTACTTTGAGGAAAGTCACTATTATCTTATCTAATGATATTTTGGGGTTTTGGTTCTTAGCTAAAAAAGAGAAATTGCAAGCTAAATTAAGGGTTTAGATGATGATAAAAGAGGCTAGTACTCAATCAAAAGTCACCTTGGAGTGAGAAAAGACAAGTAAAAAGAAATTAAATCTAATTCCGTTTAAATTGAACTACTTGACCGTGGAGGTTCCCGAAGCTCGAACATGCCTCTCTCGAGGTTAATGCCCAACTAAGATTAGGAAAAATCAACCGGACTCTCGTCCTATAATCGATTACCTAAAACTTGCTTTACGAGGTGAACCCCACTATTGGATTTGACTCCAATCCGGGAGATTTACGTCATCCTCTCTCGAGGGGTGCGTGCAACTCTCTTTACCCTTGAGTGATCGATTCATACTTTGAGCCTCTCGGCTAACTAAATATGAAAACTTAAGCGAAAACCATATATCGAAAGTATGGCCTCACTAATTAAAAATCAAGGATAATTCAAGTGTTTATAAAAATGGAAAAAGAAAACTTTAGAAAATCATAACTTGTCTAACTCATCCTCGGATCATTTTGATCGAGTACTAATGAGGATTAGTTAATCATGGTGGAGGGGGAAGAGAAAAAAAAATAAAAATGCATATTAAGAAACTTTAGCTAAGGAGGAGACAAAATAAAGAGAACAAACTATTTTTTATTTAAATGAAAAACTATTACAAGACTTAAGAAAGGAAATTGCAAGCTAGGAAAAACAAGATTACAAGCTTAAACTAGACTATTGCACTAAAGGAAAGCTAATACATTGCATTAGAAAAGGAAGAGAGCATGAAAATAAAGAGACATGAACATGAACATGAAAAAGGAAAACTACTCAAGATTGGCTCCAGCAGCACCTTCCCCACTCCAAAATTTTGAACTTTGAACTCAAGGAGAGCCTCTGAATTTATAGGCAAAAATTTCATGTTACACGCCCTCGGTCACGGGCGTGACCTAGGGCGTGTAATCTCTGCAGCATCGGATCCGGTCGCGGCGTGGGCTTGGCGTGACGGCGGGAGAAAATCGCACATGTCACGGGCGTGACAATTGGGTCACGGGCGTGACTCAGGAAGGCTTCATTTAATGCGGCATGGGCTAGCCAGACGCCGCGGCGACGTGCTTGGATCACGCGGGAAGGTCACGGGCGTGACTTTGGGTCACGGGCGTGACTCAAGTTGACTTCTCAACGGCAGCTTCTCGTCTCGACGGCGGCTCCACGTGGCAGATGCTGAAATTACACGCCCCCGGTCACGGGCGTGACCTGGGGCGTGACTGGGTGTGGACTAGCTCAACAGCACGGCTGCGACTCTGGACTGATCTTCAGGTTACACGCCCTTGGTCACGGGCGTGACCGAGGGCGTGACATGTGATTTTTCCCGATTTGTCCCAGAAATCTGCAAATATTAAAATTAGGCTAAGTTAGAATCAAAATTACAAAAAGAACTACTTATAACCTAAAATTGACATAAAAAGGAAAATTCAAATTAAATAATTACAAAATTTTCTATTAAAAACTTATATAAAAACTACTTTATCACTCCTCACTTTCGGCAGCCTTCTGTTGGGGGCCGACTCGCCCAGGAGAGGGAGGTAGCACGCTGCGAACCAGCTCATCCACTCGAGCCTTCAACATAGTATTCTCCAACTCCAGCTCACCGTTGCGAGCGAGAAGCTTGGTGGCTACGTCGGCATCCTGAGCATCAAACGAGTTAGGAGAAGGCTAGAGGTCGCGAACGGCAAAGAAAAGAGACCCAAGGATCACTTACCATCTTGCCCTGCATCCCGGCGAGAAGGCTTTCCGTCACCTCCTCCTTCTCCTTAAGACCCTTGATCTCTTCGCGAGCTCTCTTGAGCTCCTCCCGGTACGCGCGGATGTCCCTATCCGCCTGCAGATAGCGGCGCCCCGCCATATGCGCGAGTTCCGTCGAGCGGAACTGGGCTCGCATTTCTTCATAGACCAGTTGCCGTGGCCCCATATCTCTATAAGCAGCGGCATCCTCGCGACCATATAAGCCGAAGGAGAGAGAGAACGCCTCCTCCCCGGCCTTACCAAGCTCCACCCAGGAGGGGTGGAGGGTTGATGCAGGAAATCCGGTTGGCATTGGGGTCCCAAGCGAGCAGGGGTTCGCCGAGGATGTCAGAAACTTTCTCACCCAGACCGAAGTTCCTGTGGCCTTTGGGTTGAGGGGTCACGGAAGAACTCCCATCGCCCTGGCCCGCCGGGGGGTCAGGCTTTTTCGCAGGGGAAGGAGGCGAGTCGTCGGTCTCGCTTAGATAGACGACCGCGCTCTTATCCTTAGTAGCGAGGGTCTTTCCCTTCAGCTTCTTGGAGGACCGCGAACCCGGCTGACTCGCAGAAGGGGGCCGCTTCTTGCCGGACCCGATGGCAGGAAGGTCGCGGCAAGCCTCTGCCGCTGCGGTCGCGAGAGTGTCCGCCGTGAGAGCGATGCCTTGCGCGTGCGGGGGATTAACAGGGATCTCACGATCGCCTGTAGAGTAAGAGCGTTATACAACGAAGAGAGGAAAGGAGAGTGGGACGCGAGCGAGCCCTACCTTCCCCTTGAGGAACGGCGAGTAACGAATCGACGTTGCGCCGCAGATAGGCGACTTCGAAGTTCTTGCCGGAGAGATATTGGAGGAGTTTGGCGTCGGCGCCGCTCAGCGAGCTCGGAGGGCGGTAGGTGGCGTCATCCCGCTGGAGGGGGGTGAAGTGGAGGTTGCCGAAGGGTCCTTTCACCAGGAGGAACTTCTGGGTCCAATAGTGACTCTTGTTCACCGTCTCGCAGACGGTGACGTGCTGACTCGCGAAATAGGTAGTCCCGTCTCGGAAGGCGCGGAAGGAAAATACCTTGCGGAAGACGAGGAGGCTGAACTCGATCCTCTCCTCCCGCAGGTAACTGGCGAACGCGACAATATCCGCGATCGCATTTGGGGTCAACTGGCTCGGTAACACCCCATAATACCGCAACACCTACAAAGAACGATGAGAAAGTTGCGATAGAGGGCACGAAGCGGCGAGAAGGCTGGGCGAGGTACCTGACGAATTCCAGGCCACAAAGGGAGTCGCAACCCATTCTCGAAGTGCGCGATGGGGATCGCGAGCTCGTCAGCCCCGGTCTCGTTCAATGTGGATCTCTCACTCGGACAGCGAGCCGAATAACCCTCCGGGAGATAGCGGTCCACAGCGAGTTTATATTCCTCGGCTGTGATGTTCGCGCAGTAGAACTCGTTGGCTTGAAACGCTGAGGCGCATTTTGACCGCCCCTCGCTCTCGCCCTACGCTCCCATTTGCTGATTCGTCCGCATCGGGTCAGGAAAAGGCAACTCACAAGCAGCGAACGCGAGCACGATCTTGCGAGAACGGAGATGAGCGCTGACGCGAGAAGACTGGAGAAATAAATGCGACGGGTAGGAGAGTGAATCCGGACTATTTATAAGAAATTCGGATGGGCACGGGAATTGAAGCGTCAGGAGTGCGGATAGCTAAAATAAAGTGGATTTCTGCTCAAAGGGACTGCATTCTTGCGAGCCAGGGCTCGCCGTCGCGCGGTAATTGAGTCCCGCCCAAGGCCGGCCCGCGAGGAAAAGAGGTCCGGGCATAGCGTCGCACAGAAGCTCGCGAGCGCTCCGCGAGGGCGATCATATCAAACACAGCGGGCGAGCCAAATAAACCACATGCACACCATAGAAATAAAGGGAAAAATTAAAGAGGAAAAACGATAAAAGGCGAGTCGCGACGGACTCACGAATATTACCACACCAGGTATTGTTCAACAGACGTCATGAAAGAAATAAAAGCAAAAGAGTAGTAGGATTAAACCCGCTGCAGCCTCAGGGGTAAGGAAGCCATTTCCAGCGACCCCGACCCCGCTTGCCCGCACGCGGCGGCACTCTCGGATAATGGTATTCGCGAAGCGCTTTAAACTCGCGCAGGATTAGGTGCGCTAGATCCTCGCCCCGCGAGATGTGCACGCCGGGCGAGGTAACATCTGCGCGAGGCACCGGCTCCGCCTCGGCGATCAAGCGCGCATTCGTGTCTTCCAACACGGCGAATCTCTCGTCAAAGGCAGCCCGGTCCGCGTCATACCGCTCCTCCAACTCGCGTAACATCATGCCATGCTTCTGAAGCACCTCGGACACCCGAATCTTCATCCGCACGGGGTCGCCAGGGTCACCCAAGAAGTCTTCAATCTGGCTAGGCGAAGGCGGTGGTGACATCTCCATCCTCCCGTGCTCTGACTTAGGGGTCGCTCCTGGGATTTCAACGAAGGAAGAGTTAGTAGGGTCCGAGGGCGAGCAAGAGATGGGAGCTCGCGAAAACATGCTAACCTAGCGAGGAGGGAGATTCGCGACGGGGCTTGCGCGAAGACTCCGGCCGACCCTGGAAGTTTTCGCGGAATCCCGAGACGTGGGGTTTCCCCAGACCAGGAGGGTATACCACTCTCTCCGCGACTTGGGCGCCGTCGAGAAGCGAGCCGCCTGGACTTCGCCTGCCCATCAGGCCGAAGCCAGGGGTCGCCATGTTAACCTTAGGCGGGACCGGCGAGTTCACCGTGGTGGAGACTTTCTCCTTGGGACTCGATGATGGGGTATCTGCATAGGCCACCAACGTGTAGATATCACAGACTTAAGCGGAGATAAAGTAGGGTGCGAGTGACTTACGAGGTTGCGAGAGAGGTGCCTGTTGGGACGAAGTCCCGACCCCAGCATCTAGCAATCCCAGCCTCGCGGGGGACGGAGCGCAGAAAGTTGTCAGCGTAAGGTTCGCCAGGCGGTCCTCAGGTGGAGGATTCTGCGAGAAGAAAGGAAATGAGCAAGGGGACGATGTAAAGAATTTAGACTGAGGATACCTGTTGCGCGAGCACGGTATTCGGCGGAGGGGGGGAATCAGGAGGCAATGTCATGTCCTCCCCCGGCGACCTCCTAACCGTCATAGCTTTCTTGGTCTGGGGAGAGGTGGCAGGGTTGAACATCCAGGCGTTGCGCTCGGCGGCCCGAGCTTTCGCCATCTCCCTAGAAGCCTTCAGTCGTTCCAACGCGCTCTGCTTGGTAGATATTCTGAAGGGAGAACGATTTCGGCGAGAAAGGAGCGAAAGGGAAGGCTTGATCACTAGCCACGGTGGACAGTATTTATAGTTTCGGGCAGGGGACCCACCAAAAGATTCCCGCCACGTCAGCAGAATCGGCGAACACCAGGGGTTGGATGTATCTTCGCGAGCTTAGGGCAACCTCGCGAAGAGCGGGGATTGTGTACAACCCCGATGTTCGCCAGGAAGAAATCAGCAGGTCGCGCTCGAGGAGGCGAGCCAAGAGGGGCGAACCCTGAACTCCGGCGAGGCAGGCCAAGGAAGAGCAAGAGACTGTGCAGGCGAGCGAGCCCGGCGGAGGGAAGGTAACCGGCTCCTTTGAGGCTCGGCAAGGGTAGTGCATGCGAGCCCGACCAGTTGAGGAAGGAGTTCGCTAGGTGAGCCCGGAACCTTGGGGTACAGTTAGCCATTTTGGGGTACAGTTAGCCATTTTGGGGTACAGTTAGCCATTTTGGGGTGCGGATAGCCATTTTGGGGCTTGGCCGGGTCGCTATTGGCGAGCCCAACCAGTCGAGGAAGGAGTTCGCTAGGCGAGCCCGCCTAGAGTGAGAGTGGATAGTCGTCTTGGGACTCGCCGAGGTAGTGCAGGCGAGCGAGCCATGTAATGTGCCGATAATACCCCTGGGGTTCGCCGACCCAGAGGCTCGCGAGCTCAACTCGCGAGGGACGTCGGCTTGGCCGAGTCGCTATTGGCGAGCCCAACCAGTCGAGGAAGGGGTTCGCTAGGCGAGCCCGCCTAGAGGAAGAGCAGATAGTCATCCGGGGACTCGCCGAGGTAGTGCAGGCGAGCGAGCCATGTAATGTGCCGATAATACCTCTGGGGTTCGCCGACCCAGAGGCTCGCGAGGGAGGTCGCGAAGCGGGCTGGCTCACCCCGTAAAAGTCCAGGAAGGGATTTTTACCAAGAGGCCCCCGGTGGTCTGCGTTTAGCCTCTCCAAACAGCGGAGTTTGGCTATTAGCAGGCCAATCCGGTGTGCGGATAGTGAGAATGGACAGCGGGATTTGGTTATTGATAGACCACAAAACTAAAATCTATAAATAGACCTCAAAGGGCACCTTGGAAGAGGACCGGTTCATTATCTTTGAGCTCTTCTCTCCCTAGGTCGCTTTGGTTTGGGCTCTCTAGCTTTCCAAGGTGCCCGAGTCTTAGCTTTGGCTTGGGAGGGGAAGCGCTCAACGATCTTCCGGTTTAGTGGAGGGACCTCCTCGCTGAGACTAGGGTCTTTGTTCTTTGCTCGAATCGTCGGCCTTACCTCTCCCGAGGGACCGGTAAGGGCTAGCTGCCCCTCATTTCGGTGAGGGCCCCGAGCTCCACACGAGACCGAGAAATCGGTTTCAACATGGTTTGTATGGCGTGGGGTCCCGGCCGGACCTACTGTTATACTCTTCGTACTGGCAGGGTGTTACAATTTGGTATCGGACTTAAGGCGTCGATCCGTAGTTTAGCGAATTCGGGACAAATTCCTTTTAACGGGTGGTGTGCACGGGATGTGCATTCACCTAAAATGACAAAAACTAATAAGAATGTTCACTTAGGAATGGAAAAACATACTTGTTTGCGGAACCTGAGCGTTCCATGATTGTTGTTTGCTATGTTTTCGGTCACTAAATTTTGCCTTGCATGATTATAGGTGACTAGAAGTGCTGCGGGGCAGTCTCGACCCCGTAACACCGCTGAAAATAGTGGGTCGTCCGAGGTGCCAGCGACCACTCCTTCGACTGAGATGATCAAGTTAGTCGCTGAAGCGGTCTTCGTAATGATCAACACTCAGTCTTGGCGGCTTGCACAGCCTACTACTCCGACTCTGGATGTGGCCCCTGTAACTGTTGCTGCAGTGGAACCTGCGGTAGAGCTGAGGGTGGAACGTCGAGTTGCGCAGGTAGTTGTGGGGCGAGCGCGTGACCAGCAATTAAAGTACTTTCTGAGCCTCGACCCTCCATCCTTCGAGGGGACGGAATCCCCTGTGAGAGCTGCTGAGTGGTTGTCAGAAATAAAGAGGACTTTAATGTCAATGCTTATAAGCAAAGATATGTTGGTAACCTTAACCACCTTCCTACTTATAAGTGAAGCAATACTTTGGTGGGAAGAAGAGTTGTTGCACAAGTTTGGTGGGAGACAACTTTCCGAAATCTCTTGGGAAAGCTTCCATGAGTCATTCCTTCTAAAGTTTATACCCTCATCTCTTGCAGTTCATTCTGGGCATCTTCGATGAGGTCCTAACTGAGATTCCTGAACTACAATATCAGTGTCCACACCTAGAGCAGGGAGAACACTCAATGGATGAGTACCTGATTGAGTTCATCAGTCTGGGTCGTTATGAGAGGTCTATGTGGGAAGATGAGGAGACCAAGGTCAACAAGTTCTACAATGGGCTGCGAGATGACCTAAGACTAATGCTTGTGGGTCCAAAGTTACTCGGCTTCAACGTCTTAGTGAAAATAGCTAAATCTCTGGAAATGGATATGAAGAGTATGCAGCGCGCGAAAGACTTCAATGTAAAGAAGTCAGAGTTTCATGCGCCGGTCTCTCAGTCCAAGTCTTAGTTCAGAAGAAACAAGAGAAAGTTTAACTCTGTGGAAGCTAAGACTGCACGGTGTTCCTTAAATTATTTCACTTGTGGAAAGGTGGGACACAAAGCCGCGGTGTGTCGAAGTGGTCCCCCAAAAGCAAAAAGCGGAGAAGTGGACTATGCTCGTGCGATGGGTTCAGCTCCTATGGAGAAAGGCAAGGCGGTGGAGTCTTCGATTCCCCAATATTCTCTAACCCAGTCGAGAGTCCACTCTTATGGCCAGCAAGAGGTCATTCAACAGTGCGATGTTGCCACAGGTATGGATGATCATCTACTAATATGATTTCTACCCCGTGTGCGGTTAGAGATAGAAATGTGTCCACTGTATCTGTTGACAACAAAATTTTATGTCTTGTATTTGTGTGCAATTAGGCCTTGTCCTAATTATCGACTATACGACGAGAGCACTGTTGGTGTGGGAGCATCGCTCTCCTATTTGTCTAAGGACTTCGTGTTATGAATAGAATTGTCATTTACCTTAGTCAAGGATAGATTGGAGGTAATGCTGCCCAATAGATCTCGAGTGAGCGCGAATAGGAGAAGCTGTGAGGGGCGCGAAGATGTTCTTCACCTCGTTGAAGGATTCGGGGCCTAAGACCAGTTTTGTGTTGTCCTAGTAGTAGCAGACCAAGCTGACCGAGAGGAACCGTTATCCAATTCCGAGAATCGACGACTTACTTGACCAACTGGTTGGGTCGACGGTATACTCCAAACTGGACCTAAGGTCCGGTTCTTACCAACTGCGGATAAGGGAATGTGATATTCCAAAGACAGCGTTCAGTACCCGCTTTGGGAACTATGAGTTCACGGTGATGCCGTTCGGTCTGTCTAATGCACCGTCGGTATTCATGGACTTAATGAGCAGGACGTTCCGAGAGTATTTGGATCAATTTGTGATCATTTTCATCGACGACATTTTGGTATACTCTAAGTCGAAAGAGGAGCATGTAGGGCATCTGCACGCAGTTCTGAGCACCTTGAGGACGAGTCAGCTATATGCCAAGTTCTCTAAGTGCGAGTTTTGGCTACCGTCTGTAGCATTCCTTGGTCATGTTGTTAGTGGAGAAGGAATTGCAGTTGATCCGTCGAGGATAGAAGCGATCCGAGCGTGGCCTTTGTTGAAAAACGTAGCGGAAGTCCGAAGTTTCTTAGGACTTGCCGGCTATTATAGGCACTTTGTGGAAAACTTCTCAAGAATTGCACTCCTCTCACTAAACTGACTAGGAAAGATCATAAGTTCGTTTGGTCGCCCGAGTGCGCACGAGCTTTTGAAGAGCTGAAGAGCCGTCTGACCACGGCGCCCATTCAATGCTCGCCATGTGGTACGGAAGGCAACGAAATTTATAGCGACGCCTCGGGGAGTGGTTTGGGTTGTGTCCTAGTGCAGTTCGTAAAGGTAATTGCCTACGGCTCCCGACAATTGAAGGTTCATGAGAGGAATTACCCGGTTCATGATTTGGAGCTAGCGGCCGTGGTATTTGCTCTTAAGCTTTGTTGGCATTATTTGTATGGCGTGAAGATCGACATCTTTACCGACCACAAGAGCCTCAAGTACCTGCTGGATCAAAGGGAGTTGAATATGCATCAGAGAAGGTGGATGAAGTTCCTTGGGGACTACACCTTCGACATCAAATATACTCCTGGAAAGGGAAATGTAGTTGCGGACGCGTTGAGTCATCGGGCTCCCGCTCAAGCAAATTGGATTTTGATGCACGATGAGCGTCTAATCCGCGAGCAGGAAGAAATGGATATCATTTGCGTTGATAGAAGAGCGTCTACTTCAGCATGCTTGAACTGGACGGAGGTTCAATACGACCTTGCCTACCGAGTTCGACAAGCATTGGAGCTGGATGAGAGCATGAAACGCTATAAAGCGGAAACCGTGGTGGGTTAAACGCTGATTTCTCCTTCGAAGATGACCTTATGTGGAAAGAGAGCAGATTGTGCATCCCAAGCATTGGCAATCTACGAGCGGAGTTGATGTACGAGGCTCATCATACCAAGTACTCTATCCACCCGGGGAGCACGAAAATGTACATGGACCTGAAGAAACTTTTCTGGTGGCTGGGTATGAAGAAGGACATTGCCCTCTACGTGGCCAAGTGTAATACTTGCGCGTTGGTGAAGGTGGAATGTCAGCGTCCCGGTGGATTTTTGAAGTCCTTGCCAATTCCGGAATGGAAGTTTGATGATATTTCGATGGATTTCGTGCACGGATTGCCGAGATCACAACAGGGAAACGATGCCATCTGGGTGATCGTGGACAGACTGACAAAGGTATCACACTTCATTCCGAACCGGAAGGATGATTCTGTAGAGAAACTGGCAAAGTTGTACGTGGATAACATCGTACAGTTGCACGGGATTCCCCGTAGCATCATCAGTGATCGTGATGTGCGGTTCACATCGAATGATTGGAAGCTGATTCATCAACTATTGGGTACCAAGCTGAAGTTTAGCACGGCCTTCCACCCGCAAATGGATGGACAGACCGAAAGGACCAATAGAACGATGGAAGACATGCTGAGGATGTGCGCCCTGGATTTTGGAAAGAGATGGGAGGACCATCTCTTTATGATCGAATTTGCTTACAACAACAGCTACCAACGAGTATAAAGATGGCCCCTTTCGAGGCTCTTTATGGTAGGAAATGTCGCACACCGTTTGTCTTGGGCTGAAACGAGCGACACTAAGTTGTTAAAACACAAAGACGTGGATGAGGCGAATACATCGATCTGGGCTATTCGGGAGCGCTTGCTCATTGCCCAGGATCGGCAGACAAAATATTACAATGCAAATCACCGAAACATCGAGTTTTCCGTTGGCGACTGGGTCTATCTCAAGATCAAACCGTTCAAAGGAGTATCAAGGATCCGACGCTTGAAAAAGCTAAGTGCGAGGTACTTAGGACTGTTCAAGATCTTGGAGCGCATCGGTGAAGCTGCTTACCGGCTTGCTCTATCTTTGGAGTTAAGCGGGCTGCATGATGTATTCCACATCTCTGTGTTGCGGAAGGCTGTTAAAGAGCCTAATGTGGTTGTTGCTGTCAATGAAGTGTCGGTAGATGGTGGGCTAACGAAGAAAGTCAAGCCCATTTGCATTGAAGACACTGAAGGGAAGCAGTTGCGGAACAAGTCCATACGGATGGTGAAAGTCCGTTGGAATAATTGCGGAAGAGAGGAACTCTCTTGGGAAAAAGAGCAAGTGATGCTCGTGGAGTACCCCGAGCTATTCCCCTCAGGTAATTTTAACTGTTTTTACTTACTGCGGTTTTCGAAATTTCGGGACAAAATTCTTTTAAGGGAGGTGGAGTTGTAACACCCCAAAAATCGTAGTTCAGCGAGGTAGGCGGAGTGGTAGTGCTGCGCTCGGGATAGGCTAAAAAATTCCATAACAGTTCTCTGCGCACGACCATTTCTCCTCTTCGCGCATGACCAGTGATCGTGCATTAATTCGCAAGGAATCGGAGTTCTGTCTTGGGTAGTGCGCACGACCATTTCTCCTCTTCGCGCACGACCAGTGATCGTGCGCCCTGTTAATTCTGCTCGGCGAATTTGAGCGGAGAAGGAGATCGGTCCGTCCAAATCTTTTGGAATCCGATCCAATGGCTAGGATTAGATGCTGGAGGTCTTTAGGGCTGATGAGAGGAGGTTAATCCTCATAATTTCTAAGCTTTTCTCTCTCCAAACCTAGAGAAAGAAGAAGGAGGCAAGGAAGAAGAAGGAGAGATCCCGCCATTGACGGAGCTACGGAGCTCCGTTTCGCGAGCCGTTTCCAGATCTGGAGAGTGCAGCCCGGTGCGGTCGTTTCTCTTCGTCTAGGATCTCGGATCCATGGCGAAGAAGAACGCTCCAAGGGTAACGATTCTTCCTCCCGATATTTGGACTTGTCATTTGTCCTCTCCTTCATTTCTCTATGCTTGCATGAGGAATCCCTTTCACCAAACGAGTGAAGTGTAGGATTTCCTCAAGTTCTTCGGAACTCCGGGTTGATTGTGTCCGTCCCCGGCATATTGCATGTAGAAAATCCGGTAGTCGTGCGGATTTAGGCATTGTGTGTGAAGCATATTCGTGGCCGTGAGCCCGAATCGGTGATGCTTGATTTGCGACGTTGCATTTAGGTTAAGCCTAGAATGCATGCCGGAGAATGACTCCGTGATATATGCGATAGTATTGTGGGATTTAAGCGTAGGTGTCTTGTGAAGATCCTAGCGAAAGCCCCATGCTTTGCGAGTGGTTGAATGCAAACCTTCACCACTAGAATTGTTGAGGAGTGGTCTTGTACCTCCTTTTTGGTTACGTGTAAAGCCTAAGTCCTCATGAAGGCTTAGGTGTTGTAACTTATGTTTTGTGTAGCGCTAGCGAGTGCTAAACCCTTACGGGCCGAGGTGATGTCATACCCGCATCGTGTGTTCAATCGATGACAAGAGCACGGGAATTGGCTGAACTGAACCCGTTTCCAGGCGCGGCGGTAGGGGGATTTATCTCTTGTAAACCCGAACGACCTTGGGAGAGGTTGGGAAGGTCGTCTTGCATAGACCGACCAAAAGCACTTTTCCATCTAGAGTTTCCGGACTCATGATGGTATTGGTGCTCGGGAAGAAGTACCTTTGGTGCATGCGTTGTGAGCATGGAGCGTGAGGTTGTGTGTACCCATGTTTGTGATGAATTGATGTTGTTAGCCTCATGCGGTTCTTTAGGCGGTTGTGGGGAACTTTCGGGTGAACCCAACCAACATCATGTGCATACCTAGGTTCCCTTCTCTTTGATGTTCAACCTAGAAGATTGAATGTGCTTGAACCCTCACCTTGTGTAGTTGCACTTTCTTTATAGTAGTACTTGTCGCTAGTATGGTTTGCATGCAGGGAAGAAGCTCCGCCACCCCGGGAAAGAGGTGGGGTCGTTATAATTTGGTCAGATTTGCTGACCGTTACTTTGTTTGCCACCGCTTGGTGGAATGTTCTTATGCAGGTGCAGGTGAGCCTAGTGGGAAATAGCGGGCGGTGGCCCTTTTGCTGTGTTGGCCCTTGAAGGCCAGCCTCCCTTCTTTGCTTTCTCATGTTTTCGAGTTTTTAGTACATTTGGTAAATGTAAGGCCTTAAGGCCATAACTCTATTTCATGGTTTCATTCCTATGATAGTGGACAGTTCTAAATGAAATGTTAGATCATTATGCTTCCGCTATTGTTTAGTACTCTGTGTAGTTCTTTCTGTTTATCACCTTTTAACTCCTAGCTAGTGTGGTTTGTATGGCGTGGGGTCCCGGCCGGACCGACTATTATACTATTCGTACTGGCAGGGTGTTACACCACCAATGCCTCAAGTTCAGCGTGGGTGAAGTCCAGATCCGGGTGAGGGGAGACCCAAAGGTAACTTGGCAATGCTACGTTATCGTGGTCAACGCCACCACTTGGCAAGCAGAGGCAAAAGAGATGGACAAGGAGATGGAGAGGCAGGACGTAGTGGAAGGGATACCCCTCAACCAAGCTTGGAGTGGGGATGACTTAAAGCATCTCTACCCTTAAACTATTATGTTATGTTAATTGGTAAAAGTTGATATTGTTCTTTTCTGTTATATGTCCATATGATGTGCATGAAAGCTAGAGTGCTACAGATTAATTCCGCTGCCGGGCTCTCATTAGCCAGTGGGTCAAGTTGATCTCTGGAGAGGCTGACAAAGGTAAAGTGTAGTTGGAGTGCCCCAGATCGATTCTGCTGTCGGGCTCTCATTAAGTGGTGGGTCAGGTTGTTCTCTAGAGAGGTTGGCTAAGGTGAAGTTGAGCTGGAGTGCCCAGATCGATTCCGTTGTCGGGCTCTCATTAGCCGGTGGGTCAGGTTGATCTCTAGAGAGGCTGGCAAAGGTAAAGTTGAGCTGGAGTGCCCCAGATCAAATCTGCTGTTGGGCTCTTATTAGCCAGTGGGTCAGGTTGATCTCTGGAGAGGCTGGCAAAGGTAAAGTTGAGCTGGAGTGCCCCAGATCGATTCCGCAGTCGGTCTCTCATTAGCTGGTGGGTCAGGTTGAGCTCTGAAGAGGCTGGCAAAGGTAAAGTTGAGCTGGAGTGCCCCAGATCGATTCCGCTGTCGGGATCTCATTAGTTAGTGGGTCAGGTTGATCTCTAGAGAGGTTGGCAAAGGTAAAGTTGAGCTAGAGTGCCCCAGATTGATTCCGCTGTTGGACTCACATTAGCATGTGGGTCAGGTTGATCTCTGGAGAGGTTGGCAATGGGAAAGTTGTGCTGGATTGCCCCAAATCAATTCCGCTGCTGGGCTCTCACTAGCCGGTGGGTCAGGTTGATCTCTGGAGAGGCTAGCAAAGGGAAAGTTAAGCTGGATTGCCCCGGATTGATTATGATGTCGGGCTCTCATTAGCCGGTGGGTTAGGTTGATCTCCGGAGAGGCTGGCAAGTGAAAGGTTGTGACATGACCCAGGAATACAGCTGTCAGGCTCCCGCCAGCCAGTAGGGTTGACAAGCCATTCAGGGGGTGAGGTGATGAGCAAAACTATGCTTGCAAACTATAACGGCAAGTGTACCGTATCGAATGTAGTATAGGTTATTAAAATAAGGCCGTTTTAGACCTTGGGTCGAGGATACGCCCAACTTAGATTAGGAATATCTACTGAATTTTCATTCAATAATCGATAACCCAATACTTGCTTTGCGAGATGAATCCCACTATTGGATTTGACTCCAATCCGGGAGATTTATGTCATCCTCGCTTGAGGAGTGCATTCAACTCTCTTTATTCTTGAAATGATCGATTCGAAATCAAAACATCTCGGTTATTAGATTGTGAAAACAAAGATGAGAATTATATATCAACAATATAATCTCAATCCAATAAAAGTTCAAGAATAAATCTAAAGTATTCTAAGGAAGAGAAAGAAAAGCTAGAAATTAAATCATGAATTATATTTTCCTTGGATCATCTCGGTCGAGTACTAATAGAAATTTAGCTACTCATGGAGATTGAGGAATCAAAATAAATAAAAGAGAACATCATAAAAGAGATAGGGAATGAGAGAAGAAGAGAACTATTTTATTAAATTGCTAAGGAAAAGTTACAAGCTAGGAATTGAAAATTACAAACTATTTTAATTGAACGTACCAATTGCAAGAAGAAAAGGGCTACAAGAACTACTAAAACATGAAATTAAAGACATGAAATGAAAAGTCTAAGTCCTAAAAAATTCGTCCTTGAAGTTCTGGAGAAGCTCCCCTTAAATAGGCAGAAATTTGAAGTTGCAAGCCCTTGGTCACGCCCGTGACCAAGGGCGTGTAAGGAGCGTGATCGATGCTGGTGCGGAGAGGGCGCGTTCTGGCTTCAATGCAGGCGTTTTGGGCACGTCACGCCCTAGGTCACGCCCGTGACCTGGGGCGTGTAATCTCTAAATCTTGCAGCTGGCGGGAAACTTTGGCGGGTAGAATCGCGGGCCGAGTCACTTCCGTGACTGGATGTCACGCCCTCGGTCACGCCCGTAACCGAGGGCATGTAGCTTTAATTGACGTGGCAGGCGTGTTCTGGGAGCTGGAGTCGAGTCGCGGCCGTGACATTGGGTCACGCCCTTGGTCACGCCCGTGACCTTAGGCGTGTACTTGGCGAATTCTTCTCGAAACGACCCCGGGGTGGTAGAAGCAGGTCTGGAACACCGCGCAGGTTACACGCCCATGGGTCACGCCCATGACCTGGGGCGTGTAAATGTACTTTTTGCTCCGAATGTCCAGAAAACCTGAAAATACAAAATAAACTTAAGTTAGCTTATGAAATTAAAATAAGAAAGATTTATATGATATAATTTAGATAAAAGATATAATTCATATTAAAATATTAATAAAACTATACTAAAAGATGAGTAAATAAATTACTCATCAAACACCCCCATACTTACTCGTTTGCTAGTCCCGAGCAAACAACTTTTCATAGGTGTAGAGAAATTTAATTACTAGAAAAAGAAATTTGAGCTCAAGGAATAAAAAAGTGAAGTCTTACGCCTACGTGTAGAGATCCTAGTTGAAAGACCTATTCAGCATAAAGATTAGCTTATAATTTTCAAAAATGTGATTTAACATATTGTTTTTACTTTTAAGTTGAAAGCTCGGTAAATTCTCGAATGCTATTCAGGGAGCGGGTAGCCTGTTTTCTAAGATCAATATTACCCAAAATCGAGTTCGGGATTGCCTCCAAAGAAATCCATCATTGACGATGGCCATAGACTTGCCCGGTCGCACTCTCTCCACTACACAAGTATAATGTCATAGTTTAAAGATCAAAAGGGCTTTCATTAGGAGTGAAACTTGGCTTAGGTATATGATTTGGAATTGGAAATAAAAGAGATAGAACATGATGGCTAAGGATCACACTAAACCAAGGTGAGGGTTTCCCAAAATTATCAAAATTTAAACCTTGCATAAAAGTTGTCATGAAGCAAAACATACAAAAACTCTCATTATTTTTCAAGCATAAGGCCATGAATAATTTTCTTTATTTTTCATAACTGGCCAACAAAATAATTTTTCACATTTTTTAGCTCTAAATAAGAAGTTGCAACTTTCTAATTTTCACAATAGAACCCATTGCAAAATTGTAATAAATTTTAAATATTTAGTGTGATCGTGGGTGGATCTTTTGGCTTTGGTGAAAATGAAAGGTGGAGGTAGCAAAGGAAATAAGGAAAGGCCCAAAGTGTTTAAACAATGAATTTTTTTTCAAAGGTGGGCAAACAGGCACAAACGATCAAAAGATGGCCTAAATCACTTCTAAAAACTATGACAAACCTATGCAAATGCTTCGAGAATCGCTAGAGGCAAGTTCTAGCCATCGAGAAAGAATACCCTTCCGTTCAAAATGTGTAATATTTCTCTAGTAAGCTTCTACATACTCACTTGAATTATTCTCAAATTCTACCGGATTCAAGGTAAGAGTAAAACAAATTTTTTTTCTCGCTGTTAGAAAAACATAAATCTAATTTTATGCTGAATAGTTAATTTGACATAGAATTCTACAAACGCGTGCGCTTAACTAGGAACACTGCACGAGTCAACAATTTTATTCCAAAATTCAAAATCTAATGAAGTATAAAAATTCCCTGCGACACTATACAAAAGCAAATCTACTAAGGATTTTGCAAATAAGTAAGTATAAAAGTTCAGCAAAAACAGAAAAAAATTTAATTATTAATTTTTTTTCTTCTTGGACTTCCCAAGGTCAACCTGGTGAAGTGCAAGGTACTACAGTCTGTGATGGGAATTCAAGCCAAAGCGTCCTTTCCAAGAAATTTTATTTTTGTTAGATAGAAAATATTTATGTATTTTGATTTATTTTTATTTTCAAATAAATAGAAATACAAAGAAAGAAATGCTACACCCCCATACTTAAAATTAAACATTGTCCCCAATGTTTAAAACTAAGTATGAAGAATACTTGAAAGAAAGTAAACTTTAAAATGAAAATACATAAAAATAAAGATAAGCAAGGGGTGCCTCCCAAGAGCGCTTTCTTTTTCCCGTCTTTAAGCTAGACAGTTAGTGTTAGGAAAAAGGGAATCTAAAAGAGAGGTGGACAGGCAACTCCCTTAATTCACGCTGAGGTGAATGTGCTGGCGTCAGTCGCACGACAACTCCTCCGTTTATCTTGTGATTCTCCTCTTGTCCTTGAATTTGAATATATAAATCCAAATCACCTATACATACCTGAGGTGATTTGGAAAAATAAAGATGAGCGGCATATGGGTCATTGATTATTTGGGGTGGCAACGGCTCATCCTTAACCTGAAAATTATTAGAAATAAGAGAATCACAAATAAACGAGTCAAAAAATTTTTCGCAAGGAGGAGGCGCTTGCGAAAATATATGATTAAGCTCCGGTTGTTCCTTTTCTATAATAAAATTTTCATTAGGAAAATCTACTGCATTACCAAGCGGAATAAAATTTTCGGACACAAAATTTTCATCAATTTTTGGTTTGATAGAAGAAATTCGTGAGTATTCATGACAAAGAAAATAAAATCCGGGTGGAGTAGGGGAAGAAATTTGTTCTTCTTATACTTCATCCAGGGTGCCCATAACCTTAAGAAATTCTTGGAAAAGTAAATTTTCTTCATCTTCGGTAAAAGAAGTTATGGGATTACATGAAACAACATGTTCCTCCATAACTAAATCGTCCAAAGATGGAGAAGCAATACTAGAAGAAATAAAATTTTCCTCTAAATTTTGGGGGGAAGTATCTATTTGAATCGGCGGACATTCCCCAAAATTAGAGTACGAAGGTAATTGCGGCGCAAAAGAAGAAGAACGAAAATTCGGATCTAAAGATTTATCTTCATCGCCCCGAAAACTATCCGGGTGACCTTGCCACCAAGAATAATCTACTTCGGGGCTAGAAGACAAATTATTAGGAGTCGAAAAATTATTCTCGTGAAAATTAGAAAAATCACTAGATGAAATAATATTTTCCTCTAAATTTTGGGGGGGTAGTATCTAATTGAATCTGCGGAATTTCCCCCAAATTAGAGAATGAAAACTGCAGAGTATAAGAAGAAAAACAAAAATTCGGATCTAAAAATCTATCTTCATTGCTCCGAGAACTATCCGGGTGAGCTTGCCACGAGGAATAATCTACTTCGGAGCTAGAAGAACAATTATTAAATGCCGAAAAATTATTTTCATCAAAGTTTGAAAAATTATTTTCATTAAAAGATGAAAAATTATGATCGTAATTATTATCAAAATTATTTGCATAATATTGACGAAAATTATTTTCATAATAATTATTTTGATATTAAGAATGTAAATAACATTCCTCACTTTGATGAGGCGCACCACAATAATGACTACTAAATTGGCGTTCTCGTGCGGCTTGTAAGGGATAAAATTGGTTTCGAAGCTTGGCAACCTTAACGGCCAATTCAGATTCTTTCATTATAAAAAAAAGAAGGGAACAACCTTTACTCAAATAAATGGAATTTTATAAATATTTTTATTATATATTTTTTTTGAAAAAGCGGGTTAAATTAGTCCCGGACTTCCCAAGATCTACCCGGTGAAGGGTTTGCAAGGTACTAGAGGCAATGATGGGAATTCAAGCCCAAAGCGTCCTTTCCGAGAATTTAGATTACGCTTTTTAAGATTTTTTTAAAATTTTAAAGAGAAGGGGGAGAAGAAAGAGAACGATAAAATTAAATATTTCTTTTTTCGAAATATCAACCGTGTCCCCGGCAACGGCGCCAAAAACTTGATTAGCAAAACTATGCTTGCAAACGATAACGGCAAGTGTACCGTATCGAATGTAGTATAGGTTATTAAAACAAGGTCGTTTTAGACTCGGGGCGGTTGAGTACTCTTACTTCAAGAAAATCTCTATTATTTTATCAATTAAAATTTGAGGTTGGTTTTGCAAATGGGAAATAAAAATAAGATTAAAAAAGAAGAGTAAAAGGGTAGCACTCGATCTTTGAATCACCGCGGAATAAAAAATAAGAAGAAGAAATAAAATCGCGATCTCTTACTAAAATAACCTTGACCGTAGGGATTCCAGAAATATGAACGTACCTTGGGTCGAGGATACGCCCAACTAAGATTAGGAATATCTACTGAATTTTCATTCAATAATCGATAACCCAATACTTGCTTTACGAGATGAATCCCACTATTGGATTTGACTCCAATCTGGGAGATTTATGTCATCCTCGCTTAGCATTCAACTCTCTTTATTCTTGAAATGATCGATTCGAAATCAAAACCTCTCAGTTATTAGATTGCGAAAACAAAGATGAGAATTATATATCAACAATATAATCTCAATCCAATAAAAGTTCAAGAATAAATTTAAAGTATTCTAAGGAAGAGAAAGAGAAGCTAGAAATTAAATCATGAATTATATTTTTCTTGGATCATCTCGGTCGAGTACTAATAGAAATTTAGCTACTCATGGAGATTGAGGAATCGAAATAAATAAAAGAGCACATCATAAAAGAGAGAGGGAATGAGAGAAGAAGAGAACTATTTTATTAAATTGCTAAAGAAAAGTTACAAGCTCGGAATTGAAAATTAGAAACTATTTTAATTGAACGTACCAATTGCACGAAGAAAAGGGCTACAAGAACTACTAAAACATGAAATTAAAGACATGAAATGAAAAGTCTAAGTCCTAAAAAATTCGTCCTTGAAGTTCTGGAGAAGCTCCCCTTAAATAGGCAGAAATTTGATGTTACACGCCCTTGGTCACGCCCGTGACCAAGGGCGTGTAAGGAGCGTGATCGATGCTGGTGCGGAGAGGGCGCGTTGCAGGCGTTTCAGGTGCATCACGCCCTAGGTCACGCCCGTGACTAGGGCGTGTAATCTCTAAATCTTGCAGCTGGCGGGAAACTTTGGCGGGAAGAATCGCGGGCCGAGTCACGCCCGTGACTGGATGTCACGCCCTCGATCATGCCCGTGACCGAGGGCGTGTAACTTTAATTGACGTGGCAGGCATGTTCTGGGAGCTGGAGTCGAGTCGCGGTCGTGACATTGGGTCACGCCCTTGGTCACGCCCGTGACCTTGGGTGTGTACTTGGCGAATTCTTCTCGGAACGACCCCGGGGTGGCGGAAGCAGGTCTGGAACACCGCACAGGTTACACGCCCATGGGTCACGCCCGTGACCTTGGGCATGTAAATGTACTTTTTGCTCCAAATGTCCAGAAAACCTGAAAATACAAAATAAACTTAAGTTAGTTAATGAAATTAAAATAGGAAAGATTTATATGATATATTTTAGATAAAAGATATAATTCATATTAAAATAATAATAAATCTATACTAAGAGATGAGTAAATAAATTACTCATCATAAGGCAAAATAGAGCTCGCCTAGCGAGATTGATAGTTTACTTGTAAGTAGTCTAACTCACCTAGAGGGGGGGGTGAATAGGTTCCTTTGATTTTTCTACTTATGTAGACTGTTTTTGAATGATTTTGCAAGGCAGAATAAAACACACAGAAATCACCAAGCTATTTATAGTGGTTCCCCAAGATAGTGTGTCTGTGGGTAGTCCAGTTTCCCTCTACACCTTTCTAACAGTGTGTTGGACAAGGCAAAATTCTCCAAAACTTAGCTCAATGAGCTTACAACACAGATCCCACAGGATCTCTCAGGTTTCCTCCAAAACCCTACCTCAGGCCAACAACCCTACTTCTCAGAGTTGTCCAACTCCTGCAGCTCATAAACACTTCTGGTTTTCTACCTCAGGACTAAAAAGTAGCACTACCTCAGAATGGTAGTATAGTCCTACACTCAGGCTCACAGCCCTACACTCAGGCTCACAGCCCTACACTCAGGATTACAACCCTACACACTCAGAACATAATGTTCTTATAGAGTTGAGAGATATTTAGTTTCTACAATAGAAGATAAAATTTAAAGACCTTCAGCTTTGGGTCTTTTGTTGCAGTATTACAGCAGATGCTGTCTTTGAGCAGTACAGAAGCTTTGGGTCTTTTGAGTTGAAGGAGAAGATCTTCTTGTTCTTCTGAGCTTTAATCAGCAAGAACAACAGGTTGATCTTGTCTTTGGTCGCTGTTAATGTCTTTATTTTTCAGTTGTGCAAGCTTATTGTTACATTAAGCTAACATATTCTTTTATACCTCCAATAGGCATCAACAATTCTTTCCATATCCTAGTCATAGTATGGACAGGAATCGAATACTTTATCCTACTTTCTGGCCACTTATGCCAAAAGTAGATCTCGCCAGACAACATTCATATATTTGAATCTGTCTTAGTGGATGGGCTGAGACAGGCTCCAATCTCAGCGGTAGAGTGGACTTCATCTTAGCGGATCCACTGAGACAGATAGTCTTCTCAGCAGATTTTCTCTATCTGTAGCTCAGCTAAGACAGACTCCTTCTCAGCGGCAATACAATTGCGTCTCAGTGGTTCAGCTGAAACCAGACTGTTGTCTCAGTGGTTTTGACAGTGATATCAAGGATCTATTCTAATATCTGGAATGACATAAGCCTACATAACCATAATACATAAAGGCTTATCAAATACAATATGTACTTTGCATTGAGTGTGATGCATCTTCAAATCTTGGGAACATTGAAGGGCAATATTCCCAACAATCTCCCACTATTTGAAGAAGACAGAACATACACTAATGCCAAGATACATTACCACAATAAACATATCATGACATATAAAGAGATTGACAAGTAATGACTACATAACAATATTATTGTTATCAATTATATAGACAATACATCATGTAATGAGCATCCATACACAAAACATGTTAAACATAAATGCACAAAACATGTTAAGCATTAACACACAACAGATACTAAGCATTAATACACCGCATAGATTAAGCATTAATTTACAACATAGATTAAGCATTAAAACACAACATAGATTAAGCATTAATTTTAATTTACTTGTAAACACATGAGTCTCAAAAATTGACTGATGGAGCAGATGTATTAGATATGAAATGTCAATACAGAATGTTATAGATTTTAGTGCACAATATAGTCTAATGAAAATTTAAGCATTAGTTCATGTTTTTCTCTTCTTTGATGCACTTAAGCTTTCAGCTAGATCACCAGCAACTTCCTTTCCAGCAGTAGCAGCTTTCATCTCAGCAACCTTCTTCTTGTTCTCCTACCTTTTGAAGTATAAGAATGGATTTGGGATGTACTTGAATGGCATTCTTTTAGGGTTGCTTTTTCTTACTAAGTTTTCTTTGAATACCCTTTCCCTTAGGGAATTCTTTTCTAAGTGTTTGATGCATTCCTCTGCTGGATATATCCTATCAATGTTTTTGCATATCTGACCATGGTTTAGCCATGCATTCAGGATTATGCTCTTTGAATCATCACTCCAATATTCATAGTCAAGATCTTTGGCTTAATCATTCCTGTTCTTGGTCATGAATTCCTCAGCAAGCATGACTCCTTCTCTCTTCCTCTTGGCTGCAAGTTGTGCATCCTGTGCAATCTTTGCTTGAGCTTGAAAGTCAAAGTCTTCTTGTCTCAGATTGTCTAGTGAGGAAGATTTAATGCAATTCTAGTTCCTAGGATAATGATGTCATCAAAGAAGGAGTATAGAGTCTTCTTGTCTCATCAATGATTAATTTATCACTATACTCCTTCATTGATGACATTTAGACATCAAGTAGAGTCTTGATTAAATTTAGAAGAAGTTCATTTGATTGTTGTGGTTCAACAACTACTGCTAGCTGACTTGTAGGTTGTATCATTGTAGGTGAGGCCTTTTCTTGAGCATTTATATTATCACACTCAATCAGAGTGGATGGCTCATCTGCGGGGGTGGATGTGATGTCCTGAGCAGGGACCTTTGTATGCTCCCCCTGATCATCCATCTTTTTAGCACCATCATCATGATCAGCAACATCATCATCTTAATCATTATCATCATCATCATCTAGCATCTCCTGCTCCCCCTCAGATGGAGCATCTTCAGAATTAAGCTCCAAGAAACCCGTTGGTTCATTAGGGATTTGATTGATCCTTCTTTCAAGACCAGAGATAATGAGATCAATATTGCTCTGTGGATCAGTAGGAGAGTCCAGTTTCTTCTCATCACGACCTTTTGATGCAGCATGCTCATCTTGTGCATTTTCATTGGTTGTGAGGTTTAGAGGACTAAGAGCATTATTGTCATATTGAGCATCACCCTCACCCTCACCTACACCTCCAATCTCTCCTTGATCAGGAATGCTGTCTGATCTTAGATTTGCAGCATCCTCTTTTGAATCTGATTCAGAATAGACCATCCTTTCTTTTCTAGTTCCTTTGATCAGCTTTTTCCTCTTATCTTTTGCCTCAGAGGGCTGGCTCATGGGGAGCACTCTTGTGAACCTGTTCAAGGTTTTAATATCCATTCTCTTGAGATAATGGATGTTTGAACCTTTTGAGGTATCAAACAGATTAGGGTAAGTTTGGAAGAGATAAAGTGACAAAATTCTTCCCATATTGGGGGCTTGAAGGCATTATTTAATCCTTTGAAAAATAACCTATTCCAAGGATGTCTTCTTCTTCAATACTATACTAACCATTTGCTCAAATATAAATTTGGATATTTTGTCATGGGAGCCAGGTTTGCAGAGAATGGCCTTCCCAACAATATCAGATAATAATTTTCCTCTTTGATTGAAATATTTCCTTTTTAGTGAGCCAGTTTTGGCATCACTATACTCACACCATTTTAGTGTTTTAACTCTGTCCTTTTCTGAAACATCTTCTTCTTCATCTTGGCTTGTTGATGACAACTGCAGTGCTTTCTCCAGTCTTTTATAGGTAATTTTGATCTTATCACTACCAATCCTTGATTTCAGATAGGTATTGGTAGGAGATAACTTGACATTTGCATAGAATTCTAGCACTTCAGTTCTTAAAATTGTCGATGGCTCTGACAACAAAAATTCTAATCCTTGAGAAGTAACTGAATCACATCCTTTATTTTAGGAGTGGCATGCTGAGATCCATTCCTGACTATTTTATATCCCTCCTGAAGATCTTTTGCAGACTTTGGCGCCATTTTGTGAGAAAGACGAGTCACTTAGTCGAGATTGGAAAGGTCGTCTTGATGGCTGGGGTTTAGGGTTTGTAAACTTATTATTACTATTGCTCAATTTATAGAGATTTGAGTTTAAGTTTAGGTTTGAGTTTACCCTTGAGATAATTGTTGATTTTTCTTGTCACATTAATTGTTTCAATGCCTCTGGAGTCTTAATGAAGATTTGATTTTATTTAAACAGTCAGTCTAAACAGATCCGCTGAGACAGACTGATAAACCGCTGGGATAGGGTATTGCTGAAACCATTCAGCCTTCTCAGAGGTTCCGCTGAGACCAGATGTTTGTCTCAGCAGTTCAACTGTAACTTTCTCAGCTGAGCACACTGCCTAGTAGTGAACAATATATATTTTTGTTAAGGAATAACAACAACATACAAATCGTCAATTGCAAAGTAAGGGATTAATCAACACTTAACATTCCTAAGTCAATTTAAATGAATTGAACTTAGCCTCATCCAATGGCTTAGTAAAGATATCAACCACTTTATTATCTGTGGAGACATATTCAAGGTGGATATCTTCACTTTTTACATGCTCTCTAATAAAATAATATCTAATTTCTATATGCTTAGTCCTGCTATGTGATACAGGATTCTTAGCAATAGAAATTGCACTGGATGAGTTACAATCCAGTGGAGAATTACTTACCTTGAGGTTGTAGTCCTCTAGTTGGTGTTGAATCCACAATATCTGTGCACAATAGCTTTTTACATCAATGTATTCAGACTCAGCAGTGGATATAGCCACACTTGTCTGCTTCTTGGTGCTCCATGAAATCAATCTCCTTCTTAGAAATGGACATGTCCCACTTGTACTCTTCCTATCTACTTTGCAGCTTGCAAAGTCAGCATCTGAATATCCAATTAGTTCAAAATCATTATTTTTAGGGTACCAAAGGCCAAGTGTTTGGCTGCCGTTAAGGTATCTCGATATCCTCTTAGCATCTAAGTAATGAGATTCCTTAGGGCATGCTTGATACCTAGCACAGACACATGTAACATACGTAATATATAGTCTACTAGCAGTTAGATATAATAGGGATCTAATTATGCATCTATACTTGGATTCATCAAAGGGTTGTCCCTTCTCATCCTTGTCTAGGGAAATGTTGGACCCCATTGGAGTTTTCATGGTGGGGGCCGACTCCATCCCAAATTTCATTATAAGCTCCCTAGTGTACTTAGTCTAAGAGATAAAAATCCCTTCATCATACTGTTTCACTTGGAGGCCTAGAAAGTACTTGAGCTCTCCCATACTGCTCATCTCAAACTCCCCCTGCATAAGGTTGGCAAACCTTTTACAAAGGTTGTTATCAGTAGACCCAAAAATTATGTCATCTACATAAATTTGGACTAGGAGACACTTGCCCTTTGTTTCCCTAAGAAACAATGTACAATCTATATATCCCCTTAATAATTTGTTCTTGATGAGAACAACAGACAATGTCTCATACCAGGCCCTAGGGGCTTGCTTTAGACCATATAAGGCTTTCTTAAGTAAATAGACATGAGAGGTTAGAGTTGAATGATCAAAACCTGAGGGCTGCTCCACATATACCTCATCCTTCAGATTTCCATTTAGGAAGGCAAACTTTATTTCCATTTGGTAGACCTTGAACACTTTGTAGGCATCATAGGCATGGAATAACCTTATGGCCTCTAACCTTGCCACAGGGGAAAATGTTTAGTAAAAGTCTATACCTTCTTCTTGCCTATACACTTTGGCTACCAATCTTGTCTTATTCTTGATGATTACCCCATTCTCAAATAACTTGTTCCTGTTAATCTACTTGGTCCCAATTATGTTGTGCCCTTGAGGTTTTGGAACCAACTTCCATACCTTGCACCTTTTGAATTGTTGAAGCTCCTCTTGCATAGCTTGAATCTAGAAGGTATCTTGGTTGGCTTCCTCAAACTTTTTGGGCTCTACCTGAGTAGGAAGCTTAGGAATAGAGCTTCATTATGATCCCTGCTTCTGGTGATCATACCTACATTCTCATTTCCAATAATCAAGTTCCTTGGGTGATCCCTCAGATGCCTGGTTGCTGGAGTCAATGTGCCAGCATCCTGCTGTTCTTCATCTGTAGCAACTACTTCTTCAGCAACTTGATCATCTTCATCTTGAAGTACCTCAATCTCTGAATTGACTCTGCTTGAGCAGGGTTTGTCTTGAATAGACAGCTCTTGCATTTTCTGAGCATTTCCTGTCAAAATAGGAGAACTGGACCAACCCTTGTAAAGTAGGCAAGTCACATCAAAAACAACATGCATAGATTCCTCAACTATATGCGTCTTCTTGTTGAATACTCTATATGCTCTATTATGCGAGCTATATCCAACAAGAACACCAATCATGCATTTTTCAGCAAACTTTGTGATTTGAGTTTTTCCATTATTTAGAATGCAGCATTTGCACCCAAAGATTCTTAAATATGAAATTATTGGTTGTTTGACTTTCATAATTTCATAGGGGTTTTCCCTTGGGCCTTATTAATAGATGCCCTATTCAGAACATAACAAGCTGTATTGACTGTCTCAGCCCAGAAATATTCTGGGAGTGAGGAGTCATTAAGCAATGTTATGTCAGCCTCTATTAATGTCCTATTTCTTCTCTCAGCCACGCCATTTTGTTGTGGAGTTCTGGTAGAAGAAAATTCTTGCGTGATATCAAGATCTTGACAAAACTTTGTCATTGCACCAGATTGAAACTCTATGCCATGGTCAATTCTAGTTTTACCACAATACATTGTATGTCATTCTGAATTGCTTTGAAAAAAATTTATAAAGACATCTAAAGTATCAGATTTTTCTTAAGGAATAATACACATGTATACTTTGAGTGATCATCAATAACCACTAGAGTATATAACTTCCCACCTAGGCTCTGAATGGGCGTAGTACCAAATATGTACATATACAATGGATATAAACATCTTTCAGTGTCTTTGGAGCCAATACTTTTAAAGGTGGCCCTAGTTTGCTTACCCATTTGGCAAGCATGACATGAATCACTTTTAATACATTTTAAATTTGGACTATTTCTAACCAAATTATTAGAAAATAATCTATGCATTGTCTTATAGTTAATGTGGGCAAGTCTCTTGTGCCATTGAACACAAAGTGACTCACTCTCATTAGCTACAAAACATACAGGAGATAAAGAACTGTTGCAAATGAAATCTAAGCAAAAAACATGTTGGGTCCAGCGTTCCCTCACTTGACCCGTAGCGCCTTTCCATTGATATAAATATTAAGTTGTGCCTTCACCAATAGACCGGTCTTTTGGTCGAGTTGGATGTGCTGGGTCCTCCCAATTGGTATCAGAGGGAGGTTGCAGGTTCGAGACCGGGGGGGCTGATAATTCCTGAAATTCTCTCTACCTGTGTGGGTCCTGGTGGGTCAGGCGGCCGGAGCCATGTGTCAAGCCACCTCTGAGCTTGCGGGCCATATGGAGCACCTCTGAGCTTGCGGGTCGTGCTGGATGCTGGGGGGGATTGTTGGTCCAGCGTTCCCTCACTTGACCCGTAGCGCCTTTCCGTTGATATAAAAATTATGTTGAGCCTTCACCAATAGACCGATGTTTTGGTCGAGTTGGTTGTGCTGGGTCCTCTCAAAACATTCCCACTTCCAATGCCTGAGAGAATGACCTCTAAGTTAGTTGACTTTTTGA
Source organism: Dactylorhiza incarnata (assembly GCA_033032865.1). NCBI lineage: Eukaryota > Viridiplantae > Streptophyta > Magnoliopsida > Asparagales > Orchidaceae > Dactylorhiza > Dactylorhiza incarnata. Next base: position 3,004,757 of record JAWHQI010000224.1, read on the forward strand.
TCAAACACTTATCATTGTGGAATTCAATAACATAGCCCAAGTCACATAGTTGACTTATGTTTGCAAGGTTGTGTTGCAACCCTTCAACATAAGCTACCATAGGCTCTTATGACCCCTTTGACAGATCTACCAAAGATCACCTTTGGTCCATTCTTTGTTGGTGTGTATTCCTTGAGTAAGCATCTTGTTCCAGTCATATGTCTGGAACAACCACGGTCCAAGTACCATATCTCATTAAGATGGGGTCTTGAACTATCCTGCAAGATAGATTTTACTTAGCCTTAGGGGCCCAATTAATTATGGGACCTAGGTCCTTGTTAGCATGCTAAGAAACATTTCTACCTACAACAACTTTTGCAGGAAAGCTTTTCTTTGCATTAGGGGCATTGGGCTTATGCCAACAATCAATGACAAAGTATCCCACTTTACCACAACACCAACATTCATGGTTGTTTTACCTTCTCTTCTGAACATTTCTTGAAATGGAAGGAGCATTAAGATGTATATGTTCAATGAAGAAGATACCAACATTCTTCATATTCCTGTCAGCAATCACTTGACTTGCTCACTGTCTATAATTTGTCTTTGCAGCCTTTAACTGATTGACATCAGCTGGTCTTAGTTTGGCAGCTAAGCATGAGTTGATGGCATCAGATACTGTGTTGTTAGACTTGATTATAGGCCTGACAACTGTTGGAACATGGTCTTCCGCATCTCCTAGGTTTGAGAATAACAAATCCTATGTGTATTTGATCTTGTGTGTTCAAGTGTGCAGGTTTACTAGGTCCACATGACTCAAGGAGTACACATGATGACTGCCCCCAAAATTGGGGCCAAAATTTGAAGAGGCTCACTAGCGCCGGCGGTAGCAACTAGCGCCGGGCGCTGGCGATGATGAGCGTGTTTCTGGGAGCGATTATGGAAGGCGCTAACGCCTGGAGGTAGCGGATAACGCCGGCGGTATCGGTGAACACAGAAGGAATGAAAGCCTCGTTGCCGCGGATTGAAGATCCTGTCGCGCAAGAAGTTTCTTAATCGGGGATAGCGTCGGCGGTAGCTACTAGCACCGGCGGTTGCGTGACGCATATAAGGCATAGTGCAGCATGTTGCCACGGATGGGAGATTCTGTCGCGCAAATTGTTTCTTAATCCGGGCTAGCGCCGGCGGTAGCGCTTGCGCCGGCGGTAGAGCTAAGGCTATAAATAGGATGCTTTGGCTCCGAATTCTTCATCCTCCTCCAATCCCAAACTCCAGAGCTTCGTGCCACAGCAGAGAGAGGAAGATTCAGAGCGATACTCCCACAATTCCAAAATGCCTTAAGGAGATCCATGGAGAAGATTTCAACACGCGTCATCATCGTGATGAAAGGCCGCATCGACTACGATCATACTCTGCGGGCCTTCGTCCACTTCTCCAAGAGATCCACATAGAGGGAGTTTTTATATTATTGTCTTTTCATTTCATATCTTTTCTGTAAACGGTAGTGAAATCGCCTCGTGTTGGTGACTTGGTCTGGGGTAGGACTTAGGGCTGAAATTCGCCTCGTGTTGGCGACTAGATCTAGGCTAGGTCTAGGGGGTGCTCGAGGCCTTTCTGGGGATAGATTGGCTAGAGCGGCTTGAGGCCGTATCTGGGGAGAGATCGGCTAAAGCCAACCGGTTCGTGGGGATACGAGTCGGTATAGAAAACGAAAAAAGAATTTTAATTAGTCGCCCCCGATTTCTAGCGTCATAGAAATCAAGTTTTGTAAAATATTATTTGATATTAATAAAGCATATCTCTTTATTTTACTTGATGTCTCTTTATTAATCTTGCAATATTCCAAAGTTTTCTAAATAAAATCTAAAGTTTTTGAAAATCCTTATTCACCCCTCTAAGGGCGCCGACCGATCCAACAAGTGGTATCAGAGCGGTTATATTCCAATCGGCTTAACAACCGGGAATAATGGCGTCTCATGATCTCGCTTCAACTAGTGGGGAAAATTTTTGTGAAGAGAAAAAATCACTTGCACCACCTTTATTTGAAAGGACAAATTATAAAGGATGGAAAATCTTAATTGAAAAATTTATTAAAACTTTAGACATCGAAGTTTGGAATTTAGCAATAGTAAGACCCGCAAATGAATCAAATAAAAAAGAACTTCAATTAAATGCAAAAGCTAAACACTATTTGTTTTGCGGTCTATCTAATGAAATTTTCAAATTGATATATTGTTTTTCAAGTGCATATAAAGTATGACAATTTCTTGAAGAAATGTATGATTCTCCATCTACAGGTATGGAACAATCGCAAGAACCGGAGAATATGCAAGCGTGCACAAATCATCAAGAATGCCCTCCTCATGACGAATCAATGGAGCACACATCAAAGGAAAGAGATGAAGCAATCTTACTTTTGGAAGAGGAGTGTCAAGAAGAAGACAAAGGAACATTATGTTCAAATCCTCCCTCATCCAAAAGCAATGTAAGGAAATCAAACTTCATTGCTTGTACTTCCATTTCTACTTTACAATTGCTACAAATTACAAAGCGCAAACTTAAGAAACTAAAAAATGCAAATTGCAAATTGCGCTTAGAAAATAAAAAATTAAAAGCAAAAGTTAAAGTAGTATCAAAATCTGATTTATCTAGCTTTACTCATATCACTTCAATTGAAAATACAAAACCTTGTCTTGATTGCAATAATATTAAAGAAAAATTTAAGGAACTTGAAAAAGAAATTATTTTTATGAAAGAACAAAATGAAAAATTACATTTAGAAAATTCATCTTTGATAAATGATTGTGCTAAGTGTAAAGAATATAAAATTGAAATTAAAGAGATGGATGAAACATTTGATGAATATAGAAACAACTATCAAGATCATATTGATTCAATTGTTTCCATTCTTAAAAATAGCACAATCGCTTATAATAAAGCTAGACATAATTTAAGAATTAAAAATGATGAATTAAAATCAAAAATCAACTTACTTATGAAAATTGTAAATACAAATTCACAAAATCAAACAATATCCAAAAGCAAGATGTATACAAATATGAATATCTTACTTAAACCTAATATTGGGAATAAGAAACAAAAAGCTTTTGGAAATCATAAACCAAGTCTTGAATGGAGACCAAAAAGCAAAAATGAAAACTTAAATGCAAGGATCCATTCATCACATTCTTTTCCCAACTTAAATTCAAATGAAAACAAATTTCCATTATATAATAAATTCAAGAGTAATGATTATGGAAATTTGAAAAACAAAAATTACATTTTTTTCATGGTACGAATGGAAACCCATACTTAAGAATGACACATTAATGTCAAACGAAAGAGCCCATTCAAACATATCTCCCCAAAAGAAAACACGATGTATTTGGGTACCCAAAGGAACCGTCACTCTCGGTCCTCTTTGGATACCTAAATTTCTTATTCATTAGTATCCCATCATTTGCATGAAGTAGAAATCAATTAAAATGAAATACACAAATTTCTACTTCATGATGTGCTTTAATGTCTTTTCTATCTTTTTCTTTTTGTTTTCTTTTAAACTATCACGTCATGGTCATCCTATACAATATTGAAAATATGATTTTATCTCTTAAAAGCTTAATATGGTTTTATAAAACAAATTGATCAAAATTCAAAATCATATTTTGATGACCTATCTTTTATTATTATATTCATTGCTTCTAAATATCTTATATTATCCATATGAATCAAACTCTAAATTTGCTATAAGATATTTCAATTTAAATCCGGTTACTAGATTTTTAGCCTTCACCAACAAGTGGATAAAATTCTGAATTTGCTATGAGATATTTATTTAAATTAAAAAGAAAAACACATAAGACATATTGAAAGATTAATTGTCATAAATATTGATGCCATACGTACCACCATGATCTATTGATATCTTTTGCTAAAACTTTCTAAAATCATAATCCATATCAAGAATCATCTATAAACAACTATCACAAATTATATGATAACAATTGACATTATAATTGTTTACCATGGTTGGTGTTATGGTGTATTATGTGTATATTGTGATTTATTTCTAGTTTAGATCTATGAATCATTTTGATATCAAACCAAATAGAATTATCACTCCATTTTAGGTTTATAAATTGAAACACTATCAAACTTTGGCATAACATTAATCTCAAACTTATCATACTAACATTGGTACCTAAAGAACATTTGTGTCTATGATAGGTTTTATAAGTTTTTGTCAAGACATATTGTCTGGATATTGGTATCTAGGGCATACCTAGTTTATTCTTCGCATATACATTAGTTCATAATTAAAAAATCATGCTTATTTGGTGAATTCAAACATGATGTCTTGTGGCTACATTCTCTATCTATTACATTATTTTGGTAAACACAAGCCTTTGAAAAATCATAATAAAGATATAAGAAAATATGTCTCATGCGATGATTAGGTGTCCTAGATCTTTCAAATTAACACAAATTCAAAAATGCATTTTTTTGGTGTTTAACCATAAAAAACATCTCCTTAAATTCTGCAATTTCAGCAATAAACTCCTAATGGGACACTTAATCAAGATCAAGAATCAAAATTTTCAATATCCTCAAAAATCACTTACTGTCTCCCGCGCTAGCGCTAGCGTCCATTTTCGATTTTCTGTATTTTTTTAAAATTCGAAAAATCCATAAAAATATATAAATCTATATTTTCTATTTAGTTTTTGCACTTCTGTTTTTCTTTATTTTTTGCTAAAACTCTGATATATAAAAGAGGGAGAACTACGAACAAAAGGGATAAAATAAGTCATAACTCTAATCATTTTTCAATGAAAGACAAATCTAAAACTCCTTATCATTTACTTCAAAAGCTCGATCATGCCTCCTCTTTTATTTACACATTTTTAGTGCTTTGTTTCCCTACCCACTTTTGCTAATAACAAAGGGGGAGAACTAACATGATAAAATGCAAAAGGGGGAGAACTAACATGATAAATATATAATCCGCTATCAAAATGCAAACCCAACATGATTGATTAAGTTGATAGCATACATATTAGGGGAGCATTCACATAGGGGGAGCATATATTTAGGGGGAGCAATTATAAATGCTAAAATCAATAATTATCCTAAGTCATCACTCACACACACACACAAGTAGAGTTTCATCATGCTTATTTATTAATGCTTTGATTTATCATTAATGGATTTGTTATTATCAAAAGGGGGAGTTTGTTGGAACATGGTCTTTCGCATCTCCTAGGTTTGAGAATAACAAATCCTATGTGTATTTGATCTTGTGTGTTCAAGTGTGCAGGTTTACTAGGTCCACATGACTCAAGGAGTACACATGATGACTGCCCCCAAAATTGAGGCCAAAATTCGAAGAGGCTCACTAGCGCCGGCGGTAGCAACTAGCGCCGGGCGCTAGCGATGATGAGCGCATTTCTGGGAGCGGTTATGGAAGGCGCTAACGCCTGGCGGTAGCGGATAACGCTGGCGGTATCGGTGAACACAGAAGGAATGAAAGCCTCATTGCCGCGGATTGAAGATCCTGCCACGCAAGAAGTTTCTTAATCGGGGATAGCGCCGGCGGTAGCTACTAGCGCTGGTGGTAGCGTGACGCATATAAGGCATAGTGCAGCATGTTGCCACGGATGGGAGATTCTGCCGCGCAAATTGTTTCTTAATCCGGGCTAGCGCCGGCGGTTGCGCTAAGGATATAAATTGGATGCTTTGGCTCCGAATTCTTCATCCTCCTCCAATCCCAAACTCCATAGCTTCGTGCCATAGCAGAGAGAGGAAGATTCAGAGCGATACTCCCACAATTCCATAAAGCCTTAAGGAGATCCGTGGAGAAGATTTCAACACGCGTCATCATCGTGACGAAAGGCCGCATCGACTCTGATCATACTCTGTTGGCCTTCGTCCACTTCTCCAAGAGATCCACAAAGAGGGAGTTTTTATATTATTGTCTTTTCATTTCATATCTTTTCTGTAAATGGTAGTGAAATCGCTTCGTGTTGGGGACTAGGTCTGGGGTAGGACTTAGGGCTGAAATTCGCCTCGTGTTGGCGACTAGATCTAGGCTAGGTATAGGGGGTGCTCGAGGCCTTTCTGTGGATAGATTGGCTAGAGCAGCTTGAGGCCGTATCTGGGGAGAGATCGGCTAAAGCCAACCGGTTCGTGGGGATACGAGTCGGTATAGAAAACGAAAAAGAATTTTTATTAGTCGCCCCCGATTTCTAGCGTCATAGAAATCAAGTTTTGTAAAACATTATTTGATATTAATAAAGCATATCTTTTTATTTTACTTGATGTCTCTTTATTAATCTTGCAATATTCCAAAGTTTTCTAAATAAAATCTAAAGTTTTTGAAAACCCTTATTCACCCCCCCCCCCCTCTAAGGGCGCCGACCGATCCAACAACAGCAGCCATGGGTAGTGCTGGATGAGATGTAGGAGAAGCAACTTTCTCACCCTTGAATGTGGGGGCTGGAGCACCAAACACAAATGGTCCATGATGGGCCATTTGGATTTCCTCATTGGGATCTTTCGAAGCACTCATCCTCATGCCCTTTCTACCACTATAGTTAGAAGCATTCCCCTTACAATTGAAGCTTCCATTCTTCCAGTGACCATAAATACTATCATGGTCACACCTGTTGGAAAGAAGCACAAAATTTTTAAAGGTGGATTGAGGCTTGGCTTTAGCCTTGCTCTTTCCTCCATTTCCAGCTCATACTGCCCCTTCTTTGAAACCCAAACCCCTCCTATCAGTTTGGGAGGAGAAGGTGTCAATGGTGGGCAATACAGATTCGGGCATAGAGAATTGAGACACCAAGTTTTCTCCTTGAGAAGCTTTTCTTCAAGATCCTTGATGATCTTGTTCTTCTAGCTTATGGTGCTCAATTAGCTAATTGTGATTCCCTTCAATTGACTAATTTCTCTACTCATCTGAACTAGCTGGGTAGTAGACTCATAATATTCAAGTTTTGCCTGCTGAAGGGGAGCAATATCCATAGCTTGCCTCTTGGCTAGCTTTTTGCTCTTTTTCAGAGCATCCAAGAGGGCACAATAATTGTCAATCGATTGATTGACATCCACCTCAGTTTGTGAACTACTTTCATCACTAGATGAAGCAGATTCTGATTTTGGAATTGACTCATAATCTGAAGAGGAAATGGAATGGATTATTACCTGTTCAGGATCAGAATTATGTTGACTGTTTTCTCCTTCATATATGGCCATCAAGCCACATCAATCTTTGACATCTTCATCCACCTCTATGTCACTGTTTGAATGTGACAGAGGGGCCCTAATGCCAATCCTTGCAGCTGGGTAGACTTCATCCTCAGTAGCTACAAATAGCCCAATGTAGGCTTCTTCATCCTTATCAGAATCTGAGGATGAAGATTTAGATTCACTCCAGCATCTTTCCTTCTTGGCCAGGAAAGACTTTTCACTTTGTTTGTCTTTTTGGTGATGCTTCTCATCACCTTTTTCCTTTCTTTTGACTGGACAGTCAGCTATAACATGTCCGGGTTTGCTGCAACAATAGCAAATAATATTACTAGAATTATGTTTAACAGGTTTAGATTTATACCTGTCACCCTTAGGGTGCAGCCTCTCAGATATGTTGTGCTCCTTTTGGGGTTGTGAAGATGAGGAAGGTTTGTTCTTCCACTGCTTTCTCTTCATCATCTTCTATAAGTGCCTTGAGAAGGAAGCAAACTCTCTTCATCTGAAGATGTGCTATCAGATGAAATGGCCTCTGAACTTTCTAATTCAGCAGTCCTTCTTGGAGGAGATGGAATTCTCTCCTTACTCTTCTTAGAGCTCATAGCTTTGAGAGCCACTGATCACTCCTTGGCATGAGTTTTGATGATTTTCTCCTCCTCCTTCCTTCCAGATAGCTGCATTTCATATGATAACAACATTCCAGAGAGGGTGTGGGTAGGAGTCTCAATAGGTTTGGCCCCTTCTCTGATGGCACAGATCTTTGTGTCCTATTCTCTTGTTATAGACCTTAGGAACTTATCATTCAGTTAATAATTGTTGAAGACCCTTTCATAAGTCTTCAACTCTTTAACCACCCTACAAAATCTTTCATAGCACACAACTATACTTTCCATACTATGCTGCCTGAAGGCTTCATATACTTGGTTGATGAGGGATTTCCTATCATCCCTCACTTCAGCAGTACCCTCCATATACACAATGAGGGTATCCCATATCTCCTTAGCTGTTTCACAGTGCACCAAGTTTTGAAATATGGAATCATCAGTTGCACTTACTATGATATTTTGAGCTCTCTTATCCATAGTAGGAAGGGTAATTTCATCCTTGGTCATTTCAGCATAGGTCTTGGGCACTTGCCTAGTTGGATCTATAGTGGAGGCCTTTAGGAAAACAAATGGACCTTCCTTTTCTGTGATATAGATCCTAGGGTCTGAGGCTTCTATAAATAGCCTTACCCTTTGCTTCCATATACCAAAGGATTCTTTCCTGCATATGGGCAGCTTCATGGAGCCCATTTCCTTATGAACTCCAGGGGAAGCCATGAAGCAGAAGTAGACTACAACAAGTAGGATCTGGTCAGACTGTCAAGTCCTTTTTGACTAACCTACCTCTGATACCACTTCATAGTTTACTTGGAAGTAGTCTAACTCACCTAGAGGGGGGGTGAATAGGTTCCTTTGATTTTTTACTTATGTAGACTGCTTTTTGAATGATTTTGCAAGGTAGAATAAAACACACAGAAAGCACCAAGCTATTTATAGTTGTTCCGGTAGTCCACTTTCCCTCTACACCTTTCTAATAGTGTGTTAGACAAGGCAAGCTTCTCCAAAACTCAGCTCAATGAGCTTACAACACAGATCCCACAGGATCTCTCAAGTTTCTCCAAAACCCAACCTCAGGCTAGCTGCCATACTTCTCAGAGTTGTCCAACTCCTACAGCTCAGAAACACTCCTGGTTTCCTACCTCAGGCCTATAAAGAAGCCCTACCTCAGACTGGGGGTACAGTCCTACACTCAGTCTCACAAACCTACACTCGGGATCACAGCCCTACACTCAAGCTTACAACCCTACACACTCAGAACATAATGTTCTTACAGAGTTTAGAGATATTCAGTTTCTACAACAGAAGATAAAATGTAAAGACCTTCAGTTTTGGGTCTTCTTTTACAGTATTACAGCATATGATTCTTTGATCAGCAAGAACAACATCTTTTGCTTTCCTTTGGTCACTGTCAATGTATTTCTTTTTCAGTTGTGCAAGCTTACTATTACATTGGCCTAACATATGTTTTTATACCTCTAATAGGAATCAACGACTCTTTCCATATCCTAGTCATAGTATGGGCATGAATAGAATACTTTATCCTGCATTCTGGCCACTTGCACCAAAAGTAGATCCCGGCAGGCAACAATCATATATTTGAATTTGTCTCAGCGGATGGGCTGAGACAGGATCCAATCTCACCGGTAGAGTGGACTTCGTCTCAGCAGATCCGCTAAGATAGATAGTCTTCTCAGCGAATTTTCTCTATCCGCAGCTCAGCTGAGATAGACTCCTTCTCAGCGGCATTACAACTGTGTCTCAGCGGTTCAGATAAGACCAGACTGTTGGATCTTGAGGCACCCTTAGAGGGGGGGTGAATAAGGGTTTTAAAAAAAACTTTAAACTTAAATAGAAAACTTTTGATATTTTATTTGAATAAGAGTGAATATAAAACAAAGAGTAGTAAATCAATTTTATTTAATAGAAAAAGACATGATTATCATTAATAAACTTGATTACAAAATTTGATTTCTATGACGCTAGAAATCAAAGCAAATAATATGAAAACTCCTTTTGTTTTCTATACCGACTCATATCCCCACGAACCGGTTGGCTTTAGCCGATCTCTCCCCAGATACGGCCTCAAGCCGCACTAGCCAATCTATCACCAGAAAGGCCTCGAGAACCCCCTAGATCTACTCCCTAGACCCAGTCGCCAACACGAGGCGAATTCCTCCCTAAGTCCTACCTAGTCCTAGTCGCCAACACGAGGCGAATTCATGAACCGATTACAATAAAAGTGGTTACAAACAAATATTAAATTCAAGCAAAAACTCCCTAGAAGAATTCAGGAGATGGCGAAGGCACGATGAATTTTCTTGAAGTCGAAGCGTGAGTTCTTCGCGTTGTGTAAGCGTTGATCCGGTTCTCCTTGAATTCTTTGCTCGAATATGTCTGGGAGATGATGATCTTGAAAATACGGCCTTGACTGAGTTTCTGAAGTGCTGGACAAGGGCTCTTATTGATCAGTAGTAGAGACGTCGAAATTATACAATTTATAGACTTCGAGCTAATGCTGGCGTTAAGTGCTAATGTCGCGCGTTGATCATGTATAGCAATATATTGATGGCTCGGATATTCAGAAGAGGAAGGAGATTCTGCACTTTAGGAAATGTTTTATTTTAGGCAATACTAACGTCGGCGTTAAGGCTAACGCGGCTCGTTGGGAAAATCATTCCTAAAGTTCCTCCTGCAATCACGACTGCTTTCTACTTGCCAAATTCATCGACCGGATAGCACCAGAGATCAAGTCACTGCTGACTTATCAAGCTTCAAAGAGGAAATTCTCCACACCCTAACTGAAGAAGTCGGAAAGGGGGAGGAGAAGATCTTATGTCAAATGCATGATTTGAGCAAGGAAGTTGAGAGCAAGTTTTATGAGGCCAATGTCTTCAACGATCAAAGTTTTCAATGGTTATATGAAGGATTGATGGGGAGATCTCAAGATCAAACCTTTCCTGAGCAAATTTATGAAGACATAGCTCATATCCCTCCAGTGCAGTAAACTCAAGTTTGTTCTGACCCAGAAGATATTTCTGAACCATCAGAGTCTGTTGTAAAGAAAAGAAAATATGGTGAAGGTCCTTTTGCTAGTAAGTCAGATCCTTCTACAAGAAGAGGACCGGACATAGAAATCAGAGAGCCAGTGGCAGAAAGAAGAGAATTTTCTGAAGTTTGGAGTCCAACGTCTAAAGCTATAATCTTGGATACTTACAAATTAATTAACATCTCAAATGAAGTACCCCAAAACTATTACAGTCAGAAAGAGATCAACAAGCACAAGGCAGCAAAGTTGAAAAGGAAAATTCACTTCAGAGATAATGGGTATAACAGTCCAAATGCTCCTCCACCTCCTCCAAGATACTACCCAAAGCCAAAAGCATACTTTGTCAGGCAGCTAAAGAAAAGCAAGGAGGGGAAGGCTAAAATGCATATTGATGAAATATGGTCAAATCTAGAGAATCATGATTTTTCAACTTTTCTAAATCAATAAAATCCATTTATGAGCAATGGTCTCTATATAGTAATTTACAAACGAAGTATCAGATTTATTCATCTAAAAATTCTATAAAAATTTCCACTAACACACATTGATGAATCAAGGCCAAATTCATTTTCAGGCATTTTTCATGGTATATATGACATTAATTCAAAGGTGTGACATGAGATATTATTGAATTTATGCCAGGCAAAAGACCACTAAATATTCTCAATAAATTTCCAGAGATTCAAAATGATGTTACAAGAGATTTACCAGAGTTTCATAATTTCTTATTAAGTTTTATTCACAACTATTTCAAAATTACATAAAGGGGGTATATTTTGATTTGAGCCTTTAATTTGGATGTTGGGTCCCAAAACTCCTAATACCCTCTGAGGTGATGTGTTATACCATGATAAAGGTGTGGCTAAAATTTCAGAGGCTAAGACCAAGCCAAATGAGCTAAGTACACAAAATACTCTTTTGGGATATATGCACACCACACCTCAACCATGCAAGGACATGCAAGTGGATTAACCTAACATGCAGTGGTCCAATTGCATTAAAATTTTAACCCAGGCTAATTGATGACCTAATGTGCATGCCACCCAAATTTGGGGTCATTTTGAGTTGTTCAACTCCTTAAATCACATTAATTTGATAGATCAAATAATGAACAAAACTATAGAAAAATTATTCTCAACCATCCCAATTTTTGGGCAGTTGGTAACTTGGGACTAACCTCAAGCATGTCCAAAATCTTTTAGGTCAATTGGGTAAGTCATTTGAGGGGAGCACACCAAATGGTACTTAGGGGACCTTATGTACATGGTTACTAAAATGAGTGCACAAGGAGTCATAATGCTCCAAATGCCACAAACTCAAGGCCATATTTTAGATAAGACCTAATCCTACAATTTTTATGAAGTTAAGTTCTTATGGTGAGACCTCTAAGCCAAGTGAAATTACACTTGCAAAAAGGTGTATTTCTAGGTCAATGAAAATCACTATTCATAGTTCACATTCATTTCATAACATGCACAGAATTCACTAACATAACCACTCATCCAAATGCTATGGAATTTTTACCAGTGTCCTAAAATATCATAATAAAGTAGTCACCATAGTTTCAATGAGTTCTAAGATGATTTGGTCACCTATTTTTCACATACATGGAATTTTAAGTTTTCTGCAAACTCTTAAGAAATAATTCACCAACAATTCTCAAAATTTTATAGGGGTTTTATAAGGGCAGAATACGTGCATGCTCAAAATTTCAGCATGTTTGGAGTTATATAACTCCTTGAATGAATTTTTCAAGTTCACATCTACATTATGTCACATAGTATAAATATTTCTAAAACTTTAGGAAAAAGGTTTTCCAAAAATTCCCAAACTTGGGCAGGGGGTGAGTTGGGGCATGACTCATGCATATCCCAAATTTCAGATCAATTGAGTTTATCTAACTCTTTGAGTTAATTTTTAAAGTTCTAAGGTACATAAATTATAGGTCTCACTAAAAATTAAACCATGGGACACTCTTTTTTTTTGCAAGACCCTCATTTTTTTGCAAGTCCCTCTTTTTTTGCAAGAACCTATTTTTTTAAAACAATGAATTTATGTTGAACACTGTCTTGGATCATGATTAGCCTCTGGAAATTCTATTAAACCTATTGACCAATGATAACTGATACTTTGTGTACAAATTGGTGGACTCCATAATTATAAAAGAAATAAGGATTAAACCCAAAAATATGACATTATTTAGATAAAAAGTTGAAATTAGTAAATTATCACTTACAAAATTTCTGAAATGAGTTAGAGACCAATTGATGACATATTTTTGATAGTTGATTCATAGGTGATAGATCTCGTGCAATATTTGAGCTTGATTTGCGTTTAACAAAAATGAGAACTAAAGATTTGACCATCAGTAACACTTGGATTTGGGATAAAAAAAATCAGGAATGAGGTTTTAGGACATTAACATGATTATGTGAACTTCAAGAATTAATCTTGGAGGATTTACAATATATGAATTTTATGAGCTTTGAAATTGATGACCCGCATGAATTTAAGTACCAGAACTAAGCTTGATTATTACTAGAGTATCTGTTAGTTCAGTAAATGACCATGGACATATTTAAATTTACTCATATCATATTTCGTATTTTAGAAGCATGATTAATCATTGACATTAAATGTTAAAAGAATGACGATGTCATGAAAATTAGGAGAACCAATATTGCCTAAGCTATAAGCATATCATGATCTTGGAAGATGAGTCTAGATTCTAATTGCAAATACCTAACAAACAAGAGTACTGACATCACGTGTGCAATGATTGTGAACCATAGGAGAGTTTAGATACAAAGTGTTAGTGACGATGGAGTAAAAGATATTGTCGGTGAACTTGACGATATACCCTCCGGATCGAGAACCGTATACTTATGAAGACATCATACCATAGATTATAAGACTCGATTGAGTTGTACACTCACCTTGTTAATGTGTAACTTCACTTCAATCTATGTCTTCCCTCCACTACGTATATCTTCATCAAATTGGGAATTATTTAAGAACACTCAAGTAGAAGATATTGATTACTAACATAATGAGGTCTAACGAAAGTGCACTTAGGAGAAAATTGAGGATGGGGCGATGTGAATTAGATCTAACCCTTTCCAATGTTAATTGGGATTCATGTTGCACAAAAACTATTAAATCTGCCGGATATATTCTGAACTCTAGCTCCCGTAGACCTAACCTAAATTTCGGGGAAGAAATTGTTTCTTAAATTATTGGGATTTGTAACATCCCCAGAACAACTAGACCCCTAAGTTGTATTTTGTCATGACAAGGTCATGAAATTGCTCTAAGAGACCAAAATGGCCCTAAGAACCAAGGTGAATAGGTAAAAATCACCTTGGTGTGCAAATAGCCAAATTTGAGTCCAAGGCTTAGGGCTTGATATTTAAGCTTCAAAATGACAATTTGACACCACCAACTCTCCCTAAACCACTTAAGGAGTCCCTTGGGTCATTTAGGACTCATTGGGGTCAACTCAATTGATCAAATTGACCAAAGTCAACACTGCCCCCAAAATAGGTCAAACCACTCAACTTAGGGTCAATTAAGGCTCAATTGACCTAATTGACTTCCCCAAGTCCACCTAACCATCAAGGGAGGCCAAAGGAGCCAACTTTGACTCATTAGGCCATTCAATTTCTTCAAATTGACCAAAGTCAACCCTTGGTCAACATCACACCAAATTGGCCTAATTAGGCTAAATTGACCCAATATGGACCCCACCATGGTCCAATCCACCATTCCTTGATGTCATGGGAATCATGAGCATCAAGTGGAGCCAGCCCACTCATCATATTGACCAAGTCAACCTCAAAGTCAGCCTTGGTCAACATTAGGCGTAAAGAAGAAAAAAATGAGAGCCCAAGTGAATTCCAATGGGCTAAGACCTTCAATTTCAGCCCACTCAGCAGCCCACCACCCTAATTACTCCACTTACCCTCCAATTTCAAAAAAGAAGAGACATGTAAGGGCAATTTGGAGAAACCCCCAAATTTGAATATGAGACAAAGAGGAATTCATGGAATTAGCTCCACTTGGCACTTAATTCATCTCCCAAAGTATTCCCTTCAACTCCCCATGCAATACCCAGCCTAAACCCAGCAATTTCAGGCCATATGGCAGCTGGGTGAGGCTCCCCAAGTTTTGTCGAAATCAACTTAATGGGAACTCCATTTAGAGCCTTCCCCACTCCAAACTAACCTCACCATCAGCTTCAGAAGGTGGAAAGGAGTGGGAATCGAGCTTTGGATCAAAGAAAACGATGGAGGATCAAGGAAATGGCAAGGGGATCAAGAGGAGTGGTCGGCCATGGCAAACCCGAGCTTCCCTCAACCTCAAGTCCAATCAAGGCATGTTTCCTCTTCTCCTCCTCTTGTGCTAGCTTCTCACTTCTTCTATTTTGAAAATCCATGAAGCAATGGAAAATCTCCATTTTCGGATTTGGTGTTCTTGAGCTCAAAAAAATGAAATGGCGGGGGAGCAACTCCGGCCGAGATCTCACTGCTGGTGGATAGCCAAACCTCGGTCGGAGGTGGTGGCTTGAGGGATTAGCCGGAGATGCTCTCAGGTGGCCAGATTTTGGAGTTGAAATATCTACATGAAGTGTAAATCTCGGTTGTTGGCTGAAGGAAGAAGATGAAATCCTGGCCCTTCATTTATTTGTAAATCCTGAATTATTAAATCTTATTTTAGTTTTGAGCCTAAAACTGACTGTGGATTGAATTAAATTTATAAAAATATAAGTGTAAAATCAGGAGAAATGACCTAAATAAAAAAGGTAGCCTCATGTCTCTACTATTTTTAGAAATTAAGTTCACTTAATTTGAAGCAATTTAGCTCCCTCAGCACCCATTTTGGTGGGACTGGTCCAAGGCTAGGCCAGATTTTAGATTTTAAATATCTCTTAGATGGTAACTCTAATGGTGCTGAAATTTGGGCCATGCATGCATGTGCCCTAGCACTACCTTTTTCCCAAAAATCAGATTTTTAGGAGAAACTATTTCTATAGTTTTGTCCACTATTTGATTTACCTTAATAATGTAATTTAAGGAGTTAAACAACTCAAAATGACCCAAATTTGGGTGGCATGCTTATTAAGTCATCAATTATCCTTGGTAAAAAATTTGAAAGCAATTCGACCAATGCATGTTGGTTTATTCCACTTGCATGTCTTTGCATGGTTGAGGTGTGGTGTGAACCTAGCTCATTTGGCTTAGCCCAAATGGGTATTTTGTGAACCTAGCTCATTTGGCTTGGTCTTAGCCTCTGACATTTTAGCCACATCCTTGTTAGGGCATAATACATCACTCCAGGGGAAATTAGGAGTTTTGGGATCAAAAACCCTAATTAATGGATTAAACCAAAATATGCCCCCTTTATCTAATTTTGAAATATTTGTGGTTATAATGTTTTAAGAAATTATGAGACTCTGATGAATCTTTTGTAACATCATTTTGAACCTCTGGAAATTTATTAGAAATTTTTGGTGATCATTTGGCTTCCAAAATTTAAATAATATCATTTGTCACATTTTTGAATTAATGAAATGAATACCATGAAAAGTGCCTGAAGATTTATGATTCTCTGGATTTGACCTTGATTCATCAATATGCATCAGAGGAAATTTTTATGGAATTTTTAGATGTATAATTCTGGTACTTCATTTGTAAAGTAATATATAGGGATTATAATTCATAAATAGATATTATTGATTTAAATGAGTTGAAAAATTTTGTTACTATGGGAGAACATTTAAAATCTGGTTTTGAACCTCTGGAAATTTATTAGAAATTTTTGGTGATCATTTGTGTTGCGAAATTTCAATAATATCATTTGTCACACTTTTGAATTAATGAAATGAATACCATGAAAAGTGCCTGAAAAATTATGATTCTTTGGATTTGACCTTGTTTCATAAATATGCCTCAGAGGAAATGTTTATGGAATTTTTAGATGTATAATTCTGGTACTTCATTTGTAAAGTAATATATAGGGATTATAATTCATAAATAGATATTGTTTATTTAAATGAGTTGAAAAATCTTGTTACTCTGGGAGAATATTTAAAATCTAGTTTTGAACCTCTGGAAATTTATTAGGATTTTTTGGTAATCATTTGTCTTGCATAATTTCAATAATATTATTTGACACACTTTTGAATTAATGAAATGAATACCGTGAAAAGTGCCTAAAAATTATGATTCTCTGGATTCGACCTTGTTTCATCAATATGCATCAGAGGAAAAATTATGGAATTTGTAGATGTATAATTCTAGTACTTCCTTTGAAAAGTGGCAATCAGAGGTTATTATTCATAAATAGATATTGGTGATTTAAATATGTTGGAAAATCTGGAAACATTGCCCACCTTAATACCTTGTTTAAAGTTGACAGTGTTAATTTACTTAGATTATTTGGGCATTTGGATATGAACCCTCGGGTGTTAAATGACATGGAAAAAGAAATAACAATTTTATTTTAGGAGCAAATTAATCAGGAAAATCATGAAATTTTGGTAGCATCTCATCTATGCCCTTATTGAGTTAATATAAAAATTTTAGAGCCCCAGTCACAAGGGTTTGAAATATAGATCTCAAAGAGTATAATTAGTTCATGTAGGCATGGTGTGCATTTAGTAAGAACTTAAACTAGTGATTATGCCACCTAGATCATTGAGAATATGAATGAAACTTGGAGCACATCAGTATGTAATGTAGGGATTCAAGAATAAATTGGAAAGTCTTTGAACATGAATGCCATTTACATCTTATAAGGACCCTAGTTTATACCATTGGTCAAGGCGTCCCGCGGTAGCAATTCTACATTTAGTGGTTAAGGCATTCTTTGGACATGACACACAGTCCCAACCTCCTTAGAACTGTTAGATGCCACCTAGAAGGGTGGGTAGGCCAATTTATTTTAGAACTAGTCACAGAGAAGTTGGTGTGCGGTTAGACAAATGCTTAGGGTTAGATTACTAGATCAGAAAAGAGAATGAGATGATATGAGCCACCAGTAACTATAGAATATGTTAAGCTTCTGGGACTAGTCCTAGATCGTGATCGAGTGAAAATAAATTGAAGAAAACTTAGTCAGCAAATAACAGGCAGCGTTGAGATTCAATTGAAGATCAACGCTCCCCTAAATAACTAAAACCCATCTTAGGTGACTAGTGCTTTATAGAGTGGAACGGACAAGCCTGTCCATGGAGTCTGAGGCTCGGTAGTTATAAAGGACGGGTTATTCCTACGAGCGGTATGCTCGATATTGATGAAGGGCGGGTTGGTCCTGTAAGCAATAAAC
Organism: Dactylorhiza incarnata; assembly: GCA_033032865.1. NCBI lineage: Eukaryota > Viridiplantae > Streptophyta > Magnoliopsida > Asparagales > Orchidaceae > Dactylorhiza > Dactylorhiza incarnata. The sequence goes on from JAWHQI010000224.1 coordinate 3,022,955, forward strand.
TCGGTGAACATATAATAGAGGACTAGTTAGTCCTGCGAGCTCGAGGCTTGGATGATAGAGATGATACATAAATGCATGTGCATAGAATGTGGTGGGCCTTTAGTTCTGGCATAGTCGTCACACCAGCAACAGTTAGTTGACTCGACAGTGCTAGAGGTTTAAGGGCCAGCTTGTTTTACTGTGCGTCCGACGGGACAGATTCCCTAAACCCTACCTGGCCAGATAAAGGTCTGGTTCCTTCGGATCCAGCAAGAGTATGCAAGAGCTCATGAGTACTGAGGAGAGGTGTCATAGCGTACGATAGGGCATAGGTCTGGTAGTGTGTCATACCCACCTAGGTGAGGAGATGCCCGCTCCTCTGCCACCGTTTGACCACGACAGGAGGTGCCTGAGAGGTTAGCTACCTATGAAAAGTGGGAACTAAAGGTCTGTAAGTACAGAGTCGTGTGGGTGAGTTGCATGTGCGTGAACCTTCAACATAGACATTGCATTGCATTGCATTTCATACACATCATACATATAAATCATGACCCCGTCGTATAATCTAGTATGGGCTTCCTTATACGATGGGTCTTGCAAAACGACCTCTTAACTTATAAGACTGTATGAGCTTTCCTTATAAGTTAAGGTTACGTTTCTGCAATGTTAGATAGTCATACCTCTTTTACATATTTAGTTGCTCTTATTGCTGTTCTATTTATATATATATAACTATTGTAGTAGAATCGTTAGTGATTATTGTACTTGTTAGTAGATCTCGGTTTACTATATCTTATGATATTGATATATTATTATGAGAGAAATGTCATCTACTAGTTCATTACCCATTGTTGTCCTCCGCTTCTTCCTCCCTCCCGGTGCTTAGGAGTCGCAGGAGGAGGGGACGAGGAAACCGCTTAGTCTTTTGATTAATGGTCGGTGAACCATATCATTTTAGGAGCCGTTATGATGGAGCAGCAGGACCTCATTCGGGAGACCAGGACAGGAGGACAGGATGAAGCAATGCAGCCAATACCCAGTATCGCAGCAGCAGCTACAGAGACGAGTGACTTTTGTAGTGAGGATGTTGATGTACTGGGCATAAGCCCTTATTCATTTTAGTACTTTCTCATTGTGGACATTTGTATTATGAATTATAAATAATGTGATTTTGTGGGCTTATTTTATTTAACGCTTCTATTACTGCGATATGTGGTTGGCCTGGATGATGTTGATTAGCCGGCAGAATCGGCGTATTGTGGTGGCGACCATCCCGTGAGTTTGGTGTCACTGCAAGATGGCGGTTTTGGGCGGTAAGACCCGGGAACGAATGCAAAATAAGTGGGGTCTTACAGAACGAGCATTCAGTGTATGAAAAAAGGGCAATACTGAGGGACATGCATCCATATAGTTTTCCAAAACAAACTGATATTGTGATGGTGACAATGACAATGCATAATTTTATTTGAAACCATCCTTCACGTGCAGATTCTGATTTCAGTGAATTCGATGATGATGATTGTGTTGACCCAGAGCAAAATGGCATACAAGGACATCTTGATGCATGCACTGATACAACTGGAGGTGTAAACGAGATATTTGCGCTGCGTAAGTCTATCGCACAGCAATTGCATGGTGCTATAAGGTAATTTTTAGTACAGATAGTTTATAATTTTGATGAAAATCGATGAATCTAATATTCACTCTTTTAGGTGATAGATAGACGCCCGATTCGCAAGCAGTAGACCTACCACCGAAGAATAACTTTGTTATTTTTTTATGTCGCGTAATTTAAAAATACTTTGTTATTTTGTGAACTATTCGTAGTTTTGCATTTAAAAAAACAATAATTTACAAAACTGCGTTATTAACAAACGATTTTATGCACTGCTTTTCGAACAGTTCTGCAAACTCCACTTTACACAAACAGATTTTTGATACAAACTTCATTTTTTTAAAACAACTATTTTTTCAAACTCCAAATCTAATAGATCATTTTCGATCAGCAAAAACCGAAACAAACAGAGCCTAATTTTCCATCATAACTTTTTCCAAAGAAATATGATGTGTCTATGTTCATCTTCCACGCAAGGAGAATTGTGTGACTACATAAACCCCAAGAACATTCAAAAGTAATATACATTTTGAATAATGGAGGGTACAAGATGATGGGCCCTAAATGGGACCGACGAATGGCACATGGGTAAAGGCCCACGTGGGTGTGGGGCCCATGTGACGTCAACAGCGTTCTGAAAAGCCAGCAGAAGTATAATAGAAGATTTAAAATTTATTACATTTAGGCTTCGTTTAGCTTTACATCCACTGTATCCACTGGGCGTGTAACATTTAGGCTCCGTTTGGCGCGGCGCTGGCAGTCATGAACGTGGTGGTTATAAACCATCATTCGTGGACGCCTGACCTCACCTAAGGACCTTCATCCACTTTTATGTTCAGAACTAGTAATCTTTTCTTGGTGGCAGTCATAACTGTTGTCATGCCAAACATGCATTCTATGACAGTGGAGTTCTCACCAGAGCAAAAATATCGCGCCAAAAGAAGCCTTAGGCTATCTATTTTCATAAAAAAGATTGTAAATTCATATTTATTTTTCTCATAATTTAAAGTACGTCATTATGCGAACAGAAGTAGAACTCAAAAAAAATATTCAGTTTAATGTTGTGCGCGCAAGCTTTTGCGAGAATGAAAGACAATTTTAGCCCTAGAAGAAATGGTATGAATTATAAGGCTTACAGGCCAATAGCTCAATGATTATTGAGCTGGCACAATCATAAAATTTGTTTGCACCCAATTCAAAAATGATCGGAGTCGCTCATCTCACATCCGGATTAAAAAATGTATAAGAAAGTACTTTCGACGCCTCTGTATTCTTAGGAATGACACGTGAAGCCCGTGTTCTGTTTGAATGGACACTTGAGCGCCAAAGTTTTACTTAGGTGTAAACCAATTTAAGAAGATAATTTAATTAGAATTTATAAACATAGACAGCAAATCAAATGACTCCAATCATTAGGGTTATTGAACAGTGAATTCTTGGGGAAATGAGAGGATAAAGTGCATTTGTCCACTTTGCCGTAGAGTGCACAAATCTAACGGTGGATTGAGATGTGCGCATTACACTTTGTGATGTGTGCATTGCACTTAGATACATATCTCTAACGTTGATTTGTGGACTTTATAATAAAATGTACAAATGTACTTCATCCCCTCTTCCCAAATTCCTGGTTGCGGGACACGTGGTTCACTAACGAGCTGACATTTGTCAAAAACAGCTCAAGAATTACTAAGGCTGGATGAATCAGCCTGAAGGATAGAACCGAAATAAAAAGCACATCAGCCAATCGATAACCACTCTGTATCGGAAAACCACCTGTCGAATCATTAAACCAGCAAATCTGCCCCAATTTTGGAAAATCGATTGGTTCTCAAATCCTAGCTTGAAAATGATTTTTTCAAAAAAATATTTATGTTCTACACGGGTGCTAGACCGGTAACTATGAAAGATTTCTAAAAAATATTCTTACCAAAATTTGATTTTTTTTTTTTTGTTATATAGAGCTTGATTTCATTCAGAGTATCGTTAAATTTTAGAGCACTCTTTTTTAATCAACAACAATTCTTGAAATATATTTCGATGTGTGAAAATATTTTAATATAATTATTATATAATTTTAATTATATTGGTTTACTTGTTTTGGGGCATAGCAGTTCCACACAGGCCAAACCGATTTAACCTACCTCTCTTAATTCTGGTTCAACATCGGGTCCGGTTCTAAAAACCTTGCAAAAAACTATCAGTATTTTTCACCATTGCATCTGCAACCTCCAATCAGTGTAGATTACACTACCAAATAAAACCAATGTTATCTCACTTTCTTTTACACCCCCTGTGGCTGTCTTCCTATAATTATAACAGGATGCCACAAAAATGGCAATTTCTAACATGAAATCAGTTTAAACAATAGAACGCAACCGTTAACACAATTTATGAGGTGCAATTATTCTTCTGAAACTTCAAAAAAAAGATTCTCTAGAAATGGAAGCAGATTAAAACCTGAAGAATTGCAGTTGTTGTGGATCCAAATAATCTGACAGATGACAGCATCGAACACGAGAAATACGCGGAATTGTCAACGCTGATAAGTCTCACCAGGATCCTTCTGCGCCCTGGGCAGGATTTTGGAAAGCCGAGAAACCCCAGAAAGTTTTGAGAGCGTACGGTTCGGAAATGGCTACCCCTTCTTCGGTTATCTTCGCTATCTGCAAATTCGAGACGATAAACTGTGAAACAAATGCTAGTTTTAAAGGCGAGTTTAGAACATGATGCAGTAACATGAAATAGCCATAGATAAGGTGATTTGAGAGTTCTTGTTGGAGATCTAATAGATCTGAATTCACTTTATTATTAATAATGTTGGAAGAAATATGAACTTATGCTCTCCCTTGTTTATGAAGATAATCAAATCTACCAACAATGTATCTATGGTAAAAAAATGGATCAGACTATGGCTCCGTTTGGCACGGCGTTTTTTTCTCCGGTGAGTTTGGATTTCGCATGACAATGGTTATGACCACCGCCAAGAAAAGAAAACTAGTTTTGAATATAAAAGTGAATGAAATTCTTTAGGCAAGGTTGGATGTTTACGAACGACGGTTCATAACCATCATGTTCACGGCCGCCACTGCAGCGCCAAACGAAACCTATATGAGAGATTTGTTCACAGGCATGACCCATAGAAAATCATTTAGCACTAAGACCATGGTTATCAGGATCGCGATCCGGATCTTAGGATCTTACGATTCTACGATCCAAATTTTGTAAATCGATCCGGATCTTACCTAGGATCTAAATCGGCACATCTACGACTGGGATCGCGATCCGGATCTTAGGATCTCTAGGATCGCGATCCCGCCCGATTCGACCAATTCGACCAAATGGAACTAGAAACATGTCCAACTCTATCCCGACCCCATTCAACCGGTTCAACACCCATAACTCATTGCTTAACCTTATCCCAATCCCACCCACATACCCCATCACAGAATCATATCATGTTGTTTTACCATATCCCAAATGCCGATTGCTGGCTGCAAACGGAGGCCAAAACCGACATCTTTGGTCGCTTCCAGTTCATACAATGTCTTCCTTTTCCTTCCTTACCAGGTTCCATTTCAAGTGGTATCAATGTCTTATCTTATATTTCTGCGTATGAGCAATCCAGTGGCTGGTAATCCAGTGGCTTCCTGTTTCCTACTTTCAGGCCGACGTCTAGTCTTCCTTTCTAGCGTACGAGCAATCTAACGGTTAGAAATCTAGTATACGAGCAATTCAAGCTTCCTGCTTCTAGCATACGAGCAATCCAACAGTCTGGGTTCGTCTTCCTGCTTTTAGGCTTCCACCAATCCAGCAGTCCAAATTTGTTTTTATTGTTAGCAAATATTTGGTGTCCTACCTGAAACTGAAAGTGAACTTAGTATGATATTATCTTTTTTATTTTAGTTATTCAAAAAAATTAATATAATTATTTACATACTGCTCAATTTATTGATTTTTTGCTAATTGAGCATATAATTGGATGATACAAAATTAATTTTATATTTTGAGATTAATCTATGAATGTTGTAGGATCTTGCGATCCTCGATCCGATTCTACGATCCGATCCGATCCAACCTCGAAACGATCTTACCTAGGATCTCGATCCTGACAACCTTGACTAAGACGGTCGTCATTTTCCTTATCCGTTAGAGCCCCTAAGAGATCTTTGTTCCAAGTGCCTAAGAAAATGAGTAAATGCGTAGAAAGCAAACATAGGCATGGAAGGACAGTACATATAACGTTGTTATGCATGATCTATTGCTTATAACACCTCTCTGAATATCTTAAATGATGCTTGTTTCTCAGTAGAACCTTATTTAATGATGTACTACATGGTGTTCATTATTATAAAATTATGGCTAACAATGTATATTCATGTACTTCATTCATGTGTAGCTCCTCACTTGTATCCATGCCATATATAAAATTTCATAGGGGCTGTTAATAAAGTCTCATGCTTCATTTAGAATTGCATCAGAACTTAGGGGTGTTGCTCAGTCATAGTGCCTGACCCCATTTCATAAAATATTGTGTTGCAGGAAAACCCGCTCATTAGTACAATTTTTAAGATGCTTGGAGATGGCGAACTTCTGTTTGAATATGCTAGTTTATCTCTAATCTCTATTTGTTGGGAGTAAAATGATGTAATGTTTCCAATGCTATACCGGACAATGTAATATTTGGGGCCTTGAGCTTTATTCAGTATTGAACTTCCAATCTTCTGAGAAAAGCATACTATGATTACTAGCTGGTGTGTTGTGTCTGTATGCTTCTTTTGTGCAACCCAGCTAAATCGTGTGATTTGTTGTAGGCAGCGGCCTAGTAGACGACACAATGTATTGGTCAAGGCAGGAGGTTATACATTTATCTTCCGACATTTATATAAAATTTATTTACAGTTTTTGTAATTTTAATTCCAAATTATTAAGTTAATTTTTCTAAAAACTAATAACTATGTAACCTACCTACTCATTATGAAGTCGGTTGTGTCTGTATGCTTCTTTTTGTAATTATTAAGGTGCCGTTTGTTTTGGCGGATAGGGTCCGGCGCGGAAGCCTGAAAATGGCGTTTAGGGCATAAACGGCGTTTGGTTTGGTAATGTTTGGAACTGCCGTTTACTTAAAACCGTGGGTTATTGATTTATTTCAAACCGCGGCTTTTAGCTCCAGTCGAACCGCGGTTGTACGCGTTTGCCTCTCCCGTGCGAAACCCTACCAGTCGTCCCTCCCGATTTCGATTCCGAGGGGCTCGGCACTGTCGTCGACGACGGTTTTCTGCAAGTAGAAGCTCCGATCAACTCCTCGTTGGCGTTATTCTGCATCTAGAAGCTCCGATCAACTCCTCGAATCTCCCGTTTAGGTATTTTTCTCAACCCCTCACCGGCGTTATTCTGCATCTAGAAGCTCGGATCGGGTTTTGATCCTTGTCCCTACTGCAGTTGCCGCCGACCACCTCCGAGAAAGCATCAAGCACCGTCGGCTGTCCTAGTGAGGTATTTTCAAACTCAATTTTTGATCTTTCTCTAGGCATTGGTGTTGTCCTTGTGCTTGGCTTAAAATTTCCTGATTCAAAAATGGTGTTTAATGTATTGAAGGCTTCCAAATGTGTATCACAAAAGGTTGACATTTTGGTAATATCCTTGGCTATGTATGTATCATGAAATTGTTTCTTTATTTATGTGTGTGTGTGTGTGTGTGTGTGTTGAGTGTGTGCTTAGCTATGTATGTTGTTATATTGTATGTCTTTTTTATAAAAAATTTTGTGTTGGTTATCTTTTTATGAAAAAAAAATTCACCCAAAACTCCATTTTATATCCAAACAACTTTTTCAAAACTCTGTTTTGCAAACTCCATTTAACTCAAACCATTTTTTAACAAAACTCCATTTTCCAGAAACAACACTTTTCTCAGACTCCATTTTCTATCAGCAGCTCTCCATCAGCAACAACCCAACCAAACAAAGCCTAAGTTAATTTTTAATTCGAAATTCTACCTACTCATTTTCATTTTTTATCTCATCTCAGCAGCGAGCTTTGGACAATGAATAAGGTGAGTGCAGCCTTAGGGAAGAAGACCACATCCGACTTCTAATTGATTCCCCACCGGCAAATTCCTTCCCTAATTCTTCAGTAATAAACTGTCTATTAATCAAATATTCAACAATTTCTCTTTTTTGTAACTACTCGACCAACAATATCAAAAATATTGTCTGCTTTCGTTCAACCCAGCCTATACTAAGTTGAACTGCACGGTCTTTTCCACAAATGACCTACAAGCACTTCTTTGGAGGTCACCCATCTCGGGACTACTCCCACAAGAGCACGCTTAACTATGGTGTTTCTAATACAGCCCCATCACTTGCTCCGAAAAGACATCTTTGATATTTAGGGTTCTGAATTATTAGTTAAGCTCAACAATTTTACCTCCAATTCCGACGTGAGATTCGGTTCATTCATGTACCTCCTTTCACCTAGAAGTCAGAAATCATAGAAGCGGCTTTATTTTGGCTTAACTGCCCTGAAAGCAACTTCTCAGCCTCATCAGACCGCCCTCATCGGATTCAGAATGTTACATGCCCACCAACTTCTGCATGGTTCATCTTCGAACCACGCATCATACTGCATAAGGTTTAGCAATAATACAATTTGTAACAACACAACTTCTAAGTTGAACCGCACGATTTTGCCTTTTTTCCGCCCACCAAAAGATGAAGGGGCAGTTTGCGCAGTTGACCTAGGGCAATATCTCAGTGACGGAATATGAAGCAAAATTCGCCTATATTCTCCTCCACGTGTCTGACGTTACAGGTTCTCTAGTTCAGCACATATTTCTTTTGCCATGTGGATTGCAAGTCAATTCAAGTTGCATTGTCACCACTTAAGTTCAATGATTTACCAATCTCTCGTCAAGGCGGCACAATGAGTCGAAGAGAGTCAAAAACAGAGCAGCATCAATAGGTGGGCAATAAAAGGAGACACGAGCAGTTCGATCGTAAAGATGGTGGAAAATGCGCATAAGCCACCTGAGGAAAAAAGACAACCATGTAGTTCAGCCTAGTATTGGTTGAGAAGAACCAAAGCGAGTAATACTTCTGATATTGTGTGGATTAGGTTGTTACAATGGAAACATGTGGAACCTTAACCTCCCGGGATTTCTAATTTTTTTTCTTTATTTCCACGCTTTATGCGTTTACTTCTGATTGTTGATATCATGCATTGATTCCTCGCATTAGACCTTGATCCATTCTCAGATTTTTCCACTTAAGGTTTAGATCTAGGAAGACAAAGCAATAGCTAGTTTCTCGCATCACAGCAACTGAAGAATGTGTGAATGAGAATATCACTAAGGGTCCGTTCGACACCGCGATGATGGTCGTGAATGAGGTGGTTGTAAATCATCATTCGTGAACATCCTGTTGGGATTTTCTCCAAATAACACATCAAATGCGCGCAGCGGAATAAACAAATAAGAACAACCCAAAAGATTTTCGGATCTTGCGATTTCATGAATCAAGAAATAAATAATGCAACACATTGCAATATACATGAGAGGGATTGAGTTAATACTCAACCAAGGTGCTCCAAAACCTGATCCGGAAACGAGCGGATGAGTTCCAAGCACAGAAAGAGTATCCGCGCCTCTACAGTAGTTCACATGAGTGAAGGAGAACCCCAAGCTTCTTGTCCAATAAGATCTGGGTCGGAGAAGGAGTGCCCTCAACGTCTCCTACGGATTGCTAGATCCGTCCAAGGGAGAGGCGGCGACGACAGGGATAGACGGACGGGTCTCGGGGAAATCTTGCGGAATGTTTCCGCCTCTATCTCAGATAAAAGGACTCTTTTTTGAAAAACCTAATCGTTTCCCTATTTATACCCAGGGCATAAAATCAGATATCCGCAGACCCGAGTCTTTAATAGGAGTATTCAGTTAGCATCGTCGCGATCACTAAATATCGTCGAGACAATCTTGATGATATCGTCGTGAAGATCTATATCGTCGAGACGATCTCGACGATATCGCTGTGAAGATCTATATCGTCGTGACCACACAACGATATCGTCGTGACAACTTATATCATCGAGACGATCTCGACGATATCGTCGTGACAACTAAAATATCGTCGAGACGATCTCGACGATATCACACAGCTCTTCAACGATACATTTAAAGGTTCAGTCGGTCATATCGCCGTGACTACTAGACGATATTCACAATATCGTCATGATGGTCTCGACGATACATGCAATGTCGTCATGAACACATGTCAACATGCTCCATACAATATTCATAATATATGTGGAACATTTATCCGACTTGACCTAACTCCAATGAGTCATAGGATTGGTCCTTCACTCATATCCAATATGAGTAAGGCCAACACAATCCTTCCTCCAACTTCTCCAAACACTCTTATGTGTGACCCCATAGGCTCATATCGCGTTGGCAGTGAGACTAACTTGTTGATTGCTTTGAGATCACCTTGGAAATACCAACAGTCTCCCACTTGATCACAAAGTATCAACAAAAGTCTCACAAACAATGAGTGGTATCTAGCGATACATCATTGCTACCCAAGCAATAAGAGTTCATAACTCAATAAGTCTGTTTTGGTTAATGTTTCAGTGTTGTCATGTCCCTTTGTCCTTTATATCCGGATAAAACTAGAGGCATAGACAGTGTCACCCTCATAATTGTTCAATCCAAGTTTCTTGATCCAGAATAAACTGCCTGAATTTGGTGAGCTCAATATCATATATTGACTCAACCAAGCATGATCATGCATTTCTCAGTCTCATTCCATCAAGGGACCCATGGATGTAACTCTTGTCATATAAGAGGACAAATCTCATATCTGTTCACACACAAACACCCAAATGAATCGTAACATACTCAATAACCACCGTTATCATCAACCTTCTTCAAGCAAGACTTTTGATGGCACTCAAAGTACGTTCTTCCTCACTTGATGAATGATGTGACTTCAGGTCAAAGAACCACAAACACCATTGCCATATGAGACCTACTTGTGACACGCTCATATAACAATCCACAAAATAGTCTCATGGTGGGTCTGTCCAGTACAACTTGTTCACTAACAAGTACTCATGTGATGACTGAATATCGCAATATTATGACATGTGAGAACCGGTCATCAGTCAACACACATGCTAGTCTTAATGTACCATCATTGCCCTTAGCTTTTAAGATGATACACCGACCAGGGACTATTTAAGAATGAAGCTTCTTATAAATATATGTCCTCACATTCAAGTCACGTACTTGAATTCCTATGGAAGCAAACATTCTAAGGGCATTTATTATGCTAATTAATCTATCATATAGAAACAGTTGACATAATAAAAAATTTGTCATAAATGTAAAATGAAATATAAAGTACTCTATTCATCACATGAATAACAACCAACACAAATATAATCCACAAGACTCTCACTAAAGACGATCATTCAGGCATCTATACTCATTGATCTAGTATGACAATCATGCTTCCTCTGTGCAAGGGGCTTCGTTAGTGGATCCGCAATATTCTCTTCAGTCGGTACTCTGCATATGCTCATATCTCCTCGATCGACAATCTCTCGAATGAGATAGAATTGCCGAAGTATGTGCTTGGAGCGCTGATGAGATCTAGGTTCCTTAGCTTGTGCAATAGCACCGTTGTTTTCACAGTAGAGAACTACGGAATCAACAATGCTAGGAACTACATCAAGCTCGCTGATGAATTTCCTAATACACAAAGCCTCCTTCGCTGCATTTGCAGCAGCAATATACTCGGCCTCAATCGTAGAATCAACAACTCTCTCTTGCTTGAAACTCTTCCAGCTCACAACTCCTCCATTCAGGCAAAAGACAACCTGATTGAGACTTTGAGTCGTCCCTATCATTCTGGAAGCTAGCATCTGTGTAACCCTTTACAACGAGCTCTTCCTCTCCACCAAACACCAAGAATACATCTTTTGTCCTTCTCAAGTACTTTAGGATGTTCTTGACGGCTGTCTAGTGACTATCACCGGGATCAGACTGATATCTGTTTGTCATACTTAAAGCATAGGAGAGATCGGGTCGAGTACATATCATTGCATACATGATTGATCCAACTATCGAAGCATATGAAATCAACTTCATGCGGTCCTTATCTTCCAAAGATTTAGGACATTGATCCTTAAAGAGACTCACACCATGAGACATGGGTAAGAATCCCTTCTTGGACTCAAGCATGCTGAACATTTTCATCACTTTCTCAATGTATGTACTTTGGGACAAACTCAGCAACTTCTTCAATCTATCTCTATAGATCTTAATACCAAGTATAGAAGTCGCTTCGCCCAAGTCTTTCATAGAAAAGCAGTTCCCTAGGTTATTCTTAACAACTTGCAGGGTCGGAATATTATTCTCGATCAACAGTATGTCATCTACATACAATATTAGGAAGACAACAATGCTCCCACTAATCCTCTTATAAACATAAGGCTCATCTTCGTTCTTGATGAAACCAAACTCTTTGATTTTCTCATCAAAATGTAGATTCCAACTTCGAGAAGCCTGTTTCAATCCATAAATGGATCTCGGTAGATTGCATATTTTAGTAGCTTCATTTGGAGATACAAAACCCTCAGGTTGTGTCATATACACTTCCTCAAGGAGGTTTCCATTTAGGAAAGTCGTTTGACATCCATTTGTCAAATCTCGTAGTCATAATACGCAGTAATAGCAAGAAAAATTCGGATGGACTTAACCATAGCAATAGGGGAAAATGTTTCATCAAAGTCAACACCATGAATTTGCTTGAAACCTTTAGTCACTAATCGCCCTTCGAATGTCTGTACATTCTCATCCATGTCGGTCTTCTTTTTGAAGACCCACTTGCACCCTATGGGCCGTACCCTTTCAGGTGGTTCCACCAATGTCCAAACTTGTTTTGCATACATGGTGTTCATTTCAGATTTCATGGCGACAATCCACTTCTCGGAGTCTGGTCCATTCATAGCCTCTTGGTAGGTTGCAGGCTCATCATCATGATCCATTAGCAACACATTACCTACTGAGACATGAGAAATCCATATCTCTCAGGCTCAAATCTTGGTCTACCAGATCTACGTAGGACTTATGTTTCTTGAGCAGGCTCCCTAGCTACAACTACTTGTAGTCCCTGCTCAGGTTCCAATTCAGATTCATTTTCAGTTTGTGGTTCTTGAACTTCTTCAAGTTCTACCTTTGCAGTCTTTCTAGATAATAATTCTTTCTCCAAAATGACGTCAGTCCTTGCGACAAACACTTTGCCCTCAAACGGCAGGTAGAAGTAGTACCTTTTGGTTTCCCTAGGATACCCCACTAGATAACACTTATCCGACTTGGGTTCCAGCTTGTCAGACATTTGACGTCGCGCGTATGCCTCACAACCCCAAATTTTAATAAAAGACATACTAGGACGCTTCCTAGCCCATATCTCATATGGTGTCTTTAGAACCGTTTTTGTGGAGCACGATTTAAAGTGAAAGCAGCAGTCTCTAGAGCAAAACCCCAAATGGAGGCAAATCTACATGACTTATCATCAATCGCACCATGTCTAACAAAGTACGATTCCTCCTCTCAAAAATACCATTATGATGTGGTGTTCTAAGTGGAGTGTGTTGTGATACAATGTCACACTCTTTCAGATGATCACGAAACTAATGACTTAAGTATTCGCCACCTCGATCAGATCGGAGTGCCTTAATCATTTTTCCCAGTTGGTTCTCTACTTCATTCTTAAACTCTGAACTTTTCAAAGGTTTCGGATTTACACTTCATAAGATATAAATATTCGCATCTACTGAAATCATCAGTAAATGTAACAAAGTAGTAGTACCCACCTCTAGCCATAGAACTCATAGGTCTGCATACATCACTATGTATTACACCCAAAAGATCATCAGCCCTTTCGGTACAACTAGTGAAAGGGGTATTTGTCATCTTGCCTACTAAACATGACTCAATCTATCAAATAATTCATAATCTAATGAGTCCAATAGTCCATCTTTATGGAGCTTGGATATGCATTTCTCATTTATATGGCCTAAACGACAATGCCAAAGACATGTAGGATTAGAGTCATTAGTTTTTAATCTTTTGGTATTTTCTATGTTATTGATTGGATGATTTATGTTCAAAACATACAAACCATTAAACATTTGAGCAACGTCATAACAAACATCATTACTATAAATAGAACAACAATTGTTCTTAATCACAAAAGAAAAGTCATTCATGTTCAAACATGAAATAGAAATGATGTTTATAGTTATAGCAGGAACAAAATAACAGTTAACAAGTTCAATAATAAGCCTAGTGGGCAAGGAAAGACGGTACACTCCTACGGCAACGGCAGCAACTCTTGCTCCATTTCCAACGCGCAGATCCACCTCTCCTTTACCCAGCATTCTTCTCCTTCCCAGTTCCTGCACATTTGTACAAATGTGAGAACCACATCCGGTATCCAATACCCAAGATGAAGGAGCATACATGTTTATTTCTATAACAAAAATACCTGAAGTGGAAGTCATACTTCCCTTCTTCTTCAGATCTTCAGGAGACAGTTCCTCATCCAATGTCCTGCCTTACCACAATGATGGCAATTTCCTTCTTTAGCTAATCTCTTCTTTTTCAGTGCAGAAGATTTGGGATCAAGGCAAGACTTAGGTCCCACCTTAGTCTTCCTGAATCCATTGTCCTTGCTCTTGCTTTTATGCACCATCAGTATGGAGCTAGCAGGCTTGGTCATCTTCATGTTGTTCTCGGCAGTTCTTAACATGTCTAGGAGCTCGGGCAGCGTCTTGTCAATTTCATTCATGTTGTAGTTCAAGACGAACTGCTCATAACTGTTCGACAACGATTGCAGGATCAGAAAAGTAGTCAACTCTTGGCTTAAAGGAAACCCCAGTCTCTGAAGGTTCTCGATGTACCCAATCATCTTGAGTACATGAGTTCCCACTGGGTCTCTAGCTCCCATTTTGCACTGAAACAAATCCTTAGAGATGTCGAACCTCTCTTGCCGAGCTTGCCCTTGAAACATTTTCTTCAGGTGCTCGATAATCTCAAAACCACACATAGCCTCATGTTGCTTCTGAAGCTCATAGTTCATGGTAGCGAGAATGGGGCATTCACAATCTAAGGATTCATCTTGATACTTCTTATAAGCATCTTTGTCGGCTCGGAACGAATTCTCGGTCGGCACTTCGGGGGGATCCTCTTCCAAGACATAGAGCTTGCGCTCTTGCCTGAGAACAATTCTCAGGTTTCTGTACCATTCTGGGAAGTTAGTCTCGTTGAGCTTGTCCTTCTCAAGGATGGCTCTCAGGGACAAGGTGGAGTGAAATCCACTTGCCATGGAAGTTCTGCAAGAATTATGCAAAATAAATTTTAGTAATATATTTCAAAATACATTTTATTTAATAAGGACTTTAATTAAAAGCTCTCACTATTTTATTCAAATTGATAAACTAATACGAACAGGATGGAGATTGCTGGGATTAATGAAACAACGGATACAATCCGGAGCAAGCTTCGGCCAACTCTCGGAGGCTGGTTCCTCCAAAGAGCTTCTCTCTAATGAGAGCCCAAAAGTCAATAGATCCAAAGATAGCCTAACTCCCAAAACCACCTCCTTATATAGGGAGGGGGCTCACAATAACCTAATGCATTTAAAAAGAAACGCAATAATAAAATAAGAGAACGCATGCGCATAAAAAATACATCCCGTCAGAAAAGCGTCCTTGACCCCAAGGTCATTTCGCTGTCGGCCGTTCACTTGAGTGAATGCGTCCGCGACACGTGGACCCGTAACACTCCATCCGTCCTTCAAAATGAGCTTGCCCTCCAACTCATGCATCAAGCGGGTGGCCGGATCATCTGGTACCTTGACCTCCCTCCAGAACAGGGCCAGGTAGCGCGTAGCAGCGGTGGCAGTGTTGGCAAGTAGCGGCGGCGCCATCGGAGAGATGGGTGGCGAAAGCAGTGGCTTCCGTAAAGTCGGTGGAGCGGTTGTGAGCAGCAACCATAAGGATGTCGGAGACGCGACGACCGGCAGCAGGAATGGATCCGTCGGGAACAACGGGGTACAGGGCGGCAGAAGAGGCGGCGATGTGGCCGGTGAAAGTGGCAAGGCAGGGGCCGGCGGAGCACGAGCTGGGAGAGGATGCGGTGAGATGACTGAAGGGGGCGGCAGAGCGGGTGACCGGATAGGTGGTGGAAGCGGTGGAGGTACGTCCACCGTGGGAAGAGGCAGTATAACAGCGGTCGGCGTGAGTTCGACGGGAGGATCGACTATGGGGCGGAGGGACGGGTTGGTGTCGTAGAGGAATGTTGGGGGCGGCATGGTCGGATAACTCTCGCATGGTAGAGGAGGCAGCTGTGGTGGAGGCGACCTAGGGCAGGATGCCTTGAGGGAGGTTGCGAAGGCCCGTCTGTCGAGAGCGATGAGACGATCGACTTTGGCGTGGAGAGAGGCGCCTGTGGCCGAGATTTGTGCAGCGAGGGCAGAAAAATCCATCCGAGGGCTGGTTTCCTTCGATGGCGAGAACAGTGGCACGGGCGCAGTCGATTGGGCTGCAACCATGTTGCCGAGGAGGTAGACTGGAGATGATGTTGGCTGATTGGTGTGTAGAAAGGGCAGATCTGGCGGGGAGAGGTCGGTAGGTGGCTGATTTGATGACAACGACGGCGGAAGTTGGGCGCAATCTGGAGGAACGGCGCGGGAACGGCAGAGAGAGAGAGCGGCGGTTCTGGATTGGAATGAGCGGAATCTGGGCGGAATCGAGCAGATCGGCATGATAGTGGGCGGAGGCCGGCGAATCTGGGCGTATGCAAGCGATTCCGGGCGGAGGCCGGCGGATCTGAGCGCGGAAACCAGCGGAGAACGGCAGATCGGGGCAGAAGCGGCGGGGTTTCGGCAGAGCGGGGTCACGGAAGGCGCACAGTAGCGGCAGCAGCGATCGGGGCTTGCGGCTGGGTCGTCCGGAAAACAACAGCAGCGGTCGATCGGGACTCGCGGAAAACGCGCACGTGTGACTCGCGGTAGACGCGCACGGGGTGGGGAAGTAGCAGCGCGACAGTGGTTCTCCGGCGGTCGGCGGCGGGTGGAAACGGCAGGTCGGACCAAATAATACGAACAGGATGGAGATTGCAGGGATTAATGAAACAACGGATACAATTCGGAGCAAGCTCCGTCCAACTCTCGGAGGCTGGTTCCTCCAAAGAGCTTCTTTCTAATGAGAGCCCTAAAGACAATAGATCCAAAGATAATCTAACTCCCAAAACTACCTCCTTATATAGGGAGGGGGGCTCACAACAACTTAATACATTTAAAAGAAACGCAATAATAAAATAAGAGGACGTGTGCGCGTAACATAACCCTTAATATCAATTCGGAGAGTTTATGCGAGCTTCTCTCTAGTGGACAAGATCCGTATTTCACCGTCATCATAAGTCAGCTTTGGCTGATCACCCACAATGTGGCTATTTAGATAGGCAACTTTTGCCAATTGCATCATCATGCAACTCTTGTATGGTTGGTGAATAACTCATTATTCGCATCCATCATATGGTGCATGTCAACCCTATGCCTCTAGGAACTCAACATTTGAGGTCACTTAGTTAAGTTGGACCTGAGGTCGACAGTGGGATATCACAATTATCCGCTCGCACCCTTACCAAGATAGATTAATGCACATTGCTTTGACAAGCCCACACTTCATCGATCGAGGCAGGAAGAGTGTCATCCATCGGAAGGCATCCGTATACATAATATTAGATAAGGGATTTTATGATAATCGATTAATATTTAATCATTGTGCAAATTCACAAAATAAAATTACAACATTCAAAATCCAAATACATCTCAGATGTGCACAAAATAAAAATCATCAACACTTTGATAAAAAGGGCTAAATCTGAACATTAGAACTCTTCTAAATCTCCAAATTTACATGCATTGGACATATGAAAAACAACTCCACTTATGCAGTAGACAAGCTCGTCTCTCAATGTCAGATTTAAAATCTAAGACATTCGGTTTCACAAACCATTTTGAGGGACGGTTACTGCAAAGGAGAAACAATTTCTGAAACATGAAGATCGCAACGCAATCACAGGCATTCCTGGCGGGGTTCGAAGGGGTCGCGCCTCTGGCGGGGTCTTAGGGGCAGATCCCCTAACAGGGTCCAAGGGGCACGCCCCTGGTGGTGGTCTCGCTGACCGATCAGTGAGCGGGGTCAAGGGGCAACACTGGATCTAGAAACGAGCGGAAATACATCAAAAATGATGGTCCAGGAAGAAATCTAGACATTTAGAACACTTCTAAATTTCCAATTTACACGCCTTGGATCGCCAACCTCGCTCTGATATCACTGTTGGGATTTTCTCTAAACAGCACATCAAATGTGCGCAGCGGAATAAACAAACAAGAACAACCCAAAAGAGTTTCGGATCTTGCGATTTCATGAATCAAGAAATAAATAAAGCAACACATTGCAATATACCTGAGAGGGATTGAGTTAATACTCAACCAAGGTGCTCCAAAACCAGATCCGAAAACGAGCGGCTGAGTTCCAAGCACAGAAAGAGTATTTGCGCCTCTACAGCAGTCCGCACAAGTGAAGGAGAACCTCAAGCTTCTTGTCCAACAAGATCTGGGTCGGAGAAGGAGTGCCCTCAACATCTCCTACGAATTGCTAGATCCGTCCAAGGGAGAGGTGGCGACGACAGGGATAGACGGACGGGTCTCGGGGAAATCTTGCGGAACGCTTCCGCCTCTATCTCAGATAAAAGGATTTTTTTGGGGGGAAAACCTAATCGTTTCCCTATTTATACCCAGGGCATAAAATCAGATATCCGCAGACCCGAGTCTTTAATAGGAGTATTCAGTTAGCACTGTCGTGAACACTAAATATCGTCGAAACGATCTCGACGATATCATCGTGAAGATCTATATCGTCGAGACGATCTTGACGATATCGCTGTGAAGAACTATATCGTAGTGGCCACACGATGATATCGTCGTGACAACTTATATCGTCGAGACGATCTCGACGATATCGTCGTGACAACTAAAACATCGTCGAGACGATCTGGACGATATCACGTAGCTCTTCAACGATACATTTAAAGGTTCAGTCGGCCATATCGTCGTGACTACTAGACGATATTCACAATATCGTCGTGATGGTATCGACGATACATGCAATGTCGTCTTGAACACATGCCAACATGCTCCATACAATATTCATAATATCTGTGGAACATTTAGCCGACTTGACCTAACTCCAATGAGTCATAGGATTGGTCTTTCACTTATATCCAATATGAGTGAGGCCAACACAATCCTTCCTCCAACTTCTCCAAACACTCTTATGTGCAATCAAATAGACTCATATCGTGTTAGCAGTGAGACTAACTGGTTGATTGTTTTGAGATCACCTTGGAAATACCAACACATCCAACCTCACCTAAGGAACTCCATTCACTTTTATGTCCGAAACTATTTTTCTTTTCTTGGTGGCGGTCATAACCGTTGTCATTCCAAACATGTATTCTACGACGAACATGTATTCTACGACGAACATGTATTCTACGACGGTGACGTCTTTGTACAAACTCACCGGAGTAAAAACACCGTGCTAAACGGAGCCTACATGATTTGTGGCTAATGATGTGAGTGACAAGCTACTAACCTCTTCATTTTCTAGCATATAGCTGCCTAAAACCATGTATCATTCACTTCATATAACAAAAATGATCATAAATAGAAGCATGAGTTTGTTCTTTTTACATGAATGGAGTAATTTGGTAGATAAAATGTTAAGTATCACTATAACTATCGTTATCATATTAAGGCTCCGTTTGGGGCGACTTATTTTCCCTAGTCCAGTTGTAAAAAAACGGACCATGTTTATAAAATTCGTTTGGAAGAGATCCGGTCACAAACACAACAGCTTGAAAAATCTGGTTTAACACGTTTGCGGCCGTAATTTTCGGCTGACGTTGCGGATTTATACGCGCGTTCGAAGCCCTAAAATAAAACATTCCCGTGATTTCGCGCAGCTCTTCCCGATAGCTCTCGCTCCCGATTTTCTCCCAATCGTCTTCCGCGTCTCCTCCTCCAAAACTCGATCCTAGGAATCCGGCGACGATGATTGCTATTCCAGTGGATGCCGGCGACGAAGGCTCCACGGCGACGACGATTGCTATTCCAGGTAGAAATTGCTCCACTAAGATCCGGCGGCGACAATTGCTCCACTGTAAGACGGATTGCAAATCCAGGTAGCGGATATTCTCTTTGGCTTCATTTTGGCTTCTATACCTTTATCGGTTGCATCTGCTTTCTCCCACTAATGTCTGTTTTCCTCTCTTTTTTGCTGTAGGTTTTCACCTTCCCCCTTTATAGATTCATTTTACAGTGGTTTTTGCTGTAGGTTATCCTCTCAAAATGACATGTCATTATTCAAATACTCATATGAAATAACTGATTTTATCAAATCATATTCTCCAAAAATCATTCCATAGCCGGCCAACGAAGAAACAGACACGTAGAAGATTTCATACTCAGAACAAGATAGTACAGTTGGCCACATACGAGGAAAACCAATTCCATAACTCGTACACATAGCCGGCCAACAATATCCAGAAAATTCAGATTTCAGAAAATTAAGGGAAGGGGAAGAGAAGGAGAGAAAAGGAATCCCAACTTAATTTCTTTTCTTCTAAGCCACGAGCATCAAAATACCCATTTAAAAGCAATTACTTCTTCATAGAAAAGCCTTCCAACTTCAGAACTCGTAGAAGAGGGGAATTGAAGAAGAGAGAGGGAGAGAAGAGCTCACCAACAACGAACCAAGCTCCTAAACTGGCAGTAGCGCAGCACAAATCCAACTAGGACTGCATAAATGCCACAAAAGGAGGAGACCACAGCCCTAAGCAAGCTCTCCCACCCTCGACGAGAAGGAAGAAGGCGAAATAAAATAATATTGCATTTTCAAGAGCGCTCAGGAAAACAATTTGATCAAACCCAACTAAAAAACCAATGGGATCAACCGAAGAAGGAATGGAAGTCGTGGAGAGCTTAAACCGGGTGAAACTGGGCTTGGTTGGAATCCTATAAAAAAAACTATTGATGTCTCAGACGAGTGGTGGGCCGAGAAAATAAAGGTTGTTATAATATATCACATATTTAGTTTTTTAGAAAATGAAATCTTTTACAATATATTTTTATTATAATGTATTCATTTTTTCAGGCCAATCAAAATGTCAAAAAAATTCGCTATGCTGGAATACCTCTTGACATGGATGCAAAATTAGAAAAAATGTTCAGTCAAGTGCTGGCCTCTGGGGATAATGCATTCATGCCAAGCTCGGGGACCATTCCATTTGAATTGGATGAAGAGTAAGTAAATTCGAATGAAGAGGATAATATTGGGGCGAATACACGAACTCAAACGAGTAGGGATGTTGACGTTGGCGATGGTGAGCATGTGAGTAAATTCTTAGGAGCATCATCTTCAAAAAAAACTCCACGCAAGCGTAAAGGTAGTGGCGAAGGACCAAGCTATTACTTTCACACATTCATAATTTAGTTGCATCTAGACAAGCAGTTTCACCTCCACCAATATCGGTGACAATCAAGGAATTAGTTGAGGAGCTCAGTAGAATTCCTGAAATATATGATGACATCGACTTCTATGACTTTGCAATGGAAATCATTCACATCAAATCCGGAACAGAGGCATTCATGTTTTGCCCAGCTGATAGAAAAGTTGAGTATCTTAAGAGATGCTACCAGAAAAGTTTAGAATGATTAATTCATGTTGATGGGATCCTCTATAGCTAAATGTTTATGATGTCACTTATTTACCTTATGTTGATATTATTTTGTTTTTCATATAAACTCAATTTAGATTTTTGTACGTGAACTATTGTGATAGAAAACAATGCATGTTTCCTCCTGAAATTGCTTATTGCTTTTAGTTTATTTTTAGCTAATAGTATCTGAGATTTTAATCTCTTTATTATGTATGTGTCATGTCAAATAGATGTTTTGCGATATGGTTCAACAATACTCAGTTAATTTAGTTTCTGAGGATATATTGTATGTGCTCATTCAATTTAGTTTTATGTTTTTTATCACTCTCTTCGTGTAATAATTATTCTTATATTATTATTTTATCAGCACAAATATGAGTGAAGACAGTGAATCTTACTCCACTGATGAGCAAGCTTGCAGATGTCGGATGTCGGGGACAAGTCGATTTGGGTTTTCATGTCCATTTTTTATATATAGGGGATATATCGGGGATAATTTATATATCGGGTTTTAATATATAATTAAATGCTATTTTTTGTATACATGCTACAATACTAACTATTTTACAACCTATTAAACTTCTAAATATTAAAAGTTATATGAAACATTTAACATACAATACTTTAATGATAGAAAATTTGTATTACTGGTAATTTTAAGAAGTTTGCAACTATATATTGTTTCTATGACATCAAAATTTTAAAAATTAAATTTCAAACATACCTTATTCTTCAATCTTCATCGCTTACAGACTCAACTATAGTCGGCAGAGTAGATAGAATATGGTCATCATCTGATGAACCCTCTAGATCTGCCTCGTCCACCTCAGATATTTTGCTCTTTCCCATTATTTGATAACTAATTATCACGTCTTTGTTTGTAGTTAGTCTAGGAGGCCTCCTTGCATCATGATCAGTGTCGACTATATCTCCATGTTGCGCCCATGTCAACCCTTCTCCAGGAAAGACTTCATCATCGCCATTATCATTTTCATCCTCATCAAGATCAACATTCACCATCCACTCTTGTACCTTCCCTGAATCTAAGCTCTTAGCTTCCAATGGATCTCGAGATGTGTCTGAATATGTCGACTTCAACAAAACATTGAACTTTACAAAAACAAGATCGTTCAATCTTTTGTTGACGAGTTTATTCCTCTTCTTAGAATGTATCTATCAAATTTTTAAAAAGTACTAAATAATGCATACAATCATACAATAAGATCATACCAAATAACCCTTGTTGGTATTGGTAAAGATCAAGCTTAGCACTTATATGATCCTGTGTAGAAAGATCCTTCATATATATCCTTGAGAGACACTCAACAAAACCACTCATAAACCTTTTGTCAGCCTCAATCTCCACTCGGCGGGAATAATAAAAATATGGGTTTAAGTAATAACCTGCAAGGTGCATATGGCTGCTCATCTTCTTCTCTCATCTGCTATCAATCAACTTACATATAGGAAGATATTTGTTTTCTTGGTGATCGAGAACAGCAACATTCAAAGTAGCAAGGCAAGACAACAAAGCATCCAATTATCATTCAAAGTATCCAACAAAGAATCCAACATTTTATTTATCAAAAGGTGTTAGCGAAATCCATGTAAAAGGCCCATGTAAAGGCCCATTTAGATCTTCTTCTCTTTAGTCTCACACCATGTATAGGTTTTTCTGTCTCACTCTCTCTCATATATATATGTATTCTTCCTTTGTATTTATATACAAGAAATATATATATAAGTTTTGGGGACTTCTAACATGGTATCAGAGCTAGGTTCGCCGCTCTGAAATCGCGTCCCCAACCTTACCTCATGGGCGGTCTTCCCTCTCTTGTGCAGCCTCCAACTTGTGAGACCGCCCCCACTCCACTCCTTCATCCCAACTCTCCTTCGTGCTCCCTCCTCCTCCTCTTTATACTCTCCCTACCCTCTGCCAGCTAAGACCCACCACTGCTACGATCACACAACTGCTACGATCACTGCTCCAGCTGCTGCTCGCACGAACTGCTCCAGACCGCTGCCTGCCAGTCCGCCTCTCTGCCCGCGCGACCTCCTGTCTGTGATCTTCCGCGATCTCCCCACAATCTCCCCGCGCGGCCTTCTCTGCGATCTGCTCCCGCGATCTTCTCTGCGACCGTCTCTGCGACCTTCCGCGGGTTCCTCCTCGTGAGGCCTGCTCCCGCGATCTCCCCGCACCCGCGCGCCCTGCTCGCTGCGGTTTGTTTCCGCGATCTCCCCGCACCCGCGGCCTGCTCCTGCGATCTACCCACACCCGCGCGGTTTGTTTCCGCGATCTCCAGAAGCCTGACTGCGCGGCCTGTTTCCGCGGACTCCTGCAGTCTGACCGCGCGGCCTGTCCGCCTGCTAGCTCTGTCGCGCGACCTCTTCTCACTTCTCTGTTCAGCTTCATGGGTTCCTCGGTAAATTCCTCTGAAGTGCCTGTTGCTCGCGTCACTCCCCCCAAGCTCCGATATGAGCTACGGATCACTACTATTTCCCTGTCCGGAAAGAAAAATTTTGTGTCTTGGGTGCACTCCGTCCGCCGGGTCCTTCAGGCAAAAGGACTCTTACTTCATCTCACGCAGGCACCTCCTTCCCCTTCTACCGACGATTGGTTGTGGAATGACGGCCGTGTTCAGACATGGCTTCTCAACTCAATGGATGGAGAACCTTACCAAATGGCCATGTATCACGAGACAACCAAGGGCATGTGGGATGAGCTTCATTCCTTGTACTCGGGCAAGGACAGCCTCCAGCACCTCTATGACATTATTACTGATCTCCAGGCCCTGGATACGGGCGGGGCTGCGGACATGACCTCCTTTTTTGCTCGTCCTAAGGTTCTTACTGAAGCATGGATCCAGCATCAGCCATCTACCACTGATCTTGCAACTCAACGGACTCAGAAGGAAGCCGTATGTATTGCTATGATGATGGCCCGCGTTCCTCCACATCTGCACAGTGTTCGAGCTCAGATACTCTCCTCCACTACCACCCCCACCCTTCATGATGTTTGCTCTATGTTACTCAGGGTAACTCCTCCATCTGAGACTCCAACAGGTTTTTCTCCAGTTCTTCTTCAGCAACCTCTCCTGCCAACTCCTCTTCCTGCTCGTGGCCCTTCCACAAGGGGAGGACGCCACCCGTCTCGGGGACGAGGACGTGGTGGCCGCTCTTCTTTGAAGTGTACTTACTGCTCTCGTGAGGATCACCTAGAAGGTACATGTTACCGTAAACTTGGCCAACCTCCGCATCTGGCCGCCTCCGCTACTCCAGCTCCTTCTGCTGCCCCTGACACTTCCAACCTTGGTGCACCTACTCGCCAAGAATATGAAGACCTTCGCACTCAGTTCCAGCAGCTCCAAGGCAGTATTGATAGGACATCTGGCTCGGTTGCCTCTTTCTCTACTCAAGGTATATCCTGTCTTTCTTACAGCTCTCACTAGATCGTTGACTCTGGAGCAACTCATCATATAACATCTCAGAAACCGTCTCGGTATTCGACAACCTCTCACCCGCCATCTATTATTGTTGCTAATGGCGACACTACCCCGGTCTCTGGTGCTGCTGATCTCCGCCTCACTCCTACCTTGCTACTCTCCTCAGTTCTCCATGTTCCGGGCTCCCCGTTTAACTTGCTTTCTGTCAGCCAGTTAACACGGGATCTTGACTGTTGCATAACTTTCTCTCCTTCATCTTTTGTTTTGTACCATTGGTAGCGGTCGGCTGACAAATGGGCTGTATCTCTTGGATCTCCCACCTATCAATCTTTCTTCCATCTCCACTTCTGACTGGCATCGTCGTCTTGGGCATGCTCCCCTTCCGGTTCTCAAGAAAACTCTTCCTGGTGTTTTACTCCAAGAGTTAACTTGTGAATCGTGTATCTACGGCAAGCAACATCGTGTTTCTTTCTCTCCTTCTTGTACCCGGAGTGATACTCCGTTATCTTTAGTTCATTATGATGTATGGGGTCCATATAGGATCCCCAGTGTATTTGGACATCGCTACTTTATCACTTTTATTGATGACTACTCGCGTGTTACTTGGCTTTATTTTCTTCATGATCTCACTGAGATAACTTTTGTGTTTCGTGCTTTTATATCTGAAACACGTACGCAGTTCTCAACGCCTCTAAAAATACTCCGCACTGATAATGCCCGCGAGTACACAAGTCGGTCCTTTCCGCTCTGTGCTCTGAGTTTGGTGTTATCCACCAAACCTCCTGTGCCTACACACCTCAACAAAATGGCGTGGCCGAACGGAAAATCGCCATCTTCTCGATACCGCTCGGTCCCTCATGTTCCAAATGCAGGTCCCAACAGACTTTTGGCACTTTGCTATTGCAACTGCTTGTCACCTCATCAATCGCATGCCTCATCCGTTCTCAGTTTTGTCACTCCACTAAGCCTTCTTCTTCCATCCACTCCTCTTTTCCCACTCACACCCCGAATTTTTGGGTGTGTTTGTTATGTTCACAACCTCGGCCCGCCAGCAGACAAACTTGGTGTTCGTGCAGACAAATGTTTGTTGGCTACTCTCGAACTCAGAAGGGTTATGTGTGCTATTCTCCTACAACAGGAAAAGTGACTGTCTCGGCCGATGTCACTTTTTGTGAAGATCAACCGTTCCACCTATTTTCCTCTCCCCAACCCATCCCTTCAACTATTACTCGTCCTATCGTTCCAGTCACGCCTTCCTCTCCACCGTCACCTCCCTCCCCGCTTGTGATTCGTCCGCCCATTCGCTACGTCTATTCTCGCCGTAAATCCAAGGATATTTCCCTATCGGAGCCGTCTGCTACATATGACACACCGCCCACGGCTGATCCTGCATCTCCCTCTACAGCTCATCCAATGGCCAGCTATGTGTCTCTACACCGGCTCTCTCCACCCCTCCACCAGTTTGCTACTTTTCTTTCCTCCATCTCTATTCCTAGGAAATGAATGTCCTCTGGGCTAATCACACCTGGGAACTGGTTCCCCTTCCTCCAGGTCAACATTGTGTTAGTTGCAAATGGGTCTTTGCGGTCAAACAGAATGAGGATGGGACTGTTGATCGTTTAAAAGCCCGTCTCGTGGCCTGGGGCTTCACTCAGCAACAAGGCTTAGATTATGAGGAAACTTTTTCTCCAGTAGCAAAACTCAACATTGTTCGTGTTCTTATCTCTGTTATTGTGCACCGGCGTTGACCCCTTCTTCAGCTCGATATTAAGAATGCATTCCTTAACGGCGATCTGAAGAAAATTGTGTTTATGTGCCAACCTCCCGGGTTTGAGACCACGGGGGAGTCTCGTACACTTCGCATTTGCCGCCTTCTAAAGGCTCTTTATGGTCTCAAACAGTCACCACGAGCTTGGTTTGATAAGTTCTGCAAGGTTCTCTTAGCACTTGGGTTCACTCGGAGCTCCCCCGACTTCTCTCTATTCACCAAGCATGTACCAACTGGCACTGTAATCCTTCTTGTCTACGTTGATGATATCCTGATTACTGGCGATGACCTCTCTGGGATACAACAGCTCAAAGAACATCTGAACTTGGCCTTCCAGACCAAGGATCTTGGATACCTGAGATACTTCCTTGGGATTGAAGTTGCCCGACGACCCGATGGGTTGGTTATGTCCCAACGAAAGTACTGCATCGACTTACTTCATGAAGCAGGATACTCCGGGTGCAAACCTGCGGATACTCCTATGGATGCTAATCAAAAATTGTGTGCTGCTGGGTCTGATTCTGACCAGCTTCTTGAGAATCCAGAATACTACCGACGAATGGTTGGGAAACTGATCTACCTAACGGTTACTCGACCGAATATCTCGTTTGCTGTTGGTGTTGTGAGTCGCTTCATGCATACTCCGCGCACTTCTCACCTTCAAGCTGTTGAGCATATTCTCAGATATCTAAAGACCGCTCCGGGACAAGGCCTTGTCTAAAAACCATCCAACTCACCATCTCTTCTTGCGTACTCGGATGCTGACTATGTCGGGTCCCCTGATGATAGGCGCTCCACGTCTGGCTTTTGCACTTACTTTGGTGGACACCTCCTAACATGGCGAAGCGAGAAACAGACTGTGGTCGCCCGCTCCTCGGTTGAGTCTGAATACAGGGCTATGGCTGCTGTTGTGTCAGAATTAACATGGCTTGAGAGACTTTTTGGTGACTTGGGTGTCACTCTTCCTTCTCCGACAACACTTCAGTGCGACAGTCAGGATGCAATTCATATAGCCAACAATCCAGTGTTCCATGAGCGAACAAAACATATTGAGGTTGACTGTCACTTCATCAGAGAAAAGGTTCAAGCGAAGAAGGTAGAATTGGAGCATGTTCCTGCTGCGAGACAAATTGCTGACAACCTAACAAAAGCTCTTCCTCGGCCAATATATCTCCAGTTCTTATCCAAGCTGGGTGCCTATGATTTGTACGCTCCAGCTTGCGGGGGAGTGTTAGCGAAATCCATGTAAAAAGGCTCATGTACAGGCCCATTTAGATCTTCTTCTCTTTAGTCTTACACCATGTATAGGTTTTTCTGTCTCACTCTCTCTCCTATATATATGTATTCTTCCTTTGTATTTATATACAAGAAATATATATAAGTTTTGGGGACTTCTAACAAAAGGCACAAAGCAGCAATGCAACTAGTAAAATGAAGTTGGATATGCATGCATCATCGATTGCAAAAAGAAGTTGAATAAATAACTACTAATAGGGGTTTTTCAAATCATTTGTTGTCCAACAAAACCATAAACAGACAGATATATTGCAGGCAACTAGTTACTAGGCACAAAGCAGCAAGAGTGCAAGAAAACCAAACAAAGAGCAATGCAACCACCAATCCACAGTCAACTGGCTACAGCCACCAGCAAGGCTGCAACACAGCAAGGTAGCAAAGAAACCTATTTTAACATCCACCATGCTACAACAAGCAGCAGGGCAATAAGACAGTAAAGCAACCACAACTAGCAAGGCAACCGGCAAAGTATGAGAAAACGAAGAATACAAAGCGAGAGAATGAGAGGGAGAGGTATGGAGAAGAATATAGAGCGAGAGATTGAGAGGGAGAGGTATGGAGAAGAATGTAGAGTGAGAGATTGAGAGGGAGAGGCAGGGAGAAGAATGCACCAGCCGTAAGAGTGAGAGAACCAGCGGATAGAGTCGAGAGCCCGAGAGAGTGAGAGGACCAGCGAGGACGCAGATACCAGAGAAAATAGCAAGCCGAGGGAGTCGAGAGCACCAGAGAGAACAACCAGCGAGGATGAAGCTACCGGAGAAAGGAACCAACCGAGAGAATCGAAAGCACCAGAGAGAACAACCAGCGACCACCAGGGAGAACAACCAGCAGAGAGAAGACTGCACCAGCCAGAGTGTGGAGAGCCCGAGAGAGAGAGAGAACAACCAGCAAATGCGAGAGAGTCGAGGGAGAGCACCAGCGGTGAGTGCGAGGGAGAGCTAGGGAAAGAGAACGACTGAGAGTGAGAGCCGTCGTAATGAAGTGAACCGATGCGGGGGGGAGTTAAAAGAATCGATGATTAAATAAAGAAAAAAAGGAAAAATGTTTATAAAATAACCGATATAACACCGTTTTATTGGGCTGATATATCAGTTACAGCCAATAGATCGGCCCGTTTTTTCCAAAGCATTACGGCCAAAAAAAAACCGGTAACGGTGGATGCTTATACGTAAAAGCGTAGGTGTGGATTCCGGGAGGAAATAAACGTGTTTGGTGGAGGGGAATTTGTAGAAGGAAGGGGAAATGGGCAGTGAGTGGGGTTTGAAAACTGGAGGAATGGGTTATTGGAGGCGGAAGAAACATTTCCTAGAAGGTAAGCTACCTGTTTGAGGGCTAGACATGGTTGGACTGTAGGGGTTTCACGGAAGGAATTTTTGGAGGGCAAACCATGGATCCTGTTGGTGGAGGTTAGGTCGTGGGAGGGGGCTGCTGGTGTTATGGGAATGAATTTCTGGAAATAAAAAAACAACGTCAAGAGGGGGATACAAGTAGATACAAGAACAAACCTAAGTGTCGTCACATAGGGCCTCACAGAGTGTTACCGCGAGAGAATCTCCAGTTTCCGAGAATGTTTCTTCTACAAAATCTGCAATCCAGAAGATGACTGCCCTCTTGCTCCTATTTATAATAATACAATATTCGGGCACCCTGACATTGACAGCTATCATTGGCTGAGAATGTCAAGTGTCTGATTTCACTAAATAATGACTGAAAATATAAAAGTAATATATGAAAAAAAAAACACGTAAACAAAAATCTGGACGCATCTGCGGAGTCGGACCATCGATGCAGAGAAGTTGAATATTTCAAATGGCCAATCGGCCCCGAACGAGCTCAAAACTCGTGCTTCACCACGTATTCGCATTGTCATTCCCCATCATTCTCTCCGGCTTGAAAGAATTCATCTCCTAATGAATTGAGATCGAAATCCTCTCGATGTGTGCCGGGCAAAATCGATGAGGTTCATCAGGGGTCGTCCAAGTATCGTCGATCAGGGGACATCCTCTCCAATGGTACTCATGTGTCTGTCTGTCAGGCGCGGTTAAGCATGTGTGGGCCACGATATTAGTAATTCTCTCAAGAATCCAATGTTGTGTTGGTAATGTCGGTGCGATCGCTGGTGCAGACAATGAAGCCATAGACGACTAACCTAAAGGCAGGTGGGGCTCAAAAGTGGACTATGTGCGGCACTAGAATGCGGAGGTGTAAGCTCAAAAGGATGTGGAAGTGTAGGCTCAAAAGGTTGTGAAGGTGTAGACTCAAGAGGATCTCCATGAAACGGGTCCACTTACTTGTGAGGCTTGTAGTATGACATCAGATCCTCAACATTAAATACGGGATGGATACTCATGCTCGTAGGGATGTCAAGATTATAGATATTTGCTCTGATCCTTCTTATGATTGTGTAGGGATCCATTCGTCTTAGCAGGGCCCCGAAGGAGCCTCACAAGTCACAACGCAGATTCTCACCATCACCTATTCGCCTTCATGAAATACTTGCTCTTGTCAATGAGCATTTTCATGTAATTTATAAGATCCATTACCAGTATTGATCCAAGGTCGGACCAACTCATGTAACATATGCAAATGATGAACAAACGACTCAGCATACTCATGCAAATGATGTGAATGCCGCAAATGAAACACGACAGACACGACACTCTCTAGGAAGAAATCCAATAACAAACTAAATATTTCTAAAATGGGGTGGCCTATCAGAGGGCTTTTTGGGTGGAATGCAGAAATACTCATTGAATATGTGATGAATACCCAAATGACTACATGAGGCATCATCACTAAAGTACGAACTCATAACATGTCAGATGACCCTCAGGGAACGTGACGCGTCCGGAGGCTCACCAAAAGTTATGTATGAACATTCATCGTGAGTGTGACGATCACCCGAATGAATACCAAAGACATCAACAATAGGATGAGACTCTCGAGTGTGGCAAGTGCCTCTAATAAGAAAAAAACTCATCTGGTGGGCCAGCAGGCGGTGTATCCAAAAATTCATCAAGAGTGTGATGGGTCATATGGTAGACTCTCAAAACATCGGGAGTATCCCGGGTGTATGTAAAGAAAACTCTCCGTACTTGATGCTAAATTCAGGGCCCGCTCTCTAAGGAAAGATCAGGGATGAGAATTGAAGAGATGTCAATAATTCAGTGCTCATAAACGAATCACTCATCTGAATCTCACCCTCACAAAAAAGTGGTAATTCAGCAGGCGGTTCATCAGGGGGCTCGTAGAAGAATCCAAGCGTAAAAAAATGATCATTCAGATGAGTGTCATCGATCCAAGTAGTAACCTAAAGAATAGGAAATTACAAAGTCAATATTATGCTCTTGATCCTCACTCGTGATATGACTCGTCATGACAATATGGGAAAGCTCCGGTGAACATGCACACAAGGGCGGGTCTATAGTCGGAACAATAACGAAGTCAACGCAGGAGGTTAGGGTAAGTACACATCACTATAGGATCGCTAGGTCGCTCAGACTCACTCTCAGTCGAGATCATAGGAAATGAGTCAGAATTAACAAATGAACCACTCGTCGGACTAAGTACCTCACTAGGATGAGAGAAATTAGACTAAGTTAACACTTGTGTCGTGTCCGACCGGGCAAGAGTAGTCAAAGTGGGGTCCTCAGAATCGGAGGGACTCATACTAAGCAAGTCAAGGTGCGAATCCACTCGGACAACTCTAGCGGATCTCAAGGACTATCCATGATGACGGGCAAGCTGATATGTCTGCTCAAGGGACTCCGAGCGGTGATAAGCCAACTCAGTACATATTTCAAATCGAAGTCCTGACCGAAATCGGGAAGTGGTCATAGCTGGCTCCTCTCAGATGTCACTCATCGACACTAACTCATAAGACAATCCTTATACTCAGTGACGAACATTGATCCTTCTTGAAGGGAAAATAATTCGAGCAAGCGACTCCGATATGATGCCGGAAAATACCTCTTATGCAACATACGCTTCATCTCCACCCAACTAATGATATAGTAAAGACGATCTCGCACGCGGGTCCTCTCAATGCTAGACCAATATGCTCTCTCCTGATCTAGAAGTCTAAGTTTCGCAAATTTGATGCGTCGCTCAACGAATAACTCAAAATGACTCAGATAATATCCCATGTCCACGAGCAAGTAGCTAAAAGACTCGGGACTCGATAATCTAGTAAACGGTGGAGCAACTGCACGAAAGCAACATTCGAGATCTCTCTCAAAACGATGATCCTCGTAATAGTCATCCCTAAAATAATTGAGTCGTGTCAAAGGGTCAACAAGATCTACTCGTGCATGAGGATGGGGACGACGATAATCATCATAAGAATCATATCCAGCATAGCTGAATCGCGTCGAGAGGTCGATACGAACTCTGGAAGTGGTGTGCTGCGAACGATAATAATCATCGTAATAACATAAGGATCTCACTAAAGGGAATCTATGGGAACGGGTATTGATAGACACGGGATCCCCAAATAGAGGAGAGGAATGACAGGGATAGCTAGCCATAGATGAACCTCAAGACTCTTTATGACCTACCGCTATGTTTATAAATATGGCCCAACCTGGGGCTCTGATCAGCGGCGGAAGTAGAAAATTAACTCAACTCAGGCACACTTACAAAACTAAGGCAAATAAATGATTATAGAAATATTAAAATGTTCATTTTATTTTGCCTCTCAAAATTGAAATGTTGATAACCTTTTCAACTCTTAACAATTTCAATTCCAAATCATTTTAAGGATTTTAGCACCAAAAAAATAAAAATAGATTCAAGTTCATCCAAGCATGCATATATTATTGGGCTAAGGAATGAATGCAGAAGGCATAATTTCAAAAAATACATACATATGTTTAATGATGATGGGAAATTTTTACAAAAATTATAAAAATTAGCTTATCTTTTCTTACACAGATGAAACTTCTCGAGACAATAGTTGATAAGAAAATAACAGAAACACCAAATATATTAAGAAAAATATAATGACATTAAAACTCACGTGAAATTATACCTACGGATGTTATCATCACTTCGTCATCGTTGTCGGCGAGCATTGGTGCGGAAGGTTCGACCGGAGGGGGCGGGACAACAGTCATTTTGTTGTCTGAAGCTGAACGGGTGGGTAGGAAGTCACCGGCCTCGTTTTTGTTAGAGGATAAAGGGGATAAATGAGGGATGCGATGCCAAAGAAGCTCAGGAGGTAAAGAAGCTCACCATCAGTCCGTTTTGGTTCAGGAAGAAAGAGGAGCGCGATTTCCGAAAATCAGTGACTGACAGAGCTAAAGCAGAGTGGCAGCTTTAACTTTTTTGTTTTGGAAATCAGCTTTTTAAAAACATAATGTTTTTTTTTTCAAAAATCACGCCCGGGCGCGTGCCCGGGTGTGTCTTCACATAGTTCCGTCTATGGCTCTGATACCAACTGATGTACGGTTAAATGCTAGAATGTGATCCTAATTAAACATGCGGGAGAATAACTCAATTCCTTTTTACGGCTAAATGCGACGCACATGCAAAACCCGACGGAGAGATCAAAATATAGCAATAAATAACTAAATCACAAACAGATAATTTAAGCAAGGAAAAAGTAATTCTTTCAAGCAAATCAGGTTTTGGCATCCTCCGCGTGGAGGGCAAAAACAAGAGCACGCGGCAAATTGATTCTGTAAATCACAAAATAATATAAAACAGACAACCATGACACTATGAATCCAAACAAATATGAAATCACAACAGCATATTTTAATATCGAAAACAAAGGTCCATACAACAATAAGACACTCACAGAGTAAGGGGAGAGTGTCGTGCAATGGAGATCCGGTGACTCGCGGATGGTTGTTGGTTGTCCGGAGGAAGAAGAAATGTTGTATGGTGACTGAACGGTGGTTGGAATCAAGACATAGGAGGTGGGGGCTGGGTTTATGGTTGATGGTAGGATCATGCTGGAAATAGGTAATAGGGGCAGGAGGTTGGCGGCAAGTGGTTGGATAGTATGATTGGGGAGTGGGTTTGTTGCCAGAAGGGTCGAAGGATTCTAGGAGGGAATATGTGAATAAGTGGGGGTTGTAGCAAGAGTCTCCTAGGAGAGAAAATTGAATGCTTCGATGTAGGGCTTAGGTGTGGATTCTGGGAGGAAATAGACGGGGTTGGTGGAGGGGAATTTGTAGAGGGAAGGGGGGAAATGGGCAGTGAGTGGGGTTTGGACTAGAGTGAATGGGCTATTGGAGAAGGTGGAAGCAACATTTCCTGGAAGGTAAGCTGCATATTTGAGTGTTAGGCATGGATGGACTGTAAGGTTTCATGGAAAAAATTTCTGGAGAACAAACTGTGGATCCTGTCAGTGGAGGTTAGGTTGTGGGAGGAGGTGTTAGGGTTATGGGAAAGAATTTCTGGAAATAAAAAAAAACAGCGGCAAGAGAGGAATAAAATGGGATACAAGAATAAACCTAGGAGTTGTCACCTAGAGCCTCACAGAGTTGTCACAGCGAGAGGATCGCCGGATTCCGGGAATGTTTCTTTTCCAAAATCTGCAATCCAGAAGATGGTTGCCCCCTTACTCCAATTTATAATAATACAATATTATGGCACCCTGACATCGACGGCTATGATTGGCCGAGAGTGTCAAGTGTCCGATTTCACTAAATAATGACTGAAAATACAAAAGTGATATATGAAGAAATGCAAACAAAAATCCGGACGCATACGCGGAGTCAAATCGTCGATCCAGAGCAGTTAAATATGGCAGATGGTCAATCTGCTCCAAACGGGCTCAAAACTCGTGCTTCACCGCGGGTTCGCACCTCCGTTCCTCATCATTAGGTAAGCAATATCATCAAATAAATAAAGATCTGGCAAAAGTAGCAAGATATTACTTCGGATTCCTTTCTAAATATTATTCCATGTACTTTTCTATTTTTTCACTGGGTAAAATCTATTTGAAGGGGGGAATTTCATATTGTTGTAGGTTGAAATTAGGACCTGAAGAGAAAAAACTCATGTCTCAAATAAAGTCAAATTAAGACTTGAAGAGGAGGAAATTCCCTCTTCAAGCCCTAGACAGCCCAAATCCTCCTCTTCCCAGCAGCCTTAGCTTTGTTGTCTCATTCCAAACATAGGAAAACACCACCCCCCTCCCCTCCCGTCGATCCTCTCCCAGCAGGCCTCCACTCCTCCCAAGCATCTCCAGCCATTGTTGTGGCCTCCATCCCCCTCTCAAGACCCTGTCAAGGGCCCTAGTTCTCTATCCAGTAACTGTCGAGGCTCCCAGCACCACCTAGGTTGCTTCCCATCCAATGTTTGAATTCTCAGGCACTGTCCAGCCTCTTCCAGTCCCTCCAACAACCAGTTTACCCTGGACAGCTGATGTCCAGCCACCGAAAAATCATTACCTGTAGCTGATTCCCACCCCAAAATCATCCAAAACCTTTATATTTCACTCATTCACCTTCCTAATAACCCCATAAGCATTCTAATGGGGATCATGTCACTCGGCCCGTTAGAGTCTATTCCCACCGACCACGGACACAGTGACGATTAGAACAGCTCATCTTGAGAGGATCGCCAATCGTAGCATTTTGTGTTCTCTGCACTTTTTATTTTACTTTGTAATTTTGTTTGTTTGAGGTAGGCAACAAAAGGAGAATCATGACCGTTCGTTACCCCCTTTCTAGTCTATATATAAGAGGTAGAAGGCTCTAATGAGAGATATTGAAAGTTGAAGTCAAGAAGCCTAGCTTCTGATCAACCGATGTTGAAGCCAGGACCCCTCCAGGTGCGACACTTGGACCCACCCCCCTCTTCTTGGCCGCCGACCATACACCTTCCCCCTCCAAACCGAGCCTTCCCATCACCCCCAACCATCCCCATATCCCACCCTTCCTCCCACATCCGACAACCCCACTTCCCTCCCACACTTCCCTCCCACACTTCACAAGGAGACACGCCTGTATGAACCGACGCATCTTTAGGGACACATGCCCCGGGCACATGGGCATGTGCACTGGGCGTGTGCGACGGTTTTTGTTCATATGACTTCGTGTCTATAAATAGACCAATTTATCCTGAATAAAGTACGCTTGTTTCGGATTTCTTCATCCCGTAAAACCACCGAGAACACATATCTCAAAGATCGGAACTAGCATTTTGTAGGGGAGAAAAAGCGATCGTCTTCCAACCCAAGTTCATCGGACGGACTGCGTGGTGTTTCTGGCGTTCGTGTGGATACCGTTAAAGACCCTTTAGGCTCGTATTATGTTGACAGTAAGACTAAATTCTTGATTACTTCTAGATCACTAGATTCCAACACAAACCCCTAGCCCCCCTCTAGGATCTTACCTTGTGTCGCATTCCTAGCTAACTGCACGCCTCGCCGCCAAAAGCAAGCTCTACCATATCTCTAAATACTTCCTTGTTCGAGCGCTTGCATATTACATCGGATTCAAGCTTTTCTCCTTGTAGCAAGATGTCGGATAATCTCTGTCTTTATCTCTTATGCTCCATGTAAGATCTCTTTTTCCAAAATCCGTTCGGGTACTTGAAAACTCGAACCTCTCCCGCATCGCACGGTTGAGGTGGATCTTCGCCCAGAATCGCTGCCTTGCGGTGTCACCGACACTCGGGTCGACTAACACCGCTCGGCACCAACCCTGCCGGCTTTACGATCATAAGTAAAATATGCCTACAAATAAGAACAGAAGAAAAGGCATGTCCACAATGTCACAGCGTTATATATTGTTGGAGTTATGCGTATTAATCCTTTAGTAGAGTCCTTATATGTGAGTGGGTTTAGTCCCACATCTTGTATTAGAGTTTATGAGTCCTTTGTAATGTTATAAATAGCCCCTATATGGGATGAATAAAATCACACTAGTTCTATTTTCCCCTCTTCTAACATGGTATCAGAGCCAGGTTTATTCTGAGACGTGTTTTTTCGCCCTAATTTTTGGCGAATTAACGTTCTCCGCAGCCCCTCTCGATTCCATCTCCTCTCCTTCTCCCTCGGTGTGATCCCGTCGGCCCTGTCCGATTCCGCTCCCGTTGAGGGGATCGTATTCTGATTCCATCGGCGGGAGCGGACCAATCCTCCCACGGGATCACTACTGCAGATCCAGCTGATCCCCCGACTGCTGTCGGGCTTCCTCCCCCCTTCGTTCCTGACTACCGCTCGCTCGCGTACTTGCCGACATCGTGCCGCCTATTCCCGTCGAAATCGACGACGCCAACGCCTCCTCCCGTCGTAATCGACCACGTCTGCCGCCTCTACAGTCGAAGACAACCCCGTCTCCTGCTTCTCCCGTCGAACTCGACGCCGGATCCTGTTTCTTCCGTCGATGACTGTTGCAGGGCTTCCCGTTGCTGCTGCTCCGGCCTTCTTCTGGCTTCTCCCGCTGCTCTCGGCGCTGCTTCTCCCGACGCCAACTGCGGCAGCCCTCTACTGCTTCCCTTGCTGAAGTTTCCGGCCAGCCCGCCTGCTGCAGCCTCTACTCTTATTTCTTTTTAAGATCCGTTGGTCTCTTCCGTCTGCTGATTCGTCTCCGGCCCGGCAGCCCTCTTGCTGTTGCAGCCCTCTACTTGTCGCTGCTCTTCTTCCGGTGTTGTCGGGTGCTGATGTTGTTGTTTCCTTCTTTCTTTTTAGGTTTTGTTGTGTTGTTGTGTTCGACTTAGTTTGCGTATCCTTACGATTTCTGCCGTTTTGCACGTGTTATCCACGTGAGGGGGAGTGTTGGGATGAAGGCGACTCGGATGATCTTTCCCGACTTTTCGCCTTCGTTCCACACGGCCCCTAGGCTTGTTGTATGTCGTTTGCGTCTCCCCTTGTTTTCTTTCGATTGGTCGTGTGTTGGGGACGCGTCTGATGTTGGTTGTTCTAAATCTCAGCGGGTTGTACCGTGTGGGACCGTGTCGCGTGGGACTGTGTCGTGTGGGACCGTTGTTGTGCGGATTATCCCCGACAGATTATCCCCGACGGATTATCCCCGGTTGCCCGGTTGATGATTTGCTCCACATCTTTCGTTCTCTGTCGCATGTTGTGTGTGTTGGTGATGTTGGTTGACCGGTTTCCAGTGAGTCTGCGTCGTGTGTGGGTCCTGCGTCGTGTGTGGGTCAGTGTCGTGTGTGGCTATGTCCCCGACTTGATTCCCCGGTTTGGTATTTCCCCCGGTGGCTCATCTGATGTTTTGTCCCTCATCATCCACCTCCTTTGCCGTTAGTTTGTTATGTCCAAGCTGAAGGGTCCCCCTTCAGCTTGAGGGGGAGTGTTGGAGTTATGCGTATTAATCCTTTAGTAGAGTCCTTATATGTGAGTGGGTTTAGTCCCACATCTTGTATTAGAGTTTATGAGTCCTTTGTAATGTTATAAATAGCCCCTATATGGGATGAATAAAATTGCACTAGTTCTATTTTCCCCTCTTCTAACATATATATAATGAAAATAACAGTCCAAAAGAGAAGTACAAGTAAAAAGGGGCTTATGCCCGATACATATGCAAAGTAATGTACTATCTCTCTCTCTACAACATGCGGAAGTCTACAACAAAAGCTCTCAAGAAGCGAAAATCTAACTATCTAATCATCAACCTGTGGCGTCGTGATAGTGCGCTGCATCTGCTGCTCAGGTCCTGCCATCTCGTCCTGCTGCGCGCGGGACAACTCCGCCTCCTCGGACTCCTGCGGTCACACCGACCGTTAGTCATAAATACTAAGTCGTTTTGTCCTCGCCTCCCCCCACGACTCCTAGGCACCGAGCGGGAGGAAGAAACGGAGGACAAACAAGGGGTAAACAAGAAGATGGTGACATGACACTACTCTAGCAGGTATAAGTAAAGCAGTAAAATCTAGCTAGCAGTATAGTGCAGGTATAAGGCAGGTAAGTAGAGCAATGAGGTAAGCAGTAAGTAGAAAGGAAATGCAGTGCAGTAAGTAAATCTAAACTACCATCACAGATTCGTACCTTAACTTATATGAATGCTCATACGACATATAAGTTAAGATGCCCAGGTAACCCATCATATAAAAGAGCCCATACTAATTTATATGATGGGGGTATGCTAATGTATATATTATGCTATGCTACGGTTATGATGTTTTAATGAGTTTATGCAATGTGACTCACCCACACGACTCTATGCGCACAGACCTTTATAGTTCCCATTTTGTTTGAAAGGAAGCCAACCTTTCGGGTACCAACCGTCGTGGCTCACGGTGGTAGTGGATCGGGCACTCCACATCCTAGGCGGGTATAGTCACTACCAAGCCTAGACCTCATGTACGCCTCAACGCTAAGAACACAACAGCGGAGCTCCTGCGTACTCTTGCTGGAATCCACCAGACTTTAAGGTCGGGGTGGGTTATTAGGGATCGTCCTCCAGACCGCGGTACTCAAACTTACCGGCCCTCTAAACCTCAACCTCACCTGAGTCAACGTACTACCGTCGGTGACACGACTAGCCTAGTACCGAAGACTCGCCACTATTTGAATAAGTAACAGGTGTTAACATGTCCACCCGAGCTTCCGGCTCGGGGACTAACACACAAGCTGATCCAACCCATCTCCTTCCCGGAGGAGATCCATACCAGTTTGCATTCCACTTAGGCTACTCTTGCCTACAACTTAGTTAGTGTTATATTTAGGGTGAATCTTGGACTTCCCGCGGTGTACTCCGTAAAGGGGTCCCTAACGGTATTACAGATCAATGAGCTCAACCCCACAATCCTCTTCAAGACAATTACTTTAGTTGGTGATTAATGTTTGGTTCACCCTTCCTTATTATATATAGTTAAAGTGACTTAGCTCATCCCCTGTCCCACCCAATCGGGTTGGACGTACCTTCATTCCTTCTACGTTAACTCTAGCACCACCCCATAAGTATCCCTAGGATTGACCCTCCTTGAATCATGGTGTGCTACCTCCCATTTACTGATTGGATATACCTCTTAAACCCTACTTAGGGGTCTGAATTGTCAAGAACTCAAAATTCTATTTTTACTAAACGCAGACCACAATTTTGAACTATCCATCAACCCCATAAGGGAACAATTCTAAAAATCATCACCAGGGTCTGGCATAATTATCCTAGGCTACCACTGACCTCAATAGGCTATGTTACAATTTTCATAATTTTCCATATTAAATTGGTATTTAATATAATTTAAAGTAGTTAAGGCCTTAAGCCAAATTACACATGAACTACCCTCAAAAAGATTCATCATGCTACATGAGAATTATCAGTAAGGTAATATTCCATATAATGGTTGTTCACTGAGTATCATGACCCTAGAATGTCATTTGGCCTACCATATCATCATAATTGTATAATTACCAAAATGTCACTATAATTAGGAAAAATAGTAATTCACTTCTGAAAATTCCACAAAAATTACCAAGTGCTCCTATGGGTACCTAGAGGCCTCCGCAAAATTATTGTGTCAATACCATGTGATTTGATATTTTAAAATGACTAAACATCCAAAGGTGGCAATTATCAATTTCTACATGAGGTATAAGGAATATAAATCTACAAGCTTCCAATCTTTTATCATGGGCTCATATTGACCTAAAATAACAGATTCCAAAGTATCATAGCATTGCCCTATGATTTGGTATTTTAAATGGATTAAATTCTCAAGTGGTGTAAAATCCAATTTCTACATAAAGTACAAGAAATACAAATCTACAAGCTCTCAAACATTTATCATGAGCACATGTTAGCATAAATTGACAGATTCCCAAGTATCATAACATTGCCCTATGATTTGGTATTTTAAATGGATTAAATTCTCAAGTGGTGTAAAATCCAATTTCTACATAAAGTACAAGAAATACAATTCCAATAGCTTCCAAACAATTATCATGGGTATAGGTTAACCTAAATTCACATATCACCAAGTATCATGACAAAGCCCTATGATTTAATATTTTAAAAAGATTAAATACTCAAGTGATGTAAATCTCAATTTCTACATGAAATATATGAAATACAATTCTAATAGCTTCCAAGCAACTATCATGAGTATATAATAGCATTGAATGACAGTTAACCAAATATCACATTTTTGTCCCATGATTTGATATTTTTCAAAATTAAATTCCCTTAAGCTAGCAAGTACTTAAAATTTTCTACACAAGGAATGAAACTTCAATAAATTATAACAAAATTACTATAGCACAATTTCATCCCTAATCAGCCACTGATGGAGTTTCAACACCATGCAAGGTCCTATGACCATGCATTTCAATTTATTAAGGAAAGGGGTGGCTATTTTATTTATTAGGTAGAAAATACTTAAATGCCTCTAAAATTCCCATTTAAATTTCCTAAGACATTTTATGCCTTTAAAATCATATCCTCAAAGTTCAGAGCCAAGGCTAGAACATTTGGCCCTATGTCCTTCACAAATCTCACTTGGCACCCTTAAGGATTCACCCTTAGGGTTTTAGGTCACCCCACCTTAATGGCTCCAAATGGACCATTAGGGTGTGACACTAGCATAAGCATAGCTATATCCACATAACCAACAAGATGGGAGGAGGCTAACACACTCAACTCCTCAAATTGATTCAAACCCTACTTTGACCCCTTAAAGGTCCTCATTAGGGTTTCCAACTTTCCATATCAAATCAACTCCAAATGGAGTGAAATTTTAGGTAGTCACCACACACATATAAAAGAGCCATCCACCAAAGTTTGGTGTCATTTGGACATCATATGCTCCAAAAATCAACTTAATTTAAAAATACTAACTACCACAAAAACCCTAGGTAAAAGTGACCACCAAGGGCTGCCCCTTTGGCAGGGGGTGCCCCTTGTGTATAGCAACCCATGGTTAAAAGCACAGCTCCAAATATGGAGGGGTTTGATGGACTGACCTAGTGTAAGACCAGTCCTAGTAAAACAGCTCCCTAGGGAGCTGTAGGTCACCAAATGACCTAAACTCAAGGCCAAATGAAAGATAAGACCAAGGCCTACAACTTTGATGTTGGGCACTTTTTCTAGTTCAGCCCTTAGGAGGCCCTAATTTCTGTTTGAAGATGACTGAATATTTGAGGCAGAAAAGCTACTATAAAACATTTAATAAATGCAGGGAATAAAAGATCAGCACGGATCTTGACGCAGATCGAAGGGCAGCGACTCATCTTCCTCCTTGAGCCGACGGCCAGGATTCAACCGCGCTGGGCCGATTTCCTTCCTCCTTTCCCGGCCACCTGGTGGCCATCACGGCCGGCCACCACCGCCACCACCTTCGTGGTGGTCGGGGCTATGACTCTCGGCGACATGGCGGCCAGAGGAGGCGTTTCCCGACGGTCCTGGGTGTCACAAATCGAGCCGAAATCCATGGATTTCGGAAATGGATCCGGGCTCAATTGAGCCCGATCCTTCAGCATTAAGAGATGGGAAGCTAGCATGAGGGGAGGGGAGGAGAAACGAACACTTGTTGGCGCGTGGCGGCGGCTCCGGCGGCGGCTGGCCATGGAAGTGCTCAGCTCCGGCGATCTTGCTCCCGATCCCGATTCTCCAGCTACAGCTCTGCTCCAAGGCTCGTTCTCGTCTGCTTTCTCCCTTCTGAAGCTGATGGAGTGGTCGAAATGAAGTGGGGAGGCCTCTACATGCTGTTTTGAACCTTGGCCTCCTCGGAATCTCCCATGGCTGCCACCCTCCTGCACCAGCTGGTCAATTGCTTCCACCTGGGTCAAGCTCAGACCCACAGCAATCAGGGGAGGGTCCAAGACTGATTGGGGGAGGAGTGTAGAGGGGGGAATTGCTTTATGCTTTAAACTTTATGCTTTTTGATTAACCTTTTGGCCCCCCTCCATTTGATTAATCAAGCCATAGTTTAGGGGTTCAGTCCAAGGCTGATATGGCTTGAGTTAGGTCCATGGGTAGGGTTAATTGATTGGTGTTGGGGTCACATTCAATTTAAGCTTGGAATTCACTTTAAAGGGCAAGGTTGACCATGGTTGACTTTGGTCAACCAAGGTAAGGTTGACCATGGTTGACTTTGGTCAACCAAGGTGGGTGGGTTGACCCCACTTGGGGGTCATGGGTCCCTTAACATCACCCAACATAGGTTAGGCCATGGTGGGGCTCCAATTGGTTCAATTTAATCAAAGGGTGTGGATTTGACCAAAATTGGGCAGAGTTTGACTTTGGTCAATTGGGGTCAATTGGTCCCACCATGATGGGGCTTTTGGGTCCAATGAGTTCCTTAAGGTGTTTAGAGTGTGGTGGTAAGGTCAATTTGAACATTTGAGGGTCAATTGAACCCTAATTGACTTGGTTTGGTTAATGTTGACCTAATGTTGACTTGGGTCAATTTCATGCAATTGGGTCCCACACAAGTGCAATTCTCAAGGCAATGGTCTTCCTTAGTGGTTAGGGTGGTATGGGGGAGGTCAATTTGGTGAATTGAGGGTCAATTGGCCTAAGGGAGTGGTGTTGGGCTATGTTG
This sequence comes from Dactylorhiza incarnata, assembly GCA_033032865.1. Lineage (NCBI taxonomy): Eukaryota > Viridiplantae > Streptophyta > Magnoliopsida > Asparagales > Orchidaceae > Dactylorhiza > Dactylorhiza incarnata. Next base: position 3,066,364 of record JAWHQI010000224.1, read on the forward strand.
ATTTTGTGTCCTTGGTGTGCATTTAGCACACTCCACTTGGCCCAAGGGCCCTAGTGGCCACTCTGCACACCACCCATGCCCTAACAACATTTAGTGGTCTAGAAGGATTGAGGATGTTACACTCCATGTTGATTGTGGATCCTTCTGTTTAGTATTGTCTTCGCTATGATTGAGCTTATCTAGTTATTTTTAACTTCTTATTTGATACCATTTTTCATTAATACGTGTGTGAATTAAATTATGAAAAGTTAGGTCCCTATTTTGAACCCTTGGGAAGTCGTGTGTCGAGACTCCGTTGAATACTTCATTTTGATTATCTTACGAGTAAGAACACACGACTTGATTTCACTTGATCTCAAGGCGCCTAATATTGGATTATTGTTTCGGGTTTACATCATAAACTATATCGGCATTGCTCAATCACAGTTGTTTTTGTCACAACATTTCAAATACATTACATTATTATAGAGCAACACATCATTATTCATTAGTAGCACAAAAAAGAAGTTTTCTTCGCAAAACTAGTCTTAATTGTAACCATTCAGCTTAGGCAACATGATCTTGAAATGAACAGTCATATTAGTTCAGAGTGGTGAAGTAAATGAATATATATCGCATTGCTATTTAGAGTTAAATCTTAAATAAGAAATCTACTACTACCATATAATTTGTTTTTCATCAAGAGAAAGGATAAAATACTCACCTTAATTCTATATATAGACCTCTTGGGTCATGTAATGGGGCAAGCAATGAATTAATCTTCTTTCAATCGCTTACTTTTCTCTCTCTTCTTCTTCCCCACTTCAAGCTAGGGTTAGGATTGAGCAAGGCTCCCCCATCCCCCTTATTCCACCCCCCCCCCCCCCCCCCCCCCCCCCCCCCCCACACACACACACCCACCCACCAACCCACCCACCCACCCTCTCTTCAGGTTGAGCACAACTCTCTTGTATCCTCTCCTCCCTTGCCACTTCAAACCATCCCTCCAACAAGATAACGATGTGTACTAGGGAATCTTATAACACCTTTTTACTCGGGTATGGTGAATAATGTAGAAATAAATCGTTTGTTCAATGTGGTTTCTCTTTTCTTATTTAACACAATCCATTTGGAGTATAATAGATGGACCCACATGAAAACTAAAAAAAATGTAAACCTACTAGGATCAAATTTGTTTTACCTAATTTCAATTATTGTATTAGTATAACACTTTATGCCGCATTTAACTACATATCAATAAAAAGGGCAGCCCGGTGCACAAAGCATCCTCGTGCAGCGAGGGTCCGGGGAAGGGTTCCACCACAAGAGTGAAATGTAGGCAACCCTTACCATGCATTTAACTATATATCAATAAATTAATAAATTTCCTTCTAATTTCAAATCATTTTTAAAATGATCTCTAACTGATTCAAGATTAAGTAATTTTCAATTGAATTGATTCACAATATTGATATACTACTTAGAGTTATACGTCAATTCACCGTCCACGCCTTGGTCGATTTGCAAAAACCTAGCAAAGCGGGGTGATGTGGTCAGGAATATATATATATTTTATTTATTATCAACAATGTTGTAAATATTGGATGTCAGCTACGTGTTGGATTAAGTTTTGAATGTCAGATATCGGAAGTCAAAGACATGTCTGCGATATTTTAAAATATCGGTTTTTCATATTTCCAAGGTAAAAAATTATTTTTATGTATACTAATTATAATTATATGTTCTAAAATTAAAAAAACTAGTATCAAATTTGCAAACTTTGAGTCATGATCCCAAAATATATTCAAAAAGTGTATCCAAAATAAAATATTAATAGTTCACTATACCGACTATTAACAAATATAAATAGATACATTGTAAAATATATTTAGTATTATACAATAATTTTATTTAAAAAACACTAAATTTTATAGCAACTAAAAAAATTTTAAAACCTAAATATTTTTTATTTATTTTAAATATTTTCATGCTTAACATATTTATGTTAAAAATATTAAGAAAATCAACTAATAAATGTGCTTTGTAATATTTAATACGAAATAAGAAAGAGACATTGAGAGACAATTAAAAAAATAATTATAAGAATAACACATTAAAAAGAACAAAAATAAGTCATACCGATTTAAGCATATATAATATAATTCATATAAATGAAACATATATTGCTCACATAATATAAAATATAAAATCGGACGATATGTTCAAAAGTCGTGTCGGACAATATATTGAAAAAATCGAATGTCGGTCTATATTTTACAAAAGGACATACTCTAGTTTTTTAGAAAAAGTTATTGTTTTGCTCTCAAAAATGACATAGGGGACATTTAAAATTTGCAATTTTCTCACTCAGTGAGATCAATACTTAAGTTCTTTGGATATACCATTTGAACAAGCTTATATTGGTTGTATTTCACATTGATGTGTGCCAGAAAAGAGTGTGTTTATGTGGCCAGGAGCTCTTTGATCTACTATATCACAATGGAGTTTGTTACATTTATATGTAATATAAAGAATTTATAATCGAACCGCTTTAATATGAACTCAATATCTTTGAGATCCCCAAGAAAAAAATACATAAAGATCCCATGAAAGTCAATTTAACACTAGCAGCGTAATGGTAGGATAATTGGTTTTCCATCTCACATATTGGGAGCCAGTTTTTTTCCAAGCACACTCCAATTGTGTTCTCGGAAAGAGTGTGTTCCATCTCATTACAGCTAGGGCAAGTTCAATAGCATTTATCTAATAAGCCATTAGCCGTGTGATTTGTGTTGGGATTCTGACAGAATGGTATGGACTCATTAAAAGTTTATCATTTCATAGTACATATTATGGCTAAGTTCTTAATTAAAAAAAACATCAATACATTTTCAAAAGTAAAAGAAAACTTCACTGCAGTCTGCCAAGTAAACGCAGCTTCATCCGTAGTAGTTACCAAACTCAGAAAACATGATATAACAGTGGAAATATCTTCAAAACACCGAATAATCGCATTAAAATTCATATTAGAACCTAAAAATGATAAAACCAAGACATCAAACATGGAATATGCCCCCTCATAGACCTAACTTCCAAAGTAAATGTTCTCTGTGGATCCAAGGAAAATCTACCAAAGCCAGCATCTAACTTCAAACAACAACAAAAAGCTGTGGTTTGGAAACTGAACAAGCTCGTGGTAACATCACATTCTATCCCTTCAGTCACCATTTTTAGAAAACCACACTGTGTATGATATAAATGGTTACAGGCCAGAGCACTCAGTTATTTCGGCCCTAGTACAAGAAACTTAGCAAAAAAAATCATTTTGCATGCTAATCATTACAAAAGACACTAGAGGAGCAGAAAAGGGTAAACTGAAAAATCTAAACCCGATCAAACAATATATGCAACCTGGGAACGTAATTAGAATAATTAATGACAGAGTAGATAATATTGAAGATTTAATGAATAAAATTGATAGACTTACAGCGTTCTCTCTGAACCGATCGCCGAAACCTCGTACCTCGCAGAAGAAACTGCATCCCACTACACTCGGCACAACGACGAGAAAGACAAATGACGAGAAAACAAATGTGAGAGACGGAAGAGCAGCGGAAACGAAAGCCTACCTCCATTACGGCTTCGCGATGATGCTCTCCCATCATGTTTGCCGCCTTCGTAGCTCAGGGATTTTTGGAGCTAACCACCCTCCAAATTGGAGGTGTTTGGGACTTCGCATCTTACAATGATTTTTTTTGGGCACTTTGCATCTCCCAAAAAAACTTTAGTGTGACATATTGCACCCTAAGCTTCTTTTAATAATTTTCTTTATTTATTATTTTGAATTAAGAATGGGTATTTTGGTCAGGCAAACTTGTCAGAGAAGAGGGAGGACTCTGCATTATCTTGCTATGAGTTTATATTCGACGTATATCCTGCAATCTCAGCTTGTTCTTAATTTTGACGTGTATCATGTACCCTCATTAACTGAAAATAAGCAAGAAACATGGCCCTTTTGTGTGTCGAAAATTAAGCTGCAATTCCAAACAGAGATAATTCCAAATACTTTCCATTTGAAATGGGTGAAAATCTTGCATTTCTCCGCTTGAAATGATTGAGTGCATTATAAAAAAAAATTCACATTATATATAATAGCTGATTAACTCACACCAATCAATTAATATAAGTAAAATGCAATCTAACATGACGCCATTAAAATTAATCACCAAGAAAGAGGAATAAAATATCAAATAGAAAGTTCTTTTTAAAAAGAAAAGAAGTTGTTCCCTTGAGCACTCAACTAAAGCTACAAAGAAAGCTCAACATTTGGCTCCTCTTCCTCAACACCTGCAAGCTTCATGAGCGACAAGCTTGGCGTTGATTGGCTTTAGGGCTTCAAGGCTACAAGCTGCAGGAGGAGCAGGGGAGCGCCTTCCGTCGGATATGCAGACGGGGGATCGCCATTGGCTGGATGTGCAGACTGGGAATCGCGGGCAGTGAAAAAAATTATGCAACAAACTGAAGTAAAACATAATAAAATCCTAATGCCTAAAGTCGGTGGACCAAAATGCCCCTCTGTATTTTCATTAAAAATGAAAAAAAATCAAGTAAATAGGTTGAGGGTGCATCATGCCAAACTAAAGATATTTGGTGGTGCAAAGTGCCAAAACGTAATTTTTATGGTGCAAAGTGTCAAACCCCTCTAATTGGGGGGTGTTTAGTATAACATCCCGACTTTTATTGGGTCCCTAAACCCTAGCGGACCCAAAAAAAATAGACCCCAAAGGCATGAAGTAACACGATTAGGGGATATTGTGCTAGGAAACTCCGATATGACCTCCGTCAGTTTCGTTAGACTCGTATGGCCAATACGAGCGCAACAGAATTCGTTGCACCCCGATCCGAGGTCGTTTAAGGAAAACGACTGTTTCAAGTAGCGTAGCGCGTATCAACCACACTGTTGTGGAATAGTGACCAAACGTACTCCGATCTGACCTCCGTCAGTTCCATTAGACTCGTATGACCAATACGAGCACAACGAAATTCGTTGCACCCCGATCCGAGATCGTTTAGGGAGAACGACCGTTTCGAGTAGCGTAGCGCGTCACAACCACACTGTTGTGGAATAGTGACCAAACGTACTCCAATCTGACCTCCGTCAGTTCCGTTAGACTCGTATGACCAATACGAGCGCAACAGAATTCGTTGCATCCCGATCTGAGGTCGTTTAGGGAAAACGTCCGTTTTGAGTAGCGTAGCATGTCGCAACCACGTCATTATAAATAAGTGACCAAACGTACTCCGATTTGACTCTCGGCAGTTCCGTTAGACTCGTATAGTCCGTACGAGCGCCACGGAACTCGTTGCACTCTGATCCGAGGTCATACGACAAATATGTTCATTTTAGGTTATGCAGACCGCCCCGGTACAACCTACGAAATACGAAGCACGCAAACTCGGAATCGACCCTAGTAAACCCTAATGGACCCCCGGGACCATGGGGGACCCCACCGTGAGTTGACCTTGGTAACCCCCCCCCCCCCCCCCAAGCTCGATTTTCTTGGGAAAACAAAAAGGGGGGGGGGGGGGAGGGGACTCCTTCCCCAAGAGGAGGAGGGCTGCTCATGGGTGGGCAGCCCACTTAGGTAGTGGAGGGGAGGGGGAGGGGGAGGGGGAGGGGGAGGGGGAGGGGGAGAAAATATCTCCCCCCCCCCCACCCACTCTCCCTTTAGTCCCACATCGGGAATAAAGGGAGGTAGGCCCCCTTCCTCCCCTATATAAAGGACCAGACCCCCCTGCCAAGCCACACCTCCCCGACACCTCCCCCTCCCCTGACGACCAGCCACACGCCGGAGCAACCCCTGCCCGAAGCTTCCACCGCCGCCCCTCCATGGCCGCCCGACCTTCAACCTCCAGAGCCCCCGCCCCACCCTCTCAGGTGGAACCTCCTCCCTCCCTCTTCCCACCTCCCCAAGGCAAGCCAACCCCCCCCCCCCCCCCCCCCCCCCCCCAAGTCGCCGGAGCGTCGCCAGCCCCGCCCTGAGCCTTGCCCAGGCTTGGGTGGGGGCTAGCCGTGGAAGCCGCACCTGGGAACCTCGGCTCCGGCGAGGGAAGGCGGTTGGGCCGCCGGAGAACGCCTCTCCGGCGGCACCCGCACGCTTAAACCCTCCCCCGCCCCGCTTTCCTGTACGGGGTAGGCGCCATCCCCCGGTGGCGGCCGGCGGCGCCATGCCGCCGGACTACCACCGGAGGTTATCCTCTCCCCCCGGCGCTCCAACCGGGGGTAGGGGAAGGCTTTCCCAGTAGGGGAGGTGGCATAGCACAAGCCTGCATGGCGCATGCAGGCTGCGCCCCCCGCCCCCTTTTCTTATTAAATCCGGCGGTGCCAGTCCGCCGGACCACCATCGGAGTGGTTGCCTCCCCCCGACGCACCGGCTGGGGGCGACGCCGGCGCCAGCGGGCCGCTGCCCGACGGTGGCAGCGGCCGCCTCCCGCGGCAACCCCGTCGTTTAGCGGGGGCCGTCCGATCTCTGCGATGGAGATCGGACGGCCCCAGCTACCTTATTTCCCTCCCCCGCCTCCACTTATGTGCCCCCCACAGCGGATCCGCTGCAGATCCGCTTTGGGGACCCGAGGAGGGCGCACGGTGCAGTGCCCCCTGCCTCCCTCCTTTCCTTATCCGCACCCCAAATTGACCCCTCCCCTTGTGTGAATTTTCTGAGGTCAAATTAGGTCTTTATGGCAAAAACTTCCAACATGGGAAATGTTCCCCACTTAGAGAGGCACTACTTGTATTTTTTTGAGAATTTTCTGTGGAGTTTTACTATTTTTAAAAGCCTATTCAAGTTTTCTTTAAAGAAATTTAAGGCCCAAATAAGTTGGGAAAATTTCAAAAAAATTATAGGCTCGCTCTTAGGCTATGTTTCAACTCCTACCAAAGTTTGAAAAATTTATCAATCATTTTGCTATTTTTACAACCCTAAATAATATTTCTACGAGCAAAATAACGCCCGAAATTGGACGAAAATATTTGGGACAACTATGCGGGCTCTCGACAAGTTATTTTAACTACATAATAAAATTGTGCGAGTCGATCAAAATTAAATGGTAAGCTCGCCAATTTTGGCGAGGAATCGACTAAATTAAAAGTATCGAAATGCGCAATTGGGTCGCAATCGCGAGGTGACATTTCTAAATCAGTAATGACATGAAAAATTAAAGGGTGAACCCAAGGCACACTGAAATAAAGAATCTCATAAAATATAAGTCGACCCCGATCTATAACTAAAATAAACAAGCTCCTATGAACGGAGAAGAGACCCCGATGAACGGGGAAAGAACATAATTTCATCCTACGAACGGAGAAGAGACCCGGATGAACGGGGAAAGAACAGAATTTCCTCCTACGAACCGAGAAGAGACCCCCTATGAACGGGGAAAGAACAAAATTTCCTTCTAATAACGGAGACGACACTGAAGCCTCCTGATATGGAATGATTGGACTACTAACCCGCTTATTTATTTATATTCTCCAGTGTTGTGCTGGTCCTGCATTTACTTTCTGCAATTATTCTTTTAATACTCTAGTCTCGCACTGGTCACTTAGTTATTCTTTCTGTTCGTTCATTTCCAGTACTCCAGTCTCGCACTGGTAATTTCTTTATTTACTTTATGTTCTTTCCTTTTTGCTACTCTAGTCTCGCACTGGCAATTAATTTCCTTATTTACTTTCTGTTCTTTCTTTTCGATACTACAGTCTCGTACTGGTCCTGTTAATTCGGCCCTTGCTTTCGGCCTTCATTCGATTAAGTATTTTTATTACTCAGCCCAATAGTTTACCTTGCTCTATTTTGTGCTAACCCCGGGTCCCACGCTAGATAGCGATTATTTCTATGCTGCTATGCGATCTTAGTTGAGGATAACCAAGAGTCGAGTTCTTCCTCTAGGGTTATCCCCAAATAAGATGCCCTGCTTCCGCCGCGTCTCCCGACCATAAGTTGTGTGGCCGGTTGAGCCAAGGAAGCCGCGGTGGACCTGGAGTAGTTGTTCTTGCTTCAAATTGTTTGCAAATTACTTGCTATAAAAGTGGCAGGTCGGTCATGCTCGCAGACCGTTCGTACCGGTGTGGGAGAGATGACGACTCATGGCGATAGTGAGATGTGCACCGCGGGTTATCACCACTTCAAACCCGCTGATTTGCCTCCACTGGTCGGCTAAATCTCGGAATTGCCGGATGTCGCTCACATCCAGTTAGTACACCAAGTTGTATGGGAGAGCCTGAGCGATACGGTACGACTATGCTCAGAAGTGTCAAGACTGGTCACTGTCACCGACGGCCACATCAGGGAGGCCCGCGGGGTTCGCTACCCTGCTGGAAGAGAAGCGGTCTAAACTGTGTCGACACAGGGTTGTGTGTGTATTTAGTTTTGAATACCTGTTGTGTGAGTGAACAAGTTTGAATACCTGGCGTGTACGCAAGTTAGATTTGTTAACAATGTTATAATCTGTGCGCTCCTCACTGCTTTACTGAAAATTATGGCTGGTAGGCCCCACTAATATATATATATATCACTACTGCTAACCTTTCCCTTGCTTCAGCTATTTACTTTAAGTACTTTAGCCCGCCCCCAGGATATGGATCCGGGGAGGGAATGTGTTTCCACTTAGCTCTGTGACTAATGATTATTCTTATAACCATTCACAGGAGACGGGACAGCGCGAAGCCCCGCACTGCCGGATGACACACCGGCCCTAGAGATTGCCCCATCAGACACTCCAACCTCGCCCCCAGTCTCCCGTGACGTGAGTCCTAGAGTCTAGGGTTAAATAAGGAGTCTTTTGATGTAACTACGAGGCGTTTTGTGTAAACAGTAGGCTACGACCCCTTTTAGTTAGATATATATATATAACCTTGCCTCTTTGCTTTCTCAAATTTTGCTTCTGTTGTGTGACTCTGATGTGTGTTGTGATGATTCTTGTGCCTGACAAGGCGATCGCTTAGCGCTTGAGAGGGTGGGCCGTCGCCACCCGGGAAGCGCATGGTGGCCGTCTTGGGGAGTAAGACCCCCTCTCCCTGGACCGGGTTCAGTTTTTTTTTTTTTTTGGGGGGGGGGGGGGGGGGGGGGGGGGGGTCTTACAAATAGATCAGAGCTACCACGATCCGACCACATGGGGCAGTCCTTAGATCCTCCCTTCCCAGGTTCCGTTTCATGGTTCGGGACGAACCACGCAGCGGAAGCCTGGTGGACCCTTAGGTTTAAGGTTTAAGGATCCTAGACTGCACATTCGTACACCCACACACTTTCCGCTTCCGTTTCAGTCAGTTCTGCAAAATTCCCTTACTTTTGCAAATACTGATGTTTGTCTGTTACTTCTCCAGATACCGGAGTCCAGTAACGGGAGATCTTCCTCTACGGATCAGTACCATCCTACCACTCCACCACCAGCCCCAGCCGCTCCAGCTGCAGCCCCATTTACAGAGACTGACCTGGGATGGACGCTGACAGCCTTGCTGGCCACCTTTCAGACGGCCATCCTACGACCACCCCAGCATGCCACCGTGCCCACTGACCTTCTGACGACCTTCCGGGGGCTAAGGCCCCTATCTTCCGAGGCACCGAGTCTGCCATGCAGGCAGAGGAGTGGGTGGAGAGGGTAGAGGAGCTTCTAGTTGGTATGATGTGCCCCGTTGTGGCCGCAGTGTCCTTGGTAGTGACTTTACTAGAGGGCTATGCCCGAGACTGGTGGAGGCCAGCCAGCCGCTCCACATTTAGAGGGTGACCACTCAGCACGATCCTATGAGGAGAGTTTTCCGAGGCCTTCCTGGAGAACTTCCTCTCAGACGCTGACCGAGTTGCTCTCCAGGAGCGATTCTTGCATATCCGACAGGGAGAGAGGTCAGTGCCTGAGTACCAGCGGGAGTTTATTCACTTAGCCCGCTTCGCTGGGACTTTGGCGACTACAGATAAGGGCATAGCTACTAGTTTTTATCGGGGACTGCGAGATGACCTCCGATAGGCGTTGATCATGATCTCACAGTCGACCTACCACACGATCGCCACACACGCTGCAGCACTGGAGATGGACCAGAGGATGGTGGCCCAGCAGCAAAGAGGACATATGGATGGTCCCCGGACTCAGGGCAGAGAGAGAGGGACAGGCCCTTGTAGGCATGTCCGTGACAGGAGACAACGTCACCCCATCAGCCATACAGGCAGGCACCCCAGCCTCGACAGGCACCTCCAGCCCTAGCACCCCGACCAGCTCCAGCACCTCATCCCGCCCCATCCGCACGACGATATGTTCCCTTTGCCGGGAACTACTTCCTTTGCCAGCAGCCTGGGCACATTCGAGCTTTCTGCCCTCAGGCTATAGGTAGGCCCGACTTAGGAGCAGTGCAGGGATCCGCAGAGAGAGGACGGGGACGAGGAGGTCGTAGAGGCCGATCTGCAGGCAGGAGGGACCAGGCCAGACAGGGCAGAGCAGCACCACTTGAGGCGTACGCGTTAGATCTTCAACATGGACTTGCATCGGACGTAGTGATAGGTATATATTTTTGTTAGCGATGCTAGACCGAGATGATATGATCTAGTAGAGATATGTGATATAGCCCTTTTGTTTAGACTATGTAGTTACTCCTCCTGTATATCTGTAAAGAACATGTAATCATGGTATATGTATATATGTTATCAGGTTTACTTTCGGTAGAAGGTCATCCCACTAAAACGCTATTCGATACCGGTGTAACACCCCAAATCTGGTAGTTCCGCGAAGTAGGCGGAGTGGTAGTGCGGCACGTGAAGCAGGCTAGAATTTTCCCTGTCTGCTCTTAGCGCACGATCAGTGGCCTCATCGCGCACGACCAGTGATCGTGTGCCAGCGATCGTGCGTTAATTCAGAAGAGAATCGAGTTCTGTCTCGGACAGTGCGCACGACCATTTCCCTCTTCGCGCACGACCAGTGATCGTGCGCCAGCGATCGTGCGCTTATTCGCAAGAATTCAGAGTTCTGTCCCGGATAGTGCGCACGACCATTGCCCTCGTCGCGCACGACCACTGACCGTGCGCCTGTGATCGTGCGCCCTGTTTATTCTGTTCCGCGATTTTGAGCGGAGAAGAAGATCGGGCCGTCCAAATCTTTTGAGATCTGATCCGATGGCCAGGATTAGATGCTGGAGGCTTTTAGGGCTTATGAGAGGAGATTAATCCTCATTATTTTGAGGTGTTTCTCTCTCCTAGGCTAGAGGAAGAAGAAGGAGGCAAGGAAGAAGAAGGAAGATCCCGCCATTGACGGAGCTCCGGAGCTCCGTTTCGCGAGCCGTTTCCAGATCCGGAGAGTGCAGCCCGGTGCGGTTCTTTCCCTCCGCGTAGAATCTCGGATCCATGGCGAAGAGGAACACGTCTAGGGTAACGATTCTTCCTCCCGAACTTTGGACTTGTATTTGTCCATTTATTCCTCTTTCTTTGCTTGCACGAGGTATCTCTTTCACCAAATGGGTGAAGTGTAGGATTTCCTCAAGTCCTTCGGGACTCCGGGTAGATTGTGTCCGTCCCCGGCATATTGCATGTAGAAAATCCGGTAGTCGTGCGGATTTAGGCATTTTGTGTGAAGCCTATTCGTGGCCGTGAGCCCGAATCGGTGATGCTTGATTTGCGACGTTGCATTTAGGTTAGACCTAGAATGCGTGCCGGAGAACGACTCCGTGAACTCACCTATAGTATTGCGGGGGGTTAAGTGTAGGCGTCTTGTGAAGATCCCTACGAAAGCCCTATGCTTTGAGTTTTGGATGAAGGCAAACCTTCACCACGTTATTGATGCGGAGCGTATGTACCTCCCTTGTTGAGAATTCGCGAAGCCTAGATCCTTATGAAGGGGTTAGGTGCGTAGCGTATATTTTTGAGGAGCACTTGAAAGTGCTAAACCCTTACGGGCCGAGGTGAAGCCGTACCCGCGTCGTGCGATAGATCGCGACGATTAGAGCACGGGCAAAGCTGAACCGAACCCGTTTCCATGCAGATCGGCGAGAGGTCCCTTCCTCATGAAGGCCGTGTGATCATGGGAGAGGTCGTGGAAGGTGTCATACCTAGACCGACCAAAAGCTCTTGTTTCCCACCTAAGGTTGTGACCCTTAGGGTGGAGTGTTGTGAATTTGATGTTATGTTTAGCCTCATGCGATTTGCTTAGGCGGTTGGGGGAAACCTTCGGGTGAACCCAACCAACATCATGTGCATACCTAGGTTCCCTTCTTTTTGATGCTCAACCTAGAAGATTGATTGTGCTTGAAACCTCACCTCGTGTAGTTGCACTTTCTTTAGTTTAGTACTTGTGCTAGTATGGCTTACTTGCAGGGTAGAATCTCCGCCACCCCGGGAAAGGGGTGGGGTCGTTATAATTTGGTCAGCTGTGCTGACCGTTACTTTGGTTGCCACCGCTTGGTGGAATGTTCTTATGCAGGTGCAGGTGAGCCTAGCGGGAAGTAGCGGGCGTTGGCCCCTTTGCTGTGTTGGCCCTCGAAGGCCAGCCTTTTTCCTGCTTTCTCATGTTTTGCCGGCCTGCGTGCCGATGCATGTTTTGTTGGAGTTTTGTACATTGATTTGATGTAAGGCCCTAAGGCCGAAACTCTCATTTCTGGATTCATTCCAATGATAGTGGACATGTCTATTTGAATGGTTTAATTAAATGCTTCCGCTTACGTTTTGTACTCTCGTTAGTTGTTACTTTTCTGGTTATCACCTTTTAACTCCTAGCTAGTGTGGTTTGTATGGCGTGGGGTCCCGGCCGGACCTGCTGTTATACTTTTTGTACTGGCAGGGTGCTACAATTTGGTATCAGACTTAAGGCGTCGATCCGTAGTTTAGCGAATTCGGGACGAATTCCTTTTAAGGGGTGGTGCGCACGGGCTGTGCATTCACTTAAAACGACAAAAACTAATAAGAATGTCCACTTAGGAATGAAAAAACATACTTGTTTGCGGAACCTGAGCGTTCCATGATTGATGTTTGATATGTTTAGGGTCACTAAATTGTGCCTTGCATGATTATAGGTGACTAGAAGTGCTGCGGGGCGGTCTCAACCCCGTAACACCGCTGAAAGTAGTGGGTCGGCTGAGGTGCCAGCGACCACTCCTTCGGCTGAGATGATCAGAATGGTCGCAGAAGCAGTCTTCGCGATGATCAATGCTCAACCGCAAAGGCTTGCACAGCCTGCTACGCCTACTACTGATGCAGCCCCGGTAGTTGAACCTGCAGTGGAACCTGCGGTAGCACCAAGGGTTGATGCCCCTGTGCCAGTAGCTGCAGTGGAACCGGCGTTAGCACCGAGGGTGGAGCGTCAAGTTGCGCAAGTAGTTGCGGGGCGAGCGCGTGACCAACAATTAAAGCACTTCTTGAGCTTTAATCCTCCTACCTTCTCGGGATCTGAGTCCCCAACGGAGGCAGAAGACTGGTTGTCAAGAGTTAGAAGAACTCTGAGGGCGACGGCGACGGACGAAGCCATGATGGTCACCTTAGCCACTTTCCTTCTTGACGGAGAGGCTGTGCTGTGGTGGGAAGAGCAGGAACTGCACAAATTCGGCGATAGAGACATTACTGAAATATCAATGGCTGAGTTTTCAAAGTCGTTCCTCCAGCGGTTTATCCCCTCTGCCCAACGCATTGCGTTACAAAACCAGTTCCTGAGGTTAACTCAAGGTGATCGCTCCGTTGACGATTACTTACATGAGTTTTCCAGACTGAGTCGCTATGCGGGGGCATTGGTGGAGGATGAGGAGACGAAGACGAATAAATTCTATGAAGGGCTTCGGGACGAGTTGAGGCTGCTCCTTGCAGGCCCTATGACGTTTGGCTTCCAAGTGATGGTGCAAACCGCCAGATCTTTGGAGTTGGACATGAAGAGGGTACAAGCAAAGAGTGTTGTAAAGAAACCCGAGTTTCATGCGCCGGCCTCTCAGTCCAAGCCGGACTTCAGAAGGAACAAGCGGAAGTTCAAGCAGGCGGAACCAGCTTCTTCGAATGTTTCGGGAGCCACGACCGCGCGGACTCCTATTACGTGTTTCACCTGCGGGAAGGTGGGACACAAAGCTGCGGTGTGTCGAAGTGGTCCCCCAAAGGCGGCAAATCGAGCGGTGGATTATGCTCGGGCTGCGGAAAAGGGCAAAGCGGCAGAGTCTTCGGCCTCCCAGCACATTCCGACTCAGCCGAGAGTCTATTCGCTTGGCCAACAAGAAGCTATACGACAACCCGATGTCGTCACAGGTACGAATTAGAAGTTAGCTTTTACAGCTATGTTATGATTCTTACTGTGGTACGACTATATGTGTTATTTGTGTACAATTAGGTTTCGTCCTAATTTTCAACTATCCGGCGAGAGCTCTATTCGATACGGGTGCATCGCACTCTTTCCTGTCTGAGGACTTCGTGGTGCGAATCGGAGTGCCGTCTACCTTTGTAGAGGATAGATTGGAAGTAGTGCTACCCAATGGATCTCGAATGAGTGCGGATAGGAAGAGCCGTGTGAAGGTGCGGATCGGAAGTCGAGATTTCGACTTGGAAGCGTCGTTACTACCGTTAGCTGAATTCGATGTGATCTTCGGCATGGACTGGCTCTCGGAGCAGCGAGCATGCATAGATTGCAATACAAAGGAGATCACTCTGGGAACGAACACCGACGATGAAACCACATTCGCCGGTATGCGAGGAGCGAGCAAGACGCTGATGTCTGCTCTCCAGGTGGTTAAGGCGGTGAGAAAAGGCGCCGAGTTGTTCTTCACCTTGTTGGAGGCTTCGGAGCCAAAGCCCAAGTTGTGTGATGTCCCAGTTGTAGCGGAATACGCCGACGTGTTTCCTAACGAACTCCCTGGGGCTCCGCCTCATCGGGAGATTGATTTCTGTATCGAGTTGGTGCCAGGTGCCAAACCTGTGGCCCGCTCACCATACAGAATAGCGCCAAAGGAATTGGCAGAGTTGAAGGTCCAATTGCAAGAGCTGCTAGAGCAAGGCTACGTACGTCCAAGTTCTTCGCCTTGGAGTGCACCGGTCCTCTTTGTGAAAAAGAAGGATGGGAGCTTGCGTCTATGTATTGATTATAGAGAGCTAAACAAGTTGACCGAGAAAAACCGATATCCGATTCCTAGAATCGATGATCTTTTCGACCAACTGATGGGGTCGACGGTTTACTCCAAGCTAGACCTAAGGTCCGGCTACTATCAACTGCGAATAAGGGAATGCGACATCCCAAAGACAGCGTTCAGTACCCGCTTTGGGCACTTTGAGTTCACGGTAATGCCGTTCGGTCTATCCAACGCACCGTCGGTATTCATGGACTTGATGAATAGGACATTCCGTGAGTATTTAGATCAATTTGTGATCGTCTTCATCGACGACATTTTGGTATACTCTCAGTCGGAAGAGGAGCATGTAGGGCATCTGCACGCTGTCCTGAGCACCTTGAGGAGGAGTCAGCTATATGCCAAGTTCTCCAAGTGCGAGTTTTGGCTACCGTCAGTGGCATTCCTTGGTCATGTTGTTAGTGGCGAAGGAATTGCAGTTGATCCGTCGAAGATAGAAGCGATCCAAGCGTGGCCTTTGTTGAAAAACGTAGCGGAAGTCCGAAGTTTCTTAGGACTTGCCGGCTATTATAGGCGCTTTGTGGAAAACTTCTCGAGGATCGCACTTCCTCTCACAAAACTGACTAGAAAGGATAATAAGTTCGTTTGGTCGCCCGAGTGCGCACGAGCTTTTGAAGAGCTAAAGAGCCGTCTGACCACGGCGCCCATTCTATGCTCGCCACAAGGTACGGAAGGCTACGAAATATATAGCGACGCCTCAGGAAGTGGTTTGGGTTGTGTCCTAGTGCAGTTCGGGAAGGTAATTGCCTACGGCTCCCGGCAACTGAAGGTTCACGAGAGGAATTACCCGGTCCATGATTTGGAGCTAGCGGCCGTGGTTTTTGCCCTCAAACTTTGGAGGCACTATCTATATGGCGTGAAGATCGATATCTTTACCGACCATAAGAGCCTCAAGTACTTACTAGATCAAAGGGAGTTGAACATGCGCCAAAGGAGGTGGATGGAGTTCCTTGGGGACTACACCTTCGATATCAAATATACTCCTGGTAAAGGAAACGTAGTTGCAGACGCGTTGAGTCGTCGGGCTCCCGCACGAGCAAATTGGATTTTGATGCACGATGAGCGTCTAATCCGTGAGCTAGAAGATATGGAGATCATATGCATTGATAGGAGAACGTCTACTTCAGCATGCTTGAACTGGACGGAAGTTCACTACGACCTTGCCGACCGAGTTCGACAAGCATTGGAGTTGGACGAGAGCTTGAAACGATACAAAGCGGAAACCGTTGAAGGGTTAAACGCTGATTTCTCCTTCGAAGACGACCTTATGTGGAAGCAGGAAAGATTATGCATCCCAAACGTTGGTACTCTACGGGCGGAATTGATGTACGAGGCTCATCATACCAAGTACTCGATCCACCCGGGGAGCACTAAAATGTTTATGGATATGAAGAAACTGTTCTGGTGGCCGGGCATGAAGAAGGACATTGCCCTTTACGTGGCCAAGTGTCATACTTGCGCGTTGGTGAAAGCGGAATGTCAACGTCCCGGTGGGTTTCTGAAGTCCTTGCCGATTCCGGAATGGAAGTTTGATGATATTTCGATGGATTTCGTGCACGGATTGCCGAGATCGCAACATGGAAACGACGCCATATGGGTGATCGTGGACCGTTTGACAAAGGTATCACACTTCATTCCGAACCGGAAGGATGATTCCGTAGAGAAGCTAGCAAAGCTCTATGTGGATAGTATCGTGAGACTGCACGGTGTCCCTCGTAGCATCGTCAGTGATCGTGACGGGCGTTTCACATCGAAAGATTGGAGGCTTATCCATGAACTGTTGGGCACAAAATTGAAGTTCAGCACGGCCTTCCACCCGCAAACGGATGGACAGACCGAGAGAACCAACAGGACTATGGAGGATATGCTCCGAATGTGCGCTCTAGACTTTGGAAAGAGGTGGGAGGATCACCTCTTTATGATCGAATTCGCCTACAATAATAGCTACCAAGCCAGCATAAAGATGGCTCCTTTCGAGGCCCTCTATGGTAAGAAGTGTCGTACGCCGTTGTCTTGGGCGGAAACGGGCGATACTAAGCTATTGAAGCGAAAGGATGTTGAAGAAGCAACGTCGACGATCCGGACTATACGCGAAAGGCTATTGGTTGCCCAGGATAGGCAAGCAAAGTATTTCAACGCCAAGCATAGGAACTTAGAGTTCGCCGTCGGTGACCGGGTTTACTTGAAGATCAAACCGTTCAAAGGGGTATCGAGGATTCGACGCTTGAAAAAGCTCAGTCCGAGGTACTTAGGACCGTTCGAGATCGTGGAGCGTGTTGGTGATGCGGCTTATCGGCTTGCGCTATCTGCAGAGCTGAGCGGTCTGCACGACGTGTTCCACATTTCAGTGTTGAGGAAGGCAGTGCAAGAGCCTACTCATATCGTTGCGGTCGGCAAAGTTCCGGTCGATAGTGGGTTGTCGACGAAAGTCAAGCCTTTACGCATCGAAGATACCGAAGTAAAGCAGCTGCGGAACAAGTCCATTCGGATGGTAAAAGTCCGGTGGGATAACTGCGGCCGAGAGGAGCTCTCTTGGGAGAGAGAGCAAACGATGCTTGCGGAGTACCCCGAGCTTTTTCCCTCAGGTAAAGTATAACGGTAATTTATGCTATTACTGTTTCCTGGATTTCGGGACGAAATTCTTTTAAGGAGGGTGGAGTTGTAACACCCCAAATCTGGTAGTTCCGCGAAGTAGGCGGAGTGGTAGTGCGGCACGTGAAGCAGGCTAGAATTTTCCCTGTCTGCTCTTAGCGCACGATCAGTGGCCTCATCGCGCACGACCAGTGATCGTGTGCCAGCGATCGTGCGTTAATTCAGAAGAGAATCGAGTTCTGTCTCGGACAGTGCGCACGACCATTTCCCTCTTCGCGCACGACCAGTGATCGTGCGCCAGCGATCGTGCGCTTATTCGCAAGAATTCAGAGTTCTGTCCCGGATAGTGCGCACGACCATTGCCCTCGTCGCGCACGACCACTGACCGTGCGCCTGTGATCGTGCGCCCTGTTTATTCTGTTCCGCGATTTTGAGCGGAGAAGAAGATCGGGCCGTCCAAATCTTTTGAGATCTGATCCGATGGCCAGGATTAGATGCTGGAGGCTTTTAGGGCTTATGAGAGGAGATTAATCCTCATTATTTTGAGGTGTTTCTCTCTCCTAGGCTAGAGGAAGAAGAAGGAGGCAAGGAAGAAGAAGGAAGATCCCGCCATTGACGGAGCTCCGGAGCTCCGTTTCGCGAGCCGTTTCCAGATCCGGAGAGTGCAGCCCGGTGCGGTTCTTTCCCTCCGCGTAGAATCTCGGATCCATGGCGAAGAGGAACACGTCTAGGGTAACGATTCTTCCTCCCGAACTTTGGACTTGTATTTGTCCATTTATTCCTCTTTCTTTGCTTGCACGAGGTATCTCTTTCACCAAATGGGTGAAGTGTAGGATTTCCTCAAGTCCTTCGGGACTCCGGGTAGATTGTGTCCGTCCCCGGCATATTGCATGTAGAAAATCCGGTAGTCGTGCGGATTTAGGCATTTTGTGTGAAGCCTATTCGTGGCCGTGAGCCCGAATCGGTGATGCTTGATTTGCGACGTTGCATTTAGGTTAGACCTAGAATGCGTGCCGGAGAACGACTCCGTGAACTCACCTATAGTATTGCGGGGGGTTAAGTGTAGGCGTCTTGTGAAGATCCCTACGAAAGCCCCATGCTTTGAGTTTTGGATGAAGGCAAACCTTCACCACGTTATTGATGCGGAGCGTATGTACCTCCCTTGTTGAGAATTCGCGAAGCCTAGATCCTTATGAAGGGGTTAGGTGCGTAGCGTATATTTTTGAGGAGCACTTGAAAGTGCTAAACCCTTACGGGCCGAGGTGAAGCCGTACCCGCGTCGTGCGATAGATCGCGACGATTAGAGCACGGGCAAAGCTGAACCGAACCCGTTTCCATGCAGATCGGCGAGAGGTCCCTTCCTCATGAAGGCCGTGTGATCATGGGAGAGGTCGTGGAAGGTGTCATACCTAGACCGACCAAAAGCTCTTGTTTCCCACCTAAGGTTGTGACCCTTAGGGTGGAGTGTTGTGAATTTGATGTTATGTTTAGCCTCATGCGATTTGCTTAGGCGGTTGGGGGAAACCTTCGGGTGAACCCAACCAACATCATGTGCATACCTAGGTTCCCTTCTTTTTGATGCTCAACCTAGAAGATTGATTGTGCTTGAAACCTCACCTCGTGTAGTTGCACTTTCTTTAGTTTAGTACTTGTGCTAGTATGGCTTACTTGCAGGGTAGAATCTCCGCCACCCCGGGAAAGGGGTGGGGTCGTTATAATTTGGTCAGCTGTGCTGACCGTTACTTTGGTTGCCACCGCTTGGTGGAATGTTCTTATGCAGGTGCAGGTGAGCCTAGCGGGAAGTAGCGGGCGTTGGCCCCTTTGCTGTGTTGGCCCTCGAAGGCCAGCCTTTTTCCTGCTTTCTCATGTTTTGCCGGCCTGCGTGCCGATGCATGTTTTGTTGGAGTTTTGTACATTGATTTGATGTAAGGCCCTAAGGCCGAAACTCTCATTTCTGGATTCATTCCAATGATAGTGGACATGTCTATTTGAATGGTTTAATTAAATGCTTCCGCTTACGTTTTGTACTCTCGTTAGTTGTTACTTTTCTGGTTATCACCTTTTAACTCCTAGCTAGTGTGGTTTGTATGGCGTGGGGTCCCGGCCGGACCTGCTGTTATACTTTTTGTACTGGCAGGGTGTTACAACCGGTGCCACGCATTCCTTCGTCTCTCAGGACTTCATCGCAGACAAAGGAAACATTGTACGATCCTTTGGAATGTCAATATGAATACAGCTCCCGGATGGATCAGACATGATTTCCATAGAGAAGTGTTCTTTCCAGGCAATGCTGGGGGACATGGAATTCGAAATCTTCGCGACTATTCTAGCAATAACCGGATTCGACATCATCCTAGGAATGGACTGGCTGGTCGAGCACAATGCCCAAATCAATTGCTCAACCCGAGAGATCAACCTCCAGAACCCGAATGGGCAATCCATCACTCAGACAGGTATACCATCGGTCACCCGCATCATTCTAACGTCCGCCCGAACAGTCAAAGCAGTCCGAAGAAAAGAGGAGATGTATCTGATCTACTTTGAAATGAAGGACAAGACACAAGTACTCACCAAAGTGCCCGTAATCTGAGACTTCCCAGACGTCTTTCCCGAATCCCTTCCAGGGTTGCCTCTGCAACGAGAAGTAGACTTCCAGATTGAACTAGCCCACGGAGCTCGACCAGTATTCTGAGCACCTTATCGAATGGCCCCGAAGGAACTGGCCGAGCTCAAAATACAATTACAAGAGCTAATCGATGCAGGTTTTATTCTTTCGAGCACCACACCCTAGGGAGCCCCAGTATTGTTCGTCAAGAAGAAGGACGGATCATTACGTTTGTGCATCGATTACAAGGAACTAAACAAACTCACCATTCGAAACACCTATCCACTACCTAGGATAGATGAATTATTCGATCAATTGCAAGGCGCTTCCGTCTTCTCCAAAATGGACTTAAGGTCCGGCTATTACCAACTTCGAGTACGGGAAGAAGACATTCGCAAGACAGCCTTCAGCTCCCGCTACGGGCTTTATGAATTCATGGTGATGCTGTTTGGGTTGACCAATGCCCCGTCTGCCTTCATGGCCCTAATGAACAAAGTATTCGAACCCTTCCTGGATCACTTCATGATAGTATTCATAGACGATATACTCATCTACTCGAAGAACTAGACAGATCACTCCAGGCATCTCCAAATGGTGTTAGTCAAGTTACGGGAACACTCGCTCTTCACAAAGTTCAGTAAGTGCGAGTTCTGGATGGAGGAAGTTGGATTCCTTGGGCATACGATCAACAAGAATGGAGTAGCAGTAGACCAAGACAAGGTACAAGCAGTACGAGACTGGCCACCACTTAAATCAGCAGATATCAGGAGTTTCCTTGGTCTCGCTGGCTACTACCGCAAGTTCGTGGAAGGTTTCTCAAAGATCGTCTTACCCCTCACCACCCTTACCAAGAAAGATACGACGTTCCAATGGACACCCGAATGTGAGGCAGCCTTCGCGGAGCTAAAGAACCGGCTAACATCTGCCCCGATCTTGACACTCCCCTCAGGCACTGAGGGCTTCCAAATCTACACTGACGCGTCGCTGAAGGGATTAGGAGTCGTGCTAATGCAGCACGAAAGGGTAGTCGCCTACGCATCACGACAATTGAAGCCACACGAGTTAAACTACGCAACCCATGACCTAGAGCTGGGTGCTGTAGTGTTCGCACTAAAAGTCTGGAGGCATTACCTATACAGGATAAGATGCGAAATCTTCTCCGACCATAAGAGCCTCAAATACATCTTCACCCAGAAGGAGCTAAATCTTCGACAACGCCGGTGGTTGGAATTCTTATGCGATTATGACTTCGCCCTCCAATACCACCCCGGCAAGGCCAATAAGGTTGCAGATGACTTAAGTCGGCAACCTTCGGCGACCGACAACTGGCTAGAGATGATACCAGAAGAATTAGTCAAGTCCTTGGCAGACTTGGACATCATCCTCATCACCCGCAGAAACCCGATGGACTACCAAGCCTAACTATATTGGATGGAGATACAGTGTGATATTAGAGACAGAATACGAGAGGCGCAGAAGATCGACGCCGAAGCGGCTCCAATCATCCAGACCTTGCAACACGATGCGCAGGAAGACTACAATCTGTATGATGGCATCTTGCAGTACAAGCACCGTATATTCATCCCCTCTGTCGAAGGAATCCGGGAACAGATACTCCGCGAAGTACACCAATCGAGGTATTCGATACACCAGAATTAATAAAGATGTATACAGATTTACGAAGAATGCTATACTGGCCAGACATGAAGAAGGATGTCACCAATTATGTGGTGCACTGCCAGACCTGTCAGATGGTCAAGGCAGAATGCCGCAGTCCAGGAGGTCTACTACAACCCCTACCCATACCCGAATGGAAGTTTGAAGATATCTCCATGGACTTCGTCCATGACTTGCCCCGATCTCGTGCAGGAAACGACTCAATATGGGTAGTGGTAGATCGCCTCACAAAGGTGGCCCGTTTTATCCCAAACCGCCAAGGTGACGGTGTCGATATCTTAGCCCGACTCTTTATAGAACAAGTGGTCTAATTTCATGGGGTGCCCAAGTCGATCGTATCTGACCGCGACAGACGCTTCACTTCGAGGGAATTGAGAAGAGTCCAAGCATATCTGGGAACCAGATAGGCATTCAACACCGCGTTTCACCCTCAAACTGACGGGCAAACGGAAAGGACGAATCGAATGATGGAAGACCTCCTTCGACTATGCATAGTGGAACACAACGAACCTTGGGAACAGGTGTTGCACTTAGTAGAGTTTTCGTACAATAACAACTTCCAAGCAAGCATTAAGATGGCACCATACGAAGCCCTCTACGGAAGACGCTGCCGAACCCTGTTATCATGGGCACAGGATGAGGACCCAGAAGCTTTAGGTGTCACCTACATGGATAACACCACGACGGCTATAAGATTAATCCGAGATCGAATGCTAGAAGCACAGAGTCGCCAAGCTAAATACTACGACGCACGCCATCGATCGGTGGAATTCAATGTGGGAGATATGGTATTTCTGAAGATCAAACCAATGCATGGATCTCCCGGATAAAGAAGTAGAAAAAGTCGGATCCCCGATATCTAGGCCCGTATCAAGTTATAGAGAGAATAGGCCCTATTGCCTATAAATTGGCCCTGCCAGCTGAATTGGGAAATCTTCACGACGTATTTCACGTCTCCTCACTGAGACGTGTCCTTCGCCCACCAGAGCAACATCTTTCTACGCCACCAGCATTAGTGCAATCTGACCAATCCGTCCCACTCGAACCAGTGAAGATAGTGGATTCCAAGATCAAAGAACTGCGAAATAAGACCATCACGATGGTCAAGATCTTGTGGTCAAACTGTGGACGCGAGGAGTTTACCTGGGAACCGAAAACACTTGTTCGGGAAAAATACCCGACACTCTTTCCCCAGGTATGTCACATGAGCCCCCCTACTTTAGGCAATTTTCGGGGACGAAAATCCCTTTATTTTTATTAGATTGTAACATCCTGACTTTTATTGGGTCCCTAGACCCTAACGGACCCAATAAAAATAGACCCCAAAGGTAGGAAGTAACACGATTAGGGGATACTGTGCTAAGAAACTCTGATCTGACCTCCGTAAGTTCCGTTAGACTCGTATGTCCAATACGAGCGCAATGGAATTCGTTGCACCCCCATCCGAGGTCGTTTAAGGAAAACGACCGTTTCGAGTAGCGTAGCGCGTCACAACCACACTGTTGTGGAATAGTGACCAAACGTACTCTGATCTGACCTCCGTCAGTTCTGTTAGACTCGTATGACCAATACGAGCGCAATCAAATTCATTGCACCCCGATCCGAGATTGTTTAGGGAAAACGACCATTTCGAGTAGCGTAACGCGTCACAACCACACTATTATGGAATAATGACCAAACATACTCCGATCTGACCTCCGTCAGTTCCGTTAGACTTGTATGACCAATACGAGCGCACGGAAGTCGTTGCACCCCCGATCCAAGGTCATTTAGGGAAAACGTCCGTTTTGGGTAGCGTAGCGCGTCGCAACCACGTCATTATAAATAAGTGACCAAACGTACTCCGATTTGACTCCCGACAGTTCCGTTAGACTCGTATAGTCCGTACGAGCGTCACGAAACTCGTTGCACTCTGATCCAAGGTCATACAAAAATATGTCCATTTTAGGTTATGCAGACCGCCCCGGCACAACGTACGAAATACAAAGCACAAAAACTCGGAATCGACCTCAGTAAAACCTAATGGACCCCCAGGACCATGGGGGACCCCACCGTGAGTTGACCTTGGTCAACCCCCCTCCCCCCAAGCTCAATTTTCTTGGGAAAAGAAAAAAAGTGTGAGGGGGGGGGGGGGGGGGGGAAGGGGACTCCTTCCCCAAGGGGTGGAGGGCTGCCCATGGGTTTGCAGCCTCCTAGGGTAGTGGAGGGGAGGGGGGGGGGGGGGTGGGAGAAAATATCTCCCCCCCACCCAGCCTCCCTTCAGTCCCACATCGGGAAAAAAGGGAGGGAGGCCTCCCTCCTCCCCTATATAAAGGACCAGCCCCCCTGCCAAGCCACACCTCCCAGCCCCCTCCCCCTCCCCTGCCGGTCAGTCACCCGCTGGAGCAACCCCTGCCCGAAGCCTCCACCGCCGCCCCTCCATGGCCGCCCGACCTTCAACCTCCAGAGCCCCCCTCTCAGGTGGAACCTCCTACCTCCATCTTCCCACCTCCTTGAGGCAATCCCCCCCATCGCCGGAGCGTCGCCAGCCCCATCCCGATCCTTGCCCAAGATCGGGCGGGGGATGGCCGTGGAAGCCGCACCCCCGGCAGCGTTGGTGGCGCTGGGGGAGCAGGTCCCCACCTAGGAACCTCAGCTCCGACGAGGGAAGGTGGCTGGGCCACCGGAGAATGCCTCTCCGGTGGCACCCGCACGCTCAAACCCTCCCCCACCCCGCTTTCCTGTATGGGGTAGACGCCCTCCCCCGGTGGCGGCCGGCGGTGCCAGGCCGCCGGAATACCACTGCAGGTTAGCCCCTCCCCCCGACGCTCCAGGCGGGGAAGGGGGAAGGCTTTCCCGACAGGGGAGGTGGCGCAACACAAGTCTGCAAGGCGCAGACATGCTGCTCCCCCGCCCCCGCCCCCGCCCCCGCCCCGCCCCGCCCCGCCCCGCCCCGCCCCGCCCCCTTTTCTTATTAAATCCGGCGGTGGCCGGCGGCGCCAGGCCGCCGGACCACCACCGGAGTGGTCGCCGGCCCCCGGCGCACCGGCCGGGGGCGGTGCCGGCGCCAGCAGGCTGCTGCCCGGCGGTGGCAGCGGCCGCCTGCCGCAGCAACCCCGCCGTTTAGCGGGGGTCGTCCGATCTCCACGATGAGATCGGACGGCCCCGGCTACCTTATTTCCCGCCCCCGCCTCCACTTATGTGCCCCCCACAGCGGATCTGCTGCAGATCCTTTGTGGGGACCCGAGGAGGGCGCACGGTGCAGTGCCCCCTGCCTCCCTCCTTTCCCTATCCGCAATCCAAATTGACCCCTCCCCTTGTGTGAATTTTCTGAGGTCAAATTAGGCCTTTATGGCAAAAAATTCCAACATCAGAAATGTTCCCCACTTAGAGAGGCACCACCTGTATTTTTTGAGAATTTTCTGTGGAGTTTTACTATTTTTAAAAGCCTATTCAAGTTTTCTTTAAAGGAATTTAAGACCCAAATAAGTTGGGAAAATTTCCAAAAAATTATAGGCTCCCTCTTAGGCTATGTTTCTACTCCTACCAAAGTTTGAAAAATTATCATTCCTTTTGCTATTTTTACAACCCTAAATATGATTTCTACGAGCAAAATAACGCCCGAAATTGGACGTAAATATTTGGGACAACTATGCGGGCTCTCGACAAGTTATTTTAACTACATAATAAAATTGTGCGAGTCGATCAAAACTAAATGGTAAGCTCGCCAATTTCGGCAAGGAATCGACTAAATTAAAAGTATCGAAATGCGCAATTGGGTCGCAATCGCGATGCGACATTTCTAAATCAGTAACGACTTGAAAAATTAAAGGGTGAACCCAAGACACACCGAAATAAGGAATCTCATAAAATATAAATCGACCCCGATCTATAACTAAAATAAACAAGCTCCTATGAACGGAGAAGAGACCCCTATGAATGGGGAAAGAACAAAATTTCCTCATACGAACGGAGAAGAGACCCCTTTGAACGGGGAAAAAACAGAATTTCCTCCTACGAACGGAGAAGAAACCCCTATGAATGGGGAAAGAACAGAATTTCCTCCTAAGAACGGAGACGACACTGAAGCCTCCTGATATGGAGTGATTGGACTACTAACCCGCTTATTTATTTATATTCTCCAGTCTTGTACTGGTCCTGCATTTACTTTCTGCAATTATTCTTTTAATACTCCAGTCTCGCACTGGTCACTTAGTTATGCTTTCTGTTCGTTCATTTCCAGTACTCCAGTCTCGCACTGGTCATTTCTTTATTTACTTTCTGTTCTGAAAGTGGAGGTCAGATCTTAAGTTACTCTAGAGGGGGGGGGGGGGGGGGGGGGGGGGAGGGGTGAATAGAGTATTAAAACTTTTTGTTTAGTTTTATAGCGGAATTTAAAAATACTGAGTAAATATATATGTAATCAGTGAGAGTGAAAGATAAAGACAAGAGTAATGAAAAGCATACAGCACAAGCACACAGAAAATAAACAAGCACAGAAGACACAAGGAGCTATAGTAGTTCCCCAATAAATCTGGGTACGTCTACTCTTCTACCACCCTTGGTAGGAATCCACTAGGAGGGTTGATAAGGTGCCCAGACACCAAGTGGTTTTTGATAAGGTGTCCACACACCAATAAGCTTTTGATAAGGTGCTTAAAAACCACACAGGGATTTTTTGATAAGGTGTCTTGCCACCACTGGGTAAACTTTTTAAGGGAGTATTAACCCTATACAAGATGAGATAAAAGGTATAGAGTGTTCTTCTCTGTCAATGATCTGAGAGAAGACAAAAGGTGTTGAAGCTAAAAGCTCCCCCTATCTGTTGAGAGTTGATGACAGCTTTGAGGACAGAGCTTTCACAAACAGAATTCTTTGTAGCTGATTATCTGGAAGAAGTTAATCTTCAGATTGTTGTTGCTCTTGAAAGACTTTGTTTTACAGCAGATCTGAGAGATTGAATCTTGTTCTCAGAATAAAGAGGATGCTTCTTTGCTGAGGAAGAATGCTTCAGAAAAATATATTTTTCTTCTTCTTCTTCTTCTTAAGCTGCTGCTATTCTCTTGTTTTTCAGAAAGAATACTTGATCTCTATATCTTTTTCGATAGCTTGTTATATTTCAAATTCAAAATCTTCTGTCTATTTAAGGAATATATTTTTCTGACTTAAATCCTCCTTGGAACTAGGTAGCCACCCAAAAACGACTTTGGCAGGTCCTTTCAATTCCTTTTGTCGAGAAAGATGCCTTGGCATTAAATGTCAACGGCTATTCTTCTTCTTGGAATAGAAGGAATATAAGGATATAATAAATAAGAAAGATATCCTTACTTGGCTGCCTGAATACGTCCAAGGAGAAATAAATATATCCGTTATTCTGTTGAGTTGAGTTCAGAGAACTGACATCCACTGAGAATATAAGTCTGAACATCAGAAAGCAATTTGTCGAGCGCTGGCTAGAATTCGTCGACCGCTCCTAGTCATTTGTCGAGCGCTGGCTTAGAATTTGTCGACCGCCGCTAGTCATTTGTCGAGCGCTGGCTTAGAATTTGTCGACAGCTGCTAGTCATTTGTCGAGCGCTGGCTTAGAATTTGTCGACTGCTGCTAGTCATTTGTCGAGCGCTGGCTTAGAATTTGTCGACCGCTGGAACTGTGAGTTTCTTCAGTCTGCTGGAAGCAATTTGTCGAACGAATCTGATCATTTGTCGAACACCACTTGCCATGTGTTGAGCTTGAATTTTCCTAAGTTCTGCTAATCTAATCAGCCTAAAACTTGACCCTAAGGCTATACATTGGGGTCAATACAGATCCTAATCAACATATAGTGATCCTAGCCCAAATCAGTAATAGGGTTGTTCCAACAATCTCCCCCTATTTGGGTTAGGATACTATTTGACAAATAATTGAATAGATACAGCAGAAAGTATAATCAACAGAGCAACAATGAAATGAAATATATCTGACAGATTGAAATAGATCATCAGATAGAGAGAAAAAAAATGCTCTGAGTTTAGAAACTTTACATTCATAACCAAGCAATTTATTTAAGACCTTTTGTCCTGAGAAGATGGCTTGAATATGATTTTCCTGTTAGGGTCTTCTGATATCTGTTTGCTGATAAACAAATCTTGAGCTCCAATGATTTTCTGTTCTTTGACATGAGGGATAAATGCTTCAGGGTGCATATCAATATATTCCTCAGCATTGAATGCTTTAACTGTTTTGTATTTTTCAAGTTCTTTTCTTCTGTATTCTGACATGGTTGAGAAATTTGAGAAGTCTTTGCTTTCTGCTTTAGCCTTTTTAATCTGTGCATATGCAATTGTTTCTCTCAGTCTTGCCATCTGACAGATTGTCTCTTCTTCTGGATCTGGACAGTAATAAATATCTTCTGAATCATTTTTGTCTTGAATAACCTTTTGAGGTACTCTATCTCTGTGAAGAGATCCATCAGAAATGTGAAGTTGTATTCTGAAGATATTTGAGAAGAAGAAAAGGTTTGACTTTTGTTCGCCCTGAAGACATCTCTTGTCTTCAGCGCTCTTAGGATGAAAAGGAACTTATTTTCTTCCGTTGTGCACACGTTTTTTTTCTATTGGTGACTAGGTGGGCCACAGGGCTGAGGGGCACGACCTCCTAACCAAAGAAAGAAATGTTAAAAGATAAATTCTTTTTATATATATATATACCTATTTTCTCGCAAAATTTTCATTTGAGTGCTTGCCTGAACGTCTGTAGTTGTCCCCTGCAGGACGTGGCATCACGATGCATATTTTCCCTTACTCTGATATCGTAGCATAATTTTGGGGAAAATACGGGTTGTGACAGTTGGTATCAAAGGGAGGTTGACCGGGTTGCTGGAAATGGTCTGGTTGGCCCGGTTAACCGCCTAGTGAGAATCGTTATTCATTGTATACACTCACCGATGGGTCATCGGTAGATCTCGGCTAAAGCATGAACACTACACTCATAAGCATGAAAGAAGTATACGGGGCATATTATGTAGTATGGGATGCATAATGTGTCTGTTTATGGATCCTCATAGGTGACAACATGCGACTGTTATGTAGTATGAGATGCATAACGTAGGTCGCATGCGTGTCCATTAGATTTTCTTTTTCGTTGCATGTGATAATATGTAGTATGGGATGCATAAGATCGCATGCGTACGCCGCTCATAACATGCATTAAGGCCTTTTTCTTAGTTTGCATAGCACTGCATGCAATAACATAACATTGCATAAGCACACGTGCCAAGCTAGAGATCTACACGATGACACATGTACACACATGATTTCAAAAGTAAGATACTAAGTTTATATGCATACGGGAGAGGTGCACGAGAGGTAATGGATGGTATACCATCCGATTGTAGCGAAATATTATGTATTTACTTTTCCCTGAGAAAAAAAAGTAGTAGCAAAAGCAAGTATTTGTATGTCTTCCTTTCCTAGAGGTTTGAGTCCCGCCTTATCATGCTGTTTGTTGTTGTTTTTGCTAGATATGGTTTCTAGGCGTCGGCCTGCGAAACCTGTTCCCCAGTCTGAGGGCGAGACATCAGGTGCCCATAGTGAAGCGGTAATTGAAGAGCTGCGTCTGAATAACGAGACATTGACGCGATAATTGGTCACGATGCAGGAGCAGATGCAGGCGTTGTTAACTGCCACTCAGTGGCAGCAACCCATGGTGAGTCAGCCGGAGCCCGTCCGTCCTGCACCCCTTGTTCCCCCTGCTGCATTGCCGTCGGAGATGAACTTTATTTCCCACTTCCAGAGGCTAGGACCCCCGACTTATGATGGGAAGGCAGACTTCATGGCGCTTGATGATTGGATCTTGGCGATGGAGGAAATGTTCTTGTATTCTGGCGTGTCGGTGGACTAGAGAGTGATGGTTGCCGCCTTTCATCTAAAGGGTCTGACAAAGAGTTGGTGGATCAGGGAGAAGGAGGCGCTTGCAGAAGGCTGCTCGTGGGAGCAGTTTAAGGGGAGACTATTGAAGAAATTCCTGCCAGCAGTCGAACAGGATCGCCTGATGAATAGCTTCTTGCATTTAAAGCAAAGACAACTCACAGTAGGGGAATACGAGATTGAGTTCAGCAAGCTGAGCAGGTTCGCCTTGGATTTCATTGCCTCTGAGGAAAACCGGGTGAAGAGATTTTTGGGAGGTCTCCGTAGTGAGATCCAGCAGCTAGCCTGTGCTTACCGGTCCATGAGCTTTGCGAATGCGGTGGAAGCTGCACTGAAGGTAGAAGCGATCGAAAATGCCAAGAATAGAGGAAAGGAGTTCAGAAAAGAGAAGAGGAAAGCAGGCGATGGAGGCAGCACCGCTCTGAGTAAGAAGGGCAAGGTTGTGTGTGGTTTCTGCGGCCGTGTGGGCCATCCCTTTGAAAAATGTTTCAGGAGGCAGGGTGTGCAGGAGCAGCAGCAGCTGATGGCTCTTCAGGGTTCCCTAAAGAAGCCCCACCTTTGCACCTTTTGCAATCGGGCGGGGCATGATGCCGCCCAATGTTGGAAGAAGGACAAGGTTTGTGGATACTGCGGGAAGAGGGGCCACGACGCGACTCTGTGCCGGTTGAGGGATAAGTCGTGTTTTCAGTGCGGTCAAAGGGGACACTTGAAGTCCAAGTGCCCGCAGCTCCAGTTGGCTGGCCAGCAATTTGCGCTCCCAGCCGCGGCACCGCCACCGCCTCAGCAGCAGCAGATAGATCGAGGGAAGGTGAAGTTGAATGCAGTGACAAAGGAAGAAGCGCAGTGCTCGAACAAGGTGATCTCAGGTTCGTCCTCGTTCTCGTTGTAGTTCAACCTTGTTATGTTAATTTAGATGCTATATTGTGCCTCATCCTTGTTATGTCATGTGTCTATACTGTTTGTTAGGCGATTTAAGGTTCGAGATTGTTGGGCGCATGTTCTTTTTGACTCTGGTGCCACTCACTCTTTTGTGGCCAAGAAGTTTGTTGATCGGCATCGCTGGGCTTTGGAGCGAGTTGATGATCCGTTTTGTGTCAAGTACCCGTCCGGAGATTCGGTGGTGTCAGATCTGTGCGTGAGGTAGTGTCTGATTGTTTTGGATGGATTTTTAGGCTATGTAGACTTGAAGGTAATCGATTTGGAGGATTTTGACGTGATCTAAGGCATGGATTGGCTAGCCTATTACGACGTTGTGATCCAGTGCAGGGATAAGCGTCTGGATTTCCTGATGGATGATGGCCATCCCAGGAGCGTGTTTGGCTTCCCGCGTCAAACTTCCTCAGTCTTGTCGGTGGTTTGTGCCCAGGCCTTGGCGGAGTTTGATGGCCGTGTCTGCTTTGTTCCAGTTCTTCTTGCGGCTTGCGCATTGTCGCCTTGTGTTGAAGACATTCTTGTGGTGCGGGAGTACCCAGACGTTTTTCCCGACAACCTTCCTGGTCTTTCGCCTGAGCGAGAAGTGGAGTTTGTGTTAGATCTGGAGCCTGGTACCCGCCCTATTGCAAAGGCACCCTACCGTATGACACTACGGGAGTTGGAGGAACTGCGCACACAGTTGGATGAGTTGTTGTAGTTTGGCTTTATTAGGCCGAGTTCGTCGCCATGGGGTGCGCCGGTTTTGTTCGTGAAAAAGAAGGATGGGACGATGAGGCCGTGCATCGATTATAGGGAGCTGAACAAGGTTACGATAAAAAACAGGTATCCGTTGCCGCAGATTGATGATTTGTTCGACCAGTTGCAGGGAAGCTGTGTGTTTTTGAAGATTGACCTTCGGTCTGGTTACCATCAGTTGAGGATTCGCGACTCAGATGTTCCGCGAACTGCTTTCTGGACACGCTATGGGCATTTTGAGTTCCTGGTGATGTCTTTTGGGCTGACGAATGTGCCATCTTCTTTTATGGATTTGATGAACAGGGTATTTCGAGATTATCTGGACCAGTTTGTGGTGGTTTTTATTGATGATGTGCTGGTCTACTCTTCGAGTGAAGAGGAGCATGCTCGGCTTTTGCGTCAGGTGATGTCTACTTTAAGAGCACGCAAGCTGTATGCCAAGCTGAGCAAATGCGAGTTCTGGCTTTCGCAAGTCTCCTTCTTGGGTCACGTGGTGAGCAAGGGTGGCATCTCTGTGGACCCAGCAAAGGTCGCTGCTATTTTGGATTGGAAGAGACCGGCAATGCCTAAGGAAATCCGGAGTTTCTTGGGTATGGCAGGCTATTATCGAAGATTTGTGGAAGGATTCTCAGGTATTTCCGCGCCTCTGACTAGGTTGACGCGGAAGGGGGCAGCTTTTGATTGGAGCATGCAGTGCGAGGAGGCCTTCCAGGAGTTAAAGAAAAGACTGTGTTCCGCCCAGGTTTTGGCTCTCCCTGTTGAGGGAGTGGAGTTTCAGGTTTATGTTGATGCTTCACGGATAGGCCTTGGGTGCATCCTCATGCAAGAGGGCAAGGTCATTGCGTATGGGTCGAGGCGTTAAAGGTTCATGAGAGGAACTACCCGACGCATGATTTAGAGTTTGTTGCGGTGATTTATGCCCTGAAGCTGTGGAGGCATCTCTTGTATGGGGTGGTGTGCAAGATCTATTCATACCACAAGTGCTTGATTTATGTGTTTTCTCAACGGGAACTGAACTTGCGCCAGCGTCAGTGGATGGAGTACGTGGCAGATTATAATGTGGAGATCCTGTATCACTCAGGTAAGGCAAATGTTGTGGCGGATGCCCTAAGCAGGAAGTCGGCTTCTATTTTTGGACTCTCCGTGCAGTCTCTGGTTGAGGAGTTTCTTTTGATGAGTATTGCGGTGAAGCCCAGGGATGGACCGTCTTGTATGGAAGTTAAAGAACCTTCCTGGATTACTCTGGCGAAGTCGCACCAGAAGGATGATCTGGATTTGCAGCACCTCCGAAGCAGAACAGAGAGAGGTGAGTTGCCGGATTTCTCGATCGATATTGAGGGTACCTTGAGGTACCGTGGCAGGCTTTGCATACCCACTGTGGAGGAGATTCGAGCAAAGATTTGTGAGGAGGCTCACGACTCCAGCCAATCTTATCATCCTGGCTCTATGAAGATGTATCACGATTTGAAGCAGATCGTGTGGTGGTCAGGCATGAAGGGCGATATTGCAAGGTTTGTATCGCAGTGTTTTACCTGTCAGCGTATCAAGGCGGATCATAGGAGACCCGGGGGCAAGTTGACACCATTGGATATTCCTTTGTGGAAATGGTAGAGTATCTCCATGGACTTTATTACTGGTCTACTGAGATCCCCACTGGGCCATGATGCAGTGTGGGTCATCGTGGACAGGTTGACTGTGCTCATTTTGTGCCGTACAAGACTGGTTATTCTATGGAGAAGATTGCGTCTCTGTATGTGCAGGAGGTCATTAGACTGCATGGAGTGCCCGCGAGCATAGTGTCCGATCATGATTCCAGGTACACTTCCCGTTTTTGGCAGAGTCTGCAAGGGGCTTTGGGCACAGATCTCAGCTTCTACAGCCTATCACCCGCAGACGAATGGGAAGACGAAGAGGGTAAATCAGATCGTGGAGGATATGATCCGGTGTTACATTTTGGAGCATGGAGGAGCTTGGGATGAACGCCTTGGGCTCATGTAGTTTGCATACAATAATAGTTATTAGGAGAGCTTGCAGATGGCTCCTTTTGAGGCTCTGTATGGGAGGCGATGTCGGACTCCCCTGTTTTGGGCTGAAGTGGGCGAGAAGCCAGTTTTGGGTCCGGAGGCTTTGGAAGAGATGAGCGTTGCTGTGACGCAGATCCGTGAAAAGCTCCGGGTAGCTTAGGAGCGCTATGAGAAGTACGCCAATCGGCGTAGGAGTGATTTGGAATTTGCGGTGGGGGACATGGTGTTCCTGAAGGTGTCCCCGATGGCAGGTGTTAAAAGGTTTGGGAAGAGCCATAAGCTGGACCCCAGGTTTGTAGGGCCGTTTGAGATTGTCGAGCGCATCGGAGTTTCTGCTTACAGGTTATCGTTACCTGCCTCCTTCCTGGGTGTGCATGACGTATTTCATGTGAGCCAATTGCGGAAGTGCATCCTCAGTGATCGCCATGTTCTGGATTCCGTGCCAGTGCTGCAGCCCAATCTATCCTTCGTGGAGCAACCTGTTCGTATCTTGGAGAAGCAAGATCTGGTGTTGCGGAGGAAGTCTATCCCTATGTTGAAGGTCCTTTGGGGTAATCAGGATGTTCGGGGAGCGACCTGGGAGCTAGAGTCAGCAATGAAGGAGACCTATCCTCATCTCTTCGGCTAGTATCCCTGGTAAGTCTTCGTCTCTTATTTTTCTTTTGTTTTCCTTGTTCGGTATCGTTGTTGCAAAGTTTCGGGGCGAAACTTTTTGTTAGGAGGGGTGGTTTTAATGCCCCAGAACATCCTTATAATCTTCTAAGTGGGGTCATGGTAATATTAATGGTTTAAATACGAATTTATCGTTGTGTAGTGTAAATATGAGAGGGGCGTTACTGTTTCGAAAGCGTTGTCATCGTCGTCCGGCGAATTATTTCTAGTTGGGGCGTAAAGGCGGATATACGTATACATAGGTAATTAAGCATACACAAAACCCTTTTTTTTCTTTGGATATGATCATACTAATATAAATGTACACGAATACATGTGTTCCTTTGGGTATGCATGCTTGATGTTTTTAGGGGTAGAATTTTGTGTAGGATGCTACAATTATACCAATATATATATATTTATATATATATAATTTACTTATGTAAAATTATATACCTATAATGTATATTATGTATGCATGCATTATACACTTATATGATGCATTGTTTTGGGGATATATATATATATATATATATATATATATATTAGTGTTGTATGAGGAGGGATTTAATGTTTATAAGTCAAGGAAATCATCCCTGGGAGCGGCAGCCTTCACTCTTGGTTTTTTTCCTTTTTCCCGTGCAAGCCTGGAGC
This sequence comes from Dactylorhiza incarnata, assembly GCA_033032865.1. NCBI lineage: Eukaryota > Viridiplantae > Streptophyta > Magnoliopsida > Asparagales > Orchidaceae > Dactylorhiza > Dactylorhiza incarnata. The sequence continues at coordinate 3,101,222 of JAWHQI010000224.1, forward strand.
GCTGCGAGGGTTTCGCCGGAGTCGCCGAAAATCGAAGGGGGAGGCCGTCGGAGGGGTTTTGGGAGGTTGCCGCCCTGTTTTCGTCGCCGGGGCTGGGCTACCAGTCGTCCCTCGTCAAACTGCTGCGTTTTGGCGAGTCGCCGGTTAATTCGAGGCAAGAAAACCCTTTCCCTCCTCTTTCCCCTCCCCTCTTTCCTTCTGTTTAACTGAAATTGGTGGTATGGGGTAGGCAGCCCCTTCCTGATGCTTGGTATTACCTAGATTATGCTGGAAACTTTCTTCTTCCTGATGCTTGGTATTACCTAGATTATGCTGGAAACTTTCTTCTTCCTGATGCTTGGTATTACCTAATTATGCTGGAAATTTTCTCCTTCCTGATGCTTGGTATTATCTAGATTATGCTGGAAATTTTGCCTTTCCTGATGCTTGGCTCTACCTAGTTTTATGCTGAAATTTTTCCTGGATTCCCGTGGTTATACCGGCTGGATTTTCTTGGGTATTATGCTGAAAATTTTCTGGACCCTTTTTCTTGGTTATACCTGCTAGTTGGTTACTCTTGCTTTTCCTAATCGTAAGCAGTGGTTAACCTTGCCTTTCATTTAGAAATCGGGATGGATAAGCATGCATACCTCTATGCTTATATTGTGCATTTCCTTAGGGGCTTGGATGGCTAAATTATGCATATTTGTGCAAATTCTGCGTGATTCAATAGCAAAAAGTCTGGTTGGTTTTGCTGATCTGCACCCTTCACTAGTTAAAGTGAGATATTTCACTTTTAATTGCATGCGATTGGCTTGTTAAATTCTTCCTATTTCTCTTATAACGAGCTAAAAGTATGGTTATTTTCTTTTGTTAACTGAATTTCCCTGAATCGCGCCCCTTTAAATTCTTGGCGGTACTGGGAACCAAATCCTAAATTCCCTGGAAATTTAGCTTCCTAATTCCTGTCGAGCTGGGGGAACTAGATGCTAAATTTCTTGGGAATTTCTCTTGTTAGTTCCCGAAGTTTTGGCAAAGTTATTAATTGTTAAACTTGGAGGTTATATAGATGTATTTCGGTTTCGAGACTTTATAACTGCTTCAAATCATTGGCCGCTTCGCTCTATAGTTAAGTGAACAAAAGCTATTATATGGCTTTTTACTTAAAGTGCAAATGCTAAAGTTTATTTCCCTGTATCAAATATAAGATCTTTCTTGAGAGTCAAACCAAGCTTGTTGTGGATGAGTTCATGTTGGAGATTGGCTTTGGACTGGAGAGTGAGTAGACGTATGGGCCCTCACCACAGCGGCTTTGGACTGGAGAGTGAGTGGACGTATGGGCCCTCATCACAGTGGTTCTGGATTGGAGCGTGAGTGGACGTATGGGCCCTCACAACAGTGGTTTTGGACTGGAGAGTGGGTGGACGCATGGGCCCTCACCCCAATGGTTTTAGACTGGAGTGTGGACGGATATTGAGACTCCCACCACAGTTCTTTTAACTTATTATGCAGCGGCTTGGTTTGACTTTCTTTACTCCTGGTTACTTGATGCCCTGGGTTGGCTATTCAGCATTTCTCTTATGTTATAGTTTTCTTTCCTTTCTTGCTGGTTTTCTTGCACCCTTTGGGCTGAGGCATTCTTTTCTTATGAATTCCTCAGGTTCAGGTTCTTAGCTGTCGCAGCAGTTAGAGCGGGGTTGTTCAGTTCCCCCGTCGAGGCCTTTCCTCCCTCGTAGGTAAGGATGCAGTTCTTTTATTTTGTTAGTTGTAGCCCTCTTTTGGAGTGTATGTTTTCTTTCCTGCGGGTTCGTGTCAGCTGTTGGAGACCGTATGGCTTTTTGCTCAGATTACTTGCTTATGCTGCTACTTGTAATTCTTTTTCCTATTTTGGTTTAGTATACCGGTACTCTCTGGGAAATGTATTATTTTTGGTATACGTGAAACTCATTAAGCAAATTAATTTTTATAGCATGCCTTGCTTTACTAATTATTATGTATCACCTATTTGCAAATAGTGTAGACATTTTTTTTCTTAAAATATACTAAATTTAGACTTTTGTTCGCCCTGAAGACATCTCTTGTCTTCAGCGCTCTTAGAATGAAAAGGACCTTATTTTCTTCCGTTGTGCATGCGTTTTTTCTTTCTATTGGTGGCTAGGTGGGCCACAGGGCCGAGGGGCACGACCTCCTAACCAAAGAAAGAAATGTTAAAAGATAAATTCTTTTTTTATATATACCTCTTTTCTCGCAAAATGTTTGTTTGAGTGCTTGCCTGAACGTCTGTAGTTGTCCCCTGCAGGACGTGTCATCACGACGCGTATTTTCCCTTACTCTGATATCGTAGCATAATTTCGGGGAAAATACGGGTTGTGACCATGATTCCCTTTTCAGATCCACCAAAGATGAATTTAGGTCCATTCTTCACAGCTGTGTAGTCCTATAGAAGACTTCTGGTTCCTGTCATGTGCCTTGAGCACCCACTGTCCAAGTACCATATTTGTTTAAGACTGGTACTTGAATTAACTTGCAAGAAGGAATTTAGTTACCCTTAGGAGCCCAACTAATTTTGGGACCTAGGTCCTTGTTAGCATGATAAGATGATCTCACACCTGCTGACCCTTTGCAGGATGAGAGGACCCAGCGCAACCAACTACACCAAAAGCCCGGACTGTTGGTGAAGGCGCAACTTGATCTTTATATCAATGGAAGGGCGCTACAGGTCAAGTGAGGAGACGCTGGACCCAACAATCCCCCCCCCCCCCCCCCCCAGCGTCCAGCACGACCCGCAATTCAGAGGTGCTCCACATGGCCCGCAGGCTCAGAGGTGGCTTGACACATGGCTGCGGCCGCCTGACCCACCGGGACCCACACAGGTAGAGAGAATTTCAGGAATTATCAGCGCCCCCTCCGGTCTCGAACCCGCAACCTGCTTTGATACCAATTGAGAGGACCCAGCGCAACCAACTACACCAAAAGCCCGGACTATTGGTGAAGGCGCAACTTGATCTTTATATCAACGGAAGGGCGCTACGGGTCAAGTGAGGAGACGCTGGACCCAACACAGGAAGGCTCTTCTTTGCACTTGGTACATTGGGATTGTGCCAATAGTCTATGACAAAGTGTCCCACCATACCACAGTACCAACATTCATGAATGTTGTATCTCCTCTTCTGAACATATATTTAGGAAAGAGCATTAATATGCTTGTGTTCAGGAGGGGAGATAACAACATTTTTCTTGTTCTTTTCAGCAATGATTTGGCTGAATGATAATCTGTGGACAGTCTTATCAGCCTTTATCTTAATGGCATCAGCTTGCTTTGTCTTGGGAGCTAGGCAAGATTGGATGGTATCAGTCACTAAGCAGTAAGGCTTGTCTACAGATTTGACAACTGTCATATTCTTTGCTTGAATGAACTTGGAAGTGCTAGCTTCCTTACTCTTGGACGATGGAACTGAAGTACCAAATACAAATGGTCCAGGTAGGGCCATTTGAATTTCTTCATGGGGAGCCTTCATAGCACTCATTCCCATGCCCTTTCTTCCACTATGGGAAGGAGTGTTTTCCTTCCTATAGGAGCTTCCATTCTTCCAGTGACCATACATACTGTCACTGTCATACCTGTTAGAGGGAAATAATACCTTTTGAAAGGTGGTATGAGGCTTAGCCTTATCCTTGCTCTTTTCTCCACTCCCTTTTCCTACTTCCATTTTATTGAACCCTAATCCTCTTCTATTGGTTTGAGAGGAAAAAGTGTCAATAATGGGAAGCACAGATTTGGGCTAGGAGAATTGAGCCATAAGGCTCTTTTCTTTGAGAAGCTTCTCCTCAAGGTCCTTGATGACCTTGTTCTTTTGGGATATGGTGCTCAATTGAACAATTGTTATCCCCTTAAGATGGCTTATTTCTCTACACATCTGAGCCACCATGGTACGTGACCTAGTGCACTCTTTCTCAGCCAACTTGAGGGAAGCAATTTCTTGGGCTTGCCTCTTGGCCAGCTTCTTGCTCTTTTTCAGAGCTTCCAAGAGAGCACCATACCCATTAATCAATTGATTGACATCTTCCTCAGATTCTGAATCACATCCACCATTTGATGAAGGTGCTTCAGATTCTGGGCTTGTCTCATAATCAGAAGAAGAGATGGAATGAATCAGTACCTGTTCACTGTCAAAATTGTTCTGACTTTCTTCTTCATCAGTTAAGGCCATCAGTCCTAGCTGATCTTTGTCCTCTTCATACTCCTCAATGTTACTATCTGAATGTGACAGAGGGGCCCTGATTCCAACCTTGGCAGCAGGAAAACTTCATCCTTTTCTGATGCAAACAACCCAATGTAGACTTCCTCTTCATCATCTGAAGTTGAGGATTCAGATTCACTCCACCTTTTACCTTTCTTTGCTAGGAAAGATTTTTCACCCTTCCTATCCTTTTGGTGATAGTGTTTTTTATCACCTTTCTCCTTCCTCTTGGCTGGACAGTCAGCAATGACATGTCTAGGCTTGCTGCAATAATAAGATATGATATTATTTGAAACATGTTCACCAGGTTTAGATTCATACCTGTCACCCTTGGTGTGCTGTCTTTCAGATTTGCTGTGGTCCTTCTTGGAATGTGAGGAGTATGGCTTATTCTTCCACTGCTTCCTCCTCCTCATCTTCTTGAACTGCCTTGAGAAGGCAACAAACTCCTCATCAGATGAAGAGCTGTCTGAATTGCTGTTCTCAGACTTTTCAGATTCAGCACTCCTTCTTGGAGCGGACAACAATCTAGCTTTGCTCTTCTTGGAGCTGTTAGCTTTGAGAGCAACAACTCTCTCTCTTGCACAAGCCCTAGTGGAAGTGTCCTCTTTCTTTCTTGCAGACAGCTGCATCTCATAAGCGAGCAACTTCCCAAACAACCCAGCTTGGCCACTTCCCTGATGGCACATATCTTTGTGTCCCAGTCTCTAGTTAGAGATCATAGGAACTTGTCATTAAGCTCATAGTCACTAAATACTCTTTCATAGGTTCTTAGTTCATTAACTATTCTGAAGAACCTTTCATAACAGATGGAAATGCTTTCCTGGCTCAGCTGCCTGAAAGCTTCATACTCTTATTGATGAGTGATTTTCTATCATCCCTCACCTCAGCTGTCCCTTCCATATACCCCACTAGTGTATCCCACATTTCCTTGGCTGTTGTGCTGTGCACCAAGTTTTGAATGGTGGAGTAATCAATTGCATTAACAATGATATTTTGGGCTCTTCTGTCCATTATAAATAATGCAAGTGCATCCTTGGTTAAGTCATTAAAAGCCTTGACCACTCTCCTAGTTGGATCTATTGTACAACCCTATATTCGCCGAGTGGGTCCCTGGGGCCTAGGGTGTCTTTAGGCCCGATATTTTTTAAGCACTGCCCCAGGCTAGTAGGAGGGGCAGGAGAGTTTCTGGGCGTACCCGGTAAGGGGGGGGGGGGGGAGCGGTGGAGGTGGGCGGCCTCCCGCTCGCCCAGCCCCATAAGGGGGCGAGCTGGAGAGGCAGGTGGCCTTCCGGGCTCGCCCCGCCCCAGCAGGGGGCGAGCCGGAGAGGCGGGTGGCCTCCCGGGCTCGCCCTGCCCCAGCAGGGGGCGAGCCGGAGAGGCGGGTGGCCTCCCAGGCTCGCCCCGCCCCAGCAGGGGGCGAGCCGGAGAGGCGGGTGCCCTTCTGGGCTCACCCCGCCCCAGCAGGGGGGAGCCGGAGAAGCGAGTGGCCTCGCGAGCTCGCCCCGCCCCAGTAGGGGGCGAGTCGGAGAGGCGGGGGGCCTCCCGAGCATGCCCCGCCGCCTCCCAGGCTCGCCCCGCCCCAGCAGGGGGCGAGCCGGAGAGGCGGGTGGCCTCCCAGGCTTGCCCCGCCCCAGCAGGGGGCGAGCCGGAGAGGCGGGTGGCCTCCCGAGCTCGCCCCGCCCCAGCAGGGGGCGAGCCGAGGAGGCGGGTGGCCTCCCGGGCTCGCCCCGCCCCAGCAAGGGGGCGAGCCGGAGAGGCGGCGGCCTCCCGCTCGCCCAACCCAGTGAGGGGGGCGAGCAAGGGAGGCGTCCATCCCCCTCTCGTCCAGCCCCAAGAATAGGGGTGGTCTGCGTTTAGTGTCTCGGAATGGCGGGATTTGGCTATTGGCTGGCCAAACCTGGGGGTATTTTCGTAATCTCGTAGGCCGGAATTTGGCTATTGGCAGACCAAGTGCAAAAATCTATAAATAGGACCAATGGGGCACCATTTGAGGGGGACTTCTTTTTTGGCTACTCTCTCCCCAAGTTTCTCTGGTGGGTGAAGAGAGCCTCCAAAGGTGCCCAAACTTAACATTGGCTTGGGAGGGGAAGTGCTCTAAGATCTTTCGGGTGTGTGGTGGGACCTCCTCGCTGAGTCATTGGTCTTGTTCCTAGTTCCATCTGCTTTTAGTCTAGCGCTCCCCCTTGAGAAAAGTAAGTGTGAGGTCACCCCCTCTTTTGGGGACCCCGAACTCCACAGAGACCAAGTATTGGTTTCAACATTTATGGTGCGGTGAGCGTGGAGAGTGACCAACATGGAAAATCTCAAGCTGAGCTCTATGGATGGAGGTGGAGGAGGTGGATCCGACCCAGGCCACTCGGAGTCGCTGGTGGCTGTGGTGACGATGAAAATGTTTGAAGACTTCAAGCGGGAGGTCCTGCAGACCTTGCAGCTAGCTTTCGCCACGAGAGACGAATGCGAGGAAGGAGTCAGTCTGGAGGTCCTACCCCAGCAGATGGGCGAGAGCACTCCCGACCAGCAATCCAGGAAGAAGGTGCCGTCGGAGGCGAGTGGGGAGGCATCCGGCCCCAACTCAACCGGTCTCCAAAGAGGGGGCGAGTGGGGAGGAGGCTTTCCCCCACTCGCCCAGCCCCAAGGGGGGCAAGTGGGGAGGCAGCCTGCCCCCACTCACCCAGCCCCAAGGGGGCGAGTGGGGAGGCGGCCTGCCCCCACTCGCCCAACCCCAAAGGGGGGCGAGCGGGGAGGCATCCGACCCCCACTTGCCCCGCCCCAATGGGGTCCAGCATAGGTGAGTGTGCGAGACCTCCCCGGACAATAGCTGTTCAATGGCCCGACGAATGCAGAGGTCTGTGAGCTGACTCTGCGAGAGCAAACCACTCACCCAGCAGGAAGCAGGGAGGGAAGTCCCTTCTATGAGTTGATCCTCTCGGCCCTGGTTCCAGGCGGTTCAGAGGGCCAGAGATGTCTTACTACTCTGGCAAGGATGACCCAGTCCTGCACTTGCAGTGGTTCGAGGACATGGTCTCAGTCAGGCCTATATCAGATGCCTTCCAGTGCTGGCTCTTTTCCACCACTCTAAAGGAGAAGGCAAGGGATTGGTTCCACCAGCTTCCCGTGGGGTGAATATATGCCTTCGAGGATCTACGCCTAGGTTTCCTATTGCGCTTCTCGACGTCGAAGAAGAGGAAGAAGGATGCCGAGGCACTCTTCAAGATTAAGCAAGAGCCAAGGGAGTCGCTGACTCGTTATGTGGATAGGTTCAAGGAAGAGGTCCTGCAAGTCCAAGAGGGGTCTGAGTTCACCCTACAGGTCGCCTTCATAGTGGGGCTGCGGGAGGGGTTCTTCAAGATGAGCTTGAAGCGAAAGACTCCCCTATCCTTCGAAGAATTGATGGAAAGGGCGGCAGTAGAAATTAAGGGAGAGGAGGCCAACCCAGAGTTTGCAAAAAGGTTGGCCAAGCTGTGTGAGTCGGAGGCAAGGAGGCAGAGAGGGGAGATGGAGGATCCCGAAAGAAAGTTTGACCGAGGAGAGGGCAGCTTCCAGTGGGAGAGACCAGACCCCCCAAGGTGGAGGCAAGGACCGAAGGAACCCCTCCCACCACCTCAGCAAACCATGGCGATTGGCGGGGGAAGAAGGAGGAGAGCCTGAAAAGAAGAAAGGAGAGGAAGAGGAGGAGATAAGGTGGCGTTACTCTACTATGACTTCCACGAGGAGGAAGGTCGCACGACGTCCGCCTGCCCCGAGTTTTTGGAAATTAAAGAGGCAAGGGGTCCGATGCAGCAAAGACAACAACCGGAGGGGACCGAGGAGGACCATGCCTGAGAGTAGGGGACCAATTTCTCGTTTCCATACTTAGTTTTTTCTTTAAGTCCAAGTAATACGACGGTTAACTTCCATACTTAGTTTTTTCTTGCATGTAATATGGTAACTAATGTGATGAAAAGTTTCCCAGGTACGTAGCCCCGATGCTGGCCCGCTGACCAGGCTCCTATCAAGCTGGTAGGGCCCGGAACCGCTCGGTGGCCGGAGATTTTCAAAGTACTTAGCCCCGATGCTGGCCCGCTGACCAGGCTCCCACCAAGCTGGCAGGGCCGGGAACCGCTTGGTGGCTGGAGGTTTTCAATGTACTTAGCCCCGATGCTGGCCCACTGACTAGGCTCCCACCAAGCTGGCAAGGCCGGGAACCGCTCAGTGGCTGGAGGTTTTCAAAGTTCTTAGCCCCGATGCTGGCTCGCTGACCAGGCTCACCAAGCTGGCAAGGCCGGGAACCGCTCGGTGGCTGGAGGTTTTCAAAGTACTTAGCCCCGATACTGGCCCGCTGACAAGGCTCCTACCAAGCTGGCAGGGCTGGGAACCGCTCGGTGGCCGGAGATTTTCAAAGTACTTAGCCCCGATGCTGGCCCGTTGACCAGGCTCCCATCAAGCTGGCAGGGCCGGGAACCGCTCGGTGGCCGGGGGTTTTCAAAGTACTTATCCCCGATGCTGGCCTGCTGAACAGGCTCCCACCAAGCTGGCAGGGCCGGGAACCGCTCGGTGGCCGGAGGTTTTCAAAGTACTTAGCCTCGATGCTGGCCCGCTGACCAGGCTCCCTCCAAGCTGGCAGGGCTGGGAACCGCTTAGTTGCTGGAGGTTTTCAAAGTACTTAGCCCCAATGCTGGCCCACTGACCAGGCTCCCACTAAGCTGGCATGGCCGAGAACCGCTCAGTGGCCAGAGGTTTTCAAAGTACTTAGCCCCGATGCTGGCCCCCTGACCAGGCTCCCACCAAGATGCCAGGGCCGCGAACCTCTCGGTGGCCGGAGGTTTTCAAAGTACTTAGCCCCGATGCTGACCCACTGACTAGGCTCCCACCAAGCTGGCAGGGCCGGGAACTGCTCGATGGCCGAAGGTTTACAAGGTAGTTAGCTGGCCCACTGACCAGGCTCCCACCAAGCTGACAGGGCCGGGAACCGCTCAGTGGCCGGAGGTTTTCAAAGTACTTAGCCCCGATGCTAGCCCGCTAACCAGGCTCCCACCAAGCTGGCAGGGATTGGAACCGCTCGGTGTCGGAGGTTTTCAAAGTACTTATCCCCGATGCTGGCCCACTGACCAGGCTCCCACCAAGCTGGCAGGGTCGTGAACCGCTCGGTAGCCGGAGTTTTTCAAAGTACTTAGCCCCGATACTGGCCCGCTGACCAGGCTCCCACCAAGCTGGCAGGGCCGGGAACTGCTCGGTGGTTGGAGGTTTTCAAAGTACTTAGCCCCAAGATGGCTTCGCTAGCTGGACTCTCACTAGCCGGCAGGGTAGGATGGCCTCTCGGGGAGGCTAGGTGGTTTTTCCCCTGAGATGGCTCCGCTAGCCGGCATGGCAGGATGGCCTCTCGGGGAGGCTAAGTGGTTTTCCCCCGAGATGGATCCGCTAGCCGGGCTCTCACTAGCCGGTAGGGTAGGATGGCCTCTCGAGGAGGCTAAGTGGTTTTTCCCCTGAGATGGTTCCGCTAGCTTGGCTCTCACTAGTCGGTAGGGTAGGATGACCTCTCGAGGAGGCTAAGTGGTTTTTCCCCCGAGATGGCTCCGCTAGCCGGGCTCTCATTAGCCGGTAGGGTAGGATGGCCTCTCAGGGAGGCTAGGTTGTTTTTCCCCCGAGATGACTCCGCTAACCGGGCTCTCACTAGCCGGCAGGGTAGGATAGCCTCTCGGGGAGGCTAAGTGGTTTTCTCTTGAGATGGCTCCGCTGGCTGGCTCTCACTAGCCGGCAGGGTAGGATGGCCTCTCGGGGAGACTAATTGGGTTTTCCCCTGAGATGGCTCCGCTAGCCGGGCTGTCACTAGCCGGCAGGGTAGGATGGCCTCTCGGGGAGGCAAGGTGGTTTTTCCACCGAGTTGGCTCCACTAGCCGGACTCTCACTAGCCGGCAGGGTAGGATGACCTCTCGGGGAGGCTAAGTAACTTTTCCCCCGAGATGGCTCTGCTAGCCGGTCTCTCACTAGCCGGCAGGGTAAGACGGCCTCTCGGGCAGGCTAAGTGACTTTTCCCCCGAGATGGCTCCGCTAGCCGGGCCCTCAATGGCCGGCAGGGCTGGATTGGCATCTCTGGGAGGCTTAAGTAAATTTCCACTGGGACGACGTGGAGTCTTCTCAATTTCACTCAGTGCCACTCGCCGAATATGTAGGGTTGGACTTTTCTTTCCGAGCGTGTAACCCGCTCGAAAAGAGCGGGGATTGTGTACAACCTTGTATTCGCCAAGTGGGTCCCCGGGGCCCAGGGTGTCTTTAGGCCCAGTATTTTTTAAGCACTGCCCCAGGTTAGTAGGAGGGGTAGGAGAGTTTCTGGGCATACCTGGTAGGGGCGGCGGGAGCGGTGGAGGCGGGCGGCCTCCCGCTCGCCCAGCCCCATAAGGGGGCAAGCCGGAGAGGCGGGTGGCCTCCCGGGCTCGCCCCGCCCCAGCAGGGGGTGAGCCGGAGAGGCGGGTGGCCTCCCGGGCTCGCCCTGCCCCAGCAGGGGGCGAGCCAGAGAGGCGGGTGGCCTCCCGAGTTCGCCCCGCCCCAGCAGGGGGCGAGCCGGAGAGGCGCGTGGCCTATTGGGCTCGCCCCGCCCCAGCAGGGGGCGAGTCGGAGAGGCGGGTGGCCTCCCGGGCTCGCCCCGCCCCAGCAAGGGGTGAGCCGGAGAGGCGAGTGGGCTCCCGGGCTCGCTCCGCCCCAGTAGGGGGCGAGCCGGAGAGGCAGGGGGCCTCACGGGCTCGCCCAGCCCCAGCAGGAGGCGAGCCGAAGAGGCGGGTGGCCTCCCGGGCTCGCCCTGCCCCAGCAGGGGGCAAGCCGGAGAGGAGGGTGGCCTCCCGAGCTCGCCCCGCCCCAGCAGTTGGCGATCTGGAGAGGCGGGTGGCCTCCCGGGCTCGCCCCGCCCCAGCAAGGGGGCGAGCCGGAGAGGCGGGCGTCCTCCCGCTCGCCCAGCCTAGTGAGGGGGGCGAGCAAGGGAGGCGGCCTGCCCCCTCTCGTCCAGCCACAAGAATAGGGGGCAGGCTGCATTTAGCATCTCAGAATGGCGGGATCTCGCTAGTGGTAGGCCAAACCTGGGGGTATTTTCGTAATCTCGTAGGCCAGAATTTGGATATTGGCAGACCAAGTCCAAAATCTATAAATAGGATCAAGTGGGCACCATTTGAGGGGGACTTCTTTTTTGGCTACTCTCTCCCCATGTTTCTAGCCGGGCCCTCAATGGACGACAGGGCTGGATTGGCCTCTCTGGGAGGCTTAAGTAAATTTCCACTGGGACGACGTGGAGTCTTCTCAATTTCACTCAGCGCCGTTCGCCGAATATGCAGGGTTGGATTTTCTTTCCGATCGTGTAACCCGCTCGAAAAGAGCGGGAATTGTGTACAACCCTGTATTCGCCAAGTGGGTCCCCGGGGCCTAGGGTGTCTTTAGGCCCGGTATTTTTTAAGCACTGCCCCAGGTTAGTAGGAGGGGTAGGAGAGTTTCTGGGCATACCTGGTAGGGGCGGGGTGGGGGGGAGCGGTGGAGGCGGGCGGCATCCCGCTCGCCCAGCCCCATAAGGGGGCGAGCCGGAGAGGCGGGTCCCCTCCCGGGCTCGCCCCGCCCCAGCAGGGGGTGAGCCGGAGAGGCGGGTGGCCTCCCGGGCTCGCCCTGCCCCAGCAGGGGGCGAGCCGGAGAGGCGGGTGGCCTCCCGGGTTCGCCCCGCCCCAGCAGGGGGCGAGCCGGAGAGGCGCGTGGCCTATCGGTCTCGCCCCGCCCCAGCAGGGGGCGAGCCGGAGAGGCGGGTGGCCTCCCGGGCTCGCCCCGCCCCAGCAAAGGGCGAGCCGGAGAGGCGAGTGGGCTCCTGGGCTCCCCCCGCCCTAGTAGGGGGCGAGCCGGAGAGGCGGGGGCCTCACGGGCTCGTCCAGCCCCAGCAGGGGGCGAGCCGGAGAGGCGGGTGGCCTCCCGGGCTCGCCCTGCCCCAGCAGGGGGCGAGCCGGAGAGGAGGGTGGCCTCCCGAGCTCGCCCCGCCCCAGTAGTTGGCGATCCGGAGAGGCGGGTGGCCTCCCGGGCTCGCCCCGCCCCAGTAAGGGGGCGAGCCGGAGAGGCGGGCGGCCTCCCGCTCGCCCAGCCTAGTGAGGGGGGCGAGCAAGGGAGGCGGCCTGCCCCCTCTCGTCCAACCCTAAGAATTGGGGGCAGTCTGCATTTAGCATCTCAGAATGGCGGGATCTGACTAGTGGTAGGCCAAACCTGGGGGTATTTTCGTAATCTCGTAGGCCAGAATCTGGATATTGGCAGACCAAGTCCAAAAATCTATAAATAGGACCAAGTGGGCACCATTTGAGGAGGACTTCTTTTTTGGCTACTCTCTCCCCAAGTTTCTATGGTGGGTGAAGAGAGCCTCCAAAGGTGCCCAAGCTTTGCATTGGCTTGGGAGGGGAAGCACGCTAAGATCTTCCGGGTTTGTGGTGGGACCTCCTTGCTGAGTCCTTAGTCTTGTTCCTAGTTTCTTCAGCTTTTAGTCTAGCGCTCTCCCTTGAGAGAAGTAAGTGTGAGGTCACCCCCTCTTTTAGGGACCCCAAACTCCACAGAGACCAAGTATTGGTTTCAACATTTATGGTGTGGTGAGCGTGGAACAACCAGTGGGGACCTTGCTTCACAGTGATGTAGATCCTTGGTGGAGGCTGTTTGAAAGGTGAAAGGACCTTGCTTCACAGTGATGTAGATCCTTGGGTCTGATGCTTCCATAAACAACCTTACCCTTTGCTTTCATATGCCAAAGTTTTCTTTGTTGCATATGGGCAACTTCATAGACCCCATCTCCTTCTGCAATCCAGTGGAGGCCATTGGATTCAGATATGACTACTCCTTTATAGGATCTGGTCAGACAGTTATGTCCTTCTTGACCATCATCCCTCTGATACCACTTGATAGTTTGTTAGGATGTAGTCTTAATCACCTAGAGGGGAGGGGGGGGGGGTGAATAGGTCTTTTTTCTTTAGGCTAATGTCTAGCAGTTTTCTGAATTAATACTAGTAAGAAATCAAGCACACAGAAAACACACAAGCATTTATAGAGGTTCCTCAAGATAGGATGTCTTGAGTAGTCCTCTTCCCCCCTTCACCTTTCTAACAATGAGTTAGACAAGGCCAACACTCCAATCTCAGCTCCAAGAGCTTACAACTCAGATCCCTCAGGATCTCTCAGGTTTTTCCCAAACCCTACCCCAGGCTCAACAACCCTACCTCAGGCACAGCAGCCCTACCAACTCAGACCTATCAAGAAGTCCTACCTCAGATCTCCACAGAGATCCTACACTCAAGCTGAGCTCTCAGCTCTACACTCAGGCCCAACAACCCTACTCCCTCAGGCAAAATGCCCTACAAACTCAGAACAAATAATGTTCCTACAGAAGATAATAAAAGTGATGCTTACAATAGAAGATAAAATAGTAACTCTTTCAAGCCTTGATCTTCTGTTGCTTTCTTGAAGCTGGGAAGAGAACAACAGCTTCAATCCTGCCTCTCTCTGATCCTTCTCTCCAGTAGATAAATAAGGATCAACTTGATCTTCTTCAATCACATAAGAAGAACAATCTTTCTCTCCTTTGTAGCTTCAGGAAGCAGGTCGAGAGAACTTCTTGACAACTGTCAATGCAACAGTAGTTGTGAGTTGTTAATCAAAAAGCTTCTTTCTTAAAAGCCCTAATTTGTTCTTTTATACTCCACCAATCTTCAACGACTATCAGATGGTCCCTGACAAGGTATGGAGGTGACTGGACCACCTTATCTTGCTTTTCTACAACTTGCGCCAAAAGCAAAAACGCCAACATATTTGAATCTGTCTCAGCGATTGGGCTGAGACAGCTTCCAGTCTCAGCGACTACTTCTGTCTCCGTCTCAGCGGATCTGCTGAGACAGAATATTATCTCAGTGGTTTTCCTCTATCTGCAGCTCAGCTGGCCCAGACACCTTCTCAGCGGCTCCTAGCCTTGTCTCAATGGTTCAGCTGAGATTGAGAACTTGTCTCAGCGGTTTTTGCAGTAAACCACTGAACTTATTCCACATCTTGGAATAACCTAACCCTGCATAGTCATGAGGTAAAATAAGGTTTATCAAATACAACTTGTACTTAGCATTGAGTGTGATGCTTCTTCAAATCAAGGGAACATTGAGGGTAATATTCCCAACAAGGAACTTGCGATGTCATCTAGTTTTGAGATGGTCAGCGGGCGTTCGTCGAAGCGTCATTGAGAGTGCGGCGAGAAAGGATCAAAGAAGAAAGTGAAGACCTGCACTCATGCCGAGGAGAGACCCTCTCTCTTCCTACGATGACCGTGAGGAGCGAAGCCTCTTTTAAAGAAGCCGAGAACCCACCTGATGCTAAACAACCTGCCTTCAACCTCCTTAGCCAGATGGAACTGGTTAACTCTGACCCGTTTCATTTCTTTTAGAGCATTCGGCGTGAGTAAACTGTCTTAATGATTTCACGGCATCTAGCAGACTAGCGTTAATCAAACTATCGTACTGGCGCTGCCGAGTCCACAGGCTGGGGATGTTTGCGTGCTGGGCAAAGAGGTGAACTCGACCCCACATTCTCCAGCTCTCCCTGACATTCCAGGTTAGGAACTTCCTTCAGGCTGTTGCTGCGAAGCGCGTACTAACACCCTTTTTTTCTTTTTGAACAGTTCCCACCTTTACTGCCCTTCTCGCTGAGACACAGCATGGCGGAATGACTTCCACAAATGTGCCCCTGCCTCCTCCAGAGCTCTGAGTCCAGCGGTTGCGAGACAGCTTGGCTCTAGTGAGCCCGTGAGATGATCATCTGGCGTGAGGTCGTTGCTGATTGTCCCACAGGGACCAAATCACATTCCTCCAAGGAGGTCTCAATTCGCTGAAAGCGTTCGACCAGACTCGCCATGGTTACGAAGTGGAGATCCCATGCCATCGATAGTTATCTACTCACCCAGCAGGCTCATCCTACAGTGCCTTCTTTCTCTCGTTTTTTCTTTTCTCTTTTGGTAGACTCCTTTTCTGTTTGATTCCTAGGTCGTTAGTGGTCCACCTCGCCTGAGCAACTGGTTTTGGTCGACTCACTATCCGGGTAACCTCCTCTTTTGATGACAACCCCTTTGCAGGAGCTTCTAGCAAATCCGCAGGTTGAAGATGCCAAGTTCAGGACCCGCCTGCTCGTTGTCTTCTCAACCTATGATTCATTCTTCATGGACATGCCGCCTGCTGTGGTAAGGCAAGGACTCGTCAAAGTGCAGACTCGCCTCGACCAGTCAGAGCAATTTCAAATTCAGGTCACGAGTGAAGATGGGCTGTACGTGTGCATTCAAGATGCGGAAGTGAGGCTTTATGACTTAGAGTCTCGCCAACATTCCATCGAGGAGGAATTATTTGGACTCGCCTAGGTAGCGGGACAGTTGGCAAGGCCACTAGGCTTGAGGAACACATCATGCGAGGTGAGGAGCGCCTCCGCAGAGCCCAAGAAAACTTCCACGCCGCTAGAGACATTACCTGGAGGGCTCGTTATCCTCCTTGGGTCTGTCTGTGAGGTTGCGGGCCGGTGCGCCCCCTGATGTTCTATTGTTTACTTTTCTTTTGTTGTGCTCGTCTCACGATGTACTATCTTTTAACACTTTAATGAAAATTTCCCTTTTTTGTTGTTTCGTTTTCTGCACCTGCACTTATCTCCTCCTAATTCTGTTTCAATATTGTACTCAAATATGTCTGTTTTTCATGTCTTGTGCTTGCTCCGTTACTTTTCTGACTTGCTTTATTTTTTGTTGGCGCGTGAGCAGGCGAGCTCGCCTGTGAATGCATGATTCATGGTGTGAGTTCACCCGAGACCATATGCAATAAATAAGAGATACCTTGTGGTAGGGGGTATAGTTACTACACTTAGAGCCCCCTTTCTATCTCTGACGTTAGTACTCATCTTGTCTCTCTTACCATGGGTCGCGAGAACAAAGGCGAGGAGGGCTGCGCGAATTGCGTGTCAAACTTTATGGGACATGACTTCACCAGCTCGCAGACCTCCGCGGTTGAGTTTGCCACGTTCGAAGCCCGCTTCCTTCCCAAGGATTTCATGGCTAAGCACCTTGCTCCTGGCGAGCTCATTAACTCCTTCTTTCAAGATGAACTCGCCTTCCCATTGGCGCATTTCTAGGATGACTTGAGGTTGCCTTTATGGCCCGCGGTCCAGCAGGTTTTCAAATACTTTGGACTGATTCCCGCGCAGGTTAATTCCAACGGGATCAGCTCTCTGGTCGCGTTCATCGGCTACAAGTGCGAGGAGAAAGTAGAGTTCAACTTAGTCGTCTTCCAGAAATTTTGACGCTGAAAATGACTGGCGACAACACTGTCTTCTTTTCCAGTGTCTGTGTCAAGATTTCCAAGATGCTTAATAAGTCCACCATTGGACAAATAAGTTCATCTTTGTGCGAGGTGAGTTTGGGACCCTCCCATTCACACCAATTCAGAAGATCGAGATCATGTACAAGCCACCTCGCATGGAGGGGGATGCTCTCGCCCTCTAAAACTTCTTGAAGGGGCAAAAGTTTAATGTAGTCTACTTGCGACTTGGACCAACTCGCATTCATCTTCCGCGGGACAGGTAGGTATTCGCATGAGCTCGCCGGTCTAGTTTCTCCATAGCTTTTCCTTGAGCTTATATTGCTTATTGCAGGTACACGCTCACTGTCGGAGCACCCACCTTCTGAAGTCTCAAAGGTGCCAACTCACAAAGTTCCTGCTCCCTGTCGTGCTGAGACCATCATCTTGGATGCGGGCGAGCCATCCTCTCCCCCATCAAAGGGAAAGACAAAAATCCCTCCAGAAATTGCCTCTTCCAGTGAGCCGTCGAGGAAGAAGCAGCAATCTGGCAATGTGTCAGCCGCCAGCGTGTAGCCACGTAAGGACCCCAACACCCATTTCAAATTTGGGCTCGGGATGTGAGGCGAGTACATCAAGGTGGACCTCCTTTTATAGTGGGATGACTCGCAAAATAGAGTCTCATTGAGCTCGCACCTCCCCTCTTGGATGGAGGATGAAGATCCAGACGATGACGCCTTCAATGCCCTCTACATTCTTTATGGTCGAGACAACGCGGAGGTGCTCGCCAACACTTCCATTCGCAAGTTAGCCAATCGTGGCAGTCGGCCAGTCCTCCGCTCCGTAGAACTATTTCATTAGACCGTGAGGAGCGGCCTTACTTTAAATCGAATGCTTCACATGGAGAGTGAGGCTCGCTAGGTTGCTGGGGCCGAGCTGGCGGAGGCAAAAAAGGAACTCGCCTCTAAGGGCGCCGCTGCACCTCCTAACGAGGTAAATTTCCCTCACTTTTTGTATTCGTACTCGTATTGAGTTTTTCCTTGACCATTCCTTCTTTTTTGTAGGAATCCGGGCTCGCGTGGGCCGAGCGGTTCTCTGCAATGGAGGTGGAGATGAAGTCAATGCATGGAAATAATGACTACCTCGTCGATCGGCTCACCGAGGCAGAACCATGTCTACTGGAATCTCTACATCAAGGAGCAGGGGAGACATCTCGCCCTCCCCAGGTGCCTCAATTTACTACTGCGTAGGTGGAGGCAACTGACAAGAAGATAGTGATGACTACAACTCAGCTCGCGCTGGGGGTTCCTCCGGCGTCTCATGGCCCTGAATGAGGTGGGACTGAAATGAACCCCATAATCACTCATCCCTGAGATGGTCGACGAGTCGAGGAGTTCTTCCTCAGGCTCTGAAGATGAATCATTCTATAACTGCGAGTAGAGCACCAAATCCTCATGGAGAATCTCCGCTGGAGTTGTTGGAACTTCATCTTCCCCCATCCTTTTCTTGTCTGTAAATGGCCCACTCGCCTTATCTTGTAATTTCTACTAGTCAATGAATTGGCAGAATCACCATTTCCCCCTTACTATGAATTATACAATGTTTTATGCTCGCGCTTTTAATAAACTCACCTCTATTAGTTCGTAATACATGCTTTTGTGGTATTTTGCTTCGACGTACTCACTCGTTATACCTCGCACGATGACGATACTATGCTAGATCTTATACTCGCATCCAGTGTACTCAAGTCAAGAACATTAGGTTCTCAGGGCTCGAGCTAGTTAACCATCTCTACATTCTGGACTTATTCTCTCCCATCTCGACATGTGTTGCGTACTCGCTTGTCACATGAGCCGCGATTGTGTGTTTGTAGGCGAGTAATTGGTGTATTCTCTTCTCACCATGAGAATGATAATTAGATTGTGATTTTGCCTTGCACTCGCCTCTAGAGAACTAGCCAATAGAATGTGCTTGGTCCCTATGACTCAAGCGAGTTGATTCTTCTTCTCACCAAGAGGTGACGACTGTGCATTCATCAGTCGTAGGGCGATTCTAGTAGTCACCTCTCCCTTGATCCGGGTCATCAAGCGAGTTCAAGGATGTACTCGCTCAACATTGTGTAGATCTGACTATTTAGATGATATCTTCAAATGGTCAATTAGACGGATGACTCACTCGAGGGGATAAATGATAGAACATGCTTTCCACATCTCTTGATTTGAGAATAACAAATACCATTGTATTTGATCATATGTGTCATGTGTTTATAGTTTGCATGAACATCAACTTTCAAGCCCCTATGATTACGAAAAAGAAAGATGACGATTCCCTATCAGATCAATACTCTGCTGCTAGCGTGGCGTGCTAACACTACCGCTGGAGGTAGCATCTGCATAATTAAAAACAACGTCGAGAAAGGAAAGTCGACGGGACGCAGATATAACAACTCTTACCGTGACACGTTAAGGCTAACACTCGTCGGTAATTTATGGAAGTCCCATGATCATGATGCTGATTGAGGAGCAAAAGAGGAAGGAGATTCGACGTCTAGGAAAGAGATAACGCTAACACGACGTGTTATCTTTATTGTGGCGCGGTAGGAGGGGATGCCAAATTTGGAGCAAGAATGTTGCCAAAAATGACTCAATCCGTGTGCCAGCTTATTGCCTAAAGAGGATACTGCCCTGCGGTAGCACTACTGCTGGCGCTAGAATCTGAATATATTAAAAGAGCGCCTCCATTTTGATTTGCTGATTGACGACAGATCCAAGCCACAACTCCTGTATTTCGTGAAAGCCTCCTCTTTGCAGCAAAGAGAACTTCGTCAACGCTCGTGAACGCTAAAGGACTTGAAGAAGGGTCAATCACACATACTTCATCTTCAAGTTTCAACCTTTGAGGGAGTTTCTTCTATTTTTTAGTTTTTGTTATTTGTAACTCTTTTTGTCAATAGAGAATTCGCCGCATCGTTGGCGACTAGGCCTTGCGAAGACTAAGGAGAATTCACTGCGTGGGTGTGGTGACTAGGTCTAGGGTTAGATCTATGGGTGGCTCGAGGCCTCATCTGGGGAGAGATAGGCTAGAGCCAACCGGTCCTTGGGAGAAGGGTCGGTATAGAAAACCAATAGGGTTTTACGCATTCGCCTCAATCTCAAGTGTCATTGGGATAAGATTTTGTAATGATTTCTAAAAGCAATAATACTATCTATTTTTCTCAAATATTGTCGTGCAATCTCTGATCCTTGAAATCTAAACAAAAAGGCATTCTCTGTCACTAATGCTGAGCGATAACGCTACCGCTAGTGGTAGTAACAATGTTCATATCTATAGTGCCAAATACAACCCACTGTCATAAGAAGCTTATTGCTGTGTTTAAACTGAGATATTTTTATAAACACTGTGAACGTATTTGAATAAACTCAATTAAGTATAAAATTTTTTAAAACCCTTATTAACCCCCCTCTAAGGGCGCCTACAGATCCAACAAGTGGTATCAGAGCCAAGTTAGTCCAAAACAGCTTCACAACCGGGAATAATGGCGCTTCATGATCTCGCATCCACTAGAGGGGATAATTTTTTATTAAATGAAAAATCTTTAGCACCACCTTTATTTATGGGCAAAAATTATAAAGGGTGGAAAATGTTAATGGAAAGTTTTCTTAAATCTGTAGATGAAAATGTTTGGAATATTACAATTGAAAAGCCATCAAGCGTATTAAATAGAAATTAAATGGTTTTAAATGCGAAATCTATAAATAGTCTATTTTGTGAGCTAGATCAAAATATTTTCAAACTTATTTATACTTTACATACTGCTTATGAGAATTGTAACTTCCTTGAAAGAACTTATGATTCTCCTTCTATAGGTATGAAACAATCGCAAGAACCGGAGAATATACATGCTTGCATATGTATTTAAGAAAGCTCCTCTTGTTGGGAATATTGCCCCCAATGTTCCCTTGATTTGAAGAGGCATCACTCACAATGCTAAGTAAATATTGTATTTGATAAACACAATTTTGCATCATGACTGTCCAGGGTTTAGATATTCCAAGGATTGGAATAATGTGTGTGGTTTACTATCTGAACCGCTGAGAAGAACTCACTGTCTCAGCGGAACCGCTGAGACGAGGCCAGGAGCCGCTGAGAAGGGGTCTGCCTTAGCTGAGCTGCAGATAGACAAAATCCACTGAGAAGACAATCTGTCTCCGCGGATCCGCTGAGACCAAGAAAGCTCAACCGCTGAAAGACTGTCTCAGCCCAACTGCTGAGATAGATTCAAATCAGGAAGACGACACTGGTGGGATTTGCTTTTAGCACAAATAGATGTAAAGGGAAGGTAAAGTGTTCTATCCTCTTCCAAAGTGTCAGAGCTCTTTCTAAGAGCCATTGAAGATAAATGAAGTATACAAGAACAACTTAGGGCGCTTTCAAAAAGACCTGTTGGTGTGCTAAAAAGTGGGAGAGCCATTACTGTTCCATTGACAGCTTTCAAGAGCTTTATCTCCTTCAGCTTACTGAATCAGGAAGAAGACACAAGAAGAGAAGAAATCTCTTCTATTCTGAAGAGCAAGGTGATCCTTTCTCATCCACTGAAGAGAAGGATCAGTTAGGAGCAGGTCTGAAGATTACTTTAAACCCAGCTTCAAGATTGCATCAGCTGTTGTCCACTGTTGTAAGCTAAAACTTATACTCATTGTAGGAACTATGAAGTTCTGAGCTTGTAAGGCACTATGCCTGAGATTGTAGGGTTGCTGAACCTGAGCTGTAGGGCTGTTTAGCCTGAGTTTGGTAAGGCTATTGAGCCTGAGCTGTAGGGCATTTTACCTGAGAAGTAGGGCTTCTTGATAGGCCCGAGGTAGGAGATAAAGGTGATCTCTGAGCTGTAGGAGTGGGAGAACTTTGAGTTAGTAGGGCAGTTAGGCCTGAGGTAGGGTTTGGAGCAAACCTAAGAGACCTGAGGGATCTGAGTTCTAAGCTCTTGGAGCTGAGATTGGAGGAGTTTGCCTTGTCTAACACACTGTTAGAAAGGTGTAGAGGGAAAGTGGACTACCCATAGACACACTGTCTTGGGGAACCTGTTCGATTCAAAAGTGCGCTTACGAAGAAAATTGAAGGCTGCAGACTATCGGTTACTATTTAGTTAGAGAATTCAGACCGCTAGCAGCGGTCGATGCCAGACTTCGCCCGTCGCGGCAAATGCCACTCCTGCGACGGGCTTTCCTTTGATTGAAAAGTAGCGGTTACAAATGCGAGAAAGCAGAAGCCGGCCGGTCAACAGTTCGCGAGACCAGAAACTCGAGACCGGAGCTCAGACAAGCGAGCTCTTGGATTCGAGTGTGCGTGTCTTGTGAACAGTGCCGCCCCCTATTTATAGGCTTGGGGGCCTGCCCGAATGGGCAGGGATAAAATAACCTCCTGCCCGGGTACAGGAGAAACGGGCAGGCGGTGACGGGATGCATAAAGAAGAAAAAGAAAGAGGCCGCGCGACCTGACGGCCTGCCTTCCCGACCTGTCTTGCTTGCGGCTGAGGACACCGGGACCAAGTCGATAATGCAGACAGCGCGGTTTGGAGATTGAGGCCGCGGTCTGCCTTCTGGTCATGACTTAGCCGATCTTCACGAGGTAACTTGGATAGCCTTCGATCTGGAGCCCCGGCCTGTTCTTCGGGGCTGGAACTTCGAGTTTCTATGGGACAACCCGTGCGGCCTTCTAGCTGAGACCACGGATGAACTTCTTGCCTTGGCTCTTTGATGATCTTATCCCTTTGGGGGCGATCCGGAAATGACACCAGGCCGCCCGGCCTGGCCCTTCTTGGACTGAGAACCGCCGATCCCGGGACCCAGCGGCTTGGCCCAGGAGTCCGCGCGGTCTGATAATGGTCCAACCCAAGAAGCGGTTTTCCGGGCAAACATAATCCCCGCATATTTTCAAATCTCAAAAGAATTTCGAAAATATTAGCTTTGACCGGGAGACCGCATCCGACCTGTCTTGAATTCTATAAGAGAGCCAGAGAATTCATTCTACGGAGTTTTTTCCTGAAATCACGGGGTATTACTCGCCAGTTGCGGTCAGAATTTTTAAAACCAGCAATTCTTCAGCAATGGACTTCCTGGACGCTGTGCTAGACCGCGTGGATCCCAGCGGAGACCAGAAGAGGGCGGAAGATAAGAGGCGCGAACCGTTGGAAAAGCCGAATAAGGAGAAAGAAAAGTAAGACCGGAAAGATCGGAAGAAAAGGAAGCGGGCTGAGAAGGCCGCAGCGGCTAGCCCCAAGCCAGTCGTAGACTTATCAACTCCCAAAACTCCTGCAGAGCCCGTGGTGAACAGTTCGGGGCCTCCCCCTGATGTCTCGTCGATCCCTCCCAGCGACCTCAACCAACAGACCGCTAGCTTGCCGAGCAAAGAGGTGGCCGCCACTTCTGAAAAGGTTGTTTCAGACAGCCCTTCGAAGAAGGTCGGCGAAACTGCCTCGTTTGGAGTGGAAATCACCCCATCCGGGAACCCTCACCTGCTTGTCAGGGATCTAGAGGAAGAGGCGGTTAGCTCCCCCAGGACGGGCGAACCGAATACTCCTCTGTCCGTGGACGATTATCCCAGCCCCTTAAAAGAAGTTCACCCTGCTCCGGGTAAGAGAGAGAGGAAGAGGAAGCAGACCGGGTCCGTGACCGAGCGGATAACAAAGAAGGTCAAGAGGTTAGCCGCTAAGGAAAGGGCGGCTCTCAAGAAACCGACCGACTCCCTCCTCCAGACCAATTCGCGACTAAAGGAGGAGCTAGGCCTCGTGACTCCTCCGCCCAATAAATCAAATGAATCGCCGGCCACCCCTGATACGAAAACGGGCGAACTGCCTCCGGACCCGGCGAGCAGCTTATCTTTTAATGGGATTTTCTGGGATATGGATGAGCTGGCGAAGCGAGACCAGCTTCTTGACAGCCTGATCGACTCCGAACGAAACGCTCCTGCCACTGATGATGTAGCCCGGCCTGAGGAGATCGCTCGAATGGAGGTCGAAGAACGAGAAGCCGCCGCCCGGACTGCCTTGGAGGTCGAAAAAAGAACGAGGGAACTCGAAGAAGTTCTGAGAGCGCGGGAGGAGGTTCCCCCAGCGATGACCGGGGAGGAGATAATGACGGTGAAGAAGGAGAGGGCGGAACAGGCCTTGAACAAGCCGTCGCGGCCTGATCCTCTTGCGGCAGGTAAGGATTCTACGGACTACAAAGCTGTCCGCTTTTCCATTCCGCGGCCTCGCCATAATAAATTAGTGAACCCGCCGCCGAGCCTCTTTTCTTTAGCGGCCCGGCTCCCTTTCATTAGGCCAAGTACGGAGAGACTCTGGCGTGAGCAATGTCAGAGGATGAACTCGGGACGGTCTAAATGGCCTGCCCGCCCAGGCACTGCTCTCGTATTTATGTTCATTTTTACTTATATATAGCGTTGCATGCTTTTATTTTTCATAACCAAACGGCTTCTTTCAGATAGCGCGGACCAGATTATGAAACCGGGCGACCTTGAGGCCAGCCTGCCTTCGCTAGCTCCCCTGATTTCAACCTGTGCGACGACCTTGCCGGAAGGGCCGCAGCTGTTTGATCGCCTTGAGGCAGATCTGATCAACCTGAGAGCCCGCTTGAAGGAGGCAGAAAACCAGGAGGCCGCCACTCGGACCGCTCTGGCACAATCAGAGATTGACAGGAGATCCAGCACAGAGAGGGTGAAAGTCCTGGAGACTCAGCTTGAGGCCGCGCGGGCAGCAGTGGTGGCTACGCGGGCTGCTCTGACCGTCCAACTGGAAAAAGAGAAGAGAGCCTCTGCCAAATTTGAGAGCGACTCGAAATATTACCAGGATAAATTCCTGCGCTTAACCAGAGAAGTCGCCGCTGGTCGGCGAAATATGAACGATGGGGTGGTAGCTGTTAGCCGCCCGACTATTGGAGCGGGCTCGAATCCTCCCCCAGTCCGGGCGGCTGATCCAATGATTGACGAGGCCGCCGCAACCCCCCGTATGATTGCCGCTTCGCGGGTCGAAAGGGATGCCGGGCGGCTTCATAGTACAATCAACCACCTCCACTTTCATACTAGCCAGATTTATTCTCTTTTGAACACCACCAGCGACCAGGTCGCACGACTTCATAGAGAGGATGCCTCCCCAGAACGCCGTCAGCCGTGACCAACTTTTGAGAACTTGTATTATGAATGTGGCCCATCGATTTGAACAATGTTTTTTCTCTCTTATTCTGAATAACTCGCGCGGTCTTCTTTTTAACCGCTATATTTGGTGCCTTGTTTAGATCTTATGTTTTATTCGAACTGACTTCTGGTCGGGCGAACTGTGATGTATGCTTGTTTCTGTTTTTTCTGGATGCCTTTGCTTCTTTTATTTCTCTGGTGAATCTAACCACATAGGCCATTGACCGGGCGGTTAGAATGTATAGCCGCGATATGATTTTACTATTCACAGATCATAGAAATCTATAAGTAGGGAATTTTCCGAAGTCATTCTCACGATTTACAGATGGCGCGATCCAAGAACAAGTCGCAGCGACCTGTTAAAGTTAAAGCCGTCCGAGCTGACGCGGCCTTGGCATTCCATTCGGCGGACCATCCGGAATGCCGCCTCACTCAGAACGAACTGGACGATTTCATTGCCAGTCACATGGTAGGGAGTAATCTGCTCGCGCGACTTCCTTTGCGTGACGAGCGGATTAACTCTTCCAATCCGCACCAGATCGCCGTCCCAGTTGACCACTTCGAATATGGCTTCAAGTTTCCACTACCGCTTGAAGTCATTGCCATCTTTGACCATTATGGGGTTGTGCCCGGTCAGCTTCCGCCGAACTCCATCGCTTCAATATATAGCTTCATCTCTTACCTGCGGTTCGAGCGAACCAGATTCTCCATCGACCTGTTCAGAAAATTCTTCTCTGTGCGGGCAGTTTCCGACTCGGGGACTTCGACTTATAGGGGGCATCTCTACTTCAGCTGCCACGGGCTGAAGATTGTCAATCTGGCGAACAAAGTCTCCGACTGGTCGGAGCGGTTTGTAATGCTCGAAGGTAACTTTGGACTGTTGCAAACCAACCCGCAAGTCCGAGGGGAAGAAGTTTTCCAGATCCCTCAGGTCGGAAAGATTGAGGCGGACACCTTCGCGTTCCTTGAGAACGAGCGGTTGGATATCAACCACTACATCCCGCTGTTCTCGGAGCTGGAGGATATCCTCCCCGAGCATAGTAAGTCCCCTTAGACCGCCTTTATATGACCGCGCGGCCTTCTTTACTTACGCTTTTGATTTCATTTTGCAGCCGCCCATATCGTTCCTGCGAACAAGCCGGTCACGCCGGCCGGCCCAGTTTTAACCCAGAGGGAGAAGAGGCAGCGGCGAAAGAGGTCGCAATCCTCGGAAGAAGAGGGCCCGGCCTCTTCTGACGACTACGGAATCCTTCGTTCTAGTGGGAACCCGCCCGATCTGCAGGGCAACCCGACCGTCCTTTGGCATAGGGATGGAAGTCGGATCCGGGTATCCACCGCTCTTCCTCCATGGGGGAGCGACAAAATTGAACGCCATGCCCTAGCCGCCGGGACCGCTTTGTATGGTCGAAAGACCTTAAGGAGGCTGATGAGAACTCCTGAAGAAGAGCTCCCCCGGCTAGCGGCTCAAGCCGGCGCCTGGGGATTTTCGGCCAACCACTTCATGGCCCTGGCGTATAAGCGGCTAGTTTCTGCTCAGAAACTTCTGGAGAGAAAGTACGAGGAGCAGGCCGCGGAGAATACGCGGCTTCGAGAGGAGAACGCGCGGCTTCAGGAAGTCGTGGCGGTGAGTTTTTCAAAAAGACAATGCGGTCCCCTTTGATCAGCCCGGGCGACCTAATTCATTTTGCCCTTCTTTTGCAGAGACAATACGAGATGACCAACCCGGCCTTCCAGGACGAGGTGCTACCCCATGTGGCCCAAGGGATCAACAAGGCTTTGGGTCTCATGGGAGACCGGGGCGGTCTGTCCGAAGGATTCGGCGGAACCACCTTCTCCGACCTTTTCCCCGCCTTGGAGGTCCAGCTTGACGAAATCAGCCGACGGAAAAAAGGAAAATCCAAGGTGGGCGAGGAGGCCGAAACCGACGCGGGCAGGGAGATCGTGCTCCATCAAGGAGGCGATGGAAGTGATGAAGCCGCTGAAGAGGCCGACGCGGATGGAGATGCTGATGACTATGACGATGAGGACAGCTTGTCCTCTGGATCCACCGGCTCTGCAAGCAAGACCGGGCGGTCTAGCGACAGCAGTTCGTCCGGCTCCTCCTCACTAAGTGAAGGTTATTCGCCGGAGGTTGACATCGACTCAATTTCTCCTGCCAAGAAGAAGAAGAAAAAATCGGCAGACTAGTGCCCTTTGTTTTTCTAATTTAATTTTTGTAACCGCCGATCTCTTTTTGTTGGCCGGGCGGTCAATATTTTGTAAACACTTTTTTGGGAAATGAAATAGAAATTTTACCTGTCTGATTGTCCTTCTATTATTACTTACTTGTGATACCTTGTCTTTTTTTTTTCTTTACTCTCCATGATCTAATCGTGCGGTCATCTTGGTCTGAGCATAAGTGATGATTGATTGTCTTTGAAGATCCTTTATCCAGCCCGCGCGATTATTCATTTGGATCTCAGGATATTCGATTTCTAATAACAGATAGATTCATGCGTCTATAATTCGGATCGCGCGGCTTCTCTTCATTTGTAGATATTAAATACTTGCTGCTATGTAATGAATAACAACTTTCACGCAGTTCGAATTCAGTTCTGGCGAGTAATCCATTATGTCTAGAGATAACTTTTGCTAAGAAATAGCTTAACCTGATCGGTTAGAACACAATCCGAGCGACCACATATTCAAATCCAGGAATATCCAATTCTGATTATTCATTCAGGGATGGATAATGCCCGGCCGGTTTAAATTTCAACCCGGATTATATAGCCAGATCCATAAGTATTAACTTGATGGAGTAGAGAGATAGATATATCCGATCGGTCAAAGTGTAACCCGAGCGATCACATAATTAGCTCCAGAAGTATCCAATTTTATAAAGGATGAATAATCCCGCCCGATTTGAATACAACCCGGGCAATCAGATAATCTGTTCCAGAATCTTGATTAGGAATGGTCAGATCCGCCCGGTTAGAGTGCAACCCGGGCGATCATATGAATAGATTCAGAAACATTTTACTTAATAAAAGACGGGCATATCCGCCCGGTTAGAATGCAACCCGGGTAATCAGATTAGTCAGTCCCGGAAACATCCAACTAGTTTAAAGATGTATAGATTCGCTCGGCTAGAATACAATCCGGACAACCATATGATCCGAATGTAGAAATACCCAACTCATTAACGGATGGACAGATAGATAAATTCGACCGGTCAGAATGAAATCTGAGCAACTATATATCTTTTCCAGAAATATCCATTTTTATAGAAGATGAATGGACTCGCCCGGTTTGACTGTCACCTGGGTAATAGATGATCATCTTCGGAGATTTCCATCTTATAAAACATTGATAAGACCGCCCGGTTATATAACAACCTGGGTAACAGATAATCGGCTCCGGAGATATCCAAAAAATTTGATAAGATCGCCCGGTTAAATAACAACCTGGGTAACAGATAATCGGCTCCGGAGATATCCAAAAAAATTTGATAAGATCGCCCGGTTAAATAACAACCCGGGTAATCATATACTTGTCAGAGAATATCCCAACTTATATCCAATCAGACCGTTCGGTTTGGATGTTCAGACCGCTCGGTCTCATTTATCATAACCCTTTATTAGGGTAGACGAACACCTGTACCTGTCTTAACCATATCTTCCTCGAATGGTTTTATACAAGAAACCATAAGAGGCAAATGCCTTCCTGTAGAGAAAGAATAAGAAAAAGGTATGTACAGACTCAAATGACCAAGTGGGCAGGTGGGCCTCGGCGGCGAACATTGCTTTCCTCAAGTGGTCATAAGAGCTGTAAACGACTCATCCGCTCTCTTGC
The DNA here is from genome assembly GCA_033032865.1 of Dactylorhiza incarnata. Classification (NCBI taxonomy): domain Eukaryota; kingdom Viridiplantae; phylum Streptophyta; class Magnoliopsida; order Asparagales; family Orchidaceae; genus Dactylorhiza; species Dactylorhiza incarnata. The sequence continues at coordinate 3,129,749 of JAWHQI010000224.1, forward strand.
CTAGGGTTACAAGCTGAGTTGATCAATTGGGCAGGTGGGCCTCGGCGGCGAACATTGCTTTCCTCAGAGAGATCAACTCAGTTGTGGGCCCAACTAGGCACCGTTTCGAGAGTACCTAAGAGTATTCGATGGTCACAGACTATGATGATCAGTTGGGCAGGTGGGCCTCGGCGGCGAACATTGCTTTCCTCAGAAAGATCATCAAAGCTGTAACTATATCCCTCCGGGGAATGATAGAGCTGACAATCACCTAGACCTCCCTTGATGCAGGGGTGTGTCAGATATCGGCCGGGATCCAAAATTCTGAAGACCTCCGCAGCGGAATTGGCAAGCTACCACTACACGTGTGCGAAAACTCCCCGCATCACATGGTCTTGGTGGGTTTTACGCTACGACTACAATCCGAGGGGGTTCGAGCAGAATTTGGCGATATCTCAGAGATTTAGGGAATGAGTTATGTATATTGTAATTCACAATGCATGGAACCATCAAACAAGAAGAAGTGTCAGTATGGGGCTTTTCATTTAATACCAAAAGAGATGTAAAGAATGAAAGAGATAATTCAAGGGTAGAATCGTTTAAGATCGTCACCGCTCCAAGTACGCGGGATGTCTTCCCCTTCGCTGGTTTGGAGACGGTAGGCCCCATTCTTTAATACCTCTTTGATGATGAAAGGTCCTGCCCAATTAGGATCCAGCTTTCCAACATTACCAGACCTGGCTGCAGCATCTACCTTCTTTAATACCAAATCACCGCTTGCGAACTGCTTTACTCTGACATTCTTGTCAAAATATTTTGCCATCCTCCTTTTAACTTCCTCCTGCCTGATAGTTGCCTCATCTTGAAGCTCCTCGATCAGATCCAGACTATACCTCATAGCCTCATCATTTTCATCCATCCATGATTCTCCTCCCCCTTTTGCATATATAACCCTTGGAGTGACCACTTCAAATTCTACGGGAACAACGGCCTCTGAGCCATGAGATAGTTTGAACGGCGTCTCCCCTGTAGCTGAAGATGGCGTAGTACGAAGGGTCCAAAGGATGGAAGGAAGCTGGTCCGCCCAATTCCCTTTTTGATTTAAGACCCTTTTCATCAAGAGCTGCCGGATTTGCCTGTTCGCTGCTTCCACCTGGCCATTGGTCCTGGGATGATGTTCTGAGGAAAATCGCAGATCAATTCCTGCCTGATCGCAGAAGCTTTTCATCTCAGAATTGTTGAACTGTGGACCGTTATCGGTAACAATTGCTAACGGAATTCCATGCCGGCAAATTATTTCCCCCCAGATGAAGTTTCTGACGATCTGAGTTGTTGTTTTTGCTAGCGCTTTTGCCTCAATCCACTTACTGAAATAGTCGATCATTACCAGGATGAAACAGCGTTGACCGCTGGCCATCGGAAAAGGTCCCATAAGATCCATTCCCCATACTGCAAAAGGCCACGGCGCGGTTATCGACCTGAGTGACTGAGCAGGCAAATGCTGAAGAGGAGCGAACTTTTGACACTGGACACATCGCCTGGCAAATGCTTCAGCATCTTTCCTCATGGTCGGCCAAAAATATCCCTGCCGTAAGATCCTTTTCTCCAAAGTCTTCGCTCCTGAATGACTACCGCACTCTCCCGAATGAATTTCCTGAAGTATAGCCGGGACCTCCTCTTCTGAAACGCACCGTGCTGAGGGAGAAATTAGAGTTTTCCTATACAAGACTCCTGCCATCAAGTAGTAGTACGCTGCCTTTCTTCTGAATCTATTTCTGTCCTTGATTGACGAATGAAACTCCCCTTTTGACAGAAATAGTTCATAAGGATCTTTCCAGGAAGGATTTTGATCGATCTGCATGAGCTCCTCTTCTTCCGTCCCATCTGTTGCCGGATGAAAAAGTTCTGAGGTCACCCCTCCGGATGGAAGACCAAACTTTGATAATTCGTCTGCCTCTTCATTCTATGTTCTCGGAATGTGTTCGATGATGAAGGATTTGAATCTCCCAATTTCTTTCTTCGCTAGGAATAGATATTTTCTCAACATCGGTTCTCTTGTTTCATAATTCCCCAGAACCTGCGAGGCCATCACAAGAGAATCAGTTTTCATATGAACATGTTCTATCCCAAGCTCCTTCGCGAGTCTCAAGCCAGCCAAGAATGCTTCGTATTCGGCCTGGTTATTTGTAACTGAAAAGAAGAATTTGATAGCCTGCTCCAGCCTGACGCCATTTGGACTGATCAGAACCACTCCGGCTCCCACGGAGTTTCTGCCAGAAGCCCCATCCACATAAATGATCCAAGCCAAGGGAGATTGTACTCTCTGTTCTGGATTAGACTCCGTCGTGTCCACCAAGAAATCTGCCAATACTTGTGCCTTTATTGCCGTTCTGGGAACATATGATATTTCGAACTCGCTTAGCTCAATTGCCCATTTAGCCAACCTTCCTGAATGATCCGGCTTTTCCAAGATGCTCTTTAGTGGATGGTCTGAGACCACCTGAATGGAATGAGCCTGAAAATAGGGGCGGAGCCTTCGTGACGACATGACCAAAGCCAAGGCTAATTTCTCCAAGATTGAATATCTAGTTTCCGCATCTTTGAGGATGTGGCTGACATAATATATCGGAAACTGCTTCTTTTTCTCTTCCCGCACCAGGACAGAGCTTATCGCATCTGGGCCCACTCCCAGGTACAAGAATAGTGTTTCCCCTTCGCGAGGGCTTTGAAGAAGAGGGGTTGAGGTTAACTGCTTTTTCAACTGTTCAAAAGCATTGTCGCACTCCTTACTCCATTCGAACTTAGATCCCCCCCTAAGTGTTTTGAAAAATGGAGCGCTTTTATCCCCCGACTTGGAAATGAACCGGCTCAATCCTGCAAGCCTCCCCACAAGTTGTTGTACCTCTTTCGGGTTACGGGGAGGGTTCATATCCAGGATGGCTTTTATTTTATCGGGATTTGGTGCGAGGCCATCGGGAGTGAGAAGATGTCCCAGAAATTTTCCTTTGTTGGCCCCAAACACACATTTCAAAGGATTCAGTTTTAATTTAAACCTCCGCAGAGTAGCGAACGTCTCTACGAGGTCTTTCAGATGGATTGAAAAAGTTTTACTTTTTAGAAGAAGATCATCTACATATACTTCAAGATTTCTCCCTTTCTGTTTTTTGAACACTGTGTCCATCATCCTCTGATATGTCGCCCCCGCATTTTTGAGCCCGAAGGGCATGACAAGATAACAATAACATCCATCATTGGTAATGAAGGATGTATGCGGGATATCAGGTTTGTGCATCTTAATCTGGTGATAACCAGAAAACGCATCTAGGAAGCTCATGAAATTATATCCTACCGCGGAATCAACTAAAACATCTATCCGAGGCAAGGGATAACAATCTTTGGGGCACGCTTTATTGAGCTTCGTGAAGTCCACGCACATGCGCCACTTCCCACCAGATTTTGGAACCATTACAATGTTTGACATCCACGTTGGATATTGAATTTCAGAAACAAAACCCGCTTTCTGGAGCTTGGAAACCTCCTCTCTGATGGGCAATGCCAGCTTTGTTGTCACCTCCCTCTTCTTTTGCTGGATCGGCTTGAATTCAGGAGAGACGTTGAGGTGATGGCACGCTACATCTGGATCTACCCCAGGCATGTCCTCTGCTGACCAGGCGAAGATGTCCAAGTTCTCCAACAGACAGGAGGTTAGTTGAGCTTTTTCCTCCTCCGACAGCTCGGCGTTGATGATAAGCCTTTTCTCTTCCCCCTTAGCAATGGGGATCTCTTGGGTCTCCTGGGCAGGTTCCAAGAAAACTCCTTTCCGCTCTGTGCTTTCCTTGATTTCCTCAGGGAATTTGGACACCTTGTGGATGTCGTTTTGAGCCTCGCAAAGTGGTGCCTCGGTGATCATATTAACTGTCTTCACATAACATTCACGTGCAACCCTTGGATCGCTTCGGATCCGATATTGACATCCCTCAGCGGCGAATTTCAAAGCCAAATGAAAAGTAGATACTACAGCTCTGTAAGCGTTCAGAATTGGCCTTCCGAAAATTGCACAGTAGCTGCTTGGGGCTTCCACCACCACGAAGTCTATCAGCTTCGTTATACCCCCCAGCGATACCAAAAGCTTTACGCACCCCTCTACTTCTTTCTTCTCTCCCGAGAAGCCATAGAGGGGCCCTTCTGTGGAGAGCAAAGACTTCCCAGTCTTAAGGGATTCAAACGTTTCGCGGAAGATGAGATTAACTGAGCTGCCGGTATCAACCAGGATTTTATGCACGGTGTAGTTTTCAATAACCGCCTTTATCACCACTGCATCATCAAAAGGATTTGCATTTGGGGACAGATCTTCCTGGCCAAAGGTAACGACCGCCCTTTCTGGAGTAGAAGTGGAGGCGACTGCCACTTCCTGCTTCATAACTCTCCCGATGCTAGACTTTCGAGAAGATTCTACTCCTGCCCCACCATGAATGCAATAGACGTTGCCAAGAGGGCCAACGTCATTCACCTCTATACATTCGGTTGTGGGATGTATATCCCCATAGCAACCTGCTTCTTCCACATCTGCACACTCCCATGTCACTTCGACTGCCTCCTTCTTCTTCTCAACTCGCGGTTCAACTGGAGTTTCTTGCCGAATCAACCCCCGAAGCTTTCCCTCTTTCAGGAGTTTTTCTATCAACCACCGGAGGGCCCGGCAATCCTCAGTCTGATGCCCCTCTTCTTTATGATATTCACAATAAAGGTTCGGGTTCCGATTGCGAACTTCTGATTTCAAAGGAGGGGGTCTTTTAAAGTCAGGCCTCTTCTGAAGAATCTGCACGACCTCATTCATGGTTACGTTGAGAGGGGTGAATGAATCCTGTGATTCATCATATCGGATGGACGGGATAAGTGGAGATGGTTGTGCGATGTATTGTGGCAGATACACGGGCATTATTTGCGGAACTCCCATGGGTTGAGTGGGTGCGATGGCCAACGGCGGTTTCTGATCTTGAAACCGTTGATGGCCGAGAAATGGTTGTTTAGGCTTAAGATTTCTCCCCCTCTGAGCCCGGGGTTCGAAATCAGGCCGAGATGGATGATTATAACGTTGCTGATGAGTTGATGCGGGATTGAACTGATCATTGTCGCTGAGCAATTTGGCAACATAACCAGGATTAGTCTTTTCCCCCCTGATGAATTTATTAGCCAGACTAATCATCTCCTGGTATGTTTTTGGCTCCCTGATTTGAGCCTCAAATTTCAACGGCCCCTCTCTAAGGCCATGCATCAGAGCGACCCTATATAATTCTGGGTCGACGTTTTGCACCTCCATTATTTCCCTTTGGAAACGATCGACGAAACGGGCCCATGTTTCGTTTTCTTGCTGTCGTATCTCGAATAGGGCTGCCGGACCGTTCTTCCTCTTCTTAGAGGTAGAGAATCGAAGCAGAAATTCTCTACGCAATTCCGCAAAGCATCTGATAGATCGAGGATGCAATCCGTAAAACCATTCTCTGGCCTGCCCATCAAAGGACGTCACCAGGAGCTTGCACTTTGTTGCATCAGTGATGGTCCTCAGAGCAACAGCCGATTCAAATGCCTGGAGGTGTATTGCTGGATCGGACTCCCCACTATATGCTGACATGCGTGGTTCTCGAAAGTTGTTTGGGGCCGGCTCTCCTCGGATTTCGTCGGTGAAGGGAGAACTCTCCTCGGCATCCTCGTACAGAGGGAAAGCAGGGTTATAAGGGACCTCTGCCGCGGTCACTTGCGGACAGGCCGCCTGATAGGAGCGGGCAGGTGCTCCGGCCGGGCAGGACTGGTAGGCGGCGACCTCAGGCGGATAGGAAAAGCGAGCGGCCTGAGAAGCCGCCCCCTGGAAGTCAAGGACTCGAGCCGGCATACGCCGCGCGGCCTCTTGGTAGAAATTCTGCCGATCCGCAGAACCTTCTGGTGGCGGTTGGGAGTGAGCGACCTGCGCAAATGGGTACGGAGGTGGAGGAGGTAGAACAGGGGTCATGGCCGGGTTAACCGCGGCCTGTTGGGGAGCTAACCGCTGGGTTAGTAGAGCTAGAGCCTGACTGATCGCGTCCAGACGCTGATCAGTTGCTTTCTGAGCCTGGTCGGCTTCTCTCTTAGTTCGCTCCAGAGCCTCCCACAGGGAGTCATCGCTATGATCGGACCGGTCTCTTGGAGGGAACTGGCGGTCTGACATTCTGAACCAAAGATTTCGCTGATAGTCCGCGATCTGAAGGTCGCGTGTTTCTGTTCGATTCAAAAGTGCGCTTACGAAGAAAATTGAAGGCTGCGGACTATCGGTTACTATTTAGTTAGAGAATTCAGACCGCTAGCAGCGGTCGAGGCCAGACTTCGCCCGTCGCAGCAAATGCCACTCCTGCGACGGGCTTTCCTTTGATTGAAAAGTAGCGGTTACAAATGCGAGAAAGCAGAAGCCGGCCGGTCAACAGTTCGCGAGACCAGAAACTCGAGACCGGAGCTCAGACAAGCGAGCTCTTGGATTCGAGTGTGCGTGTCTTGTGAACAGTGCCGCCCCCTATTTATAGGCTTGGGGGCCTGCCCGAATGGGCAGGGATAAAATAACCTCCTGCCCGGGTACAGGAGAAACGGGCAGGCGGTGACGGGATGCATAAAGAAGAAAAAGAAAGAGGCCGCGCGACCTGACAGCCTGCCTTCCCGACCTGTCTTGCTTGCGGCTGAGGACACCGGGACCAAGTCGATAATGCAGACCGCGCGGTTTGGAGATTGAGGCCGCGGTCTGCCTTCTGGTCATGACTTAGCCGATCTTCACGAGGTAACTTGGATAGCCTTCGATCTGGAGCCCCGGCCTGTTCTTCGGGGATGGAACTTAGAGTTTCTATGGGACAACCCGTGCGGCCTTCTAGCTGAGACCGCGGATGAACTTCTTGCCTTGGCTCTTTGATGATCTTATCCCTTTGGGGGCGATCCGGAAATGACACCAGGCCTCCCGGCCTGGCCCTTCTTGGACTGAGAACCGCCGATCCCGGGACCCAGCGGCTTGGCCCAGGAGTCCGCGCGGTCTGATAATGGTCCAACCCAAGAAGCGGTTTTCCGGGCAAACAGAACCACTATAAACAATTGTGTGCTTTCTGTGTTTGCTTGAGTTTTTATTTACTACTCATTAACTGCTAGCAACAATTATGTAAAAATCAAAGAGATCTATTCACCCCCCTCTAGGTGAATTAGACTACTAACCTATAAACTACCAAGTGGTATCGGAGACAGGTTGGTCAAAAAGGACTTAACAGTCTGACCAGATCCTACATAGGTGTAGTCAAATCTGAATCCAATGGCTACCAATAGAGTTCAGAAGGAGATGAGGTCAATGAAGCTGCCAATATGCAAAACGGAAACCTTTGGCATTTGGAAGCAAAGGGTTAGGCTTTTCATGGAGGCCTCAGATCCTAGGATTTATATCACTGTCCAGGAGGGTCCCTTTGTTGTCACAAAGCCCTCCACTATTGATCATACTAGACAGGTAGCAAGTCATATACTGAAATGATAAGGGATGAGATTGCATTGGCAATAATGGACAAAAGAGCTCAACATATTATAGTCAATGCAATTAATGATTCCACCTTCCAAAACTTGATACACCGTGAGACAGCCAAGGAGATGTGGGATACACTAATAGTGTACATGGAAGGGACTGAAGAAGTGATGGATGATAGGAAATCCCTCCTTAATCAGGAGTATGAAGCCTTCAGGCAACAAAGCCTGGAATGCATAACTGATTGCTATGAAAGATTTTTCAGGATAGTAAATGAGCTGAGGACCTATAAATGGACCTTCACTCATTATGAGCTAAATGACAAATTCCTAAGATATCTATCTAGAGACTGGGATACCAAGATCTGTGCCATCAAGGAGGTGACAAAGTTGGGTGAGACTCCTCCCCATACTTTGTTTGAAAAGCTGCTCTTTTATGAGATGCAGCTATCTGCAAGGAAGGAGGAGGAAACATCCTCCATGCCTCATGTAAGGGAGAGGACGGTGGCCCTCAAGGCTAAGAGCTCCAAGAAGAGAAAGGCAAGGATGCCTTCACCTCCAAGGAGGGATGCTGGCTCAGAAAACTCAGAGCCTAGCTCATCTGATAGCAGCTCTTCTGATGAGGAGTTTGCTACCTTCTCAAGACATTTCAATAAGCTAATGATGAGGAAGCAGTGGAAGAGCAAACCTTCCTCCTCCTCACATCCCAGGAAGGATGACAACAGATCTGAAAAGCAGCACCCCAAGGGGGACATATATGACTCTAAACATGTTAAGCATATTTCAAATAATATGATTTGTTACTACTGCAGCAAGCCTGGACATGTCATTGTTGACTGTCCAATCAATAGGAAGGAGAAGGGTGATAAGAAAGCTCATCACCACAAGGGAAGGAAGGGTGAAAAGTCCTTCCTAGCCAAGAAGGAGAAGAGCTGGAGTGAATCTGAGCCATCATCCTCGGATTCAGATGATGAAGAAGAAGCCTACGTTGGGCTATTTATAACTGAAGAGGATGAGGACTGTAAGACCCCCTCCCCCTTACTAGGAGGGTTACCCGGGCCTTATGCCCAGACTGCCACCTTATGGATGACACCAACACCCGGGTTAGCCGCCACCGCAAGACGCTGATCCTGCCAGCTTGTACGATCATTTAAACTTTAGGCCAATAGAGAATAAAAGTATATAAATGAAATGAACAAGTCCACAATCACAAAACCTCATAAATATATATAAGCAGTCCAGAAATGAGCACAAAATAGAGTAAGGGCTTATGCCCGATACATAACCAAATGAAAATAACAAAAGAGTCACTCTCTCTCAACATATCTATGGGGAAGCTAAAACACTCCCATCATCAATCACCTGACTCATAGTAGAAGTTGTGCGCGACATCTGCTCGCCAAGTCCTGCCACCTCGTCCGGCTAGTGCTCCAGCTCCTCGGATGCCTACGATCATAACCGATCGTTAGTCATAAGACTATGCCAATTTTGTCCCCGCCTCCCCCCGCGACTCCTAGGCACTGAGCAGGAGGAAGGAAGCAGAGGACAACAAATATAATAACAACAATAAGCAGGTGACAAGGGGATCTGCGCTAACAAGTATATAAATAACCAAGTAAACTTTACTAGCAGATATAAGCAGGTAAGCAATAATGAACGGTAAAAGAAGTAAGTAAAGTAAAGCAGTGCGCATAAGTACAGTAATAAGAAAAGTTTACTACCATCACATGAGTATCTTAACTTATATGAATGCCCATACAAACTTATAAGTTAAGATTTCCGGTATTATAACCTATCATATAAAAGAGCCCATACTAATTTATATGATAAGGGTCTGCAAATTATGTTCTAAGGTTTATGTATAATATGATATGCATGCTATGATATGCTTCATATAAGTGCAACTCACACACACGACTCTGTGATCACAGATCTTTCATTCCTAATTTTTGGAGCTTGCTTCACTCTCTGGTACCACCATTGTGGCTACGATAGTAGTAGAGCAGGTGCCTCCACTTCCTAGATGGGTATACACACTACCAGGCCTAGACCCTTTGTACGCCTCTGTACACGTCCTAGGTGCACTCTAGAGTCTTACGTACTCTTTGCTGGAACCAACCAGTCATTAAGATCAGGTGTACGTTTTCGGGGATTGCCCTCCAGACCGCAGTATAAACAACCTACTGGCCCCTCAAACCCTCACACCTGCCTAAGTCAACGTACTGCCATCAGTGTGACGACCGACCCAGTACCAAAGACCCGCCACTAATTATGCACATGCAAGTTATCACAACCTGAGCCTCCAGCTCGCAGGACCAACCCGTCCTGATATACAACTTCCCGAGCCTCCAGCTCGCAGGACTAACCTATCCTGATATACAACTTCCCGAGCCTCCAGCTCGCAGGACTAATCCGTCCTGATATACAACTTCCCGAGCATCAAGCTCGCAGGACTAACCCATCTTGATATAGAACTTCCCACCCCTTAACTCGGGATGAAGTTACCAAACCTCTTATTCATTTAATTAGACTACTCTTGTCTAATTATTGTTATACATAGAAGTTTAGCGTGAATCCTGGACTTTCCGAGGTCTACCCGGTGAAGGGCTCACAACGGTACTAGGGAATACGATGGGCTGAAGCCCAAACCCCCCTTTTCCAAGACAATTACTTTTATTGGTGGCTACTCATTTCCAAAGATCCACTCTCCTTATTACTCTTTATACTTAACTGCTTTATGACTTATCCCTCACTCTATTCTTAAGCAAACGTTCTCTTGAACGATGCTCAACACATAAGCTCTCTCATCCTCTAAATCTAGTACGAATGTTCTCCAAATAGTCCACAACTTCTAGGGGCTGATATAAATGATATAACACTACTATGATCCAAGTTTTACTGATTTTCTATATGATCTTGCCAATCAAATCATCACATTTAGTTTTTACTATTCACAGTCCAAAATGAGAATGAACTAAATTTGATTCCTATGATGCAATCTTAAAGATATCATGTCCAATAGAGCTACAAATCATTCCATATGTCCATATTGGGTAATTTAAGAAGTTTCCAAATTTTTGACATATTTCAAATTAATTTGACCTCTATTTAAATTTCATTAATCATTGGGCATGCTCCAAATTACAAAGGAAGTACCATGTTAGTAATTTCGTTCTTGCTAAAAAAAATTCCAGAGGTGATATGTGACAAAATAACCTTATTCTCAAAGTTCCACAATTTTTCAGAGAACTTATAATCATGACTTCCATATAAAATAAAAGGGGTGAAAATATAACTTTACACAACAAGTACTAATTTATTTCTTCCAAAAATTCTGAGAAAATTACTAGAGTACTATAATGACCTAAAAAGATCCCATCCAGAATTTCATAATTTTCCGAAAACATTTCACCCTAGAAATTTCATAAATTTAAAAGTGTGACAAATTGAATAGGTGGAATTTTACCATGTGTAATACATCCAAAAATTCTATCAAAAATTCCATAGGTTCATATTTAGATTTCAAAAGATTTTCCAGAGTTTTAAAATTTTCCACAAGGTATTAGCCTTAAACATTTCACTAATACATAAATGTGACATATTTCGAGTTTATCAAATACTTAGGATTTTTGGTCCCAAAAATCCTAATATTTCCCGAGACAATATATTATGTCATAAAGAGGGTGTGGCCAAAATCTTAGAGGCTAACACTAAGCCATATATGCCAAATACACAAAATATCCTTTTTGACTATAAGCACACCATATCACATAATAGACAAAGACATGCAAGTGGAATTACCCCACATGCAGAGGTCCAATTGCTTCCAAATTTTAACTAAAGTTTAATAATGGCCTATCAAGCATGACCCCCAAATTTGGGGTATTTGGAGTCACACAACTCCATAAATTTCATTTAGTTGAATATTGATCAAAACTATAGAGAAATGTCCTCCAAAAATTCCCAATTTTTGCCAGGGGTACTTCAGGGAATGACTCATGTATGCCCAAAATTTCAAGTCATTTAGAGTTATATTTCTCTCTAAATTAATTTTTAAATGTCTAGGGCTCCCTATGTACATGTCTCACAAGAATGGGTGCCGAGGGAGCTAAAGGGCTCCAAATTGAGTGATTAAAAGCTCACTAGGAAGGTAAGACCAACAGATACAACTTTTATGTGCAAGGTTTTTTCTAATTCTACCTCTAAGGTACCTGATTTTAAGCCACATATAACTTATCAAAGTGTGATAGAAATACTCATTTAATATAAGTGTATAATAATGATCAAGCACGAATCTTAAAGCTGATCCAACAAATTCTGTTCATCTTCCTTCTCCAGCCAACGGTAGAGATTTTCAGTTAAGAACAATAGAAATCCAAAATGGTAAACCTCCATTTCTGCTTCGATTTGAAAATGGAAGAAGGGGGAAGCTATCACGATGGGAGGGGAGGAGAAATTTGACCTGAATGGGGCTTGAGATCGGGTGATCTATCGGGGCGGCATGGTGGCAAGTTTCTACGACGAGTTTGCTGGACCTTCTTAGGATGTAAGGAAAAAGAAGAAGAAGGAGAGTGCTGCTTCGGTTGAGGGAATGGAGTTTCAAGGCTAAGGGAGGAGAAAGAAAATGTGGCTGATTTGATTTGGATTAATGGGATAGATATTTCCCATGCTTGGATTGGACAACACCTCCATGTGTCATTTTCTTATTGGCCAAAGCCACCTACCAGACTTGAAATAAACAAAGATATAGTATTTAAACTTAACACCTCGGGAAGCAGCTTTTTCCCAGCTACTGCCAGCAATCGACGAGATGCTCCCGTCGATCGACGGGAGGTCCCGTCGATCGACCGGATAGCCCGTCAATTTGACTTAACGACATAAAGAAGCAGCTTACATAGCTGTTGCCGATGATCGACGGGATGGTCCCATAAATCGATGGGATCGACGGGATGGTCCCGTCGATCGACGAGATCGATAGAATGGTCCCGTTGATTTTGACTTAAAGATATAAAAAAACAGCGTACATAGTTGCTGCCGACAATCGACGGGATGGTCCCGTCGATCGACGGGATAGACGGGATGGTCCCGTCGATTTTGACTTAGAGATACATGGAATATATCTTTCCCAGCTGATGCCGCCGATCGATGGAATGGTCTCGTCGATCGACGGGATTGTCCGTCGATCGACGGGATGGTCCGTCGATTTTGACTTGGCACACAAAATTTCCTCTTTTAAGCCTAAAATTGACCATGGTTGACTTGCCTCCTCTAGTGGACCACATGTGAGTTCTCTCAACTCAATGTGACCTAAGGTCACTACTTAGCTCAAACCCACCTCACTCACCACTTGTCATACCCTAATTGAAGTCAAGGGGTCTAGTAGGAAATGAGATGTTACAAATCCCAATAAACAAAAAAATAATTTCATCCCCGAAATTTAAGTTCGGGTCTACGGGTGTAAGACCCCAAGTTTCATGTGCAAATAAAATGGAAGTGTACGGAAGCTAATGAGCTAGCGCCAGGCGCTAGGGATTGCGTCGACAGTAGTGCATTTCCCAAGAAACTGGTTCATTTCTCGTGAAACTAGTGCATTTACCAAGAAATGTGTTCTTTCTTGACAAATGGAAGTGTTCTGAAGCAACTGATCTAGCGCCGACGCTAGGGATAGCGCCGGCGGTAGTTCATTTCCCGAGAAATGTGTCCTTTCTCAAAGAATATGGCATTTCCCAAGAAGTTTGTCGAAGAAAGATAGCGCAGGCGGTAGCATTTCTCGACCAATCCTTAAGCGGTTAAGCCATACCGACTCTGGGCAAGCGCCAGCCGCTAATGACTAGCGCCGGCGGTAGCGGAAAACTATATATGAGATGGTTTTCGGTTTTCCTTCTTATTTTTCTGAGAGAACCTTTGCCTTTCCAAGAGTGGTAGGCTGAGAGCTTGAGGAAGGAGACCAATTGGGGCAATTCCGCGAAGGAGATCCTGCGTGATAGTTGTGCCATCATCAACTCCGTGGAGAGGAAGCTACTTCAGCAAGTTCCCTCCGGATCAAGCGTAGCTATATGACATCGAAACGAGCGCCGAGGGTAACGATTCTCCTCCCTACATCTTTGGACATGTGCTGTTGGGAATATTGCCCTCAATATTACCTTGATTTTGAAGAGGCATCACTCACAATACTAAGGACATATTGTATTTGATAAAGCTATACTTGTGTAGGATATACAGGCACAGGTGACTCAAAAGGAAGGGCCAAACATGCTCTTAGATGAGGAGAATTCATCTACAAGGAGATGAAGATGTCTCAGCAGAACCACTGAGACGAAGGGTCAAAACCGCTGAGATGAGCCCACTGACTCAGCGGAACCGCTGAGACCAGAACAGGAGCCGCTGAGAAAGCTTATAAGCAAGCTGAGCTGCAGATAGCCAAGAATCCGCTGAGATGAGATCACTGTCTCAGCGGATCCGCTGAGATAGGAAAGAAGCAACCGCCTAGATGAGATCAGCTGCCGCTGAGAAGCAGCAAGCATCAACGGAGACTTGGAGTGTTCGTCGAATGCAGAAAGCCGTTCGTCGAATGCAAAACTCAGTTCATCAAACACTGAGACAGGAAAGAAGAAACAGCTGAGAAGCAGCGTGTTCGTCGAACGCAAAAAGCCGTTCGTCGAACGCATAACTCAGATCGTCGAACGCAGAGACAAGGCAGGTCGTCGAACGCAGAGACAAGGCAGATCGTCGAATGCAGAGACAAGGCAGATCGTCGAACGCAGAGACAAGGCAGATCATCGAACGCAGAGACAAGGCAGATCGTCGAACACAGAGATAAGGCAGTTCGTCGAACGCAGTTCAAATGTATTCTGGCGGGTTCTGTCCTTGGCGGAAACTGTGGAAAGACATTGTGGAGTCCACCAATCTCTCCCATACCTGTCAGAAGGACGGCTAAGGGCCGTTGGAGTTCAGAAGAGTATAAAAGAGATAAGTTAGGGTTGAATCAGCAACCTTTGCTAGTTCTCCCGCAAGCAAAATTGAAAAGGAACACTGTTCCATTAACGACAGCCGATATCTAAATACTCAAGGCTGCAAGGAGAACAAAGATAGCTCTTCCTGATTGACTTCAAGATAGAGCAGTAGATCTCGTTCCTCATCTGAGGGGAAGATCAAGAAGAACAAGTTGGAGCTGAAGATAGGCTTCAAGGTTCAAGTCTGCAACAACAACAGTTAAGAAGTAGAAGAAGAACAGGCTTGATTTCTTCTGTCTTCTAGTGACAAAGATTTATCTTTTATCTGTAGGGCTTAACAGCCTGAGTTGTAGGACCATTGGTCTGAGTTGTAGGAACCTGAGGGTTCTGAGTTGTAGGGCTGAAGGCCTGAGCAGTTGGAGGAGGATTCCTCTGAGTTGTAGGACCTGCTGAGGTCTGAGATGTAGGATCAGGAGCTGATCTGAGGTAGGGCTGTTAAGCCTGAGTTGTAGGGCTGTTTAGCCTGAGTTGTAGTACCTGGCGAGGTCTGAGCTGTAGGATCAGGAGCTGATCTGAGGTAGGGCTGCTGAGCCTGAGTTGTAGGGCTACTTAGTCTGAGTTGTAGGACCTGCTAAGGTCTGAGCTGTAGGATCAGGGGCTGATCTGAGTTGCAGGGCTGTTTAGCCTGAGGTAGGGTTGGGAAAACCTGAGAGATCCTTAAGGATTTGAGTTGTAATCTTTTGGAGCTGAGTTGGAGGAGTTGGCCCTGTCTAACACACTGTTAGAAGGGTGAAGGGTGAAAGTGGACTACCCAAAGACACACTGTCTTTGGGGAACCACTATAAATTCTTGTGTGCTTTCTGTGTTTGTTGATTTTCTTAAACTAACTCAGAAATCAGCTAGGGTACTTAGAGGAAAAATAAAAGAAACCTATTCACCCCCTCTAGGTAATTTAAACTACAAATCTATAAACTTACAAGTGGTATCAGAGGGAGGTTGGTCATAAAGGACTTAACAGTCTGACCAGTTCCTAAAAAGGTATAGTCAAATCAAAACCCAATGGCCACCTCTGGAGTGCAGAAGGAAATAAGATCCATGAAGTTGCCCATATGCATCAAAGAGAACTTTGGCATATGGAAGCAAAGGATCAGACTGTTTATGGAAGCTTCTGATCCTAGGATTTATATTACAGTTATGGAAGGACCTTTCACCTTTCAAACTGCCTCCACTATAGATCCAACTAGAAGGGTGGCCAAACTATTTAAAGACTTGACCAAGGATGAACTTGAGCTGTTCACCATAGACAAAAGGGCCCAGAACATCATAGTGAATGCTATTGATGATTCTACATTTCAAAACTTGGTACACTGCACTTCTGCCAAGGAAATGTGGGACACATTGGTAGTATATATGAAAGGGACAGCTGAAGTAAGGGATGACAGGAAGTCACTCCTGAATCAAGAATATGAAGCCTTCAGACAGCAAAGCCAGGAGAGCATCTCCATATGCTATGAGAGGTTCTTCAGAATAGTCAATGAGCTGAGAACCTATGAGAGGGCATTCACCAACTATGAGTTGAATGATAAGTTCCTTAGATCTCTCACAAGAGACTGGGACACAAAGATATGTGCCATCAGGGAAGTATCCAAGCTAGGTGAGACCCCAACTCACACATTGTTTGGGAAGTTGCTCTCCTATGAGATGCAGCTGTCTGCAAGGAAGGAAGTCGACACCTCCTCAAGGGCTAAAGCAATGGAGAAATCTGTAGCTCTCAAAGCTGACAGCTCCAAGAGAAGCAAGGGCAGGATGGTGTCTCCTCCAAGGAGAAGTGCTGTACCTGAAGTCAGCACCTCAGGAAGCTCTTCCTCTGATAAAGAGTTTGCTGCCTTTTCAAGGCAGTTCAAGAAGATGATGAAGAGGAAACCATGGAGGAACATGCTCTCCTCATCATCACACTACAAGAAGGAAAGAAGCAAACTTGAAAGACTGCACCCAAAGGGTGACAGGTATGACTCTAAACATAGTAAACATTCTTCTAATAATATAATCTGTTATAGCTGCAGCAAGCCTGCACATGTCATAGCTGACTGTCCAGTCAAAAGAAAGGATAGTGGTGAAAAGAAGCATCATCACCACAAGGATAGGAAGGGAGAAAAATCCCTCCTAGCAAAGAAAGAAATGAGCTGGAGTGAATCTGATCCTTCAACATCAGATTCAAAGATGAAGAAGAAGCCTACATTGGGCTGTATGCAGCAGAAGACGATGAAGACTATCCAGCTGCAAGGGTTGGAATCATGGCCCCTCTTTCACACTCAGATAGTGATGAAGAGGAGGATGAAAAAGACTGTGTTCAGCTAGGCCTTATGGCCTTCACTGATGAGGAAGGAAGTCAGAATATGTCTGACAATGATCAGGTACCAATTCATTCCACTTCTATTTCTGATCATGATGCATGTCAAGAATCTGAAGCACATCCATCACATGATGGAAGTGATTTAGAAGCTGAGATAGATGTCAATCAATTGATTGACAGATATGGTGCTCTCTTGACTGCTCTGTAAAAGAGCAAGAAGCTTGCCAAGAGGAAAGCCCAGGAAATAGCTTCCCTTAAGCTGGCTGAAAACAACTGCACTGAATCAACCACCTTGGTGGGTCAGATGAGCAGACAGATTAGCCATCTAAAGGGGATAACAGTTGTGCACTTGAGCACTATTTCCCTGAAGAACAAGATCATCAAGGATCTTGATGAGAAGCTTGTGAAGGAAAGAAGCCATGTGGCTCAATTCTCAAAGCCCAAATCTGTGCTTCCTATTTTTCTTGCATTCTAACAGCTAAGAAAAATCTGGGCTCGACGAACTCTGTCCTGAGTTCGACGAACGTCGAGCGTGAGTTAGATGAACTCAACCTTGAGTTCGACGAACTCAACCTTGAGTTCGACGAACTCAGTCTTATGTTAAAGTTTTAGATAAACTTAGTTAAGGCTCGATGAACTCTAGTTTGAGTTCGACGAACTCTGCCCTAGGATGAAATTTTAGGTAAATCTTCTCAGCTGTTCCGCTGAGTCGATTAGGTTAACACTAAGACCTAGTGTATAAATAGCAGATCGTGTTAGATGACTCTTCACATTCTCTTGCACTAGTCCAGCCGCCGAGACGAAACTTCTACCCTTCCGTCCCAGCGTTCTTCTCTTCGACCAAATGTCGCCCAAGATTGTGAAGGAGTTGCTTGAAGGCTATGAGTTGGTGAGGGATGGCTTTCTCCATGCCTCACCAGAGATTCTAGGTGTCATCTCCCTCATTTCTGAAGCCGGCCTAGACTTCGTGTTATCTGAACCCTCTCAGATATTCATGCATGAAGTGCTAGAATTTTATGCAAACGTCAAACTGTCGTCTTCTAAGGATGGCATATCTTCTAAGATTGGAGAGTTTAGGGTGAAACTGTGCCCTAAGAGATTGGAAGAAGTACTGCACCTTCCTAGAGTGGAAGAAGAGGAGATATCTGCATCAGACAAGGAGCAAGCCTTAAAGTGGTGTGAATACAGTGATTCCCAGACTGCATCTTTGAAGAAGAAATTCTTCAACCAAAAGGGGAAGCTGTTGTGTGATATAGTGGGAAAGGCCCTTCTGTGCAAGCCAGGCTCACATGACACAATTTCACAACCGATGTTTGAGCTGGTTGCAAGGATCATCATGAAGAAAAGGACATGCTGGAGAACTGTCCTGTACCAAAGGATTAAGCAATGTCTGCAGGCTCCAAACTTAGGAAGTATCTTATCACTCTTCCTGCTGAATGCATATCCAGACCAATTCTCCTCCTTCAAGGGTATCAATATCCACTACTTGAAGAGACTGGATATAAAGACATTAGACAGGTCAACAAGAGTCCTACCCATGAGCCAACCTTCCTTGGTGGCTGAGCTGAAGGAGAAGAAGAAAGCTAAGAAGAGTGAAGAAGAAGGTGCTGAAACCTCCAGGAAGGATGATGATCCTCCAGTGCTCTTGGATGGTGTGGCTGGTGAAAATGATCCCCAGGGTAGGATAGAAGAGCCAACTCTGTTGAATACTAATCCAGTTGTTCCTCATGCTGATGAAGTATTACTGAATTCCCCTATCCATGGTAAATTAGGATCATAGTTAGGCTTCACTCTCTAATTATAGGCTAGTCTAGGTATCTAACTAACTCATCAACCATTTTCAGGTTTACCTAGACAGGATACTCCACCTATGGATGTCCTGAGTGAGGGGGAGCACAACCCAAATGCTGAAGAGCTGCAAAGACCAGAAACTAGATTGGAAAAGGACAATAATGAAGATGAAGAAGTGGTGGATAAAGTGTTGTCCCAGGAAAGGCCTGTAGCTGTGCTGGACACATCTGATCTGCTGAACTCAATACAAACCATCATTGAGGGTCAGATGTTGTCTGTGAAAGAACTAGTTGCTGAAAAGGTTCAAGGTGCTACTGCTCAAATTAGGGATGAGCTGAATGCTACAAGAGCAGCATTATCTCATGAGATTCAAGCAAGTGAGCAGAGAATGGAGTCAAGGGTGGCTGCAGTGAGGACTGAGCAGAAAACCAAGGTTAATGATGTCAAAACTGCATCTGATCATATCCTCTAGCAAATGACAAGATGGTTTGAGATGGCCAAAGACACAGTTGCTGCCCAGCACACTGTATTGAAACAAATTACTGATCATCAAGGGGACTCTACCAAGGACATTACATATGTAAAGAATCAGCTTTACTAGAATGAAAATGTCTGGGAGAAAGCAGTTGCTAGGATGGCACAGGTGGCTAACACATCCAGCAACCATGTCCTTTCCCACATTGACAAGGCCAAGGAAAATATTTTGGAGGATGTGGACATCACTTTCCAAACTCTCTCCCAATCCATAATAGATCAACACTCTGAAATAGAGAAAAAGATATTGGAAAAAGGCAAAGAGGGGGAGGAGAAGGTTACCAAGCTAAATGCTAAGCTGAAAGGAGCTCACATAAAGCTATATAACAACATGGAGAATGCCCACCAGCTGATACTCTCCAATCAGGCAGCAGCCAGCAAGCAAGTGGTGGAAGTGGTCAAAAAAGCTTCCAATGCAATTCAAGAAGATATCCTAACTATGGTTAAAAAGTTTAATGATAATCATTGGACCTCAAGCGTAAAAGTATTACAAGGAACAAGGATTGCCTTAAATCTTCCTATCTTGAATCCAAGCAGATCAGAAGATTTTGACTTCCAAGGTCAATCTAATCTAATTCAAGATGAGAGGGAAATAAAGAGGAGAAGGGCAGAGGGCATTCAGACTGCTGAAGAGTATATGGCCCAGAAGAGGATGGAAAGATTAGAGGATCTACTCCATGAGGATGACAATCTGGAGTTGGACACAATTGTTGTCAACACCTGGGTCAGCCATGGCAATCAACTCAAGGACATTGACCATGTCTATTCATCTGCTGAATGGATCAAGCACCTTTAGAGGGAATCTCTAAGGGAAAGGATTCTCAAAGAAAACATGGTAAGAAGGGAAACTCCTATAAGGATTCCCACAAGATATCTTCCCAAGTCATTTCTGTACTTCAAAGTAAAGGAGAAGATCAAGGCTGCTGCTGAAGCTAGGAAGAGAAAGTCTGAAGATGGAGAAAGCTCTTCCCAGGGACCATCTAAGAAGACCCTGCCTTGAGATGCTCTTTAAATTATTTAATGTATAATCATACGTTGAACTGTTTGAAATGTCTGTACTGAACATCTAATTGAAATGATATTTCATATTCTGAAAATCATATTGTGTTTGTTACTGTTGGTATATGTACTATGTATTTCTACCTTCAGTATTCAGTGCTAGAATGGGTTGTTCAAATTGAGCAAGATCAGCTATTACAGAAAATAGCTCTCTAATTTAGGGGGAGCAAAATCCCTGCTCAGGTTGAGGGGGTGATGGCAAATGCTAAGAGAATGTAGGTTGACCTATAAGATAATCCAAAGGGATCCACAGATGTTGCCTCCCAACCCATAGAGGGATAAATAGTTGAAGAAACCAGAAAGGGGGAGATACGGCCAATGCTTAGGGTGTTAGGGCCCATGCTAGATAGGGCCAATGCTTAGGGTGTTAGGGCCCTTACTAAATAGATCATTATTGTGATATGTTTTTGTTGGTCATGTACCTTAGCATTGGGAATGTTTTGCCTTCTTCAAATAGGGGGAGATTATTGGGAATATTGCCCTCAATATTACCTTGATTTGAAGAGGCATCACTCACAATGCTAAGGACATATTGTATTTGATAAAGCTATACTTGTGTAGGATATACAGGCACATGTGACTCAAAAGGAAGGGCCAAACATGCCCTTAGATGAGGAGAATTCATCTACAAGGAGATGAAGATGTCTCAGCAGAACCACTGAGACGAAGGGTCAAAACCGCTGAGACGAGCCCACTATCTCAGCGGAACCGCTGAGACCAGAACGCGAGCATTTGAGAAAGCTTATAAGCAAGCTGAGCTGCAGATAGCTAAGAATCCGCTGAGATGAGATCACTGTCTCAGCGGATCCGCTGAGATGGGAAAGAAGCAACCGCTGAGACGAGATCAGCTACCGCTGAGAAGCAGTAAGCATCAGCTGAGACTTGGAGTGTTCGTCGAACGCAGAAAGCCATTCGTCGAACGAGAACTCAGTTCGTCAAACGCTGAGACAGGAAAGAAGAAACACCTGAGAAGCAGCGTGTTCGTCGAACGCAGAAAGTCGTTCGTCGAACGCAGAACTCAGTTCATCAAACACCGAGACAAGGCAGATCGTCGAACGCAGAGACAAGGCAGATCATCGAACGCAGAGACAAGGCAAATTGTCGAACACAGAGACAAGGCAGATCGTCGAACGTAGAGACAAGGTAGATTGTCGAACGTAGAGAGAAGGCAGTTCGTCGAACGCAGTTCAAATGTATTCTGGCGGGTTCTATCCTTGGCGGAAACTGCGGAAATACATTGTGGGGTCCGCCAATCTCTCCCATACCTGTCAGAAGGACGGCTGAGAGCCGTTGGAGTTCAGAAGAGTATAAAAGAGATAAGTTAGGGTTGAATCAGCAACCTTTGCTAGTTCTCCCGCACGCAAAATTGAAAAGGAACACTGTTCCATTGACGGCAGCCGATATCTGAATACTCAAGGCTGCAAGGAGAACAAAGATAGCTCTTCCTGATTGACTTCAAGATAGAGCAGTTGATCTCGTTCCTCATCTGAGGGGAAGTTCAAGAAGAACAAGTTGGAGCTGAAGATCGGCATCAAGGTTCAAGTCTGCAACAACAACAGTTAAGAAGTAGAAGAAGAACAGGCTTGATTTCTTCTGTCTTCTAGTGATAAAGTTTTATCTTTTATCTGTAGGGCTTAACACCCTGAGTTGTAGGACCATTGGTCTGAGTTGTAGGAACCTGAGGGTTCTGAGTTGTAGTGCTGAAGGCCTGAGCAGTAGGAGGAGGATTCCTCTGAGTTGTAGGACCTGCTGAGGTCTGAGCTATAGGATCAGGAGCTGATCTGAGGTAGGGCCGCTGAGCCTGAGTTGTAGGGCTGTTTAGCCTGAGTTGTAGGACCTACTGAGGTCTGAGCTGTAGGATCAGGAGCTGATCTGAGGTAGGGCTGCTGAGCCTGAGTTGTAGGGCTATTTAGTCTGAGTTGTAGGACCTGCTGAGGTCTAAGCTGTAGGATCGGGGGCTGATCTGAGTTATAGGGCTGTTTAGCCTGAGGTAGGGTCGTGAAAACCTGAGAGATCCTGAGGGATCTGAGTTGTAAGCTCTTGGAGCTGAGTTGGAGGAGTTGGCCCTGTCTAACACACGGTTAGAAGGGTGAAGGGGGAAAGTGGACTACCCAAAGACACACTATCTTTGGGGAACCACTATAAATTCTTATGTGCTTTCTGTGTTTGTTGATTTGCTTAAACTAACTCAGAAATCAGCTAGGGTACTTAGTGGAAAAATAAAAGAAACCTATTCACCCCCCTCTAGGTGATTTAGACTACAAACCTATAAACTTACATGTGCGTCCTTTGATTTGCATGATTTGGAAGACTTCTACTAATTAGTAGATGGGTTCTTCCGGTGGGTTGATGATATCCCCACATAAATTTGCATATAGAGTTCGAAATCGAAGTACGGACATAGGCATGCTGTGTGAAGCCCATCTGGACAGGTTGGTCTAGATTGGTGATGTTTCCTGTTGCATGCCGGAGAAGTCTCCGTGATATATGCTGTGTTTTTGGTTTCTGAGTACTGAGACGTGCTGCGAAGAATTCTAGAGGGGTTTCCCAGACAATATCGGAAAAAAGGTAGTAGAACTGGGTTCTGTTATTAACGCCGGGCGCTAGAGTTAGCTCCAGCGGTAGCGCCAGTGATCCCTGAGATCACGCTATTTGATGGCCAGTGGCCCTAGGGTCGGGGCGATGACCCTGTGAGGTCGTCTATATGATCAGGCTGAGGTGAAAGCTTACCCGCATCATGCACAGTTGATCGTGATGATTGAGCACGTGCCTAGCTGATCCGAACCGGCCTATAGTGTTGGTGAAGAGGTCGCCCCTCGGTGCACCGGGCTATGGAAGAGAGCCGGAACTTCTTGTGTACGGCCTAGCTCAAATGATGATCCAAGTTGAAAAAGGACTTGTGGATGGAAGAGTGCCGGAACTTCGTGTGTACGGCCTAGCTCAATTTGGTTATGTAAGTTGAAATAATACTTAGCTTGGCGGCGTAACTCGGGGAGTATGCCGAAGGGTGCCTTGAGAGTACAATACGTGCTGCCGTTAGTCGGTGTATATGGTGAATGTTTCTATGCGGTGCTTAGATGCACCTGTGAAATATATAATGCTATTGCTTGCTTGCAGGGAAGGAGTACCACCACCCCGAGAATGGGATGGGGTCGTTATATCTGGGTCAGCTAAAGCTGACCGGTTACCTGTTTTCCCACTCTTTGGGTGGATTTTTTTGTACAGGTCCTGGCGAGACTAGTGGGAAATAGCGGGCTGAAGCTCCTGCTGCTGTGCTGTGCTGGCCCTTGAAGGCCAAGTTGATATGTTTACTGTTTATCATGTGTGGCCAGCCTGTGTGCTGATGTTTGTAAGCCACTTAATTGTTGTAAACATATTTATAATCAAACCTTGTTGTATTTTCATTCCCTGTATCTAAGTGGACAAGTTGTGAACTGGTTTATCTTAATAAAATAAATGCTTCTATTGTACGACTCTGTGTGCTGAGATGGTTATGTTCTTAACCGTTTAAATTTAATTTAGTAACGCGCTGTTCTGTTCATTTAATATGGCGTGGGGTCCCGACTGGACCTACTGCTATATTCTACGTAACGTGGAGGGTGTTACAAATTGGTATCAGCTACGGGTCTCGTTCCCTTTTCGTCTGAATTCGTGGTCGAATTCTTTTAAGGGGTTGTGAGCACGTGTGTGCATCACCGTTAAGCCATGTAAATAACCAGTAACTGTCCACTTTAGGAATGAATTGCAAGTATGATTGTAGCATTGTGATGGAGCTTGTGTGTTCCTTTGTTGATCCATGCTACCTCATAGGCGCTAATTGTGTTTTGTACACATCTATAGGCGACTGGAAGTGGAACGGGGCCGTCTCGACCCCCGCGTTCGACTGCGAGCAGTGCACCAACTGAGGTGCCTACTCCTCCATCTGCTGCGATAGTGAGGATGGTGGCTGAAGCGGTGTTTGCTATGTTCACTGCACAACCTGGAGGGCATGTCCCTGGACAGCCTCCTACCCTTGGGGTAGCTTCGGTGCCGGTTGTGGCAGCTGAACCTGTAGTTGAAAGGCCAGTGCCGGCGAGGTCACAGAGAGCTCCGGACCAACAACTGTAGTACTTTCTGAGTTTCCACCCTCCGACGTTCATGGGGGCAGGGACCCCAACTCAAGCTGAGGATTGGCTATCAAGAGTGCGAAAGACCTTGAAGGCCACAGATACGGAGGATGGTCAGAAGGTGACATTCGCAACCTTCCTTCTTGATGGGGAGGCGCAACTGTGGTGGGACGAGTTGGAGTTGCATCAGCTTGCAGGAAGGCAGCTGGCAGACATCTCGTTTAACGAGTTTTTGAGATTGTTCTTGGCGCGGTATCTCCCTCCTGCTCAACAGATTGAGATGGAGAATCAGTTTAACCGTCTAACTCAAGGTGATAGTATGATTGATGACTATTTGCACGAGTTTACTCGGCTGGGGAGGTACGCATGAGCGACATTTGTAGATGTGGCTTGTAAGACCAATCGGTTTTATGAAGGTCTGCGGGAAGAATTGCGGTTCCTTCTATCGGGGCCAATGACGCAAGGGTATATGACCCTGGTCAATACAGCTCATTCCTTGGAGAAGGACATGAAGTGGTCCCAAAGCAGAAAGGACTTGGCTGTGGTAAAGCCAGAGTTCAAAGTACCGAGCTCTGTGAAGTCTGGGTAAAGCAGATGGAGGAAGCGAGCGAGACCTTCTGGGTCAGCTCAATCTGATGGCTTGGGAGTGACGAATGAGCGAGGCCCACTCATCTGATATAACCACGGCAAGCCGGGGCATTATGCTCGTGAGTGTCACAGCAGTAAGAAGGCAGCTGCGGCATATGCAACAGAGAGAGGAAAGACGGTGTAGTCAACCGCATCCCATGTTGCTCCAGCCCAGCCTAGGGTGTACAATATTGGCCAACAGGAGGCCATAAAGCAAAGCGATGTGGTGACAGGTATATAGTTTTTGTAGCTCTTAATACTTCATACCTTTTGCATTGCTTGTTCACTTTGTGTGTGTTAGGCTTTGTCCTAATATTTTATTGTCCGGCGAGAGCACTGTTTGATACGGGAGCTTCACATTCCTTTCTATCGGAGGCCTTCATATGACAACTTGGAGTGCCTTCGACGGTGATAATGAAAAGGTTAGATGTGATGCTGCTCAATGGGTGTTCTATGTGTGCGGATCAAGGTTGTGTGGTAAAGGTACGAATCGGAAGTCAAGACTTTGATTTGGAAGCACTGTTACTCCCACTTTCGGAGTTCGATGTGATCTTTGGTATGGACTGGCTGTCGGTGCAGCATGCCTACATTGATTGCACTTCAAAGGAGGTCACACTAGGAGGAATACCGAGCGTGCGACTACATTTGCTGGTTTGCGTGGATCGAGCAAGATGTTGATGTCTGCTGTCCAAGTAGTCAAGGCAGTTCGGCAGGGCGCAAAATTGTGTGTTGTGCTAGTTGGGGCTGCAAAGCCTCAGCCCAGTCTGAGTGACGTTCCTGTTATCTCGGAGTATCCAGATGTGTTTCCAAAATATCTCCCTAGGGCGCCACCTCAACGAGAGATTGACTTCACAATAGAGCTGGTGCCAGGTGCCAAGCCTGTGTCACGCTCTCCGTACATGAATGCGCCAAAGGAGATGGCGGAGTTGAAAGTTCTGCTACAAGAGTTGCTAGAGCAAGGCTATATACGCCCAAGTTCATCCGCTTGGGGTGCTCCGGTCCTCTTTGTGAAGAAGAAGGATGGAAGCCCGCGTCTATGTATCGATTATCGTGAATTGAACAAGATAACCGAGAAGAACAAGTATCCAATTCCTCGAATCGATGACTTGTTTGATTACCTAGTTGGATCAACGGTGTATTCAAAGCTGGACCTTAAGTCTGGCTACTACCAGTTGCAGATTTGGGAGTGCGACATTCCCAAGACGACATTTAGTACTCGCTACGGGCATTACGAGTTCACTGTGATGCCGTTTGGACTAATGAACGCGCCATCAGTGTTCATGGATCTGATGAATATGACCTTTAGAGAGTGCCTTGACCGGTTTGTGACCGTCTTTATTGACGATATTCTGGTATACTCTCAATCAGAAGAAGAACACGCGATTCATTTACGCGTAGTGTTGGAGACCCTGTGACGGAGTCAACTGTATGCCAAGTTCTCCAAGTGCAAGTTTTGGCTAGCCTCGGTGGCGTTCCTTGGTCATGTGGTTAGTGGTGAGGGTATCACAGTGGATCGGACGAAGATAGTTGCTATCCAGGAGTGGCCCATTTTGGCGACAGTAGTGGAAGTCAGGAGTTTCCTCGGACTTGCCGGCTACTATCGACACTTCGTGGAGAACTTTTCACGGATTGCTCTTCCTCTCACGACCTTGACAAGGAAAGATCAAATGTTCGTTTGGTCACCAGCGTGTGCACGAGCTTTTGAGGAGTTAAAGAGTCGTCTGACCACGACACCAATCTTGTGTTTTCCATGTGGTACAAAAGGCTATGAAATTTACAGTGATGTGTCTGGGAGCGGCTTAGGCTGCGTACTTCTTCAGAATGGTCAGGTGATAGCTTATGGCTCTTGCCAGTTAAAAGTGCATGAGCGAAATTACCCGGTCCACGACTTGGAGTTGGCGGCCGTAATCTTTGCTCTAAAATTGTGGCGGCACTACTTGTATGGTGTGAAGGTTGATATCTTTATAGACCATAAGAGCCTAAAGTATCTGTTAAATCAGAAAGAGCTCAATATGCAACATCGAAGGTGGATGGAGTTCCTAGGGGACTACACTTTCAAGATACACTATACTTCCAGGAAGGGAAATGTCATCCCAGATGCTTTGAGTCGGAGGGATTCTGCATAGGCCCGCTGGATTCAGATGCATGATTCGCGTCTGATCAGGGACCTGGAAGCCTTAGAGACCTCATGTGCGGAGAGGAGTTCAAGTGCAAGTGCGTGCTTAAGCTAGACGGAGGTGCAATACAACCTCACAGACAGAATACGATAGGCCCTGAAGTTTAATTGGAGCATGCAGCGCTTCTTGGCAGAGACTAGGGATGGGTCTGCTGCAGAGTTTGTGTTAGACGATGGTCTTATGTGGAAAGATGGTCGGTTGTGCGTCCCAAATATGAGCAAATTGCGGGAAGAATTGATGTACGAAGCATATTTTACAAAGTACTCAATTCACCCTGGGAGCATAAAAATGTACCAAGACATGAGAAAGTTGTTTTGGTGGCCAGGGTTGAAGAAAGACATCGCCCTCTACGTGGCAAAGTGTAAAACTTGCACACTTGTGAAGGCCGAATGTCAGAAACCTGGTGGGTTCCTGAAGTCGTTACCTGTACCAGAATGGAAATTTGATGATATTTTGATGGATTTCATGCATGGTTTGCCGAGATCGCAGAGTGGTAATGATGCTGGTTGATCGTGGATCGCTTGACGAAGGTAGCCCACTTTATTCCGAACTGGCGAGACGATTCAGTGGAACGGTTAGCAAAACTATATGTTGATAGTATTGTACGATTGCACGGTGTGCCCCGTAGCATCATAAGTGACCGAGACGGGTGTACTACTTCGTAAGATTGGAGGCTAATCCACCAATTGTTGGGTATAAAGTTGAAGTTTAGTACTGCCTTCCACCCTCAAACGGATGGACAGACTGAACGTACTAACAGAACATTGGAGGATATGCTCCGCATGTGCGTCTTAGACTTCGGTAAGAAGTGGGAAGATCATTTGTTTATTATCGAATTCGCTTATAATAGCAACTATAAAGCAAGCATAAAGATGACGCCCTTCGAGGCCCTCTATGGTAGAGCTTGCCATAATCCCTTGGCTTGGGTAGAAACAGTCGAGACAAAGCTGTTTAAGCGAAAGGAAGTCGAAGATGCAAATTCGACTATCCGAACAATCCGGGAGCGATTGTTAGTGGCGCAAGATAACAGGCAAAGTATTACAATGCCAAGCACAAAAACATTGAGTTCGCCGTGGGAGACTGGGTGTATCTCAAGATCAAGACTTTCAAAGGCGTGTCAAGGATTCGACGCTTGAAAAAGCTGAGTCTGAGGTACCTTGGGCCGTTCGAGATACTGGACCGTGTTGGTGAAGCTGCCTATCAGCTCTCTCTTTCGATGGAGCTGAGTGGTTTGCACGATGTGTTTCACATCTCAGTGCTGCAGAAAGCTATGCCAGAGTCTAGCCAGGTGTTGGTGGCGAATCAGGTGTCGGCCAATGATGGGTTGAAGGCGATGGTCACACCTATTTGCATTGAAGACACCGATATTAAGCAGCTGCAGAATAAGCTGATCAAGATGGTCAAAGTTTGCTGGAACAATTGTGGTCGTGAGGAGCTTTCATGGAAGCGTGAGCAAACCATACGTGACGAGTTCCCCGAATTGTTCCGTTGAGGTACAAGTTATTTGTTTTGTATCTTGTTGTTATGTGCACTGTTAGAATTTCGGGACGAAATTCTTTTAAGTGGGGAAGAATTGTAAGACCCCAAGTTTCGTGTGCAAATAAAATGGAAGTGTACGAAAGCTAATGAGCTAGCGCCAGGCGCTAGGGATAGCGCCGGCGGTAGTGCATTTCTCGAGAAACTGGTTCATTTCCCGAGAAACTAGTGCATTTCCTGAGAAATGTGTTCTTTCTCGATGAATGGAAGTGTTCTGAAGTAACTAAGCTAGCGCCAGGCGCTAGGGATAGCGCCGACGGTAGTGCATTTCCCGAGAAATGTGCCCTTTATTGACGAATGTGACATTTCTCAAAGAATATGGCATTTCCCGAGAAGTTCGTCAAAGAAAGATAGCGCAGGTGGTAGCGCTAGCCCTAGCGGCAACGTTTCTCGATGAATCCTTAAGCGGTTAAGCCGTACCGACTCTGGGCTAGCGCCAGGCGTTAGTGACTAGCGCCGACGGTAGCAAAAAACTATAAATGAGATGGTTTTCGATTTTCCTTTATATTGTTATGAGAGAACCTCTGCCTTTCCAAGAGTGGTAGGCTAAGAGCTTGAGGAAGGAGACCAGTTGGGGCAAATCCGCGAAGGAGAACCTGCGTGCTTGTGCCATCATCGACTCCGTGGAGAGGAAGCTATTTTAGCAAGTTCCCTCCGGATCAAGTGCAACTATATGACACCGAAACGAGCGACGAGGGTAATGATTCTCCTCTCTATGTCTTTGGACATGTGCATCTTTGATTTGCATGATTTGGAAGACTTCTACTAATTAGTAGATGGGTTTTTTCCGGTGGGTTGATGCTAAACTCACAGGAATTTGCATATAGAGTCCGGAATCAATGTATGGACATATGCATGCTGTGTGAAGCACATTTGGACATGTTGGTCTGGATTGGTGATGATGTCTGTTGCATGCCAGAGAAGACTCCATGATATATGCTGTGTTTTCGAGTTCTGAGTACTGAGACGTGCTGCGAAGAATTCTGGAGGGGTTTCCCAGACAATACCCGGAAAAATGTAGCAGAACTGGGTTCGGTTACTAGCGCTGGGCGCTAGCATTAGCGCTGGTGGTAGCGCCAGTGATCCTTGAGATCATGCTGTTTGATGTCAGTGACCCTGGGGGCCGGGGCGATGACCCTGTGAGGTCGTCTATTTGATCAGGTTGAGGTGAAAGCTTACCCGCATCGTGCATAGTTGATCGCGATGATTGAGCACAGTCCTAGCTGATCCGAACCTGCCCATAATGGTGGTGAAGAGGTCGCCCCTCGATGCACCAGGCTATGGAAGAGAGCCGGAACTTCGTGTGTACGACCTAGCTCAAATGATCATCCAAGTTGAAAAAGGACTTATGGATGCAAGAGTGCCAGAACTTCGTGTGTATGGCCTAGCTCAATTTGGTTGTCTAAGTTGAAATAAGACTTAGCATGGCGACGTAACTCGGGGAGTATGCCAAAGGGTGCCTTGAGAGCACAATACATGCGGCCATTAGTCGACGTATATGGTGAATTTTCTATGCGGTGCTTAGACGCACCTGTGAAATATATACTGCTATTGCTTGCTTGCAGGGAAGGAGTACCACCGCCCCGAGAATGGGGTGGGGTCGTTATATCTGGGTCAGCTAAAGCTGACCGGTTACCTGTTTTCCCACTCTTTGGGTGTATTTGTTTGTACAGGTCCTGGCGAGACTAGCGGAAATAGCAGGCTGAAGCCCCTGCTGCTGTGCTGTGCTGAACCTTGAAGGCCAAGTTGATATATTTACCATTTATCATGTGTGGCCGACATTCATGCCAATGTTTGTAAGCCACCTAGTTGTTGTAAACATATTTATAATCAAACCTTGTTATATTTTCATTCCCTGTATCTAAGTGGACAAGTTGTGAACTGGTTTTATCTTAATAAAATAAATGCTTCCGTTGTACGACTCTGTGTGCTGAGATGATTATGTTCTTAACTGTTTAAATCTAATTTAGTAACACGCTCTTCTGTTCGTTTAATATGGCGTGGGGTCCCGGCCGGACCTACTGCTATATTCTATGTAACGGGGAGGGTGTTACAACGGGGTTCTTTACACAACGTAAATAAATAAATCTTGAGTGGGTTTAGGTTGTACCTGAAGTGAAGAGTCTCGGGTAATATTGTTGCATGAGATCCATAGGCTCTCATGTGTGTTCCTTTCGTCCATGATTGGACCACAACACCTTGACTAAGGGAACTTTCTTCTTCGGCAGGACTCGGACTGTTGTATCTTCAATCCGGTCTGGCTCCAGACGAACTGATCTATCGGACTCTACCGGGCCCGAGGGGAAAGTGATTTGCTGCTCTGGCTTAAGTAGAGCTCTCTGTAGTGAATTGACATAAAAGATGTCGTGCAAGTTCGCCAACTCAAATGGCAGCTCCAGTCCATAAGCCAAGGCACCGATCCGCTCCAGGATCCTATAAGGCCCCATAAATCGATGGCTGAGCTACTTGTGTCCTCACACCAGCGAGACACCATGCACCGGACGTATCTTCAAATAGACTCTGTCTCCCACTTGGAACTCCACCTTCCGATGCCTCACATCGTAATACTTGGCCTGCCTACTCTGAGCCTCTAGTATCCTATCCCTGATCATCTGAACTGTAGCGTACGTGTCCTCAACGAACTCTGATCCGAGTGCCTTCTGATCCTCATCCTGGGCCTAAGAAAGCAGTGTCCGACACTTCCTACCGTTTAATGCTTCATACGGTGCCATCCTAAAGCTTGCCTGGTGGCTGTTGTTGTATGAAAACTCGATCATGGGCAACAACCTCTCCCAGGGTTTTCCCGTATCCAAAATGCACAAGCGTAGCAGGTCCTCCTTAGTCCGGTTGGTCCGCTCCGTCTGCCCGTCGGTCTGTGGATGGAAAGAGGTGCTGAACGTAAGCTGAGACCCCAAGTATGCCTGTACCGCTCTCCATTCCCTAGAGGTGAATCGACCGTCGCGATCTGAAACAATCGTCCTGGGTACACCGTGGTACCTCACAAATTGTTCCACAAATAGCCTTACTAGAATCGCAACTGAATCGTCCTTCCTGACCGGTATGAACCACGCTACCTTGGTCAATCTGTCTACTATTACCCAAATAGAATCATGCCCGGAGTGGGAGCGAGGCGATCCGTGTACGAAATTCATAGCTATGTCCTCGAACTTCCACTCCGGCACTGGTAGTGGCTGTATAAGTCCTACGGGGCTCTTGCATTCTGCCTTCACTAGTTGGCAAGTCTCACAGAACGAGATAAAAGATACGATCTCTTTCTTCATTCCGGGATAATATAAGTTCCTCCGCAGGTCTGCTGTCATCTTGGAGATCCCTGGGTGCATTGAATACCGAGTGTAGTGTGCCTCCCTGAGTATCTCTTCCCGGATCCCACCTCCTATGGGTATATAAACACGACCCCAGAAACGAACATTATTGTTGCGCAGTGAATAATCCTCTGACTTGCCCTCTTATAAGGCTCTGAATACAAGCTCCAGAGATGAATCCTGCCTTTGCTGTGCCCTGATACGGTCTCTTATGTCACATGTGATGCTCAGGGATGCCAGGTACTCCTTATGGCTTCGGGATCCACCTTAGAAACCAAGGTAATGTGCATATCCTCTGGCATCCTAACCAGCTCCATGGCCATCATCTGGGGATCAGGTCCAGAAGTGCCTGCCCTCCCGCTCAAAGCATCTACTACGGTGTTCGCCTTCCCCTGATGATAGTGCATGGCATAATCATAGTCGCACAATAACTCTAGCCACCTCCGCTGGCGTAGGTTCAAATCCTTCTGGGTGTCGATGTACTTGAGATTCTTATGGTCAGAGAAGATCTCACAATGAATCCCATACATATAATGCTTCCAAATCTTTAGGGCAAAGACCACTGCTCCAAGCTCTAGGTCGTGTATCGATAATTTTGTTCATGCTTCTTCAGCTGCCTTGAAGCATATGCTATCACATGACCATGCTGCATGAGAACTGCACCCATCCCTTGATAAGATGCATCAGCGTAGATCTGGAAACCTTCCTTCCTAGATGGGAGGGAAAGGATGGGGGATGAGGTGAGTCGGTCCTTCAACTCCTGGAAGGCTGTCTCGCACTTTTCCGTCCATGTGAAAATCAACATCCTTCTTCATCAAGGACATGAGGGGAAGTGCAATCTTTGAGAACCCCTGCACAAACTTACGATAATATCATGCTAATCCCAGGAAGCTGCGGGCATCTAGGGCCAATTTTGGCCGTGGCCAATCTCTCACTGCTTGTACCTTGGCCGGGTCCACTGCCAACCCGGCCCCGCTGATGACACATCCTAGGAATGCCACCTCCTATAGCCAGAATTGACATTTCTAGAACTTTGCATACAGTTGGTGCTGCCGCAGCTTTCCCAAGACTTGAGCCAAGTGACGGGTGTGCTCCTCCTTCGTCTTAATGTAGATCAAAATATCGTCAATGAATACTATAATGAATCTATCCAGGTAGGGCTCGAATACACTGTTCATCAAGATCATGAATGCAGAGGGAGCATTCGTGAGCCCGAAGGGCATCACCGTGAACTCATATAACCCATAGCGGGAACTGAAGGCTGTCTTTGGGATATCCTCCTCCCGAATCCACAACTGGTAATATCCGGATCTCAGATTAAGCTTGGAGAACCAGAAGGCTCCCTGCAACTGGTCAAATAACTCGTCGATCCTAGGTAACGGGTATGTGTTCTGTACCGTCAGCCGGTTCAACTCTCGATAATCAATGCAAAGTCGCAGTGACCCATCCTTCTTCTTCATGAATAATTCTGGTGCTCCCCATGGCGATGAACTCGGCCTGACAAATCCTGAGTCCACCAGCTCCTGAAGCTGAGTCCTGAACTCCACTAGCTCCTTTGGTGCCATTCGGTATGGTGCCCAAAAAACCAACCTTACTCCTGGCACCAAATGGATCCGGAAATCCATTTCTCTAGATTGGGGTAGTCCGGATAATTTCTCTAGAAATACATCAGAGAAGTCGCTAAGCACTGGAATATCTGCTATGGATACCTCCATCTCCGCCATCTTGAAATAGATTAGGTACACCTCGTCTCCCTGCTCATGAGCCTTGACAACCTATGCAGATGATAATAAGAGGCGGGAGGTGGGTTTAGTACCTTCGATCACTACTTCAGAATCTCCATGCCTCAACACAATTTTCTTTGCTTGGCAGTCGATCCTAGCATGATTCCAGTGCAGCTAGTTCATGCCCAGAATTAGGTCAAAATCTGGCATCTTCAAAAGCATTGCCGGTGCTTCGAATATTGTTCCTCCAATCTCCACGTTCATGTTTCACTTGGCACATGTTGCTATCTCTGACCCGTCCGAAAGTCGCACCTTCCTCTGGATGCCCTCAAAGTGTTGTATTTGGTCTAGGTCGTCTACGAATTTCTCTGAGACGAATGAATTTGAGGCACCCGTATTGAATAGAGTGTACGCGGGTTTGCCACAGACAAGCACTATACCTGGGGGGTTTTGTTGATTGGGTCATAAATAAAAATACAACTACGATTTTTGAAAGGTACTAAGTAATCGTAAAGGAAAAACAATAAAGTACCTGTAATGACTTCTTCAGGGTTTCGGGCTTCTGTGAGATCCAAAGCATACATCTGCTCTGGCCGCCGGCCTCTGCCATGAGGCCCTCGGCCCCGACCTCGTCCTCAGCCTTAGCCTCGACCCTGCTGTGCTGGAGGGGCTACTGGAGTAGGAGGAGGAAGAAACTTCTAAGGGCAGTTAGCTCTGATGTGCCCCGGCTGGTGGCACCCATATCATATCACTGTCTAGCGGCCCTGATCATCCTGCCTCCCTAGCTCCTGGATCCGTAGTGGTGGAGGATCCATCACTATAGGAGGCTACTTCTCTAGTCCGAAGTTGGGACGAGGACGTCCCCAACCTATTCTGTGACTCATCACTCTACCCCGCTGTGGGCCATTGCTGCTCTCTCAAAGTATGATCCGTCGGCCGGTCTTTTTCCCCTGCTCTGCACCATTAAATGGTCTGCCTCCAGTTTTTTGGCCATTTCGATGATCTGGGTAGATGTGCCATGCGATATGAAAAGTTGAGCCTGTCTTAATGAATCCCTGAGACCCCATTAGAACCTCTTAGCGTACTTCCTAGCATCCAAGTCATGTACCCCCGCAAATCTGGCCAGGTGGGAGAACTCCCTCTGGTATTCAATTACTGACCGGGTCCCCTGACGGAGGTTCAAGAACCTCTCTTCTAGCTCGTCCCTATCTTTGGCAGATACAAAGTGCTCTAAGAATACATCACTGAACTCATCCCAAGAGATATTTGACATCTCCCGATCTGCAAAAGTGGAGTCCAACACTGACTTCCACCACCTTTTGGCATGTGCATCCAAAGCAGACGTTGCCAAGGGGACAACTCTGTTGACTGGGCAGTTGATGCCTGCTAGCATCTCCTGAATAGAATCAAGCCACTCCATCTTCACTGCATTTTATGTCCCATGGTACATTGGGGGAGACAAAGTCTTGAAGGCATTTAGCCAATTTGATCCGGGGTTCGACTGTGCGGTCAGAGCCTGTTGAGCTCTGAAGGCATCCAGAATAGCCGTCAAAGTTTTCCCCAGCTCTGTTTGCTGAAAAGTGGTGGCAGCCGAAGGAGGAGGGATATCACGTCGTGGATCAGCGAACTGCGGGGACTACACAAAAGTAAGGTTGTATTAGAATTGGCCTAACTCAATGCTTAAATGGACTATTTTCTGTGATTTTTACACATGAGCACACCATAGCTTCCGCTGCTTAGTTTGTCCACAAACTATAACTCGAGCGGGGTGGCCTAGTGTTGTGGACTTCTTTCTCTTATGATCATTTTTCAAGTGATACTAGTTTGTAAGACCCCCCTTACTAGGAGGGTTACCCGGGCCTTATGCCCAGAACCGTCGCCTTACGGATGACTCCAACACTCGGGTTAGCCGCCACCACAAGACGCCAATCTTGTCGGATTGTACGATCACTTAACCTTTAGGCCAATAGAGAGTAGAAATATATAAAAGAAATGAACAAGTCCATAATCACAAAACCTCATAAATGTATATAAGTCATCCAGCAATGAGCACAAAAGAGAGTAAGGGCTTATGCCCGATACATAACCAAATGAAAATAACAAAAGAGTCACTATCTCTCAACATCTCTATGCGGAAGCTAAAACACTCTCATCATCAATCACCTGACTCATAGTAGAAGTAGTGCGCGACATCTGCTCCTCAAGTCCTGCCACCTTGTCCGGCTGGTGCTCTATCTCCTCGGACTCTTACGGTCACAACCGACCGTTAGTCATAAAACTAAGCTAATTTTGTCCCCTCCACCCCCCGCGACTCCTAGGCACCGAGTGGGAGGAAGGAAGCCGAGGACAATAAATATAATAACCACAATAAGTAGGTGACAAGGGGATCTACGCTAGCAAGTATATACATAACCAGGTAAACTGTACTAGCAGATATATGCAGGTAAGCAATAATGAACGGTAAAAGAAGTAAGTAAAGTAAAGTAGTGCATGCAAGTACAGTAATAAGAAAAGTGTACTACCATCACATGAGTATCTTAACTTATATGAATGCCCATACAAACTTATAGGTTAAGATTTCCGGTATTATAACTTATCAAATAAAAGAGCCATACTAATTTATATGATAAAGGTCTGCAAATTATATTCTAAGGTTTATGTATGATATGATATGCATGCTATAATATGCTTCATACAAGTGCAACTCACACAGAAGTCTCCGTGATCACGGACCTTTCGTTCCCAATTTTTTGGAGCTAGCTTCACTCTCTGGTAACACCATTGTGGCTACGACAGCAGTGGAGCAGGTGACTCCACTTCCTAGGCGGGTATACACACTACTAGGCCTAGACCCTTCGTACGCCTCTGTACACATCCTAGATGCACTCTAGAGTCTTGTGTACTCATTGCTGGAACCCACCAGTCTTTAAGGTCGGGTGTACGTTTTCTGGGATTGTCCTCTATACCACATCATAAACAACCTACTAGCCCCTCAAACCCTCACACCCGCCTAAGTCAACGTATTGCCGTTGGTGTGATGACCGACCCAGTACCGAAGACCCGCCACCAATTATGCACATGCAAGTTATCTCAACCCGAGCCTCCAGCTCGCACGACCAACCTGTCCTGATATATAACTTCCCGAGCCTCCAGCTCACAGGACTAACCCGTCCTGATATACAACTTCCTAAGCCTCCAGCTCGTAGGACTAACCCGTCCTGATATACAACTTCCCGAGCCTCCAACTCGCAGGACTAACCCGTCCTGATATACAACTTCCCATCCTTTAACTTGGGATGAAGTTACCAAACCACTTATTCATTTAATTAGACTACTCTTGTCTAATTATTGTTATACAAAGAAGTTTAGGGTGAATCCAGGACTTCCCGAGGTCTATGTTGGATATATTGCCCTCAATATTACCTTGATTTGAAGAGGCATCACTCTCAATGCTAAGGACATATTGTATTTGATAAAGCTATACTTGTGTAGTATATACAGGTACAAGTGACTCAAAAGAAAGGGCCAAACATGCCCTTAGTTGTGAAGAATCATCTACAAAAAGATGAAGATTTATCTCAGGTGAACCGCTGAGACGAAGGGTCAAAACCGCTGAGACGAGGAGCCATCTCAGCGGATCCGCTGAGAAGAAGGTGTCTCCACTCATAAGTTCTTCAAACGCTGAGAATCAGCGTGTTCGTCGAACGCTGAAGGCCGTTCGTCGAACGCAGGACTAAGTTTGTCGACCGCTGAGACGAGACCAAAGAAGGAGCCGCTGAGAAGGCATAATTAGCGTGTTCGTCGAACACAGAGTGCCGTTCGTCGAACACATAACACTGTTCGTCGACCGCTAAGATGAGACCAAAGAAGGAGCCGCTGAGAAGGCATAATTGGCTTGTTCGTCAAACGCAGAGTGCCGTTCGTCGAACACAGAATACTGTTCGTCGACCGCTGAGACGAGACCAAAGAAGGAGCCGCTGAGAAGGCATAATTGGCGTGTTCGTCGAACGCAGAGTGCCGTTCCTCGAACACAGAACACTGTTCGTCGACCACTGAGACGAGATTGAAGAAACAACTGAGAGTTGGCATGTCCGTCGAACTCAGAGTGCAGATCGTCGAACACAGAGTTTGACAAGTTCGTCGAATGCAGAGTACAGCGCGTTCGTCGAGCGCAGTCCTTCTCTACGGAAAAGTAGGGCGGTGGAACCTGCGGCTAGGGCAAGTTGTAGACAAGCCGTGTGGGGTCCACCAGCTTCTCCCATACTTCTCAGAAGGACATCTAAGAGCCGTTGAAGATCAGAGATGTATAAAAGGAAATGCTAGGGTACATTTGAAGCACTCCTCAGTCGCATGCAAAAAGAAAATCAACTGTTTCATTGACGGAAGCTGCTCTCGACTTTCTTCCCGCTCTCTGAAAGAGAAGAAGAAACAGAGAGAAGAAGATAGCTCCTCCACCAGAAGGAGCAAGGTGATCTTCCATCACTCTATTGAAGAGGAAGATCAAGTTGTGGCTGTATTCAACATCTTCAGCTACAGGAAGCACAAGCTGTGCAGGATATACAGGAGAGTAACTCTGCTGTAATAAATTTCTAAATCATTTTTTTGTAGGGCATCTTGCCTGAGCTGTAAGACCATTTGGTCTGAGTTTGTAGGAACCTGAGGGTTCTGAGTTGTTGGGCTGAAGGCCTGAGTGTAGGATCATCAGCTGATCTGAGTTATAGGGCTTCATTGCCTGAGCTGTAGGAGAAGGAATTCTCTGATTTGTAGGCTGAGGTCTGAGCTGTAGGATCAGGAGCTGATCTGAGGTAGGGCTGTTTAGCCTGAGGTAGCACCAGGAGGTGGTCTGAGCTGTAGGAGGTGGATTCCTCTGAGTTTGTAGGGCTGATGTGCCTGAGGTAGGAGCTGGTGATAGCTCTGAGTTGTAGGGACCTTTGCCCTGAGGTAGGATCATCCTTGATCTGAGAAGTTCTGAGGAACTTGTGCTGTAAGCTCCTTGAGCCGAGATTGGAGGAGTTGGCCTTGTCTAACACATTGTTAGAAAGGTGAAGGGGGAAAGAGGACTACTCAAGATACCCTGTCTTGAGGAACCTCTATACATACTTGTGTGCTTTCTGTGTGTTTGATCTTTTGCTTAAATCAGAAATCAGAAATAAGCTAGGGTGCTTAGAGGTAAATCAAAAAGACCTATTCACCCCCTCTAGGTGATTTAGACTACAAACCTAATATTCTATCAGTCTACCCGGTGAAGGGCTCACAACAGTACTAGGGAATACGATGGGCTGAAGCCCAACCCCCCCCCCCCCCCCCCCCCCCCCTTTCCAAGATAATTACTTTTATTGGTGGCTACCCATTTCCAAAGATCCACTCTCCTTATTACTCTTTATACTTAACTGCTTTATGACTTATCCCAAACTCTATTCTTAAGCAAACGTTCTATTGAACGATGCTCAATACATAAGCTCTCTCATCCTCTAAATCTAGTACGAATGTTCTCCAAATAGTCCACAACTTCTAGGGGCTGATATAAATGATATAACACTACTATGATCTAAGTTTTACTAATTTTCTATATGATCTTGCCAATCAAATCATCACATTTAGTTTTTACTATTCGCAGTCCAAAATGAGAATGAACTGAATTTGATTCCTATGATGCAATCTTAAAGATATCATGTCCAATTGAGCTACAATTCATACCATATGTCCATATTGGATAATTTAAGAAGTGTCCAGATTTTTGACATATTTCAAATTAATCTGACCTTTATTTAAAATTCATTAATCATTGGACATGTTCCAAATTACAAAGGAAGTACCATGTCAGTAATTTCAATCTTGCTAAAAAATTTCCAGGGGTGATATGTGATAAAATAACATGATTCCTAAAGTTCCACAATTTTTCAGAGAATTTATAATCATGAATTCCATATAAAATAAAAGGGGTGAAAATGTAACTTTACACAACAAGTACTAATTTATGTCTTCCAAAAATTATGAGAAAATTACTAGAGTATTGCAATGACCTAAAAATATCCCATCCAGAATTTCATAGTTTTCCGGAAACATTTCACCCTAGAAATTTTATAAATAAAAAAGTGCGACAAATTGAATATGTGGAATTTTACCATGTGTAATACATCTAATAATTCTATAAAAAATGACAGAGGTTCATATTTAGATTCCAAAAGATTTTCCAGATTTTCAAAATTTTCCACAAGGTATTAGCCATAAACATTTCACTAATAAATAAATGTGACATATTTCGAGTTTATCAAATACTTAGGATTTTTGGTCCCAAAAATCCTAATATATCCTGAGACAATGTATTATGTCATAAAGAGGGTGTGGACAAAATCTCAGAGGATACCACTAAGCCATATATGCCAAATACACAAAATATCCTTTTTGGTTATAAACACACCATATCACATAATAGGCAAAGACATGCAAGTGGAATTACCCCACATGCAGAGGTCCAATTGCTTCCAAATTTTAACCAGAGTATAATAATAGCCTATCAAGCATGACACAAATTTGAGGTCATTTGGAGTAACAAAACTCCATAAATTTCATTAATTTGATTAGTTGAATATTGATCAAAACTATAGAGAAATATCCTCCAAAAATTCCCAATTTTTGGCAAGGAGTATGTAACGCCCCTGATTTTCGTTAATTATTTACGTGGCCGCTGTGACGTAATTTTGGCATTTGGGCGTTACGTCAGCTCGTCAGGTTTAGTTTTGGGCCTTAGCATAGTTAAAGTGTGTAATTTGGATTGATCGTGTGAGATTTCGCGTCTTTTCGAGTTATGGGATATTATTTGGGTAATTATCGCATTCATTATATTTCCCTGGCTCTGTGTTTGGCGTTCTGAAGAGGAGCTGCGTTCGATGAACGACAGAGGGGCTGCGTTCGACGAATGGCAAAAGAGCTGCATTCGACGAATGATAAAGGAGCTGAGTTCGACGAACGGCAGAGGGGCTGCATTCGACGAACGGCAGAGGGGCTGCGTTCGACGAACGACAGAGGGGCTGCGTTCGACGAATGGCAAAGGGGCTGCGTTCGACGAACGAGTGGCAACATGGGAGCTGGAGTCTGCCATGAGAGAGACTCATCCTAGCCTCTTCCCGTAGATTTTGGGTAAATCTTCTGTCAGGTAACCTTTGTATTTGATTCTGTATCTTTCTTGATCTTTGGATTTCAAGTTTCGGGACGAAACTTCTTTTTTGGGGGAGTGACTGTAAAGCCCCTGATTTTCGTTAATTATTTACATGGCCGCTGTGATGTAATTTTGGCATTTGGGCGTTACGTCAGCTCATCGGGTTTAGTTTTGGGCCTTAACATAGTTAAAGTGTGTAATTTGGATCGAGCGTGTGAGATTTCGCGTCGTTTCGAGTTATGGGAGATTATTTAGGTAATTATCGCATTCATTATATTTCCCTGGCTCTGTGTTCGGCATTCTGAAGAGGAGCTGCGTTCGATGAATGGCAGAGGGGCTGCGCTTGACGAACGACAGAGGATCCGCATTCGACGAACGGTAGAGGGGCTGCGTTTGACGAACGGCAGAGGGGCCGTGTTTGACGAACGGCAGAGGGGCTGCATTCGATGAACGACAGAGGGGCTGCGTTCGATGAACGACAGAGGGACTGCGTTCGACGAACGAGTGGCAAGCTGAGTTCGATGAACGAGTGGCGAGCTGCGTTCGACGATCGAGTGGCTGAGTTCGACGAACTCCTGGAGGCTTAGTATTTATACTTTAAGCTTAGGTTTTATCTTTTCATCTCCTTCCCCTTTCGGCCGACCTAGAGTTCTGTCGGGCGAGAGAGCAAGAGCGGCATGTCATGGAGCTTCCGGCCGGCGATTCGAGGGCTGTAGTAGTCGGAATCGCGTTTGGAGAGTAGATTTGGAAAGCTCTCGGCGGGATCTTCGTTCTAATGGTAAGTTTTTCCCGTTTGTGGAATTTTTTTGGAGTTATGGAGTGACCTAATTCCTCTTTTCGATCCAAAAAGTTTCAGGATTTTGTGCTCGGTGAGTTCTTGGCCGATCCATAACTTTTGGAGCGGAGATCTTCGAGTTTAGCAAGGTTTAAGGCAAATGTCTTTCTTCCCCCTCTCCCTTTTTGGTGGAATTTCTGTTTTCTGTGGTTATGCGTTCTTGGTTTGTCTTGGCTTGTGTATTTTTGGTTGTGTCATTTTGATCTCAAACCCCTCCTCTGATATTCCTAAATTTGGAGAAAATGCGGGTTGTGACAGAGTACTTCAGGGCATGACTTATGTATGCCCAAAATTTCAAGTCATTTAGAGTTATATTTCTCTCTAAATTAATTTTTAAATTTCTAGGCTCCCTATGTATGTCTTACAAGAATGACTCATGTATGTCTTAAAGGGCTCCAAATTGAGTGATTAAAAGCTCATTAGGAAGGTAAGACCAGCAACTACAACTTTCATGTTCAAGGTTTTTTCTAATTCTGCCTCTAAGGTACCTGATTTTAAGCCACATATAACTAATCAAAGTTTGACAAAAATATTCATTTAATATAAGTGTAGCATAATGATCAAGCACGAATCTTAAAGCTGATCCAACGAATTTTGTTCATCTTCCTCCTCCAGCCAACGGTGGAGTTTTTTGGTTAAGAACAATAGAAATCCGAAATGGTAAACCACCATTTCTTCTTCGATTGAAAATGGAAGAAGGG
The DNA here is from genome assembly GCA_033032865.1 of Dactylorhiza incarnata. NCBI lineage: Eukaryota > Viridiplantae > Streptophyta > Magnoliopsida > Asparagales > Orchidaceae > Dactylorhiza > Dactylorhiza incarnata. The sequence continues at coordinate 3,172,121 of JAWHQI010000224.1, forward strand.
GGAAGCTAGCATGAGGGGAGAGGAGGAGAAATGGGACCTGAATGGGGGCTTGAGATCGGGTGATCCGTCGGGGCGGCATGGCGGCAAGTTTCTTCGGTGAGTTTGCTAGAGCTTCTTAGGATGTGTGGAAAACGAAGAAGAAGGAGAGTGCTGCTTCGGGTGAGGGAATGGAGTTTCAAGGCTAAGGGAGGAGAGAGAAAAATGTGGCCGATTTGATTTAGATTAAAGAGTAAGGCTAAGGCTATGCCTCATACCACCTTTCAAAAGGTGTTACTTCCCTCTAACAGGTATGACCATGACAGTATATATGGTCACTGGAAGAATGAGAGTTCCAATAGGAAGGAAAAGACTCTTTACTATAGTAGAAGAAAATGCATTGGGATCTATGAAAGCTCCCCATGAAAAAATTCAAATGGCCTATTCTGGACTATTTGTTTTTGGTGCTTCAGCCCCATCAGTCAAGAATAAGAATGCTAGCACTTCCAAGTCCCTACCAGCTAAGCCCTTGGCTGCTGACAAGCTTGTTATCATGTCTAACAGCTCAGTGTCTGATGCCATCAAATCTTGCCTAGCTACCAAGCCAAGACAAGCTGATGTCATTCAGACAAAGATTGTTAAGACTGACCATAGATGGTCTTTCAGCCAAATCATTATTGAGAGGAATAGGAAGAATGCTGATGTCCTCCCTCCTGAACAAAAGCATATTGATGCTACTCTTTCAAAGATTGTTCAGAAGAGAAGATACAATATTCATGAGTGTTGGTGCTGTGGTAAGGTGGGACACTTTGCCATAGATTTTTGGCAGAATCCCAATGTGCCAAGTGCAAAGAAAAGCTTTCCTGCAAAGGCTGCAACAGGTGTGAAGTCATCTTATCATGCTAACAAAAGCCTAGGACCCAAAATTAATTGGGCTCCTATGGGTAAATAAATTCCTTCTTGCAGGTTTGTTCAAGTATCAGCCTTGGGCAAATATGGTATTTGGATAGTGGGTGCTCAAGGCACATGACAGGTACCAAGAGTCTTCTACAGGAATACAAAGCTGTGAAGAATGGACCTAAGGTCATCTTTGGTGGATCAGAAAAAGGCATCACCAGAGGATATGGTATGATTTCTAATGGCATAGTCTCCATCACAAGGGTGTCTTATGTTGAAGGGTTGCAACACAACCTTGTAAGCATAAGTCAACTATGTGACTTAGACTATGTCATTGAATTCCACAATGATAAGTGCTTGATCAAAAAGTCACATGACTTAGAGATCATTCTCTCAGGCACTAGGAGTGAGAATGTTTATTGCTTAGATTTTATATGCAATTCTTCTTTATCTCCTTTGTGTCTTGTGGATAATGAAAGTGAGTCTCTTTGTGTTCAATGACACAAGAGACTTACTCACATTAACAACAAGACAATGTATAGGCTATTTTCCAAAAACCTAGTTAGAAATAGTCCTAATTTAAAATGTATTAAAAGTGGTCCATGTCATGCATGCCAAATGGGCAAGCAAACTAGGGCCACCTTTAAAAGCATTGGCTCCAAAGACACTGAAAGATGTCTTTATCTATTGCACATGGACTTGTTTGATCCTTTGCCAATTCAGAGCCTAGGTGGGAAGTTGTATACCTTGGTGATTGTTGATGATCATTCAAAATATACAAGGGTATTCTTCTGTAACACCCCCATCCGTTAAGAAGCATATAGCAGAAGGTCCGGCCGGGGCCCCACGCCATATACTACAAAACAAACGGGAACGTCACTATTGAATATACAACGACACTATACCACGAAGCCTAACTCGGAGCATTCTATGCGGAAGTAAAAGAGAGAGAGAGACAGAATTATAAACCACAAGACCCGAACTCGGGTATGTCCACTTCTATTAACTTGGAATAAAATGTTTTACAACACAAAAGAGGCACGACGGCCTTACAGTTTACCAACATCAGCGCGCAGGCTGACCATACATGAAATACAGAAGGAACATCAAAGGCCTTCAAGGGCTGCAGCAGCGCAGGGGCTTCAGCCCGCCAAGTTCCCGCTCGGTCCAACACCTGTACAACAAGCCCACCAAAAACAGTGGCAAAACAGGGCAACGGTCAGCTAAAGCTGACCAATTTATAATGACCCCACCCCTTCGAGGGGGTGGCAGTGCTAACCGTCCCTGCAAAACAGTCTCAACAGCATATACATATCTAAAAGTGCGACTAGACGAGCCCACAACATTTCATACATATGCAACAACACAAACGTGGGAATGGCCTCCACGTCTCGTGCACTCAGGCACTCTTTGGTGTACTATGCTTTCCACCACCATCCACTCTTGATGGTTTTGCTCTTCGAGGCTAAAGTTGGCGGCCCGAATACCAGGGCTCCCCCGTGCTTTAATTGTGAACTTGCGCAGTCCGAAGACTCTTCCCCGTTGCCTCCCGACATGCTATTCGAGCCTTACTAATCAGGTGTTGCAATGGTTCGGGTGTAGGTTCGCCAAATGCCCGTTGTTCACACACTCGTTGTACAACACGAAATGCGGGTATGACGTCCCCTCAGCCCAGGAATTCTCAATTAGCCGGCTCCACGGGCCGCTAAGTCATCCACCAGGACACCCTTACAGGTCGGGCACTCCGACCTCAGGTCCCCTCAACAGATGGGCACAACAAACATCACCAGACCCATGTGTGGGAGCTGTCGCCCAGGCGACATTCACTGTCGCCAGCGACAGTGCACAAACCCTAATTTGGCTTCTAGCTGTGGATGCTTCCCGGGGCACACCCCCAGGCATTGCTGCACATGCAGTAGCACTCCCTAGCCTCAGAACACCCAAATTCATCAGAATCCAATTCTGGGGAGCTGTCGCCCAGGCGACAGTCACTGTCGCGCCGACGACAGCTAGACAGAACTCCATTTCTGCCTTTTAACTTCCAGTGCTCCCCGGGGCACACCCCCGGGCGTTGCTGCGCATGCAGTAGCACTCTCTAGTCCTACGTAGCAGGATAACAACACGGGGTTTTCCCCGAGCACGCACAATACCACAAGGCATCACCAATCCGGACGAACCGTCACAGATGGGCTTCACACAGCGCGCCTACATCCGTATTACGCACGGACTCTATATGTATGCAACTTGGATGGGGATAACACGAATCGACCCGTTGGAGGCCACGACCTCACCCTTTTGAGTAGGGGCCTCAACGATGCAAGGGAATGGACTAAGGCATGTCCAAGAGATCGTAGAAAAGTTCGTTACCCTTAAACGCCGCTTTGAGACCATGGCTTGACGTTCCACACGGATGGAAAGGAGCGCCTTGCCCTTCTCTACGCGTAGCCACCAACTTTGAAGGGATTGGATGAGTGTAGCTCCTCCAAACCCAAGCTCCAAGCTAGGGTTTTCTAGTCACCTTCTTCTCCAAGCTCCTCTCTCTCTCTCTTAAGAACCCTTAAGAAAAATAAATGAAAAGAGAGGGATTTTTGGCCTTGTATGCTGCCACCAAGCCTCCCAAGCCAAAACAAGCAACCAAAGTCAAAGTGCAATCAATGCCCTTGATTTCGGCCATAAAGTCCAAATTTGAGCTGTCGCCCTGGCGACAGCGACAATGAACCGACATTGACTAGTCAACGCCGTCCGACAGCTCACGGCAGAACCTTCTCAACATAACGCTATCGCCCGGGCGACAGCCACTGTCGCCGGCGACAGCTCTGGATTCCAGATTTCTGAATTTTCAGATTTGGGGTCTTACAACCCTCCCCTCCTTATAAAAAGTTCGTCCTGAAATTTGTAAAAACACGCATATATATACATATCAAAACAGTCTTTACATACAGGGGGAAAAGAAGAGATAAGCGTTACCAAAACAGCTCGGGGAACTCCTCCAACATGGTCTGCTCACGCTCCCATGAGATCTCCTCGCGACCGCAGTTGTCCCAACGGACCTTTACCATACGGATTGCCCTGTTCCGCAGCTAACGCACCTCAGCATCCTCGATGCTAACGGGCCTGACCGCCGTCTTAAGCCCACTATCCACGGGAACCTGATCCGCCGCGACCACCTGTGTAGGCTCTTGCACTGCCTTCCGCAATACGGAGATGTGGAATACATCGTGTAGCCCGCTCAGTTCCGCTGATAGCGCAAGCCTATAAGCCGCGTCATTGACGCGCTCGATGATCTCAAACGGTCCAAGGTATCTCGGACTCAGCTTTTTCAAGCGTCGAATCCTGGATACACCCTTGAACGGCCTGATCTTCAAGTAAACCCAATCGCCAACGGCGAAGTGGACGTCGCGGTGCTTCGCATTATAGTACTTCGCCTGCCTATCCTGCGCAACCAAAAGCCTCTCTCGGATCAACCGCACCGTCGAAGTCGCCTCTTCGACGTCTTTCCTCTTGAAGAGCTTCGTCTCGCCCGTTTCCGCCCAAGCTAAGGGAGTGCGGCACTTCCTGCCATAGAGGGCCTCGAAAGGCGCCATCTGAATACTCGCCTGATAGCTGTTGTTGTACGCGAACTCAACAAGAAAGAGGTGATCTTCCCACCCCTTGCCAAAATCTAGGACGCACATCCGGAGCATGTCTTCCATCGTCCTGTTGGTACGCTCAGTTTGGCCATCCGTCTGAGGATGAAAGGCCGTGCTAAACTGCAGCTTCGTACCCAAAAGACGGTTGACTAGCCTCCAGTCGCTTGAAGTAAAGCGTCCATCACGATCACTGACGATGCTACGGGGCACACCGTGCAGTCGCACTATAGTATCAACATACAACTTTGCCAATTTCTCCACCGAGTCATCCCTCCGGTTGGGGATAAAGTGCGCCACCTTCGTCAGCCGGTCTACAACTACCCAGATGGCATCGTTCCCGCGCTGCGATCTCGGCAGCCCATGCACGAAATCCATGGAAATGTCATCAAACTTCCACTCCGGAACAGGCAATGACTGCAAAAAGCCACCGGGCTTCTGACATTCCGCCTTCACTAGCGCACAAGTGTGGCACTTGGCCACGTAGTGAGCGATGTCCCTCTTCATACCTGGCCACCAGAAAAGGACCTTCATGTCCTTGTACATCTTCGGGCTCCCCGGATGAACTGAATACCTGGTACGATGCGCCTCGTACATCAACTCATCGTGCAGCTCACCCACCTTGGGGACGCACAAACGGTCGCCTCTCCACAGCAATCCGTCTCGAACCTGAAACTGGGCATCTGGCCCACCACCAGCATCCTCCGCGTAGCGCTTCAAACTCAGATCGAGTTCAAAAGCCTGGCGGACTCTCTCTGCGAGGTCGTACTGCACCTCAAACCAACTCAAACAGGCACCGACACTGCACCTCTTCTCTACGCAAGAAATATCCAAGGCCTCCAGGTCACGTATCAGGTGCTCATCATACATCTGAATCCAGTTGGCCTGCACTGGAGCCCTGCGACTGAGTGCATCCGCAACAACATTCCCCTTCCCGGGAGTGTAGTGGATCTCGAAGGTGAAGTCCCCCAGGAACTCCATCCACCTCTGTTGCCGCATATTCAGCCCTTTCTGCGTCAGAAGGTACTTCAGGCTCTTATGGTCCGTGAAGATGTTGATCTTCAAGCCTTACACATAATGCCGCCATAGCTTCAGGGCAAATATCACGACCGCCAACTCCAAGTCGTGGACCGGATAGTTCCGCTCGTGCACCTTCAGCTGGCGAGATCCATACGCTATAACCTTGCCATGCTCCTGCAGAATGCAGCCAAGGCCGCTTCCAGAAGCGTCGGTGTAGATCTCGTAGCCCTCCGTGCCGCAAGGCAAACATAAGATCGGAGCCGTCGTAAGCCGCCGCTTCAACTCCTCGAAATCCTGCGCACACGCGGGCGTCCAAATGAACTCCTGCATCTTCCGTGTCAGCGTCGTAAGAGGCAGCGCGATCCGCGAGAAGTTCTCCACGAAGCGCCTGTAATAGCCGGCCAGCCCGAGAAAGCTACGGACCTCCGCTACAGTAGAAAGAACAGGCCACTCTCTAATGGCCGAAACCTTCACCGGATCTACCGCCACACCCGAACCACTAACCACATGGCCCAAGAACGCCACATAAGGAAGCCAGAACCCGCACTTCGAGAACTTGGCATACAACTGGTTCCTCCTCAGAACCTCCAAAACTACCCGCAGGTGATCACCGTGCTCCTCCTCGGACTGAGAGTAGACTAGTATGTCATCCAGGAAGACGACCACAAACCGGTCGAGGTACTCTCGGAAATTCCGGTTCATCAAGTCCATAAACGCCGAAGGCGCATTAGACATCCCAAACGGCATCACGGTGAACTCATACTGCCCGTACCTCGTACTAAAGGCAGTCTTTGGGATATCGCACTCCCTGATCCGCACCTGATAATAGCCGGACTTCCAGTCCATCTTCGAGTATACTGTCGAACCAACGAGCTGGTCGAACAAATCATCTATCCTCGGAAGAGGATACTTGTTCTTCTCCGTCAGCTTGTTCAGCTCCCGATAGTCGATGCAAAGTCGCAGGCTACCGTCCTTCTTTTTGACAAAGAGGACCGGTGCACTCCAAGGTGAGGAACTCGGACGCACGTAGCCCTGCTCAAGCAGCTCCTGCAACTGCAGCTTCAACTCCGCCAACTCTTTCGGAGCCATACGATATGGCGAGCGGGCCACAGGCTTAGCGCCTGGCACCAACTCAATCTTGAAATCTATCTCCCGCTGCGGTGGAGCACCGGGGAGCTCGCTCGGGAACACATCGGGGAACTCTGCTACTACCGGAACATCCGCTAGGCTGGGCCTCGGCGTTGAAGCCTCCACAAGAGCAAAGAATAACTCTGCTCCCTGTCGCACTGCCTTGGACACCTGGAGAGCAGACATCAACATCTTGCTCGATCCACGCATGCCCGCAAAGACCGTCTCACGATCGGCACCTTGCCCAAACCTCACCTCCTTGGTGGTGCAATCGATGCACGCACGCTGTTCCGACAGCCAGTCCATACCGAAGATAACATCGAACTCAACCAGGGGGAGTAACGATGCCTTCAGGTCATACTCCCAACTACCAACTAGAACCTTTACGCAACAACTCCTCTCCACACGCATCGAATATCCATTCGGCAGTAGGACCTCCAGTCCATCTGCAGAAGCAATCGACGGCGCACCAATACGTTGGACGAAGTCTGACGATAAGAAGGAGTGCGAAGCTACAGTATCGAAAATCGCTCTCGCAGGAACGCCTAAGACATTCACATAGCCTATGCCGCCAAACATGTTAGCATGAACATTAAAACAGGTATATAAACAGTAAAGACTGTATCTTAAATTGTACCTGTCACGACGTCTTTGGCTTTGATAGTCTCCTATTGATCGAGACTAAAGACTCTGGGCTGCGGGGGAGCCATATGGGAAGCAGTGGACTCAGCAGCCTTCCCCTTCTCAGAATAAGCTGGCCCCTCCTTCTTCTCTGGCCTTGGAAGCCCACTGCGACAATCCCGCGAGAAATGGCCAGGCTTGCCACAACTGAAACAAATAAGAGGGCCACGTCCAGATGACGCGCCCGAAGCAGAGGGAGCTGGCCCAGATACTCGAGCCTTCTTCCAGCGACTCAACCTCCGCAACTTTGCCGCACCCGGCGCTTTGCCCTCCAGCACTGCCTCGACCACAACCGCCTTGCCCTTTTCCCTGAGCATGTCCTGCTCAAGGGCTCGGGCTGAACCAACGAGGGTCGTGAAACCCTGCGTCAACGGCCCTGTCAGAAGATGCCGCAACTCAGTACGCAAACCTCCATAAAACCTGTTCACCCTTCTCTCCTCATCATCGAAAGAAGTTCCAGCATAGCGCCCGAGGCGGGTGAACTCATGCAAGTAGTCATCAACCAGTCTACCACCCTGTGTTAGGGCCAAGAACTGGTTCTCCATCGCGATCTGCTGCGACTGAGGAACATACCTTGCGAGGAACATTCTCGAGAACTCTTCCATCGTCACATCAACCAGTCGCTTTCCCGCGAACTGGCGCCTCTCGACTTCATCCCACCACCGCCTAGCTTCCTTTTCTAGCAAGAAGGAAGCAAAGGTCACCTTCTGCGCTTCCTCCGACTGTGTCGCTGTCAGAATTCGCTTCACATGCGACAACCAGTCTTCGGCCTCAGCTAGGGATTCAACCCCGGTAAACGGAGGAGGTCGAAATCCCAGAAAATGCTTCAGCTGCTGCTAAGGAGCACGCCTCACTGGGACTTGCTCCACCCTTAGTGGCTCAGGGGCCACCTCTTGCACTGGCGGTTGGCCTTGCCTTTCAGGCTGGCCATTCAACGCAGCTAGACGGCTTCAGTAACTAGCCGAACCAACTCAGCAGATGGAGCTGTAGAGGCCTCAGCAGACCAACTACTCTCATGCACATCACGGGGACGCGACGGTCTCGCTGCACTTCGAGTGCCCTACACAAGTGCAACACACAGTTAGGCGACAGCACAGTCGCAACTAACAGCAAAAGGAACACTCAGGTTCCAAAATCATGCAATTATTGTTGGTTTGTTGTTACATTTTATTCCTAAGTGGACATTTTTGGGGTTATTTACGTCTCAACGGTAGCGCACACACGTGCTCACCAGCCCTTAAAAGAATTCGTCCACAAATTCCTTAGAAGGATACGGAACCCTAGTAGCTGATACCAATTTGTAACACCCCCATCCGTTAAGAAGCATATAGCAGAAGGTCCGGCCGGGGCCCCACGCCATATACTACAAAACAAACGGGAACGTCACTATTGAATATACAATGACACTATACCACGAAGCCTAACTCAGAGCATTCTATGCAGAAGTAAAAGAGAGAGAGACAGAATTATAAACCACAAGACCCGAACTCGGGTATGTCCACTTCTATTAACTTGGAATAAAATGTTTTACAACACAAAAGAGGCACGACGGCCTTACAGTTTACCAACATCAGCACGCAGGCCGGCCATACATGAAAAACAGAAGGAACATCAAAGGCCTTCAAGGGCTGCAGCAGCGCAGGGGCTTCAGCCCGCCAAGTTCCCGCTCGGTCCAGCACCTGTACAACAAGCCCACCAAAAACGGTGGCAAAACAGGGCAACGGTCAGCTAAAGCTGACCAATTTATAACGACCCCACCCCTTCGAGGGGGTGGCAGTGCTAACTGTCCCTGCAAAACAGTCTCAACAGCATATACATATCTAAAAGTGCGACTAGACGAGCCCACAACATTTCATACATATGCAACAACACAAACGTGGGAATGGCCTCCATGTCTCGTGCACTCAGGCACTCTTTGGTGTACTATGCCTTCCACCACCATCCACTCTTGATGGTTTTGCCCTTCGAGGCAAAAGTCGGCGGCCCGAATACCAGGGCTCCCCCGTACTTTAATTGTGAACTTGCGCAGTCCGAAGACTCTTCCCCGTTGCCTCCGGACATGCTATTCGAGCCTTACTAATCAGGTGCTGCAATGGTTCGGGTGTAGGTTCGCCAAATGTCCGTTGTTCACACACTCGTTGTACAACACGAAATGCGGGTATGGCGTCCCCTCAGCCCAGGTATTCTCAATTAGCCGGCTCCACGGGCCGCTAAGTCATCCACCAGGACACCCTTACAGGTCGGGCACGCCGACCTCAGGTCCCCTCAACAGGTGGGCACAACAAACATCACCAGACCCATGTCTGGGAGCTGTCGCCCAGGCGACATTCACTGTCGCCAGTGACAGTACACAAACCCTAATTTGGCTTCTAGCTGTGGATGCTTCCCGGGGCACACCCCCAGGCATTGCTGCACATGCAGTAGCACTCCCTAGCCTCAGAACACCCAAATTCATCAGAATCCAATTCTGGGGAGCTGTCGCCCAGGCGACAGTCACTGTCGCGCCGGCGACAGCTAGACAGAACTCCATTTCTGCCTTTTAACTTCGGGTGCTCCCCGGGGCACACCCCCGGGCATTGCTGCGCATGCAGTAGCACTCTCTAGTCCTACGTAGCAGGATAACAACACGGGGTTTTCCCCGAGCACGCACAATACCACAAGGCATCACCAATCCGGACGAACCGTCACGGATGGGCTTCACACAGTGCGCCTACGTCCGTATTACGCACGGACTCTATATGTATGCAACTTGGACGGGGATAACACGAATCGACCCGTTGGAGGCCACGACCTCACCCTTTTGAGTAGGGGCCTCAACGATGCAAGGGAATGGACTAAGGCATGCCCAAGAGATCGTAGAAAAGTTCGTTACCCTTAAACGCCGCTTTGAGACCATGGCTTGATGTTCCACACGGATGGAAAGGAGCGCCTTGCCCTCCTCTACGCGTAGCCACCAACTTTGAAGGGATTGGATGAGTGTAGCTCCTCCAAACCCAAGCTCCAAGCTAGGGTTTTCTATTCACCTTCTTCTCCAAGCTCCTCTCTCTCTCTCTCTTAAGAACCCTTAAGAAAAATAAATGAAAAGAGAGGGATTTTCGGCCTTGTATGCTGCCACCAAGCCTCCCAAGCCAAAACAAGCCACCAAAGTCAAAGTGCAATCAATGCCCTTGATTTCGGCCATAAAGTCCAAATTTGAGCTGTCGCCCGGCGACAGCCACTGTCGCCCTGGCGACAGCGACAATGAACCGACATTGACTAGTCAACGCTGTCCGACAGCTCACGGCAGAACCTTCTCAACAGAACGCTATCGCCCGGGCGACAGCCACTGTCGCCGGCGACAGCTCTGGATTCCAGATTTTTGAATTTTCAGATTTGGGGTCTTACATCTTCCTTAAGAAGAAATCTGATACTTTAAATGTCTTTATAAACTATGTTAAGGCAATCCAAAATGACCTACAATGTACTGTGGTCAAGACGAGAACTGACCATGGTACATAATTTCAATACAGGGCAATGACAAGGTTTTGTCAAGAATTTTGTATCACCCAAGAATTTTCCTCCCCAAGGACTCCACAGCAAAATGGTGTGGCAGAGAGGAGGAATAAGACCTTGATAGAAGCTGAGAGAACATTGCTTACTGACTCCTCACTTCCAGAATATTTCTGGGCTGAGACAGTCAACATTGCATGTTATGTTCTCAATAGAGCATCTATCAATAAGGCAGTAGGAATAACCCCCTATGAGATTCTGAAAGGCAAACAACCAACTATTTCATACTTTAGAATCTTAGGTTGCTAATGCTACATTTTAAATAATGGAAAATCTCAATTAACTAAGATTGTTGAAAAATGCAATGTAGGGGTTCTTGTTGGATACATCTCACATAGCACGACCTATAGAGTATTCAACAAGAAAACTCATATTGTAGAAGAATCTATGCATGTGGTATTTGATGAGACCAGTCTGCTCTATAAGGGCTGGTCCAATTATCCTATTTTGATAGGTAATGAACAAAAGATGCAATATATGTCTCTCCAAGACATACCCAACACAAGCAAGATTAATTCACCATCCCTGAAGTTGAAGATCAGCAAGCTGCTGAAGATGCTACTGCTCAAGAAGAAGAGCTGCAGATAGATGACAGGTTGCCTGCAGCAAACCTACACCTAAGGGATCATCCAAGAAACCAAATAATTGGAGATGTAAACCAAGGAGTGGTTACCAGAAGCAGAGCTCATAATGAAGCTATATTCTTGAGCTTTCTATCACAAATGGAACCCAAGAAATTTGAAGAAGCTAATGAAGGCACATTCTGGATTCAAGCAATGCAAGAGGAGCTGCTTCAATTCAAGAGGTGCAAGGTTTGAAAGTTGGTGCCAAAACCACAAGGACACAATATTATTGGCACCAAGTGGATCTACAGAAATAAGCTTGATGACAATGTCACCATCATCAAGAACAAAGCCAGACTGACGGCCAAGTGGTACAAACAAGAAGAAGGTATTGACTTTGATCAAAACTTTGTCACAGTTGCAAGGTTAGAAGCAATAAGGTTGTTCCTTGCCTATGCTGCCCACAAGGGGTTCACAGTGTACCAGATGGATGTCAAATTAGCATTTTTGAATGACAATCTAAAGGAAGAGGTATATGTGGAGCAACCCTCAGGTTTTGTTCATCCAACCATCTCCTCTCATGTTTATTTGCTTAGGAAAACTCTATATGGTCTAAAGCAAGCCCCTAGGGCTTGGTATGAGACCTTGTCTAGCTTTCTAATCAAGAACAAATTCTTGAGGGGAAAGATAGATAGTACATTATTTCTTAGGGAAACAAAGGGCAAATGTCTCCTAGTCAAAATCTATGTTGATGACATAATATTTGGGTCTACAAATGACAACCATTGTAAAAGGTTTGCCAACCTTATGCAGGGGGAGTTTGAGATGAGCAGTATGGGAGAGGTCAAGTATTTCTTAGGCCTCCAAGTGAAACAGTCTGATGAGGAGATTTTCATCTCTCAGACCAAGTACACTATGAAGCTTATTATGAAGTTTAGGATGGAATCAACTTCCACCATGAAAAATCCCACGGGGTCAAACATTTCCCTGGACAAGGATGAAAAGGGTAAGCCCTTTGATGAGTCCATGCACAGGTGCATTATTGGAACCCTGTTGTATCTGACTGCAAGTAGACCAGACATCATGTATGCTACATGTGTTTGTGCTAGGTACCAAACATGCCCTAAGAAATCTCATTACTCAGCTGCAAAGAGGATTTTGAGATACCTTAAGGGCAGCCAACATCTTGGCCTTTGGTACCCCAGGAACAATGATTTTGAACTAATTGGCTTTTCAGATGCAGATTTTGCAGGTTGCAAAGAAGATAGGAAAATCACAAGTAGAACTTGCCAATTCCTAGGAAGAAGGCTGATCTCATGGAGCAGCAAGAAATAGACCAGTGTGACAATATCCATAGTGAGTCTGAGTATATTATTGTAGGAAGTTATTGTGCACAACTATTGTGGATACAACATCAGCTAGAGGATTATAACCTCAAGGTAAGTGATTCTCCCCTGTATTGTGACTCATCCAGTGCTATCTCTATAGCTAAGAATCCTGTCTCATATAGCAGGACTAAGCAAATAGAGATAATGTTTCATTTTATTAGAGAGCATGTTGAAAGTGAAGATATATGCCTTGAATTTGTCCCCACTGACAAACAAGTAGCTGATATCTTCACAAAGGCATTGGATGAGGCAAAGTTTAATGCTTTTAAAATTGAGCTTTGTATGCTAAACCTAGAATAGATTTTACACTGTCAATTTATCTAACTTGCTCATTATGTTATTCCTTAGCTTTAATAACACATGTGAACATATATAACAAGCTTTAATAGGATAAGTTGCTCTCTAAATGATTGGTAGCATGTTTAGGTCTTGAAATAAGCCTAATCATATAATTCACTGATAGGCAGTGAAATTAGCTGAAATAGCTGAGAAGGTTTCAGCTGAACCGCTGAGACAACTAAGAAGGTCTCAGCTAATCTGCTAAGACGACTAGAACTATCTCAGTGGTTGACAATACAAGAGCTTTCTCTCCTTCAGCTTACTTAACCAGGAAGAAGACACAAGGAAATAAGAAAGCTCTTCTATTCTGAAGAGCAAGTGATCCTTTCTCATTTACTGAAGAGAAGGATCAGTTAGGAGCAAGCCTGAAGATTACTTTCAGCCTAGCTTCAAGATTGCATCAGCTGTGCATAATCAATAGAAGACATCAAATCAATGTTGTCCACTGTTGTAAGCTAAAACTTATACTCATTGTAGGAACTGTGTAGTTCTGAGCTTGTAAGGCACTATGCCTGAGTTTGTTGGGTTGCTGAACCTGAGCTGTAGGGCTATTGAACCTGAGTTTGGTAAAGCTGTTGAGCCTGAGCTGTAGGGCATTTTACCTGAGAAGTAGGGCTTCTTGATAGGCCTGAGGTAGGAGTTAAATGTGATCTCTGAGCTGTAGGAGTGGGAGAACTTTGAGTTAGTAGTGCAGTTAGGCCTGAGGTAGGGATTGGAGCAAACCTAAGAGACTCTAGGGATCTGAGTTGTAAGCTCTTGGAGCTGAGATTGGAGGAGTTTGCCTTGTCTAACACACTGTTAGAAAGGCGTAGAGGGAAAGTGGACTACCCATAGACACACTGTCTTGGGGAACAACTATAAATAACTGCGTGCTTTCTGTGTTTGCTTGAGTTTTTATTTACTACTCATTAACTGCTAGCAACAATTAAGTAAAAATTAAAGAAACCTATTCACCCCCTCTAGGTGAATTAGACTACTAACCTATAAACTATCGCCTCTCTTGATTGATCCATGGAATTGACATCAAGCAAAAGGGAAGATGCCAAATCTTTGTTTGAATGTGAATGCCAAATAGAAGAAGATGTCAATGGAACCTTAGAATTAAATATTGCCACATCTGAGAACATAGTGAGCAAAAAGTCTCACTTTACTATAACTTCAATTTCTACATTGCATATGCTCAATATTGCTAAACATAGAATTAAGAAATTGAAAAATATAAATTCAAAATTGCGTTTAGAAAATAAAAACTTAAAAGCAAATGCTAATGTAGAATCAAATTCTGATTTGTATATTTCCTCTTCTTGCTCTTTACTTAAGATTGATTCACCATGTATAGAATATAATGAATTAAAAGAAAAATACAAGAAACTTGAAAAGGAGAGTACTTTTGTAACAGAACAAAATGAAAAATTATGTTTAGAAAATTCATCTTTGAAATTAAAGAGATGGATGAAACATTTGAGGAATTAAGAAATAACAATAAACTCATATTGATTTCATAGTCACCACTCTTAAAAATAGCACGATCGCTTATACTAAAGCTAGACAAAATCTCAGGATTAAAAATTAAGAATTAGAAACAAAAATCAACTTGCTTAAATAAATCATAACTAAAAATTTTCAAAACAGAAAACCACATTTTAAAGCAGAATTAAAAAGCAAGTTGAATATGAATTTCCATACCATTACAAAACCAAATAAAGGGAGCAAAAACACCAAATATGTGTAAATAAAATTTCAACTCACTATCATTTACAAAATACTTTTTCTCATAACTTAAATTTAAATATTCACAAATTTCCTATAAGGAAAACTTTTAAAAATCATTATGGAAACTTGAAAAATAAGAATATAAAACCAAAGTATGAGTAGGGTCCCGAAATTAAAGATGAAACATTAACTCCACTTCAATGGGTCCATTTATACTCGTCTCCCCATAAGTCATCAAGATATATTTGGGTACCCAAAGGAACCATTACTCATGGTCATCTTTGGACACCTAAAACTCTTATTCACTAATACATAAAAATGTGTGAAGTAGAAATAAACTAAAATAAATAATTAAAAATCTACTTCACATTACTAAAAATAAAATAGGAATATTTTCTTTTGCATTTCTTTTCTTTATTTCTATTATGACAAAAATCTTATATATTGATTTATTCTAAATACTACTCTCTTGCACTTCCATTCCATTTTAAAACTTATGCCTATAAGTTATCTTTTTGTACTAAAAGCTAAACCACATAAGGTCCTAATTGACCATTCAAAATGGTTAATAGATGATATGTGCAAGATTAGTTACTCAAAATTGGATTAAAAAAACTATTAAAGGACTTAGGTTAAACTTTAAAATGAACAATTTCTATTTATAGTTCTAAAGAATCTACCTCACAAAACTATTAAAGGACTTAGGTTCTATATATATATAAGCATAGAAGTGCACTAAAATCATAAAACTAATAGTCCAAAGTAGAGATCAACATTCAAAAAATGTTCTCTACTACTAACGCTAGCGGTAGTATCTACCGCTCGGTGATATCAACAGAAAATCAAAACCTGTTTTATTACACTAAAAAATAAAAAAGTTCACTCATCATTACCCATGCTGTTGCTTTCTCCTCTATCTCTCTCACGACTTGTCCGACGAACTTATCATCGGGGCAACTCCTCCTCATGGTTCTCCCATTCCGCCTCCTCTATTGGTGTAGGAGTAAGCTTGAGAATCTTCATGATAAACCACATCATCTTCGACAACCCGTTCATCTTCTTCTTTATCTCTGTCCCCCGCTCCTCAACCAAATCACGAAGATCTCGCTGCGTCTCTTGAACTGAAGTCCCTCTTCAGATCAGACGTTGTGGTGATGGTGGACTAGGCTATGTTGGAGGATGAATGGAGAGAGTAGAAAACACTGTAGGCCGAGAGGGTAATATTTTCTATTGATTGCTAGATACTTGTTAAATAAAATTCTTTGAATAATCCCTCCAAATGGAAGAGTATTTAGCCTCTGCCGCCTCGGATCTTTCAACTTAAAAGTATACCTCATCATTGATAAGAGAATACCGACCGCATCAAATGGGTTTCTCTCCAATATTTGGTATTAACCACACTAAGCCGGGTTGTGATCATTCATGTGTCACCAGCCTTGTACATAACCGTATGATTGGGAATCTCTTGGATAACGAATGCATCAGGCATCAGAGTAGTGACCGTAGTGATCAGGTCCCTAGCATCATCCTGACCATGCAAAATAATAATTATTGGAGTCCAATCTCATAGTGCACGAAATCTCTCCACTATATCTAATCTCATGTCACATTCCACCAGGACAAATTCCTCTTGTAAATCCTCATGTGAAATCACCACCTCGTGGCCTTGGATATATGATCACACACCACCATAGAGTCCATACCAATCTGGATCCTCCAATCTATCATAAAATTCTCTGACCAGTACCGACAAAAAGCAATCATCCACACTCACTGATAAAACTCCCGAATCAGCCATTAAAGAGTATATGTGAGAATATTGGGTCATGTCGATCCCAATGTACATCCCCAAACCAATAGTCACATCCTCCACACTCGGATATACTTCGTGTAACATTTCTATTCTTATTCACGTATGTACGACGAGCATGTGAGCTGGTGGAAGCCATAATCTGAAAGCACAACAAACAAACGGAGGAAAAGAACTTAAAAAACACGAATCTGGTGCTACCGCAGGGCATTAGAAACCTACCGCTGGCAGTAGCAGACGAAAAACCCTATTCGTCTTCCTCCTCCATTCATCTCAAATAAACTCAAAAACATGGTATAAATCACATAAAATTGAAGGATCTAACATATCCTAACACATTGTCTAAGGAAATCCAATATTAACACCAAGATCTAAAAAGTTTTTGTTCAAAAACTCGTCAAACAAACCCTTGATTACAATCATCCATGAAATAACTTCAAAACTCTCAAAATCTAACCTAAATCTCAACTCAAAATCACCAAATAAGGAGTAAAGTGGAAGGGGTCATACCTCTCACTATCGCCTGGCGGAAGAAGACCTTAAAAGCCAAGAAACCCTAGTAAAAATGAAATCAGAATGAACCTGTTGCTTTATATTTATGATAATTACCGCGGCATGGTAAGTCCTACCGTTGGCGGTTGTATAAATGTTATAGCAAGCGTTACATCGTTGATAGTAAAACTTATGGTTATAGTGTCTATGCTTGTTTCAGACTATTTGCTATATAACATGTGTCACGTACATACACCAAATCGAAGTAAGAAACAAGGGTACAAATGTCTGTACCAAACTTGCAATATCTGCCATCTTGGTGTATGCTTGTCTGATTTCTTGGCTCCACTACATAGCCCTTGCTCTGAACAAACACAATCGGGCGAAAAATTTCAAAATCACAAATTTTTTCTGAGAAATACAACTTCTGTTACCATCGCGCGATGTTAGGATGTTACCGCTGGCGGCAGTATAAAATCATGTGTTTATTAATTATTTTTAAAAAGTTATGTATTTTTATTTAATCCCTGTTACTCTTTAAATACAAAAAACAAAAAAATATGTAAAACTAATCAAAATCAATCAAAAACAAGTTTTTTAAAAAAAAAAATCAAATACAAAATTTCAAAACAATTTCAAAAAATAGAAATAAGCTTTTCTTATTATTTCTTTATGTGTGTTTACTATTTTGTAATGTTTACTGTTCATTGAAATGTTTCAAGGATGATTAGATTTATCTTTTCACGATTAAAATACAATGTTAAATTCTAATTTCAAGTATCTTAAAATATTGTTTTGTGCCATGCCTTGAACATTATCTTGTAATGTGTAATAAGATTGATTATAGAAATCATGTGTAGAAGTGCTTAACATGCCTCTAAGTATGAGTAATGTTTTATATTTGATAATGATTTATTCACTCACCTCTTTGATAATCTACATATGATTTTAATCTTACTCTTGTATGATTGTGTAGTATAACAACTTAACATTATTCGATGTGTACTTAGTTTACCTACACCTCATAAAAATCTTTTTCTTTTCATGCACTCATATTTGAAGAAGTGTGTTTTTAAAATAAAAAACTATATGTTTGCAAAATAAGTGAATTTGGAGAACTTTGTCCCATACCAAAATTCAAATGAATACATGACAAAGATAACTCCACCAAGCACTACTCACCCTCCTGACAAGTCTTAATGAGCATTGTAAGGTTGAGCACCTTGGAGAGAATTGTAAAGTGTCTTGTGCAAACTCTTTTTTATACTACTTCTTGTACATTTGGATCACAATTAAATAAATGAAAAGATAATATATGTGATCCCCCATGCACTACTTTGCACCCTGATAAGTCTTAATGAGCATTGTGTGTGTAGATCACCTTGGGAGTTATACTATTTCTAAGTGCATTGAAATCAAATATAACTTTGTGGGTGGGAGTAATTCTAAAAATGCATTTCAATAATGTTGTGTTGTTTCCATTATACATGCCATATGTTTTGATTAAATCATTTGTATACTCTTATAAAAAACACTACTTGTACACATCATTATCACTTATAAACCTTCTACTACTAAGTATTGGACTTTAATGCATATTTACATGTCTTTTCTACAATTTTTTAGTAAATGCACTAGATAACTTTGCATGATCTCTACAATGTATAAATACACTTGAATTGCGAGTTTAGAACATTGTAGTTTCTGATCTTGTCTTGATAAATTAAAATCATGCTTGCATTATTTTTGTGTACCACAAACATAACTTGGTTTTCAAACTCAAAACATCTTCTTTCAAAAACTAACACTCTTATTCATTTTCAATGCTTGAAAATTACAAAAAAGGATGTTTATTTTAAGGATGCTTATTATATTTGAACTTATCTTCTGCTACGCCTTGTCTACTCACTCTTGCTTATTTACTTTCTAAACAAGTGTTATTATACTTTTTGATAACAAATGATATTGTGATCTTGGCCTTAAGTTGCTAAAACATCTATTTTCCACTTAAACAAAACTCTTACTCATTTACTATGCTTCAAACTCCTATAAAAATGTTTATTTATCTTGAATCATGCTTTCCACTATCCTTACTACTTGTACGCTCGATCATGAATATTTTCTTACCCAATAAGTGGTATTGGTTACTTATCTAATGTTACTTCATGCTTACTCTGCACTTCCTACAAAAGGGGGAGAATAATTAAGTAATTCGAACTCCATCATTTACTCACTCACCATATAGTATCACGAAGTCATAAATCCTTGTCATGATCTTTCCCTTCTCTCCACCCTCTTTTGATAATACCAAAAGGGGGAGAATAACTTTGAAAGAAATTCATACTTAAGGGGAGTAAAATATATAGGATGCTTTGATGTAGGGGGAGCACTCATATAGGGGGAACATCTACATAGGGGGCATATTCGTACTATCACGCCTATCTTTTACTATAAACACAAGTCTTATATTTAAATGATATCTTTCTAAGATGATTTGTTATTATAAAAAGGGGGAGTTTGTTGGAACATGCTTTCCATATCTCTTGGTTTGAGAATAACAAATCTCATTGTAATTGATCATACTTGTCATATGTTTATAGTGTGCAGGAACTTCAGCTTTCAAGACATTATGAGCATGAAAAAAAAAAGACGATGATTCCCTATCAGATTAATACTCTGCTGCTAGCACGACGCACTAACGCTACTGCTAGTGGTAGCATCTGCATAATTGGAAACATCATTGAGAAGGAAGTAATGCCGAGAAAGGAATGTCGACAGGACGCAGATATTACAACTCTTACCGCGACGTGTTAAGTCTAACGCCCGACGGTAACTTATGGAAGTCCCGCGATCATGATGCTGATTGAGGAGCAAAAAAGGAAGGAGATTTGATGGCCAGGAAAGAGATAATGCTAACGTGGTGCACTATCCTTGCCGCGGTGCAGTAGGAGGGGATGCCAAATTTGGAGCCAGAATGTTGGCAAAAATTACTCAATCCGTGTGCCAGCTTGTTGCCTAAAGAGTCTACCGCCCGGTGGTAGCACTACCGTTGGCGCTAGGATCCGAGTATATTTAAAGAGCAGTCCGCCTTCATTTTGATTTGCTGATTTGATGACGGATCCAAGCCACAACTCCTATATTTCATGAAAGCCTCCTATTTGCAGCCAATAGAACTCCGTCAATGCCCGTGATCGCTAAATGACTTGAAGAAGGATTAATCACGCATACTTTATATTCAAGTTTCAACCTTTGAGGAAGCTTCTTCTATGTTTTAGTTTTTGATATTTGTAACTCTTTTTGTCAATAGAGAATTCACATCGT
Source organism: Dactylorhiza incarnata (assembly GCA_033032865.1). NCBI lineage: Eukaryota > Viridiplantae > Streptophyta > Magnoliopsida > Asparagales > Orchidaceae > Dactylorhiza > Dactylorhiza incarnata. Next base: position 3,192,624 of record JAWHQI010000224.1, read on the forward strand.
TGTTGACGACTAGGGCCATGCGAGGACTGGGGAGAATTTGCTGCGTGTGTGTGGTGACTAAGTCTAGGGTTAGATCTCGGGGCAGCTCGAGGTCTCATCTGGGAGAGATAGGCTAGAGCCAACCGGTCCTTGGGAGAAGGGTTGGTATAGAAAACTGGAAGTGTTTTACGCATTTACCTCAATCTCAAGCATCATTGGGATAAGATTTTGTAATGATTTCTAAAAGCAATAATATTATTTGTTTTTCCTCTAATATTGCCGTACAATCTCTAATCCTTAAAATATAAACGAAAAGGAATTCTCTGTCACTAACGCCAAGTGGTAATGCTACCGCTAACGATAGTAACAGAGTTCACATCTGTAGTGCCAAATACAACCCACTGTCATAAAGACTTACTGGTGTGTTTAAACTGAGATAATTTTATAAATACTATAAACGTATTTGAATAAACTCAATTAAGTATAAAAAGTTTTTAAAACCCTTATTCACCCCCCTCTAAGGGCTCCTACAGATCCAACAATAAGTAGCAGGGTATGCAGGAGAGGAACTCCTACAGGGACTCAGACTACAACAACAACACAGCTCGAGAACTTGATCTTCACTCGAGTGGCAAGTAGCCCATATGTAGGAGATGAGCTCTTGCAGGAATCTGGACTACGACAATGACACATATCAAGGACTTGAACTTCACTTGAGGGGGCGAGTAGTTGGCATGTAGGAGAGGAGCTCGTGCAGGGACCTGAACTATGACAACAACACAGCTTGAGGATTTAAACTTCACTCGAGGGGTAAAGTAGCCGGTATATTGGAGAGGAGCCCATGTAGGGACCTGGACAACAACAACAACACAACTTGAGGATTTGAACTTTACTTGAGGGGAATATAGCTGGTATGCATGAGAGGAGCTTGTGCAAGGACCCGGACTACGACAACAACACAGCTTGAGGGTTTGAACTTCATTCGAGGGGGCAAGTAGCAGGTATGCAGGAGAGGAGCTCGTGCAGGGACCTGGACTACAACAACAACATAACTAGAGGATTTGAACTTCACTCGAGGGGAAAGTAGCTGATATGCATGAGAGGATCACATGTAGGGACCCGGACAACAACAACAATACATCTCGAGGACTTGGAACTTCACTCGAGGGTGCAAGTTGCCAGTATGCAGGAGAGTAGCTCGTGCAGGGACCCAGAATATGACAACAACACAACTCGAAGATTTGAACTTCACTCAAGGGGGGCAAATAGACAGTATGAAGGAGAGGCGCTCGTGTAGGGATCTAGACTACGACAACAATACAACTCGAGGCTTTAACCTTCACTCAAGGGGCTTCAACTTTCTCATGCCCACTCGCATACACAACATCGAAGAAATAATAGATATTATAAAAAGTATAAGTAAATATCTCAAAGAGCATACAATTGCACCATGAGATGAAATAGGAGTTACGGGTAGAAATGCTTCAAGTCGTCTCCACTCTAAGTGTGAAAGTGCACAGTGAGTCCTCTGAATATTCTCAAGAGGGGGGTTGAATAAAGTTTTAAACTTTTTCTATTTATTATGCACAACACAATAAAACACTTCTAATAACTATGCATTCAACTATCCAATCCAGAATAAAATAAGCACAAAATAAAGAAATTAAGTAAATAGACAGCACAATAAATCACAACACAAATAAGACAAGATCTACAGTGGTTCCCCAAAATATGGGTACTCCACTCTTCTACCCCCTTGGTAGGAATACACTATCACAATGCCAGAGTCTTTTGATAAGGAGACTCTTAGAACCACTGAGTCTTTTGATAACGAGACTCTTAGAACCAAATACTAAGTCTTTTAATAAGGAGACTCTAAGAACCAATCTAGATCTTTTGATAAGGAGATCTTGAATCACTGATTCCTTTGAAGTGGGATTCTATGGAATCTTTACTCAGCTTGCAAAAGTGAAATAAAAGAGTAGAGAAGAAGAAATGAAGATGATTCTTCTTATTGAATCCTCCTGCAACAGTCACTTAGGATACATGCACTATAGTGTTTATGCGGATCTCTGTCCAGTAGATGAATCCTTGCTTGAGAAGAAGAGATGCAAGGATTGTAGAGCTTTTGATCTTGAAGATGATCTCTTTGTATTTGATTGCTTCTTGCTGTTAGAGAGAGAGAGAGAGAGAGAGAGAGAGAGAGAGAGAGAGAGAGAGAGAGGAAGAAGAAGCCTTGTTGCTTGTGTAGAGATCTATTTTCTGTATGTTGTATGAAAGAGAGAGAGCAGCCGAGAGAGGGAGAGAGATTGTGTGTGTGATTGATTCTTTCTATATGTCTCTTGTTGTGTATATTCTCTATGCCTTTCCCTATACTATTCTTCTGTTGAAAAAAGATAGAGTACTTTCCTCTTCTATTATTTCCCTAATAGGAATATCAATGAGGTAGTATTATGCTCTTGCTATTTCTGTTGACAACCCGTCAAACATCTTTGTGAATAACTTCCAAATATATCTTCTTTGTATCTCTCGAATTTTCTTTCTATTCTTGACTATGAACGACCCTTCAGAATTTAAATACTTTCCTTATATATGGTCTGAGTGAACTTTAGAATAGAATCCAGGAAGAATTCTAAATCTTTGACTATATTTGACGTTGCGTCGAATACATTTGCCTTCTTATCGATGTACACCTGATTTCTAATTGGAGCTACTTCAAAATCTTCCTCAGCGCTGAATTGAACTCTAATATCGATGTTGCATCGATTTCTTATCGATCTATCCGTCGAGTTGAAGACCTAGACTTTGAGTTCTGGCTTCTGCGTCGAATATAATTTGAAGTTGTGTCGACTTCAAATGTTGCTTTGACTGACTCTGTCTTCTGCGTCGAGTTTCTTTCGACGTTGCGTCGACTTCAATTGATACATCAAATTCTAGTCTGAGTTGCTCTTACTTTTATTCGAAGTTACTTCGACATGAAGTCGAAGCTGTATCGACTTCCATTCAACTCAGAATTAACTCACCTATATTTTGCACTACTTTTGACTGGTTTTTGACACTCTAATGTGAGTGAGACATCCTAGGACATCTAGTGACCATATTACCCTCACTATACAACATGGGTAATGAATCCTAGATGATGAAATCACTTTTATTTACTTTGTAAGATAAATCCAGTAGGTGTTTTCCCCAACAATCTCTCCCTATTTATCTTAACAATTTTTATAGACTTTGTAAGTGATTTCAATCATATGGAAAAATAAAAGAATATACATCAAAACATATGTTAAAAGATTGTCAGTATAAACTGAGAATCTTCTGAAATGAAATTTGAGTAACTTCAGAATAAAGAAATGGTTGTCCACCATAATTATATCTCAGATGTATGCACTGAAGAGTTATAAGAAAAATTTTACACCAGCCTATTACTGATCTTTGGAAGAGGCTTTTATTTTTCTTGAAAAGAAGTGTGCTGTCACATTTCTTTGTGGAAATTTGAGAGACTCATCATCCTTCTCCTCAGCAATCCTGTCATCAATTTTCTCTGCCTCCTCCTCAGCAGATTTGTCAGCATATTTTTGAAGCCCCCCTGAATTGATACAATATGTTTATCATTGAGGATAGCTTCCTGATCAACTGCAATAATTTCTTCTTAAATTTGTTCTTCCTGAGCAACTGTGAGAGACTCATCCTAAGTCTGTATAGGCAGCTCCCCTTGGATCTGTGCAAGCACTTCTAGAACAGGAACTGAAACATCTGGGGCAGGAACTTCCTCCTCTTGAATAGTATCCCCCTTCTGAACCTTACTTGCAAGTGAGGTTAAGAAAGATCTTTTTACTCTGGAGGAAGATATCAATGCCTTGATTGTCTGGATAGATTCCTGTGAATCTTTTAGTTCTTTCTCTATCTAAGAGTATTTTCTGTTGAATTTTCTTGCTTGAGTCAGTAGTAGGTCAACAAGTCCCAGTGGCCAGCCCTACTGCTTTAGAAATTGCTTGATCAATGTCAAAGGAGTGGATAGAATGGGAGGTAGAGAGTGCATCAACAAGAGGTGGAGATAGGTTAATAGGAGGGATTTCTGTAGAAACAACATTGAGGTCTATGAGATTGTGGTTGATAGGGATTATATTTGATTATCTTTTGGTGTTACGGTAGATTATGGTTGCTGTAGAGAAGGGATCTATGCTGCAGGTTATTCTTTTGTATTTGGTAAGGCTGTCTCATGGTCTTGACCTGGATGTTCACCTGTTGTATCTGTTGAATCCAAAATGGTACCTCCACGATCTACTCGAGGAAATAGGGGGAAAAGGAGGCCGCGAGCACCTGGTTACTTGAGTCGCGAGTGAAGAGGGGAGAAGAGAAGAAGAGAGGGCCGCTAGCTTGCGGTGAGGCCAGACTTCGCCCACCGCGGCAAATGCCACTCTTGCGACGGGCTTTCCCTTTATTTAATAATCTGTATTACAGCTCATTGTGTTTAGTACATGGAAAATAGAATGAATACAAGAGAGTTGCGGGTAAGAAAAGAGTAAGCCGCGCGGGCTGTTTGCCGAGGTCGCCCGGACAGGTTGCTGAGGTCGCCCGGACAGGTCGCTCGGACAGGTCGCCCGGACAGGTCGCCCGGACAGGTCGCCCGGACAGGTTGCCCGGACAGGTCGCCCGGACAGGTCGCCCGGACAGGTCGCCCGGACAGGTCGCCCGGACAGGTCGCCCGGACAGGTCGCCCGGACAGGTCGCAGCATGGTGCGGTCTGACTGTTTCTAGCCGCCGGTTTTGTCCCCAACTTGCCTGTCCCTTCTTCATGGTCGAGGGTCCTATTTATAGGCTCTGGGTCGATGTCGTCACCTCCGGTGAGCCGGTGACTGGAGTTCTACCAGCGCGGACTGAAGGAGGAGGTCGCCAACCCGCACGGACTGAAGGAGGAGGCCGCCTACCCGCGCGGACTGAAGGAGGAGGCCGCCTATCCGCGCGGACTGAAGGAGGAGGCCGCCTACCCGCGCGGACTGAAGGAGGAGGCCGCCTACCCACACGGACTGAAGGAGGAGGCCGCCTACCCGCGCGGACTGAAGGAGGAGGCCGCCTACCCGCGCGGACTGAAGGACGAGGCCGCCTACCCACGCGGACTGAAGGAGGAGGCCGCCTACCAGCACGGACTGAAGGAGGAGGCCGCCTACCCGCGCGGACTGAAGGAGGTGGCCGCCTACCCGCGCGGACTGAAGGAGGAGGCCGCCTACCCGCCCGTACTGAAGGAGGAGGCCGCCTACCCGCGCGGACTGAAGGAGGAGGCCGCCTACCCGCGCAGACTGAAGGAGGAGGCCGCCTACCCGCGCGCACTGAAGGAGGAGGCCGCCTACCCGCGCGGACTGAAGGAGGAGGCCGCCTACCCGCGCAGACTGAAGGAGGAGGCCGCCTACCCGCGTGGACTGGAGGAGGAGGCCGCCTACCCGCGCGGACTGAAGGAGGAGGCCGCTACCTGCGCGGTCTGAAGGGAGAGACCGCCCCACCTGGGCGACTTGAAGGGAGAAGCCGCCCCACCTGGGCGGTTTGAATGGAGAGGCCGCCCCACTTGGGCGGTTTGAATGGAGAGGCCGCCCCACTTGGGCGGTTTGAATGGAGAGACCGCCCCACTTGGGCGGTTTGAAGGATGAGGCTGCCCCTTCTTACCACTTCGGGTGTAAAAAGTGCCTTCATGTGAGGTCTAATCTTTCCCGGGCGCATAATCTACAAAAATGTAGCAAAAGAGGCCTCCCAGGGTAGGATCGCCAATTTCTGGGTCAACATAATCCCCGCACTTTTTCAAATTTCCAAGAAACTTCAAAAAAGTAGTTATTGACCCACAAAAATCGTGATCCGCTACTGGTAAACTATCGAAAGAGTGGGAAAGACAAAGAGGGAACGAGTACCTGATGCCTCTCCACAAAGGAACTAGTAAATGCCTATTCTTTCTCCTGTGAGGGAAGAGAGTCATAGCAAATATAAAACACAATTCACAAGTACCTGAAGGGAACTTGCGAACATCGACTCACTTTGTCCTCTAAGGTTGACTAGTAATCACCTACTAGTCTCTGAAGAGAACTCGATAAGTAAAGAAAGAACGTGGCGCGAGTACCTGAAGAGAACTCGCGAATACCTGCTAACATCTGCAAAAGAGAACTCAAAGCAGGTATAAGAGAAACTATAAAACGAGTACCTGAAGAGAACTCGCGAGCACCTGCTAATCTCTGCAAAAGAGAACTCACAGTAAGTAAAAAACATAATGCGAGTACCTGAAAAGACCTCGCGAACACCTGCTAATCTCTGCAAAAGAGAACTCAAAGCAGGTATACAATAAAACGCGAGTACCTGAAGAGATCTCGCGAACACCTGCTAATCTCTGCAAAAAAGAACTCAAAGCAGGTATACAATATAACGCGAGTACCTGAAGAGACCTCGCAAACACCTGCTAATCTCTGCAAAAGAGAACTCAAAGCAGGTATAAAACATAACGCGAGTACCTGAAGAGACCTCGCGAGCACCTGCTAATCTCTGCAAAAGAGAACTCAAAGCAGGTATAAAATATAACGCGAGTACCTGAAGAGACCTCGCGAGCACCTGCTAATCTCTGCAAAAGAGAACTCAAAGCAGGTATAAAATATAAAGCGAGTACCTGAAGAGACCTCGCGAGCACCTGCTAATCTCTGCAAAAGAGAACTCAAAGCAGGTATAAAATATAACGCGAGTACCTGAAGAGACCTCGTGAGCACCGACTAATCTCTGCAAAAGAGAACTCAAAGCAGGTATAAAATATAACGCGAGTACCTGAAGAGACCTCGCGAGCACCTGCTAATCTCTGCAAAAGAGAACTCAAAGCAGGCATACAATATAACGCGAGTACCTGAAGAGACCTCGCGAACACCTGCTAATCTCTGCAAAAGAGAACTCAAAGCAGGTATACAATATAACGCGAGTACCTGAAGAGACCTCGCGAACACCTGCTAATCTCTGCAAAAGAGAACTCAAAGAGGGTATAAAACATAACGCGAGTACCTGAAGAGACCTCGCGAGCACCTGCTAATCTCTGCAAAAGAGAACTCAAAGCAGGTATAAAATATAACGCGAGTACCTGAAGAGACCTCGCGAGCACCTGCTAATCTCTGCAAAAGAGAACTAAAAGCAGGTATACAATAAGACGCGAGTACCTGAAGAGACCTCGCGAGCACCTGCTAATCTCTGCAAAAGAGAACTCAAAGCAGGTATAAAATATAACGCGAGTACCTGAAGAGACCTCGCGAGCACCTGCTAATCTCTGCAAAAGAGAACTCAAAGCAGGTATACAATAAAACGCGAGTACCTGAAGAGACCTCGCGAACACCTGCTAATCTCTGCAAAAGAGAACTCAAAGCAGGTATAAAACATAACGCGAGTACCTGAAGAGACCTCGCGAGCACCTGCTAATCTCTGCAAAAGAGAACTCAAAGCAGGTATACAACATAACGCGAGTACCTGAAGAGACCTCGCGAACACCTGCTAATCTCTGTAAAAAGAGAACTCAAAGTAGGTATAAAACATAACCCGAGTACCTGAAGAGACCTCGCGAACACCTGCTAATCTCTGCAAAAGAGAACTCAAAGCAGGTATAAAACATAACGTGAGTACCTGAAGAGACATCGCGAACACCTGCTAATCTCTGCAAAAGAGAACTCAAAGCAGGTATACAATATAACGCGAGTACCTGAAGAGACCTAGCGAATACCTGCTAATCTCTGCAAAAGAGAATTCAAAGCAGGTATAAAACATAACGCGAGTACCTGAAGAGACCTCGCGAACACCTGCTAATCTCTGCAAAAGAGAACTCAACGCAGGTATACAATATAACGCGAGTACCTGAAGAGACCTCGCGAACACCTGCTAATCTCTGCAAAAAGAGAACTCAAAGCAGGTATAAAACATAACGCGAGTACCTGAAGAGACCTCGCGAACACCTGCTAATCTCTGCAAAAGAGAACTCAAAGCAGGTATAAAACATAACGCGAGTACCTGAAGAGACCTCGCGAACACCTGCTAATCTCTGCAAAAGAGAACTCAAAGCAGGTATACAATATAACGCGAGTACCTGAAGAGACCTCGCGAATACCTGCTAATCTCTGCAAAAGATAACTCAAAGCAGGTATAAAACATAACGCGAGTACCTGAAGAGACCTCGCGAGCACATGCTAATCTCTGCAAAAGAGAACTCAAAGCAGGCATACAATATAACGCGAGTACCTGAAGAGACCTCGCGAGCACCTGCTAATCTCTGCAAAAGAGAACTCAAAGCAGGTATAAAATATAACGCGAGTACCTGAAGAGACCTCGCGAGCACCTGCTAATCTCTGCAAAAGAGAACTCAAAGCAGGTATAAAACATAACGCGAGTACCTGAAGAGACCTCGCGAACACCTGCTACTCTGCAAAAGAGAACTCAAAGCAGGTATAAAACATAACGCGAGTACCTGAAGAGACCTCGCGAACACCTGCTACTCTGCAAAAGAGAACTCAAAGCAGGTATAAAACATAACGCGAGTACCTGAAGAGACCTCGCGAACACCTGCTAATCTCTGCAAAAAGAGAACTCAAAGCAGGTATAAAATATAACGCGAGTACCTGAAAAGACCTCGCGAACACCTGCTAATCTCTTCAAAAGAGAACTCAAAGCAGGTATACAATATAACGCGAGTACCTGAAGAGATCTCGCGAACACCTGCTAATCTCTGCAAAAGAGAACTCAAAGCAGGTTTAAAACATAACGCGAGTACCTGAAGAGACCTCGCGAGCACCTGCTAATCTCTGCAAAAGAGAACTCAAAGCAGGTATAAAATATAACGCGAGTACATGAAGAGACCTCGCGAGCACCTGCTAATCTCTGCAAAAGAGAACTCAAAGCCGGTATACAATAAAACGCGAGTACCTGAAGAGACCTCGCGAGCACCTGCTAATCTCTGCAAAAGAGAACTCAAAGCAGGTATAAAATATAACGCGAGTACCTGAAGAGACCTCGCGAGCACCTGCTAATCTCTGCAAAAGAGAACTCAAAGCAGGTATACAATAAAACGCGAGTACCTGAAGAGACCTCGCGAACACCTGCTAATCTTTGCAAAAGAGAACTCAAAGCAGGTATAAAACATAACGCGAGTACCTGAAGAGACCTCGCGAACACCTGCTAATCTCTGCAAAAAGAGAACTCAAAGCAGGTATAAAACATAACGCGAGTACCTGAAGAGACCTCGCGAACACCTGCTAATCTCTGCAAAAAGAGAACTCAAAGAAGGTATAAAACATAACGCGAGTACCTGAAGAGAACTCGCGAACACCTGCTAATCTCTACAAAAGAGAACTCAAAGCGGGTATACAACATAACGTGAGTACCTGAAGAGACCTCGCGAACACCTGCTAATCTCTGCAAAAGAGAACTCAAAGCAGGTATAAAATATAACGCGAGTACCTGAAGAGACCTCGCGAGCACCTGCTAATCTCTGCAAAAGAGAACTCAAAGCAGGTATACAACATAATGCGAGTACCTGAAGAGACCTCGCGAACACCTGCTAATCTCTGCAAAAGAGAACTCAAAGCAGGTATACAACATAACGCGAGTACCTGAATAGACCTCGCGAATACCTGCTAATCTCTGCAAAAGATAACCAAAGCAGGTATAAAACATGACGCGAGTACCTGAAGAGACCTCGCGAACACCTGCTAATCTCTGCAAAAGAGAACTCAAAGCAGGTATAGAACATAACGCGAGTACCTGAAGAGACCTCGCGAACACCTGCTAATCTCTGCAAAAGAGAACTCAACGCAGGTATACAATATAACGTGAGTACCTGAAGAGACCTCGCGAACACTTGCTAATCTCTGCAAAAAGTGAACTCAAAGCAGGTATAAAACATAACGCGAGTACCTGAAGAGACCTCGCGAACACCTGCTAATCTCTGCAAAAGAGAACTCAAAGTAGGTATAAAACATAACGCGAGTACCTGAAGAGACCTCGCGAACACCTGCTAATCTCTGCAAAAGAGAACTAAAAGCAGGTATACAATAAAACGCGAGTACCTGAAGAGACCTCGCGAGCACCTGCTAATCTCTGCAAAAGAGAACTCAAAGCAGGTATAAAATATAACGCGCGTACCTGAAGAGACCTCGCGAGCACCTGCTAATCTCTGCAAAAGAGAACTCAAAGCAGGTATACAATAAAACGCGAGTACCTGAAGAGACCTCGCGAACACCTGCTAATCTCTGCAAAAGAGATCTCAAAGCAGGTATAAAACATAACGCGAGTACCTGAAGAGACCTCGCGAGCACCTGCTAATCTCTGCAAAAGAGAACTCAAAGCAGGTATACAACATAACGCGAGTACCTGAAGTGACCTCGCGAACACCTGCTAATCTCTGCAAAAAGAGAACTCAAAGCAGGTATAAAACATAACGCGAGTACCTGAAGAGACCTCGCGAACACCTGCTAATCTCTGCAAAAGAGAACTCAAAGCAGGCATACAATATAACGTGAGTACCTGAAGAGACCTCGCGAACACCTGCTAATCTCTGCAAAAGAGAACTCAAAGAAGGTATAAAATATAACGCGAGTACCTGAAGAGACCTTGCGAGCACCTGCTAATCTCTGCAAAAGAGAACTCAAAGCAGGTATAAAACATAACGCGAGTACCTGAAGAGACCTCGCGAACACCTGCTACTCTGCAAAAGAGAACTCAAAGCAGGTATAAAACATAACGCGAGTACCTGAAGAGACCTCGCGAACACCTGCTAATCTCTGCAAAAAGAGAACTCAAAGAAGGTATAAAATATAACGCGAGTACCTGAAGAGACCTCGCGAACACCTGCTAATCTCTGCAAAAGAGAACTCAAAGCAGGTATACAATATAACGCGAGTACTTGAAGAGACCTCGCGAACACCTGCTAATCTCTGCAAAAAGAGAACTCAAAGCAGGTATAAAATATAACGCGAGTACCTGAAGAGACCTCGCGAACACCTGCTAATCTCTGCAAAAGAGAACTCAAAGCAGGTATACAATATAACGCGAGTACCTGAAGAGACCTCGCGAACACCTGCTAATCTCTGCAAAAGAGAACTCAAAGCAGGTATAAAACATAACGCGAGTACATGAAGAGACCTCGCGAACACCTGCTACTCTGCAAAAGAGAACTCAAAGCAGGTATAAAACATAACGCGAGTACCTGAAGAGACCTCGCGAACACCTGCTAATCTTTGCAAAAAGAGAACTTAAAGAAGGTATAAAATATAACGCGGGTACATGAAAAGACCTCACGAACACCTGCTAATCTCTGCAAAAAGAGAACTCAAAGCAGGTATAAAATATAACGCGAGTTCCTGAAGAGACCTCGCGAACACCTGCTAATCTCTGCAAAAGAGAACTCAAAGCAGGTATAAAATATAACGCGAGTACCTGAAGAGACCTCGCGAACACCTGCTAATCTCTGCAAAAGAGAACTCAAAGCAGGTATAAAATATAACGCGAGTACCTGAAAAGACCTCGCGAGCACATGCTAATCTCTGCAAAAAGAGAACATAAAACAGGTATAAAACAATTTATAATGCGAGTACCTGAAGAGAACTCGCGAATACCTACTAATCTCTGCAAAAAGAGAACATAAAGCAGGTACGAAATATAACGCGAGTACTTGAAGAGAACTCGCGAATACCTGCTAATCTCTGCAAAAGGAGAACATAAAGAAGGTATAAAACAATCTATAACGCGAGTACCTGAAGAGAACTCGCGAATACCTGCTAATCTCTGCAAAAAGAGAACATAAAGCAGGTACGAAATATAATGCGAGTACCTGAAGAGAACTCGCGAATACCTGCTAATCTCTGCAAAAGGAGAACATAAAGCAGGTATAAAACAATCTATAACGCGAGTACCTGAAGAGAACTCGCGAATACCTGCTAATCTCTGCAAAAAGAGAACATAAAGCAGGTATAAAATAATCTATAACGCGAGTACCTGAAGAGAACTCGCGAATACCTGCTAATCTCTGCAAAAAGAGAACATAAAGCAGGTATAAATGAATTCATAACTGTTAGTCTTTGCTATTTTACTTACTTGTGGATATTCATATGCGATCTTCTGTTTTTAACATTATTCCTTATAAAACTTCAAATCCTTTCTGAAAAAACCTCCAGGGAAAAGATATCTCCAAAAGAATAATTGTCCAGTTATCATGAAATGTTGCCCTGACGGTTTATCATTTCAGTTCAAAAGTTGATCCTGATTGGCTGAAGATGAATCGCGGGCTGAAACTGCCAGAGATTATATCTTCTTAAGCTCTGATTGTCCAGAGGATTAATAAGTCCATTTCCCGACTATTAGAGTGAAAGCCTTGACTCGATTATCTCGAGTCGGTAATACTGCCTTGTTGCTTCCTGTAATACCCCGCTTTCCAGCTTTGAAGCCAGATATATTTTACCCACTTGGCTAGCATATTATGCAGCCATTTTTCATAACCTGTAGTACTCTTTCAAACCGACCGGCTTGATAGATGAAACCGCCCGGTCTAAAAGTTTTTCAACTTTTAAATGACCAAGTGGGCCAATATTTGTACCTGTTAGATATTGCTTTCTCCAAATGATCAAGGATCATAAGAGAGATAATTTTCCTGTAAGGAAAAAGGAATGGCTACAGACTCAGATGACTAAGTGGGCAGGTGGGCCTAGGCGGCGAACATTGCTTTCCTCAAGTGGTCATAAAAGCTGTAGAAATAAAGAAAAAAGGAAGTACAGACCCAGATGACCAAGTGGGCAGGTGGGCCTAGGCGGCGAACATTGCTTTCCCCAAGTGGTCATAAGGGCTGTAAACGACTCAACTGCTCTCTTGCCTAGGGCTACAAGCCGAGTTGATCAATTGGGCAGGTGGGCCTAGGCGGCGAACATTGCTTTCCTCAGAGAGATCAACTCAGTTGTGGGTCCCGCTTAGGTATCGCTTGAGAGTACCTAGGAGTATTCGACGGTCACAGACTAAGATGATCAGTTGGGCAGCTGTGGTTATGCCGCGGAGGCTATACCGACATTGCTTTCCTCAGAAAGATCATCAAAGCTGTAACTATATCCCTCTCGGGGCATGATAGAGCCAACATTCACCTAGACCTCCCTTGATGCAGGGGTGTGTCGGATATCAGCCGGGATCCAAGGTTCTGAAGACCACCGCACGGGAATTGGCAAGCTACCACTACACGTGTGCGAAAACTCCCCGCTACACATGATCTTCGTGGTTTTAAACTAATGACTACAATCCGAGGGGGTTTGAGCAGAACTTGACGATGTCTCCATGGTTCAGTGAGTTTGATAATAAGGAACAGACAAGTCACAGGAAGAGTGTTAGTGTTGTATCCACTTCATTCGATATCAAAATACAAACAAATGAGAGCATTATCATTAAGGATAGAACCGTTTTGAAGACCACCGGACTAGTCTTATAGTTGCTTCATCTTGAACTGAGGTTCTTAGTGAAGTAGCCGCCTCAAACGTTTGTAGATGAAAAACTGGATCACTTATCCCAGAATAGATTGGTAGCCTCGGTTCAACTCGGAAGTGCCTCTCAACAAATTTTGTTTAATAATGGGAAGGATCTTGGTATTATCCTGCAAGAAAAGTTAGCCCATCAAATTGATATGGAGAATTACTCATACACACCTTATAGAACTCATGGCGAGGAATAGAGAGCTTTTCTGCTTCAAATCGCGCCCAATGTTCTATATGATTGCCGAAAAGTTTGTCATTGGTAGTTGTTGCAGCATGAAGTTGAGAATCCACTTGTTCTTTGAGTGGAATGTTCTCCGCTAATAGGGGATGGATGTCGTTGTTTTGCACACGCATTTCTGGGTGATCGGAGGGATGCCCGAGGCCCTTGGACGGATGATCCATGAAAACAGAAATTGCCGAAGGAGAAAAACTGAAATAACTTTCAAATGGAACCGAATTTTTGAAATCTGAGGGCTGAAAAGTGGCTGAACGGGGAATCCCGTTCAATATTTGGATAGTTCGGCTCGATCCGGTTGCGTCAGGCTTTGAATTTCTGAATTCCGACACCCGGATCAAAAGTTATGGCCGTTTTAAGATTGAGTGTATTTTAGGCCAAATCTCGCATCTTCATCGCAACTGTTGTTCATTAACCACTCGCTATCTGAAGGTCGCGTGTTTCTGTTGAATCCAAAATGGCACCTCCACGATCTACTCGAGGAAATAGGGGGAAAAGGAGGCCGCGAGCACCTGGTTACTTGAGTCGCGAGTGAAGAGGGGAGAAGAGAAGAAGAGAGGGCCGCTAGCTTGCGGCGAGGCCAGACTTCGCCCGCCGCGGCAAATGCCACTCCTACGACGGGCTTTCCCTTTATTTAATAATCTGTATTACAGCTCATTGTGTTTAGTACATGGAAAATAGAATGAATACAAGAGAGTTGCGGGTAAGAAAAGAGTAAGCCGCGCGGGCTGTTTGCCGAGGTCGCCCGGACAGGTTGCTGAGGTCGCCCGGACAGGTCGCCCGGACAGGTCGCCCGGACAGGTCGCCCGGACAGGTCGCCCGGACAGGTCGCCCGGACAGGTCGCCCGGACAGGTCGCAGCATGGTGCGGTCTGACTGTTTCTAGCCGCCGGTTTTGTCCCCAACTTGCCTGTCCCTTCTTCATGGTCGAGGGTCCTATTTATAGGCTCTGGGTCGATGTCGTCACCTCCGGTGAGCCGGTGACTGGAGTTCTACCCGTGCGGACTGAAGGAGGAGGTCGCCAACCCGCACGGACTGAAGGAGGAGGCCGCCTACCCGCGCGGACTGAAGGAGGAGGCCGCCTATCCGCGCGGACTGAAGGAGGAGGACGCCTACCCGCGCGGACTGACGGAGGAGGCCGCCTACCCGCACGGACTGAAGGAGGAGGCCGCCTACCCGCGCGGACTGAAGGAGGAGGCCGCCTACCCGCGCGGACTGAAGGAGGAGGCCGCCTACCCGCGCGGACTGAAGGAGGAGGCCGCCTACCCGCACGGACTGAAGGAGGAGGCCGCCTACCCGCGCGGACTGAAGGAGGAGGCCGCCTACCCGCGCGGACTGAAGGAGGAGGCCGCCTACCCGCCCGTACTGAAGGAGGAGGCCGCCTACCCGCACGGACTGAAGGAGGAGGCCGCCTACCCGCGCGGACTGAAGGAGGAGGCCGCCTACCTGCGCGCACTGAAGGAGGAGGCCGCCTACCCGCGCGCACTAAAGGAGGAGGACGCCTACCCGCGCGGACTGAAGGAGGAGGCCGCCTACCCACGCGGACTGAAGGAGGAGGCCGCCTACCCGCGTGGACTGGAGGAGGAGGCCGCCTACCCGCGCGGACTGAAGGAGGAGGCCGCTACCCGCGCGGTCTGAAGGGAGAGACCGCCCCACCTGAGCGACTTGAAGGGAGAAGCCGCCCCACCTGGGCGGTTTGAATGGAGAGGCCGCCCCACTTGAGCGGTTTGAATGGAGAGGCCGCCCCACTTGGGCGGTTTGAATGGAGAGGCCGCCCCACTTGGGTAGTTTGAAGGATGAGGCTGCCCCTTCTTACCACTTCGGGTGTAAAAAGTGCCTTCGTGTGAGGTCTAATCTTTCCCGGGCGCATAATCTACAAAAATGTAGCAAAAGAGGCCTCCCAGGGTAGGATCGCCGATTTCTAGGTCAACAATATCTCTTATGACTATATCAGGGCGAGGAAGTGGAGATGAAGGAGGAGAAGATGGAGCTTGACCAAGCTTCAGGATTTGCCTAGTCTATTTTGAGAAAATCCCAAATGTTGATTCTTTTTCTAGGAGGAATTGTCACCCCTTTTGACTTGCACACTGCTGGATAATTGTGATATAACACTTAACTCAACATTCTCATATATGCATTCTCCTTTTGAGCATACTTATAACCAATCAATTTCATGAGGCACCTTCCCCAGTGGATTCTTGTGTTTAGGACCAACACACCCATTATTTGTAGTTGTTGTTTGGGAATTTCATCATGAGCATAAATTTTACATAGTAAAACCTTGCCTACTATGTCTGCCAAAAATCTACATTCTTCAGAAAATCATTCGTCTTAAGATTGATTGCCTTATCTTTAGTGAAGTTCTTGATCTATAATGCTTGTTGAGTTTCTGTAGCCGACAGTTCAGATGAATCCTCTCCTACTGGCAAGTCAAAGGTGAGATTCAGCAATTCCTCTATAATGTGAATATCTGTATCAGAAATTCTCCCTCGAAGGGACCCATCCTCGTCAATGTGAATATTATCTTTCAGCTCTGTTAATTCAAAATCATATATTTTGCTCCATGTAGAAATCAGTTTTGTTATTCCTGTAGTTTGGAAGAGATCCAAGATCGCTTTGAAATTTTCTGTAGCAACATTGAATGATTCGATTCCAATGTCGAACCTTGAATTCACCTTCGGAGTAGCCATTTATTCTTACAAGAGTACTTACAAGAACCATAAAGGAAGAGAGCAAGACTGTAAGAAAGCGAGAGACGAAGAGAGAGAACTCAAAAGTGTGAGATGATCTAACGTCTGAGTTGCTTAAAAGAAGATGATTCGTTGTAGCTTAGAGTTCTATTAGAAGCAACGTCGAGTG
This sequence comes from Dactylorhiza incarnata, assembly GCA_033032865.1. NCBI lineage: Eukaryota > Viridiplantae > Streptophyta > Magnoliopsida > Asparagales > Orchidaceae > Dactylorhiza > Dactylorhiza incarnata. Next base: position 3,209,201 of record JAWHQI010000224.1, read on the forward strand.
GAATTAGATGCAGCATGCCAAAAATAAGTCGATGTAGCTTCTAGAAGCTAAACTGCGTGCTTGGCATTTCGACATTGCGTCGAGTTTTAATCGACGTGACTTTGAATTCTTGCTGCAACTCTTAAGTCGACGCCTGTGTCGATATGAATTTGATGCTATATCAATTTCTATTCAAATTAACTACATCAGACATCTCTCAAAGCTAGCGTCGTGTAGAACTCAACAGTGTATCGAATTCTATTCGATGTAGCTCTGAATTGTATTTTCTTCAAGGAATTTTGCTATTTTTCACAACAATAATTTTTTTGTTAGAGGATATCATTTATAAGATAATATGTGAAAATAAATATCATATAGGCTTAGAGAAGATATAACCCCCTATGATTATTTGTAGTTCCTCATTGAAGATTTAGCTCTCCATGATTATTTGTAGTTTCTCCACATCTTCTCTGAGAAAGGGACCCTACGTTTTTTCTGCACAAGTAATTCAAAGATTAGATGGTGCCCAGGTTACCTTGGGCCCTTTGCTCTTAGCATTATAAGATGATATGCAAGAATTAAGTGGTCTTTCATTATATCCTTTTGGATGACAGAATATAAGTTTATCGAGTCTAGATTTATTACCTCGACACTGGAAGTTGGCATAAAATGTGTCTTGATATATTAAGTCCGTAGAATGTCTAATGATTCTACTTTTGGTTTTACCTTTTTGATTTTATTTCATGATTATGTCTGAGTTGTTCTTGCCTAGGGTTTTCTTCCCATTATTGGAGTTCACTCTATTAAATATAGTGATTCTATCAGGATGATTAGTTTGTTCTTTATATACTACTTGTCTTCATTTATTTGATAATCACTAGGTCTAACAAAAATTACTGGATTTTTCTAGGCTGGTTAGCTGGAATTTGTTGTGCTAGTGGATGATTCTGCTCCTAGACCAAGTTATCTAGGTCTACTAGAGAAATTTTATGTAATATCTTTGAGCTTTTGACTCCTCCCATTGAGTGAGTCTTCAAAGTCTTTTGCCTTTGTAAGCTCTTCTTTTAGAGTTGTATTCTTAGTTGTTAAATCACTTATTTATATTTCCTTTTTATATATTTGATTTCTCAAGTCATAGTTAGCAGAATACAAATTTTCTTTCCTAAGATCTTCTAGTTCTTCCCTAATTGTTTTATGTTCTTTTTGACTTTCAAGATAGTCTTGACAAAATTCTGTAAAACAATTTTTAAAATCTTCTGAAGAAAAATCAAATTCACCAAATAATGATACCTGATCTTCTTCAGTTGAGTCTTCTAAAGCCATTAGGCAGGCTTATTCAGCAACAATTTCTTCATCACTGTCAGATGAAGAAGAGCTTGACTCAGATTCCGAGTCACTCCAGGTTTCAGCTATGAAACCTTTTCCCTTCTTCTTGTCCTTCTTCCTGAAGGACTTATTCTTATGCACCTTTTATTGCTGCTTCTGTCCTTTTGCTCTTCAGGACATTAAGGGGCAATGTGCCCTGGTTTTCTGCATGAAAACAGATTATCTCCTGCTTTGGAGTCTTATCAAACCTTAATTTGTTGGAACTCCTTTCCTTCCTTCTTGAATCTTCAGTCTTGACCCATCTTCTAAACCGTCTGGCTAAGAGATTGAACATCACTTCTTCAGAAGTGGAAGTCTCTCCTTCAGCTGCCTTCAAAGCTATTGTCCTTTATTTGTGAGTTTCTTCTTGGCTTCAGTCTCAGCTCTACTCTTCAGAAGTAGCTCATAGGATGCTGGAGGACTTAACATAATGACATCAAAAATGTCTTCATCAATAAAATTCATATATTATTTTATTCTGGCCTTCCAGAGTGTAAACTTATTCAGATTACACACTGGTGGTCTTGTGGTTGCATAGTCCTTAGAGCTCATTTTCTGAAAATATTTTTAGAATATGAAAATTTGAGTGAAGGGATCTTTTGATCAATGTGTTAACTTTTTATGATCAACCTAGCTCTAATACCAATTGAAAGTGCACAGCGAGTCCTCTGAATATTCTCTAGAGAGGGGGTAGGTGAATAGAGTTTTAAACTTTTTCTATATATTTTGCACAACACAATAAAACACTTCTAACAATTATGCATTCAGTTATCCAATCTAAAATAAAATAAGCATAGAATAACGAAATTAAGTAAATGGACAGTACAAAAAATCACTACACAAATGAGACATGATCTATAATGGTTCCCCAAAATATGGGTACTCCACTTTTCTACCCCCTTGATAGGAATACACTATCACAGTGCCTGAGTCTTTGATTAGGAGACTCTTAGAACCACTGCGTCTTTTGATAAGGAGACTCTTAGAACCAAGGACCGAGTCTTTTGATAAAGAGACTCTTAGAACCAATCAATATCTTTTTATAAGGAGATCTTGAGCCACTGAATCTTTTGAAGAGGATTCTAAGGAATCTTTAATCAGTTTACAAAAGTGAAATAAAAGAGTAGAGAAGAAGAAAGGAAGATGATTCTTCTTATTGAATCCTCCTGCAGCAGTCACTGAGGATTCATGCACTGTAGTGTTTATGTGGATCTCTGTCCAGTAGATGAAAAAGAAGAGATGCAAGGATTGTAGAGCTTTTGATCGTGGGGATGATCTCTGTGTATTTGATTGCATCTTGCTGTAAAGAGAGAGAGAGAGAGAGAGAGAGAGAGAGAGAGAGAGAGAGAGAGAGAGAGAGAGAGGAAGAGGAAGCTGATGAATAATTTTCTTTGTTGTTTTGCTGAAGCGCAATTCCAACAATAAACCGATATGGCAAGTATACCTATCATTTTAAAGTATAGGATCAAGGGTCGTATTAGACTCGGGGCTGTCGAGTACTTGTACTCACAAAGTAGAGCTATTATTTTATCTAATAGAAATTTTTGATTCGAGAAGCAAAGAAAATAAATGACTTGCGTTAAAGAAAAATTTGATGATTAGAGAGCTAACACTTGATCTAGAATCCCTTTGGACTAAAATAAACTTCTTTAAGGATTAAACTGCAAACTTCCAAATTATTTACTTCGACCGTGGAGGTTCCCAAAATATGATAGAACCTCTCTCTCGAGAACTATTAACTAACCTTAGGTTGATCGATTAAGACCCCTCAGCTAGTCGAAACCCCTAAGCTTGCTTTAGGCGGTGAACCCCTCTACTGGATTTGATTCCAGTCCGGAAGATTTATATCACCCTCTCTCAAGGAGTGCATGTAACTCTTTTTATCTTTGAGTGATCTCCTCGTTTGCATGGATCTCTCGATCACTAACATACGGATCTTAGATCGAGAAACATATTCGTGACATATGAATTCGAAGCAATTATATTCAAAGATAAATCGAAGCGAAATAATATAGAAAGCTTGCTAATTTTTATAAAAACAAAACATAGTTTATTTTATTCCAAAGCTCATCATGATCAAGTGCTAATTGGAATTTAGCTACTCATCATGATAGGGGAAATATATATGACAAAAGAGAGAGACATGATTGGTAAAAGAAAAGTACTTAAATTGAAATTGCTTGAATGAGAATTACAACTTGAAACGAAATTCAAAAGTAAGAACTTGAAATGTGAAATACAATACAACAGTGCAGAATTACAGAAAATGGACTCCAAAATCCTCCCCTGGCATCTGAACATGACAATAATTTATAGTTAAAAAGTTGGGGAGACACGCCCCTAGGTTACACCCGTGACTTAGGCCGTGTAATGTGCGGAAACAGTGTCTTGAATACCCGGGAACGTTTGTGAGGAAAATAGCCAAAATTCATAAATCTGTTGGTCACGCCCCTAGGTCACGCCCGTGACCTAGGGCGTGTCTCAGCTTGATCTGCAAATGGTGGGAAACTGCCTAAGCTGGAGTTAATTTGGCAGTTTAGAAGAGGTCACGCCCCTTGGTCACGCCCGTGACTGGGAGGCGTGTAATAATAATCCGACGTGGCAAGGTTCCCGACACAAGAGGAGGGTCACGACCCGTGAAAATGGTCACGCACCCTAGTCAGGCCCGTGACTTGGGGGCGTGTAGTAATAATCTGACGTGTACTTGGCTTTCTGACGCTGGAACAGGTACGATCCGTGGCTGTGGTCACGCCCCCTTGTCATGCTCGTGTCTCTGGGGCATGTACTTGACAATTTCCCAAAACAGTCACAAATTTTCTCCCAATTAATATAGTGAGCCCCAAAAATGCTATCGGCAACCCAAATTTACCTAAAAAAAAAATTAAGGAGAATATTTTAATAATTTAGACAAATATTGATTGATTATTAAATTAAAAACTAACTAAAAACTAAGATAAAAATAGAGTTATCAAATACCCCCATACTTACCCGTTTGCTAGTCCCGAGCAAACAACTTTTCATAGGAGTAGAAAAATTTAAATACTAGAAAGGAAATTTGAACCTAAAGAGTAAAAATGCGAAGTCTTACGCCTAAGCGTGTAGAAATCCTAGTAGAAAAACCTATTCAGCATATAGATTAGCTTATAATTTTCAATAATGCGTTACAACATATTGTTTTTACATTTAAATTGAAAATCCGGTAAATCCTAAAATGTTATTTAGGGAGCGGGTATCATGTTTACTAAGATCAATATTACACAAATTCAAATTTCGGGATAGCCTCCAAAGAAATCCCTCAATGACGATGTCCATAGGCTTGCCCTTTCACACTCTCGCCATGACACTAGTTTAACTCATAAGTATGAATCAATAGGACTTAATTAGGTTGAAACGTGGGCTTAGGTTTTATTTGGTGAGGAAAAACAAAGATAAACATGACGGCTAGTCACACCCAAACCTAAAGTGAGCTCGAACAAAATACTCTATGCAGTCATGGAATTGTAAGAGCATAGTCAATTCCTAATCTTTTTTTTTCTTTTTTTCTTTTTCTTTTTCTTTTTTCATTTGATTATTTTCTTATCATCATTTTTTTCATAAAAGATAAGAGAAAGTCCACCAAAATAATAAAAGACAACAAACACTCACAAAATCTTTTCAAATAACTACTTTTGAGCACAGACTTAGGTGTGTGATTAAGTTGCTTTTTGGGCCTTGGTGAAGAGCTTGGTGGAGCTGAAACAAAAAGTAATGTAAAAGGCTCAAAGTGGCTTAACAAAGATAGAATGTTAGGTGCGGGTACAAAAGCTCAAACGGGCCAATGAAATGCCCATATCAAATTCATGCTAATGAATTTAACTTATGCAAATGTTTTGAGAGTCGCTAGAGGGCAAGTTCTAGACATCGAGAAAGAATACCCTTCCGTTCAAATTGCGTAATAATTCTCTAATAATCTTCTACTTACTCACTTAAATTATTTTCGGATTCTACCGGATTCAAGGTAAAAGTAAAACAAAAATTATTTTCATGTAGTTAGAAAAACATAATTCTAATTGTATGCTGAATAGTTAATTCGACATGAGATCCTACTAACGCGTGCGCTTAACTAGGAACACTATATGAGTCAACAATTTTACTCCAAAATTCAAAATCGAATGAAGTATAAAAATTCCCTACAACACTATGCAAAAGCAAATCTACCAAAGACTTTGCATATGAGTAAATATAGAAATATTGATTCCCAAAAATAAAAATTCAGCCTAATTTTTTATTATTTCTTAGACTTCCCGAGGTATTCCCTGTGAAGGGTTCTCACCGGTACTAGGAGGTAAGATGGGATGTCATCCAAAATGTCCCTTTCTAAGAAATTAACTTCGATTTTCTATCTAATAAACTATTTTTTTATTTTATTTTTATTTTTTTTAAAAATGTTGTGGGTGTTGCTTTGTAGTAAACTTGATGTGAAATACCCTCCCCCCATACTTAAAAGAAAACAGTGTCCCCAATGTTGTAAATATATGAAAAACAAGCAAGTATAGAGAGAAGAAACTTCCCTGAGTGGAGGCCAAATCCGCGCCAAGTAGTCCTGATGAAGCAAAACACACATTTTTTATATTTTTTGTATAAAAATATAAAGATAAAGAGACATGAAAGCAATAAAGATAACGAGACATGAAAGCAGGAAAAATATAAAGACAGATACAGATACAAAAGATAAAACAAAAGAGGCCAAATCCTCATCACTGCCATCCCTGCTCGGTGGATAGTGAGTCCGCAAAACCCCAAACTCCCTCAAAATGCGATCCATCGAAGAATCCTGACGCTGCTCAAGTGCTGTAAATCGACTATCAAAATGTGCAAACCGAGCATCAAAATGAGTCTCCATCTGCTCTAGCTGAGTACAGAGAGACCCGATTTGACATTCCCAATAAGTCGAAGGACCAGGCATCGGGGAAGATTGTGGCGGCGGTGGCGGTGGAGAAAGAGTAGCACCATGTAGATCAATATCGAGATCAAAATCTCCACCGCCAACCATCAGTGGCACAGCCTCAAACTCACCATCACGTCGTCACGCTAAGCCTAGGACTTGGAGATTCTGAAATTGGATGGAAATTGGCGTCTGAACGGAGCGCATTCGCGAAAGAGAATCCTAGATCCCCAGCTGCTTGGCTAGATAGGTGATGAAGTGCCCACCGTGGACAGCTCCCAACCTCGTATTTTTGGCCTGATGTCGAAAGAAGATAACGAGCAACTGGCCGAGGTTAAGTGGTACCCAATGGTACATACTATATAGACATAGTAAGTCCCGCTTGGTAACCGCACCATGGCTATCGTCGCGGCCAGTGAGACTGAAGGTAAGGAGGTTGTGGAGAATACGAAAGGCAGGAGAGATGAGGTGGCTACCTTTAGATCATTTGAGAGTGTAAGGGGAGATATCGTTGCAGATTTCCAACCAAAATTGAAGAAGATTGAAGTCGACGGGGAAATCAACACAAAGATCAGCGTAGGCGGGAGAAAGAGAAAATGCCTCATCGCAAAAACCAATAAAAATATTGAGTTGAAGGATTGAAAGTTGATGTGAAACACCGCCCAATCGAAAGGCGATGACGTCATCATTACCAACCCACAGGAAGGAACTCAAAAGAGGCTAAGAACTCAATAGTTAGTTCGAAGTAAGTGGCCTCGGAGATGGAGAAAAGGGCAGTCCATCTGGGGGTGGATAAAAAGTTTCTCACCAAATCTGCGGCTCCGAAGGCTGCAAGGATGCCCTGTCCAGGATACAGAAGACGCCAAAGGGTTTGGCGCTAAAACGGTTGCTTCGTTCTTGTTGGGTGGGGTTGTCAAAAATAAGCACAGCCTCCGCTGCGGCGGGATCCGCGGGGTGCTCAAATGAGGAAGCGGTGGAACGAGAGTGATGGCGAGGCATTGTGAGAAATTCCGTTCAAGGGGAGAAAAAAATAGAGAAGAGAAAGAAAGAGAGGTGTGGAGGAAAAGAGAAGAAGAAACTATTTAAATAGGACAAAAAACAGGTGCCACGCCCATAGTCACGCCCATCACAGGGGGGCGTGTAACTTAAAAAAAGTGGAAATGCGCGCTCTCGGGAGTTGGGGCTGACGGGAGGTTAAAAAAAATGGGACACGCCCCAGAGTCACGCCCGTGACTTTGGGGTGTGTAACTGGAAGGAAGCCGAGGGCGTCTTGGCTCACGGGATGAGACACGCCAATAAGTCACTCCCATGTGTTTGGTCGTGTAACTGCAAGTCACGGGCGTGACTCACAAAAGGCGCAGTCGAACGACCGAACCGAGATGGAGGAGTTCCATCCGGGTCACGCCCGTGATAGGGAATTGTCACGCCCGTGATAAAGGCGAGAGACGGACCCGCCTCAGTCACAAAAAGGACCCATCAGCCGAAACCAATTTCCAGACTAGACACGACAGCCAGGCACGCCCATGACCCGTAGGTCACGCCCGTGAATTAGGGGCGTGTAAATGATTTTTTCTGTTTTAATTTTTTTCTTTTTTTGTGCTTTTTTGTTTTTAATTTTAATTTTTTTTCAATTTTTTTTATATTTTTAATCCACTTATTTTAATTAATATAGATGTTTAATAAAAAATAAACTAAAACAAAACAACATAAATACCGACTTTGAAAGGTGGACACAAATTTCGTTCCTTTTGTCTTACTTTTGAAACCGTCCAACCGTCCCCCGTCGGGTTACTTGAAAACACAATAAATAAATAAATAGAAATAACTAAGATAAACATGTGGTTTCTCCCAAGAGAGCTTTGTTTATGGTCGTTGAGCTCGGTCCAAGTGGAGCGCCGGTTTAGGTGTTTGGAAGGAGAATTTCCTCCCGGTGCTCATGAAAATTATCGCCGGTGAAAAATAATTTCAACCGTAGCCCATTCACTTTAAATTCACCTTTTTCTGGATGCATTATTAAAACGGTCCCGTAGAGCCAAACCTCTTTGACAATAAAGGGGCCGGACTAACCAGACTTAAGTTTCTCCGGAAAAAGACGTAAATGCAAATTATAGCAGAGAACTTGGTCTCCCGGTCGAAAAACTTTAGGGTGCCTAAGTTTCTTATCATGATAAAATATAGTGAGCTCCTTATACAATTTGTTATTTTCGTAGGCAAAAGAGCGTTGCTCATCGAGCTTGTTAAGTTGGAACTTGCGGAGCTCAGAAGAAACATTTTTATCAAGATTAAGAAATTTATGCACCCAAAAGGCGCGATGCTCAAGCTCGATCGGAAAATGGTCCCATAGACCAATCGATATGGCGTACAGCCGATAGCGGTCTTGTATGCGGTCCGATAGGCCCATAAAGCATAATCGAGTTTAATCGACTAATCCTTCGTATTGGTGGAAACCATTTTTTCTAAAATTCGTTTTAATTCACGGTTCACCACTTCTACTTGGCCACTTGTTTGGGGGTGATAGGGGGTGGCGATCCTATGTGTAACGCCATATTTAGATAAAACTTTAGTGAATTGGGTGTTACAAAAATGAGTTCCCCTATCGCTAACTATCGTCCGTGGTGCTCCAAATTATGAAAAGAGCTTTTTGAGAAATTTGGTCATGACTTGGGCATCATTGGTGGGAAGGGCTTGCGCTTCCGCCCACCTAGACACGTAATCGTCCGCTACCAAAATATATCGATTTCCAAAGGAAACTGGTAGCGGGAAGACAAAATCGATTCCCCATAAATCAAAAACCTCAAATTCTAAAATAGATTTTAAAGGCATTTCATCAACAAGAGAGATATTACCTGAGCGTTGGCATTGTTCACAACGACTTACATGTGCGTGAGCATCTTTGAAGATGCTCGGCCAATAGAAGCCCGCTTCAAGTACCTTCCACGCAGTCCGATTTGCTTTATAATGCCCACCGGCGGGTCCCTCTTGGCAATGTTTAGAATTTGAGCGCCCACCTCATGAGATACACACCTCCGCACCACTTGGTCCGCACAAACTCAAAAAAGGAATGGATCCTCCCAAAAATAAATTTTTAAATCGGAAAAGAATTTCTTCTTTTCTTGATAAGAAAAATCTTTTGGGAGAAATCTCGCAACAAGGTAGTTTGTGTAATCGGCGAACCAAGGGGTGGGGAGATCTATTACCTTATGAATAACGAGGAGGAATTCCTCGGGAAAAGTATCATTAATTTCTTCCTCTATGAGCATGATGAGTCCCAGTTATATACCTTTTTTGGGACTCATCTGAGTTAGTTTTCATGCATTTGCACTTCACTTTTAGTTCATTAATGCTTATAGTTCACGGGTTCACTCTTCTCTCACGAAGTGCACTTCTTAGCCTTTTATGGTGTGCAATTGTGCGCTTTGTTGTTGGGGGAAAACACAATGTGCTTCCCATTCTTTTTATGCTTTTATGATTGTGCTGGAGGTGTGTCCCCAGTGTTGTGTTTTGTTGTGTAGGTGGGCAGATCATCCATACTGCCCAGAATTCATCCTGTATGAATCGCACGATCATGCGTTTACTTGACACACGGTCGGCTGCGGTCGTGCGCAATGATCGGCTGGTCAATAGGGTGATCTGCCCTGCTCATGCATTTTCTTCACGCACTATTAGCCTCAACCGTGCGCGAACAAAATGCACGACCTCCTGTTGTTTGCCGAATTTTGAGCTTTCTGAATTTGGTCGTGCATTTTTACGCACAGTCAGCTTCGACCGTGCGTGGGTAAAAAGCACGGGCGCGCCTGCTTCATCTTCCTGGTCTTTTTCCTTGATTAATATTGCACGGTTCACGCACGGTCGTGTGTTCGACCGTGCGTGACCAAATTTCTGACTGTTTTTGTAAAAACTGCAGATCTCGACCTAATTGGGAGTTCGCCTGATCCATCATCTTTCCCGCGCCCGAAGGGTTCCAGTTCTGCCATTTTCTCCGCTCCATCGCCACCCACCTTAAGGAGGAGCTCCGGTCACCATTTCCTTGCAAATCTAAAGCCGGAGCATCCTCTCGGCCTCCTCCATCATCCAAGTGCTTCAAGGAGAGGATTCCACCCTCATCTTCATCGCCAAGCAAAGAGTTCTTTGCATCGGACATGACCGTATTGTAGTTTACCGGAGAAGACGGGTCCATTGGGAGGAAGTGACAGGCCTCCTCTACCACTGACGATAGTTGGGACCGAGCTAGGACACGGATTGACGCCCCGACGATTCCTACCGTGAATCTACAACAAGCCTCCAAATTCGGTCGTATCTCTTGCCTTTTTCTCTTATTTGTGTAGATGTATATAAATGTAATCTTCATTATTTGATGATGTGCACTATAAACCTTGCTTTGTAATGTTTATTTCATTTTTATGAAATTATCTTGTTTATTTGTGCATTTGAGGTGGGCCACCAAATCCACTCCACCCTCCACTTCATTCCGCTAGCCTACTCGCCCATTCCGGAATCCTTCTCTTCCATTCCGCTTGACTACTCTTCCATTCCGCAAGCCTACTCGTCCATCCGCCTAGGGAAGCATGGCATATCGGCCCGTGTAATCCATTCGCCTCACGAAGCAGTGCGCTCAAGGCCTGCACAGTTTGATTCCGCACTTATTCACCTCATCCGCTTGCCTACTGGCCATCCTCCTTGCGAAGCAGTGCGCTCAAGGCCTGACTAGTTTCCATCTCGCCAAGCGAAGCATTGCATAGCGGCATTGCATAGGAGTAGTTTAGTTTCTTTTATTTTATTTTCCATGATCCAAACCAAATCTCCCGCATTCCATCCGATTAAAGGACTTCAATCTCAAGTCCTTCCTCAAAAGTAAACTCCACCTTACTGTGTTCGTTCGAGATCGATACTCGGGGATTCATGTTGGAGCATGCGTTTCGCACTCCTCCGGTTTGATAATAACAAAGTCCCTTTTGTATTTGATTCTATTTTCATTAATGGTGTGCAGATAACAGGTATGTGATATTCACATTGCTGCTGGAGCTAAAATTGCATGTGGGAAAAATTCACTGTCGGAAAATTCCGACAGCCACTGTCGCCCAGGCGACAGCAGAGAAGTTACAACTACTTCCCTCCACAGCAGATCGACGAAAAACAGTTTTGCGCTGTCGGAATTCCGACATCGATGTCGCCCAGGCGACAGCTCCACGATTCCACCAACTGCCCACGACTTCACCCACGACAGCGGCGGTTTTGCGCTGTCGGAAATCCGACATCGATGTCGCCCCAGCGACAGCTCCACGATTCCAGCAACTGCCCACACGACGGCTCGACAGCACGACCAAGGCAGTTTGGCACTGTCGGAAATTTCCGACAGTGACTGTCGCCCAGGCGACAGTGAAAGTCTATAAAATGGTGCCTTTGGTTTGTGCATTCCAAGCTTTGGAGATTTCCAGTCCCTACCTGAGTGCATACGAACCAGAGAGCTCCAGAACCTCCTCAACTCCTAATTGTGCAAAGAAGGATTGAAGATTGAAGACGAGATCGGGCGCGCTACTCCATCAACGATCATCTCGAGGCTTCAACAATCCATTCAGAGATCTGAATTTCTAGGGAGTTGACTTTTTCATATTGTATTTCATTTACTCATATTTCATTTTGTATTGGGGAAGAAATCGTCGTCTTGCGTGCGGCGTCTAATTCCTTGCGCGGCTTAGGAGAAAATCGCTTCCTTGTGTGGAGCGTCCAAGTCCTTGCGTGGCTTGGTGGGAAATCGTGGCCTTGTGCGCTACGTCTAGATCTTGGGAAGATCTAGAGGTTAGGCTTGGGCTTGGTCTTGGGTAAGACAAGCGATAGCCTTCCGATCCTTGGGAGAAGGATTGGTAAATCAAAAATATAGTATTTTCATTTTATCATTGTGCCTTGATCTTAAGCATTGTTAAGATCATTTTTATTTGTATGGAAATTTCATGATAAATAAAATTATGATCCTTTCACTAATCGCAAATTTGTTTGCTTAAATTTTTATCTTAAAAATTTGTGCTTGGTGTTATACAAAAATTGCTTTGTTTTAAAATTAATTTTTAAAGAAACTTTTTATTAAAGTAAAATTGTCTTAAAATTATTAAGTAAAAATTACAAATTTAAACACACCCTTATTCACCCCCCCCCCCCTCTAAGGGCGTCATACGATCCAACAAGTGGTATCAGAGCGAGGTTACTCCAAAACGGTTTTACCACCGGGAGTAATGGCGCACAACGATCACGCGTTCGTTGAGGGGCAAGGAATTAGTAGGCCACCACTTTTCACGGGCACAGACTACAATTATTGGAAAACACGTATGCGTTGTTTTCTAATTGCTTTAGATATAGAAGTCTGGAATATGGTAGAAACTAGTTACACTTCTCCAACATTTGTTGTAGGAGATGTAACTATGGAAAAACCCAAAGACAAGTGGGATGAAAATGATAAATTAAAATGCAAAAACAATGCAAAGGCCATGAATGCCTTATTTTGCGCACTAGATCGCACCGAGTTTAATAGAGTCTGTGCTTGCGATACTGCTTTTGATATTTGGAATCTTTTGGAAATTACTCATGAAGGTACTTCGCAGGTAAAGGATTCAAAGCTATTTCAATTGGAGTCAGAGTTCGAAAGATTCAAAATGGAAGTGGATGAAGAAATTGACACAATGTACACTCGATTCACTAAAATCGTGAACGATTCAAAAGTGTTGGGTAAGGTCTTTTCAAATGGAGATTTAGTTAGAAAAATCTTAAGATCACTTCCCCCGAAGTTCAATCCAAAAGTGACTGCAATTTCTGAGTCACATGATCTTAAAACCTTACAATTGGAGAGTCTCATTGGGAATCTAAAAACCCATGAAGTGGAGTTGAAGATTCAAAGCCAAGAATATAATTTGGAGCCCAAAAAGAAGAGCTTGGCGTTGAAATCTAAAAAGGAATTTGAGAGTGAGACTGAAGAAAGTGATGAAGATGAAGAAGGATTGTTTGTGAGAAATTTTAAGAAGTTTATGAGAAATCCGGAGAGGAGAAACTCATTTAAAAAGTTTTTCAAAAAGAAGGATTTTGCCTACCAAAAAGGCAAAGGAAAAATGGAGAATGAAGAGGAGCGTCCGCCACCGGAGTGCTACCATTGCAAGAAGATTGGTCATATCAGAAGCAAGTGCCCAAAGTATCTGAAAGAGCAAAAAGCAAAGAGGCACGATAAAAAGAAGAAAGTGTTAAAGGCAGAGACTTGGGATGATTCTTCGTCTGGTGAAGAAAGTGATCCCTCAACACAGGAGGAAGAGGAGGCTAATCTATGCTTGATGGCAAAAGACAGCATTACATCTGAAGACGACTGCAGTGTCCAAAGCGACACTGAGGTAACGCCTCCATCTTATGATGAGTTATATTCTGAATTTATGAAAACATGCAAAGTTTTAGATAAAAGCTTAAAGAAAATTGATTTTCTAAAATCTGAAAATGAAGTTCTTTCAAAAGCAAATAAAAAACTATCAAATAAGTTGGAATCTATTGGGAAAGAGAAGATTTTTTGTCAAGAGTGTGATCATTCTTCGACAAGGATAAAAGAACTTGAAACTACTATTTCTAAGTCCGATCATAAATTTGATCTACTTGTAAAAGAGAAAAGGGACTTAGAAAAAGTTGTTAAAACTTCTCATTCTCAATTAGATAATTATAAGAAAATTTTTGCAAATAGATGTGGCATGATAGTAAAAGAAAATTCAATTCTAAAATCCAAAGTAAATGAGTTGATCATGGCAATTAGAAAATTTGGTGTTGGGAAAAAATCACTGGATATGCTATTAGCCAACCAATGCCATGGTACAACAAAATTTGGACTAGGATACATTTCTGGAAGCTCTGGAGGCTGTCGAAAATTTCCGACAGCTACTGTCGGAACCGGCGACAGCTCCAGGTTCAGAAATCTTATTTCTAAAAATACAAATTTTTCTAAGTCCACACATAAAGATGCTTCCACCAGCAAGAATCCAGAGAAACCATTGAAAAATGGTTCCTCACCATTCATTGTGTGTGCCAAATGTCATCGATTTGGTCACATCTCGGGCTCATGTTGGAAGAAAGGAAAAGCTATTGTTAAACAAATCTGGGTACCTAAGGCGTCCACCTATACAATGGGATCGACCACTTGGGTAACCAGATCTTTACTCTCATCATCTTTTTAGGTATGCGTGCAGGCTAGGAACAAGGAAGACGTGTGGTATTTGGACTCTGGATGTTCAAAACACATGACGGGCGATAAATCAAAGTTCCTTAGCCTGGAGATGAAGAAAGGTGGAACAGTGACATTTGGAGATAATGGAAAGGGTAAAGTCAAAGGCATTGGAGTAGTAGGTAACGAAGAATTTAAAATTTCAAATGTTTTATATGTTAAAGGTTTAAAACATAATTTAATTTCTATTAGTCAACTATGTGATAAAAATCTAAATGTTTTATTTGACTCTAGCTCAAACCTTTGCAAAATTATTGATTCTAAAACAAACGAAATCGTACTTACTGCACCAAGAATAAACAATGTCTATACAATCACTTTTCATGATTTATCTCATTCTACACTTAAATGTTTCATTTCAAAGAATGATGAACTTGAATTATGGCATAGGAGACTAGGACATTCTAGTGCTAAACGCATAGTAAAGCTTTCTAAAAATAAAATAATAAAAGGATTACCAAATTTGAATGGAAAGCTATCCTCATTATGTTCACCATGCCAAAAGGGAAAATTTACAAAATCATCTTTTAAAAGCAAAAATGTCATTTCTACCACTAGACCTTTGAATTTATTACATATGGACTTGTTTGGTCCAATTTCTACACAAAGTCTAGGAGGTAGAAAATATACGTTTGTTATTATTGATGATTATTCTAGATTTTGTTGGACTTTGTTTTTATATTCAAAATCTGATGCTTTTGATGAATTTGTAAAACTAATTTCACGTATTCAAAATGAAGTTGATCTAAAGGTAAAATGCATTAGATCAGATCATGGAGGAGAGTTCGATAATGAAAAATTTATTTCATATTGTAATGATTTTGGGATAAAACATGAATTTTCCGCTCCACGCACACCACAGCAAAATGGTGTAGTGGAGAGGAAAAATAGAACACTCCAAGAATTAGGACGTACTATGCTTTGTGAATTTAAATTGCCAAAATATTTTTGGGCCGAAGCAGTTAGTACGGCATGTTATATTATTAATCGTGTCATGATTCGTCCCACATTACAATTAACTCCTTATGAAATTTATTTTCAAAGAAAACCAAATGTATCTTACTTTAAAGTGTTTGGTTGTAAATGCTTTATTTTGAATACAAAAGATAACTTAGGCAAATTTGATGAAAAATGTGATGAAGGAATTTTCATTGGTTATTCTTCAACTAGCAAGGCCTATAGAGTTTATAATAAGAGAACAAAAATAGTTGAAGAATCTATTCATGTTAGGTTTGATGAGTTTGCTTCATGTGTAGAAAGGAAAATTACAGGAAAAGAAGATGAACTCCTTCCCACGGTGGAGAATGATGAAGAAGAACTTGGAGAAAATGAAGAAGAAAAAGGAGAAGAAAGAGAAGAAGAAAGAGGAGAAGAAGATAGAGAAGAAGAAGAAAGAGAAGGGTATGTACCTCCAACCGAGCTACAATTCTCAAAAGATCATCCGCAAGAACTTGTTATTGGAGAACCATTATGTGGGGTACGTACGCGTTCTAGTTTAAATGAAACCTTTTCAAATTTATGTTTTGTCTCAAATATCGAACCAAAAGATGTTGCCACCGCTTTAAATGATGAATCTTGGTTTCTAGCTATGAATGAAGAACTTAATCAATTTGAAAGAAATAAAGTTTGGATTCTTGTTGATAGACCTAGTGATCATCCAGTGGTAGGAGTCAAATGGATTTTCAAAAACAAATTAGATAGTGACTCTAGGGTCACTAGAAACAAAGCTAGGCTTGTAGCGAAAGGATATAATCAAATTGAAGGGGTAGACTTTGATGAAACTTTTGCACCCGTAGCACGATTGGAAGCAGTTAGAATTTTTGTTGCATTTGCTAGCCATAAAAGATTTAAATTATTGCAAATGGATATTAAAACTGCATTCTTAAACGGGTTGATTAAAGAAGAAGTTTATGTTGAACAACCCCCAGGATTTATAAATGAAAAATTTCCTAATCGCGTATATAGATTGCTAAAAGCTTTGTATGGTTTAAAACAAGCACCACGAGCATGGTATGATAGATTGACTATATATTTATTACAAAATGGTTTTAAAATGGGTGGTGTTGATTGTACACTCTTCATTAAGCAAGTAAATGATGATTTAATTGTTTTACAAATTTATGTTGATGATATTATTTTTGGAGCCACTAATGAAGAGTTGTGTAACTATGTTGTAAAAATGATGGAAAGTGAATTTGAGATGAGTATGGTAGGGGAATTAAAATATTTCTTAGGATTTCAAATTGTTCAAAATCATGATGGAGTTTTTATTAACCAATCAAAATATATTCATGATGTCTTAAAACGATTTGGATTTGAAAATCTCAAACAAGCAAATACTCCTATGAGTGTATCTTTAAAATTAGGAAAAGATGAAACTGGAATATCAATAGATCAAACTTTATATAGAGGCATGATAGGTTCACTTTTATATTTGACTGCTTCTAGACCGGATATTATGTTTTCAGTTTGTTTATGTGCTAGATTTCAAGCCGATCCCAAAGAATCACATTTAAAAGTGGTAAAAAGAATTTTTAGATATTTAATTGGCACATCTAAACTTGGTTTGTGGTATCCTCATAGCGATGATTTTACACTTTTTGGTTATTCTGATTCTGATTACGCCGGTTGTTCACTAGATAGGAAAAGCACTAGTGGCACTTGTCACTTTTTAGGTCCTTCACTCATTTCATGGTCGAGTAGGAAACAGAATTCTGTTGCCCTCTCAACCACCGAAGCCGAATACATCGCACTGGGTAGTTGTTGTGCACAAGCCCTTTGGATGAAACAAACCTTAGAAGACTTTAATATTAAACAACAAACTATTGAATTATGGTGTGATAATAAAAGTGCAATTGATTTAACACACAACCCGGTCCATCATTCAAGGTCTAAGCATATTGATGTGAGACATCATTTTATTAGAGATCATATTAAAAATAACCACATAAAAATTTCATTTATAGGCACGGATAATCAACTAGCGGATATATTCACTAAACCTTTACCGGATTCCCGTTTTTCTATGCTTAGGCTAGAATTGGGAATTCTAGACATTTCACAATGAATATATCACTTTTTAAAGCCTATAACAAAAAAAAAAAAAATTTTTATTATCACAAAACATAAATAATGTAAATACAAAAATGCCAAAATTATAAAAACCAAAACATCAAAAACCTTAACAAAATTCATCATCATTCATATTACATCAATATTGTTCAAATAAAAACAGTAGAAACAACTTAAGGATCAAGTTCATTAAACAAAAACAGAAATTTAAAAGAAGTTCACTGTCGCCCAGGCGACAGTGGATGTCGGAATTTTCCGACATCTCCCAGCAGCAGCAGCAACACAAACCTACTCTGAATCTTCATAACCAGCCCCGCTGCTCTCTGGACAATCTTCTGGAGGTCCTCGTCTCACGGCTTTGCCACGGCGAGTCTGCCTCACCGATTGGCGTGGCGGCTCCTCGTCCGGAACTTGCCATTCTGCCTCCTCCTCCGGCGTTGGCTTCAACTTCAGACCTTTGACGAGAAACTTCATAAATTTCTGCATTCGACTACGATCCTTTTTCACTTCCTTTTTGTGATCCTCTAACGAATCACGCAAATCATCAATGGATTCCCTTAGTGATCCTGCCCTAGAAATGCTCGGCTCTCTAATCTCAATTCCCGGTTGAGCTTTTCTCTGCGGCTTCTTCCCTTTCATTGAACCCGTAAAATAAATTTCCGGATAACAATCATCAAGATACGAATCTTGCACAATCCATCCATACTTCTTATAAAGTACACGCTGAATTACCAACCCCATTGGCAGCGTATGCACCTTCACCCATCTTGGATGTTTCAATCTGTACGTATACCTAATCTGGGATAGTATGAAGTCTGCCATATCAAAAGGCCCATCCTCCATAATATAGTACGTAAAGAGGGTCAACTGCGCAGTAATGCTTCTTGTGTCTCCACTCTTCAACATCACCGAATTCCTTAATATATCTTGGACTAAGTAAGCATCCGGTGTAAGTGAGGTAACTTCAGTGGTAAGAGTTTTCTTCTGATTCCCATGTAAACTCATGTTTACTAGGGTCCAATCTCTATCCTTCCGATAATTCTCCACTATATCAGGCATATTCTCACTCATCACTAGTCCAAATTCCTCTCGTAGATCAACATGTGTTATTTCCACATGTTGACCTTGGATCCTTGATCTCACACCTCCATCCAATTCCGTAACATTTGGGTCTTCCAAATGGTTATAAAATTCACGAATTAAAAAGGATGAAAACCCCTCTGGTGAGATTATTGAGAGAATACCTGCCTTCGCAAGACGATCATAAATATGATCATGTTTTGGCAAATCAAATTCGATGTATTTGGACACCCCAACAATAGCCTTCTCCACTCCGGAATAAACTTGATATGAAGTATGTGCATCTTCCGAAGTACTCTTTCGAGTTTTGGAGCTGGAAGCCATTCTGCAATAAAATACAAAAATTTTGCTTAAAACAGATTTTTTATTGTGCACTGGAACACTGTCGCCCAGGTGACAGTGGCTGTCGGAAATTTCCGACAGCCCTCCAAGTGATTTTATCTCAGAATTTTTCCTAAAACTTCCAGATCTACTCATACTAAATGTTATTTCAACATCAAGTTTTAAAAAAAAAATTTTAATCTATTTTTTTTTTTAAATTATCAAATTCTACAAATCTTTCACTATTCAACATCTTCCATCTTCTTCTCTAACCTAGATCTACAAAATTTTTTTTGCAAATGCACAAATGAAAACCTTTATCACAAAATCAAGAGAAATTTCACAAAGCTAGACATTTAAGCAAAGATCCACCAAGATCCTATAGTTTTAAAACTAGATCTACATTTTATTCAAATCAAAAATTTCCAAACCTCCACCATTAATCAAAAATCAACATGAAAACTATTTTTTCCTTCTTCTCTACTATCAAAATTAAAAAGCCCTAAAAATTTGGAGTTAAAAACACAAAATCAAAAAAAAACCCATACCTTGGATCTAGGGTTGTCGCCGACTTCCGACAGCCTTCCTCTCATTTTTCACTCCAGGAAATGATGCACAATGTGTTTTGACTCGGTCCTCAGCCCTATTTATATTTTTCACTGTCGCCCAGGCGACAGTGGCTGTCAGAAATTTCCGACAGCTACAATTTTCACAAAACTCCAATTTTAGGCATCTTTTATGATCTACAATAGTTATATGTCATTATTAATGCTTCATCTCATGACTTGATGACAAACCATGTGATATTTATTTTAAATAAAATGACTTACATGTTTATATGATTTCATTTTCAAGCTATCATCGTATTGACATTTCTACTTAGTTGTTTAGACCATTGGAAATTGTTTTCGCATGCCTCTAAGTATGAGAAATTGTTTATCTATCATAATGAGCTATCACGTTCACCTCTTTTGATCAATACGTCTGATTTTATTTAATATATACATGGATCATATTTGCTTTAACATAATCAAATAGCACTTCTTAAAAACAACTTTCACCCTTGATTTGTTAGCACAACAAAATATACACCATCTTTTGCGATTCAAGTGAATTCGGAGATCCTTGGTCAATAAAAAAAAATATTATCAATATATCAAAATTACGATATCACATCTGTGATCTCAAAAAAAAAATATTATAAAATAAAGACAAGGATACTCCACCAAGCACTACTTACCCTCCTGATAAGTCTTAATGAGCATTGTGAGGTTAAGCACCTTGGAAAGAATTGTAAAGTGTCTTGTGCAAAAGAAACATGGTTTTCTATTCATCCTGTGCTATATCTTCAACGTCAAAGTTGCCTTTATATGCTTTTATTATGTTATACATTTTAATGATCATGTAAATTAAATAACTTCATATGTTTGATCTAAGTATCACATTTACACATCATTATGTTATATAAACATTCATCTCATGAGAATTGGACCGAAAATATTCCATATATCTATACACTATTGTGTCTTTCTATGATACTTTCAAATGACCTTACTCATATTGAAGTTATTTTCTTTCATATACTTCATATGGCTATACCGTCACTTCATGGGCTTATTCATACTATGGCATATTCCTATTATTTCATGGACTTCAATTATTACCATCAAATTGCTTCCGCTTACTCTACAATTCTATATCCTATCCCTTAAAAGCTACTCTTTTATTTAATATTCACTTTTGCTAATACCAAAGGGGGAGAATTTAAAGTATAAAAAGAAAAATCACAAATCTATCACTCCTAAATATTCCACCTACACATTACATCATATATTTAAGGGGGAGCATATATTAAGGGGGAGCATATATTTAGGGGGAGCATTCATTTAGGGGGAGCCTTCACCTAAAAGGAGAGTATTTATTTTAAAAGAAATATATCAAGGGAGATTATTTATTTTAAGAGAAATATATCATGTTATATTTGTGCACACACCAAATGTCTAAAATCAACAATCTAAATAGACATGTTTTCTTTTTATACGGATTTGTTATTATCAAAAGGGGGAGATTGTTGGAGCATGCGTTTCGCACTCCTCCGGTTTGATAATAACAAAGTCCCTTTTGTATTTGATTCTATTTTCATTAATGGTGTGCAGATAACAGGTATGTGATATTCACATTGCTGCTGGAGCTAAAATTGCATGTGGGAAAAATTCACTGTCGGAAAATTCCGACAGCCACTGTCGCCCAGGCGACAGCAGAGAAGTTACAACTACTTCCCTCCACGGCAGATCGACGAAAAACAGTTTTGCGCTGTCGAAATTCCGACATCGATGTCGCCCAGGCGACAGCTCCACGATTCCACCAACTGCCCACGACTTCACCCACGACAGCGGCGGTTTTGCGCTGTCGGAAATCCGACATCGATGTCGCCCCAGCGACAGCTCCACGATTCCAGCAACTGCCCACACGATGGCTCGACAGCACGACCAAGGCAGTTTGGCACTGTCGGAAATTTCCGACAGTGACTGTCGCCCAGGCGACAGTGAAAGTCTATAAAATGGTGCCTTTGGTTCGTGCATTCCAAGCTTTGGAGATTTCCAGTCCCTACCTGTGTGCATACGAACCAGAGAGCTCCAGAACCTCCTCAACTCCTAATTGTGCAAAGAAGGATTGAAGATTGAAGACGAGATCGGGCGCGCTACTCCATCAACGATCATCTCGAGGCTTCAACAATCCATTCAGAGATCTGAATTTCTAGGGAGTTGACTTTTTCATATTGTATTTCATTTACTCATATTTCATTTTGTATTGGGGAAGAAATCGTCGTCTTGCGTGCGGCGTCTAAGTCCTTGCGCGGCTTAGGGGAAAATCGCTTCCTTGTGTGGAGCGTCCAAGTCCTTGCGTGGCTTGGTGGGAAATCGTGGCCTTGTGCGCTACGTCTAGATCTTGGGAAGATCTAGAGGTTAGGCTTGGGCTTGGTCTTGGGTAAGACAAGCGATAGCCTTCCGATCCTTGGGAGAAGGATTGGTAAATCAAAAATATAGTATTTTCATTTTATCATTGTGCCTTGATCTTAAGCATTGTTAAGATCATTTTTATTTGTATGGAAATTTCATGATAAATAAAATTATGATCCTTTCACTAATCGCAAATTTGTTTGCTTAAATTTTTATCTTAAAAATTTGTGCTTGGTGTTATACAAAAATTGCTTTGTTTTAAAATTAATTTTTAAAGAAACTTTTTATTAAAGTAAAATTGTCTTAAAATTATTAAGTAAAAATTACAAATTTAAACACACCCTTATTCACCCCCCCTCTAAGGGCGTCATACGATCCAACAATTCACTCCCCATTTTATATTACTTGAACAATTGGTACACTGCCATTTCGTGTCATAGTCTTGCTACCGCCTATAGCGGTGTGTAGGATTTGCACATCAAGTTTTTGGCGCCGTTGCCGGGCAACACAGACGTGTGAGTTTGCTGTAGAGGGATACAAGAGATAGTAGTTCTTCCAGTGTGTATATCCACTTTATTATTTTTGTTTGCTTTTTAATTATATATTGTTTGTTATTATTTCTTACTCTCCTATTTTAAAGTTTTAGGCATGTTTAATCCAAGGAGTTTGATTAGTTTGTGTAAATTTCCTTGCAAAGAATTTCAGTTTCATTATATCTGCTTTAATTGTTGAAAATGTTGTCATGGGATATTTCTCCTAGCACTTACGATAAGATGGTCTATTATATAGACCAAACGAAGGAGTTAAATGCTAGGTAGTGTAGGAACTTTGTTTGCTTGTTGTGTCGAGGAAAGGGTCATGGATTGAAGGACTGTCCTAGTATTTTCAATCCTGATCGCTGCTCCTTCACTCATGACAACATTGTCCCTATCACTCATTCTTTATCCATGGAGGCAATCATGCCCTCTACCCCCGAGCTTGTCTCGTGCATGGTCTCCTCACTCCCTGTGTATGGATTCACTCCTAGTGTTGATGATCACTCATCTGTTGGCCAACAAGGTGAGGAATCGGAGCTCATAGATGCACCTGAGTGTGATGAGGAAAGTATTCTTTCCATCGGAGAGGCGTTAGCGGATCTTTTTGTGGAGGAACCAAATCTTTTTGTTCCTCCAGTTTCTTTGCAAGATTTTTCTACACACATTTTTTATGATCCTGTCGAAGTAATTGAGCAGGGTAATGATTCTGAGCCTGAGGATGCTCCAAGGTGGGATGATGAGGATACTCTTTCTGATGAGGATGTTGGCACTTCTTCATGGGATGAGGAGGTCCAACTCACCACCGAGGCCCTTGAGTTCATGGGCCCTCCTTGCTATGATACTTATGATGATGACAGTGATCTATCCTTGGATCCTGCTGGGAGTGAGACCGGGTCCACTCCCCCGATTTTTGATTATTTATGTCATTCTTCTCTTTTATTTCCCGACCCCTTCTTCACCTGAGCCTGTGCTGGTTGAGACTTCACAGGTACATCAGGAGGACTTGGAGCATGATGCCCAAGTCAATGATGATCGTATCCTCATATGTAAGGAGGTTGACCCCTCCTCAACAGAGGAAGCCACATTCACTGTCTTCTCCTCCTTCCGCCTCCCTAAAGACGACACCTTGCTGGGCAAGGATGTTTTTGGTGAGATTTGTGAGGAGTACTCCTCCTCCACTTCATACTTTTTGCTTCCTCTACCCGTGAAGAGCATGTATTATTATTTAGCTAGAGGAGTAACTGTTCTGTCGTCGTATCGGTACCCGATACCGACATGGATATTAGAACAGCTACCTGTGCACTTCTCTTTTCATAGGCCCATTAGCTAGAACTCTTAAAGTTCAGAATAAGTCGTGCTGGGAAGACAAAAACCCCAGTAGTTATCTTACTTTTCTTGCAATTTCAGTTTATCTAGTTAGTTTAGTTAGTTTTACTTTATTTTAGTATGTATATTTTTCTTTTGTTTTTGCGGAGCTCACCCATGCAGGTCCTTCTGGATGGCGGATGCTGCATATTTTTCTTGGTTTACATGCCAATCTTCTGGTATGCTCATTTCTAAGCATTGGGTAATCTCTTCCCCTAGCTCTTTTCTGAATTTCATAGCTATATATTGTGTGTATTGTCTAGTTTAAGTCTGGGGGAGAGATATTTGTTATACCCACTGCACGTGCACATCTCAGTGCATGCTAGAAGTATTTTATTTTAGTTAATTTTATTTGTTCATCTTCATCGCACACCACAACACCCACTTGAGCGCGTACTCATCTGTATGCGTGCTCTGAGTTGAATTTAATTCTTCTGCTTATTTGGGAAAGTCTAGGTGCTGGCTTAGGACTATGTAGCGGAGTAAAATGTTGACTCCAGTTGTGCTCCTAGTCAATTGCTCGGTTGCATAAAAATTTGTGTAGATTAGACTTCTTTTTATACCTATGGTTTTATATTTTTTCTATTAGTGTAATATTGTTTACTCTACTCAAATAGTGAATCCAGTGTGAATCAAACAGTAGCATAGGAATGTGTGTAAATGATAGCTAGACTCGTATTGCTTGAGTCGGGAGAAAGGAGAATCTTTCTCGGTGGCTAGAACTTACCCCAAGCGATTCTTGAAGCATTGGAATAGGATAGTTCTAGTGCGTGAGAATGACGTAGGCCATCATTTTGGCCCGGTTGAGCCCTTTTGCCATTCCTGAGATCTTCCCTCGCTAGCCCTGTTGTGCCTACCCCATTTTCTTAGTTTAGCTCCACTATTGTTCACCAAATCCTAAACGCCAATCCTAGTCGCACACCCAAATCTGAGCTTTAGTCATGTTATATTTTCATTATTGGGGTGTTGATGTGGTGAATTTCTTTTGTGAAAATGTTGTTGTGCTTTATTGCTCAATTTGCTGAAAATGATTTGAAAAGAAAAAATGAGAAAAAGAAAAAGAAGTGAAAAGAAAAGAAAAAAAGAGATGAGCTTAATTAAAAAATCTTTGTATAAATTTATGATTGGGAGTAGGCGGTGCACACACCCATGTTGTTAAAGTCAAGTCTGGGGGTGTGGTGTACCCGCGTGTTTGTGTGGTGCTTGAGGATGGTTTATTGCATTAGCTCATTTGGGTTAGGTGCGTAAAATCCCCCTTGTTTATCTTTGTTTACCTCACCGTAACCCAAGCCCCATTAAAAACCTAAAGTCCTACTGACTCAAGCATTGAACCAATCTAGTGTCGTGGAGAGAATGTGACCGGGCGAGCTTATGGTCACCGACACCGATGGATTTCAGTGGAGTTTGTCCTGCACCCCAATCTTGAGCAATGCTCATCTCATCTCTTAGTTTACTTTCTCCGTATGCGTGGCCGGATGATTCATCGTAGTTCACCATTTTGAGTAGTTGTAATATGCTTTTACACTTTTAGAAATCTATAAACTGTTTGTATAATGAGAAATCTTCTATATTATTTTTCTTATGCATGTGAGCATGCGACTTCGCATGGTACTCTGTATTGTAATTTTAAGCCATCTACTTTTCTTTCCCTGTTTGCTTAGAATATGTTTGCTCGGGACGCGCAAACAGGTATGTCTGGGGGTGTGATGAGTCCCAGTTATATACCCTTTTTTGGACTCATCTGAGTTAGTTTTCATGCATTTGCACTTCACTTTTAGTTCATTAATGCTTATACTTCACTGGTTCACTCTTCTCTCATGAAGTGCACTTTTTGGCCTTTTGTGCTGTGCAATTGTGCGCTTTGTTGTTGGGGGCAAACACAATGTGCTTCCCATTCTTTTTTATGCTTTTATGATTGTGCTGGAGGTGTGTCCCCAGCGTTGTGTTTTGTTGTGCAGGTGGGCAGATCATCCATACTGCCCAGAATTCATCCTATATGAATCGCACGATCGTGCATTTACTTGACGCATGGTCGGCTGCGGTCGTGCGCAATGATTGGCTGGTCAATATGGTGATCTGCCCTGCTCGTACATTTTCTTCACGCACAGTTGGCCTCAACCGTGCGCGAACAAAATGCACGACCTCCTGTTGTTTGTCGGATTTCGAGCTTTCTGAATTTGCCCGTGCATTTTTACGCACGGTCGGCTTCGACCGTGTGCGGGTAAAATGCACGGGCTTGCCTACTTCGTCTTCTTGGTCTTTTTACTTGATTAATATTACATGGTTCATGCACGTTCGTGCGTTCGACCGTGCGTGACTAAATTTCTGACTGTTTCTATAAAAGCTACAGATCTCGAGCTAATTGGGAGTTCGCCCGATCCATCATCTTTCCCGTGCCCGAAGGGTTCCAGTTCCGCCATTTTCGCCGCTCCATCGCCGCCCACCTTAAGGAGGAGATCCGACCACCATTTCCTTGCAAATCTAAAGCCGGATCATCCTCTCGGCCGCCTTCATCATCCAAGTGCTTCAAGGAGAGGATTCCACCCTCATCTTCATTGCCAAGCAAAGAGTTCTTCGCATCGGACGTGACCAGATTGTAGTTTAACAGAGAAGATGGTTCCATTGGGAGGAATTGACATCCCTCCTCTACCCCGGACGATAGTTGAGACCGAGCTAGGATGCGGATTATCGCCCCGACGATTCCTACCGTAATCTACAACAAGCCTCCAGATTCGGTCGTATCTCTTGCCTTTTTCTCTTATTTGTGTAGATGTATATGAATGTAATCTTCATTATTTGATGATGTGCACTATAAACCTTGCTTTGTAATGTTTATTTCATTTTTATGAAATTATCTTGTTTATTTGTGTATTTGAGGTGCGCCACCAAATCCACTCCACCCTCCACTTCATTCTGCTAGCCTACTCGCCCATTCTGCAAGCCTTCTCTTCCATTCCGCTTGACTACTCTTCGATTCTGCAAGCCTACTCGTCCATCCGCCAAGCGAAGCATTGCATAACGGCATTGCATAGAAGTAGTTTAGTTTCTTTTCTTTTATTTTCCATAATCCAAACCAAATCTCCCGCATTCCATCCGATTAAAGGACTTCAATCTCAAGTCCTTCCTCAAAAGTAAACTCCACCTTACTGTGTTTGTTCGAGATCGATACTAGGGGATTCACTCCTCATTTTATATTACTTGAACAATCGGTACACTGCCGTTACGTGCCGCAGTCTTGCTACCGCCTATAGCGGTGTGTAGGATTTGTGCATCAGAGCTCCTCCGAATTGTGATTCTCCAACCGAGAAAGATGATCCACAGCCAAATTTTCCGCTCCCCTTTTGTACCGGATCTCTAAATCAAATTCTTGTAGGAGTAAGATCCACCTAATCAACCTTGGCGTAGCATCAGTTTTTGTTAGCAAATAATGTAAAGCCGAGTGATCAGCAAAAACAATTAATTTAGATAAAGTAAGATAGGAATGAAATTTATCAAAAGCAAAAATCACGGCTAAGAGCTCTTTCTCGGTTGCTGTGTAATTTTCTTGTGCGTCGGTAAATGTTTTGCTCGCATAATATATAGGATGAAAAATTTTATTTATGCGTTGCCCTAAGACTGCACCAATGGCAAAACTACTAGCGTCGCACATGATCTCAAAAGGAATATCCTAATTGGGAGCTATCATAATCGGTGCGTTTATTAATTTTTCTTTAATAATAGAAAAAGAATGCAAACAATTTTCATCAAAAATAACTGGCGCATCTTTTTCTAATAAATGAGTGAGGGGATTGGTTATCTTAGAAAAATCTTTTATAAACCAGCAATAGAAACCGGCATGCCCAAGAAAACTACGTACGGCCTTGACATTTGAAGGGGGAGGTAATTTTTCTATTGTTTCAATTTTAGCTTTAACTACCTCTATGCCCTTACTAGACATTTTATGGCCTAAAACCAAACCTTCTGGTACCATAAAATGACACTTCTCCCAATTTAACACTAAATTTGTGTCCTCACATCTTTGGATAATGTGGGAAAGGTTAGTCAAACATAAATCAAATGAATCTCCGAAATCGGATAAATCATCCATAAGAACTTCCATAATATCCGCCACTAGTTCGTCAAAAATTGCTAGCATACATCTTTGGAATGTAGCTGACTCATTGCATAGTCCAAATGGCTTCCTACGATAGGCGAAGGTGCCAAACAGACAAGTGAATGTTGTTTTCTCTTGGTCTTCGGGCGCAATTGGGATTTGAAAATATCCCAAGAGACCGTCAAGAAAATAATAAAATGAGTGTCCAGATAGTCGTGTAAGGATTTGGTCGATGAACAGTAAATGAAAATGATCATTATGGGTCGCATCATTTAATTTACGATAATCAATACAAACCCGCCATCCGGTAACAGTTCTAGGAGGGATTAATTCATTTTTATCGTTTGGTACTACCGTTAATCCTCCTTTCTTTGGCCCCACTTGGACCGGACTGACCCAAGAGCTATCCAAAATCAGATAGATGATGCCCGCATCTAATAATTTTATTACCTCCGCCTTAACCACCTACTTTATATTAGGATTTAGGCGGCGTTGAGGTTGAATAGATTTATGTGAGTTTTTTTCTAATAACATCTTATGCGTACAAAAGGAGGGATTAATCCCTTTTAAATCTGTAATTTTCCACGCAATTGCGCAACGATGAAGTTTTAAAACATTTAATAATTTTAATTTTTCTTCATCAGACAGAAATGCCGACATAATTACGAGAAGCTTAGAATCCTCTGCTAGAAATAAATACTCTAGATGATTAGGCAATTGTTTTAGTTCTAGTACGGGAGGTTCCTCATAAGAAGTTTTTAATCGATCACTACCTAATTCTAAAATTTCAAAAATAAGTGCGTGAGTGATCATGTCGTCAACAAAATCATGAGAAATAAGATCGAGGGATTCAAATTCTTCATCATAAAAAGATGACGACGAAATGTGTTCAGAAAATAAAATGGAGTCGTCATCAGGTGAAGCCTCCAAGAAAAAACATGAGTCGTCATTTGAGAGCGTATTCCTCATGAAAGAATTGATAGTAAAAGTAACTTCTTCATCTCTGACTCTAAGGAGAAGTTTACCATTACTAACATCAATTATGGCGCGTGAGGTGGTAAGGAAAGGGCGACCGAGAATGAGGGGTACCTCGGTGTCCTCTTCTATGTCGAGGATGACAAAATCTACCAGAAAGATAAATTTATCAACCTTGACAAACATATCCTCGATAATACCCATTGGGCATTTTATGGAATGATCCGCCAATTGGATGCTCATTCTAGTAGGATTAGGTTCTCTTAACTAAACCCAATTTTTGGAAAAGAGAATAAGACATCAAATTTATAGAGGCGTCTAGATCGGCCAACACATATTTTACTAAGAAATCGCCAAAGAAACATGGAATTGAGAAACTACCCGGATCGGTTAATTTCTTAGGAAATTTATTAAGTAAAACTGTTGAGCATTCCACGTTCAATTGAATGGTAGAAATATCCTCAAGTTTCTTTTTATTAGATAAAAGATCCTTGAGGTATTTAGCATACTTCGCATTTGTTTGATGGCCTCGCAAAACGATAGATTAATATGAATCTGTTTAAACATGTCTAAAAATTTTCAGTAATGCTCATCCATTCGATCTTTCTTTAATTTAGACGGATAGGGAAGTGGTGGTTGAAATTACTTAATTTTATTTTGTGTTAGAACTTGAGGAGGAGGAGAAGATGGAGAAATTGTACCTCCGGTTCAACCAATTTTTGAAGGGGTAGTTATCTCCTTCCCGTTCCATAACGTGATAGCCTTTGCTTGCTCCTTTGGTTTGGGCTCTGTATTGCCCAGTAGTGCTCCCTATTGTCGCTCGGAGAGCATCTTTGCAATTTGCCTAATTTGATTCTCCAAATTGTGCATATTTGCATCATTACTTGCCGCATATTTGGTGAACACTTCCTCGATAGAGGGAGCTTTTGGAGCTAGTGGTGGAGGAAAACCAGGTGGAATTGTGTTGGGTGGTTGTGCCGCATTCCCTGGATTTCTCCAAGAGAAATTTGGGTGGTTCCTAAAACCCGGGTGATATGTGTTACCATAATGGGTGTTACCCAAATTAAAGGTTGGCCGATTCGGATTACCCATGTAATCCACATGTTCGATAATGGTGGAGGGGGATCCCCAGGTAGGTATAGAAGAGGAAGCAGTCATCTCTTCAATTTTTCTATTTAAAAACTCAACCTGGACAGATAAATTTGAAACCGTATCAACTTCATATATCCCGGCCGGTTTATTTGGGCGCAACCGAGGTGTACTTCATTGATACGTATTCGCGGCCATACCCTCTAAAAGATCTTGCACGCCCGCCAGTGTTTTGTTATTCAAGGTACCACCGGTGGCGGCGTCAATCATTTGACGCGTTTGGAGATTTAGGCCATTATAGAATGTCTGAATTTGCAACCAATCGGGGATTGCATGATGGGGGCATCAGCGAAAATATTTCTTAAAGCGCTCCCAAGTATCATAAAGCATTTCTGATTCAACTTGGGAGAAGGAAATAATATCCTTACACAATTGGGCCGATTTAGCGGGCGGAAATTATTTTTCGTAAGAAATTATTCCGTCATTTGAGCCCATATGGTGATAGATCCTCTTGGAAGAGAATTTGGCCACTGCTTAGCCTTATCGCGTAGGGTGAAAGGAAAAAACCGAAGCCTTATTGCGTCATCGGATACCCCATTAATTTTGGAAGTATTGCATATTTCTAGAAAACTAAAAATATGCTCGTTGGGATCCTCATCTTGAAGCCCATCAAATTGTACATATTGTTGTACCATTTGAATGATGCTTGGCTTCAATTCAAAATTATTGTTCACTATAGCAGGTCAGACAATACTATAAGGGGCATCATCCAGGTTAGGCCGGGCATAATAGGATATAGTCTGTTCCGCAACCGCATCGTGGTTTGGATCACCCATATTAGAAGAAGAAGAAGAGGAGGGAGTAGAAGAAGAAGAGGAAATTGTATTCGGAAAAGAAGTGTCGCCTACGGATTACTTAATCGGATCTTGAGAATTTGGTCGTTGGAATCTTAAGCGTCGCCGAATGGTTTGCTCAATTTCTGGATCAAATTTAAGAAGATCTGACGGATTCCTTCAGGTCACACACCAAAAAGAAAGAGCAAAACATAAAATAAAATTTCCCGAATTTCCCAAGGACTACCCAATGACAGGTTCGCAAGGTACTAGACGGTCTTGTGGGATAAGAACCCAACCCGGCCCTTTCGCAACAAATTTTAATTATAAAAAGTTTAAACTAAAATTTTAAGCAATAAAATAAAAATAAAAATGAAAAAATTAACAGAACTTTGCTTTCAAAATATTGACATAAAATAGTCCCCAACAACGACGCCAAATTATACCTATCGTTTTAAAGTATACCGATAAGGCAAGTATACCTATCGTTAAGTATAGGATCAAGTGTCATATTAGACTCGGGGCTGTCGAGTACTTGTATTCACAAAGTAGAGCTGTTATTTTATCTAACGAAAATTTTTGATTTGAGAAGCAACGAAAATAAATGACTTGGGTTAAAGAGAAATTTGATGATTAGAGAGCTAACACTTGATCTAGAATCCCTTTGGACTAAAAAAAACTTCTTTAAGGATAAAACTGCAAACTTCTAAATTATTTAGTTCGACCGTGGAGGTTCCCAAAATATGATAGAACCTCTCTCGAGAGAACTATCTACTAACCTTAGGTTGATCGATTAAGGCCCCTCAGCTAGTCGAAACCCCTAAGCTTGCTTTAGGTGGTGAACCCCTCTACTGGATTTGATTCCAGTCCGGAAGTTTATATCACCCTCTCTCGAGGAGTGCATGAAACTCTTTTTATCTTTGAGTGATCTCCTCGTTCGCATGGATCTCTCGATCACTAGCATACGGATCTTAGATCGAGAAACATATTTATGACATATGAATTTGAAGCAATTAAATTCAAAGATAAATCGAAGCGAAATAACATAGAAAGCTTGCTAATTTTTATAAGAACAAAACAAAGTTTATTTTATTCCAAAGTTCATCATGATCAAGTGCTAACTGGAATTTAACTACTCATCCTGATAGGGGAAATACATATGAAACAAAAGAGAGACATGATTGGTAAAAGAAAAGTACTTAAATTGAAATTGCTTGAATGAGAATTACAACTTGAAACGAAAATCAAAAGTTACAACTTGAAATGTGAAATACAATACAATAGTGCAAAATTACAGAAAATGGACTCCAAAATCCTCCCCTGGCATATGAACATGACAACAATTTATAGTTGAAAAGTTGGGGAGACACGCCCCTAGGTCTCTCCCGTGACCTAGGGAGTGTAATGTGTGGAAACGGTGTATGTCTTGAATACCCGGGAATGTTTGTGAGGAAAACCACCAAAATTCATAAATCTGTTGGTGATGCCCCTAGGTCATGCCCGTGACCTAGAGCGTGTCTCAGCTTGATATGCAAACGGCAGGAAATGGCCTGAGCTGGAGTTAATTTGGCAGTTTAGAAGAGGTCACACCCCTTGGTCACGCCCATGAATGGTGGGCGTGTAATAATAATCCGACGTGGCAAGGTTCCCGGCACAAGAGGAGGGCCACGACCCATGACAATGGTCATGCCCCCTAGTCACGCCCGTGAATTGGGGGCGTGTAATAATAATCTGACATGTACTTGCCTTTCTGACGCTGTTGTCAGGCACGACCCGTGGCTGTGGTCATGCCCCCTTGTCACGCCCGTGTTTCTGGGACGTGTACTTGACAATTTTCTCCTGATTAATACAGTGAGCCCCAAAAAAGCTATCGGCAACCCAGATTTACCTGAAAAAGAAAAATAAATAAATTAAGGAGAATATTTAAATAATTTATATAAATATTGATAGATTATTAAATTTAAAACTAACTAAAAACTAAGATAAAAATAGAGTTATCAGAAGCCTTATTGCTTGTGCAGAGATCTATTTTCTGTATGATGTATGTGAAAGTGCACAATGTGCCTCTGAGAATCCTCTAGAGGGGGGGGGGGGGGGGGGGTTGAATAGTGATTTAAAAATATTTCTATCCTATCAGTGCAATCAATAAAACTAACTAAGGTATTATGCTCACAAACAACACCACAGGCAGAATAAATATTGTTGGAAATAAAGTGCAAAAAAGATAAATGGACAACACAGAAAGTCACAGTATAGACACAAAGGATTTTATAGAGGTTCCCCAAAATGTGGGTACTCCTCTATTCTACCACCTGGTAGGAATGCAGCACATGTGCCTGAGGCTTTTGATAAGGAGACTCTTAGAACCAAAGATCTTTTGATAAGGAGATCTTGAACTACAGATCTTTTGATAAGGAGATCCTAAACCATAGATCTTTTGATAAGGAGATCTTGAACCACTAAATCCTTTGGAAGAGGGATTCTTAAAACTATTGTACAGTTGGGTTAAAGAGAGAAGGAAGAGGAAGAAGTAAGAAAAAGAATTCTGTTCTCAGAATTCTATTGAAGCCTTCAATTTCTTTTCTGGATCTGTTAATGATGAACCCTTGCTTATGATTGTGATGATTTGCAAGGGTTATAAGCTTCAGATCTTTCTGCTTTCTTCTATTTGAAATTTGGCTGCTATAAGATATTGATAAAAAGCAGCCTTCAGTTGTTCTATTTTGAGAGAAAGAGCAGTTCTTGTTTTTCTCTCTTTTAGGGTTCCAATAGGAAGAAGGAGGAGCCCCTAATTGATCAGATGCAGAAGATTATGATGAATGCCCTGTCTAATTCTCTCTGCTCTCTTCTTATTTATTGTCCATGATTTAATTTTTGAATTCCTTTCCTCTTTTAGGTTGTACTGAAAAAGTATTGGCCTGAACAATTTCTCTTTATTTCCTCATTTGTTCACGACCCGTTCTCCAGCTGTATTCATCCTTTCCAAGAAAGCTTTTGTTGTCTTCTTTATTGCTCCTCTTTATTCTAGGCAATAAATGAGCCATTGTAGAATGGTCTTCAGTACCGTGGGCCTTGAGAGAGAGTTCCAAAATGACACCTAAAAAGGATTCCTTTTCAGACTGTATTCGACGTTGCGTCGATTTCTCTTTATCTCTTATCGACGTACCTTCGAGTTCTTGTAAAAGCAGCTTCGAATTCCTTCAAGCTCTGGTTGAACTCAGATATCGATATTACGTCGATTACTTATCGACATAGCCGTTGAGTTGAAGACTCCATTCTAAACTTCATTATCTACGTCGAATTATAGTTGACATTGCGTCGCTTCAGATGGCTTCGACAAATTCATCCTTCTGTGTTGAGTTGAAGTCGAAGTTGCGTCGACTTCTAATGATACTTCAACATGCTCCTTTATCTACGTCGATATCCTTTCGACATAGCGTCGACTTGATCTACTTCAATAGTGAGGTTGAGTTGCTTGGACTTCTAGTCTAAGTTACGTCGACATGAAGTCGAAGTTGCGTCGAATACTATTCGACGCAATTGGTAACTCAACCAAATTTGTGCTTGTCTTGCTCTGGTCTTTTCACTCCAAGTTGTGTGTGATATCCTAAGACATCTAATGACCATATTACCTTCACTATACAATGGGTAATTAAAACCTAGGAGTTAAAATCACTTTTAGATAATTTGTTAAGTTAAATCCAAGGAGTTTTTCCCAACAATCTCCCCTTATTTATCTTAAAAAAATTTACACAATCTTTTACATAAACAGAATTACATACAAGACAACATAAATAGTAATAGTATGATAGCATGAAATCACAGAATATTTCATGCATTGTCAAATAAGTTATATTGTTCACAATACCACATTCTGTTTGACTTTCCTTAGAGGATATAAAAAAGATACCTGAATGTCATTGATCCTTCTAAGGAGTGTTTTTCTTTTCCTTGAAAATACTTTTGGAGGTATCTTCCTTGGGGCAATCTTCAGAGGCTCATCATCTTCAGAAGACATTAATGCTTTTTCAGCAACATTGTCTTTGGGAAGCTCCCCCTGAATCTGTGCATTCAGCTCAGCATTATGAA
This sequence comes from Dactylorhiza incarnata, assembly GCA_033032865.1. Classification (NCBI taxonomy): domain Eukaryota; kingdom Viridiplantae; phylum Streptophyta; class Magnoliopsida; order Asparagales; family Orchidaceae; genus Dactylorhiza; species Dactylorhiza incarnata. The sequence continues at coordinate 3,244,121 of JAWHQI010000224.1, forward strand.
CAGCTTCCTTGGCAATCTTTGCCACCTCATCCAGCAAGTCATCTGCATGGTGCTCCCCCTGAATTGAGGGAATCAACTCCCCCTAGTTCACTGCTGTGTCTTCAGCAATCACATCCACAGCAGGTTCTTGACTTGGGAGCTCCCCCTGGTTGTCTGTAGCTGTTTTCTCTTGGTTCTCTGGAGCTGGCTCCCCATGGATATTGGGACCTTGGAAGATGGTCACTTTATCAGGAGCTGCATCATTATTCTCTTTATTGATGCCACTCAACTCTAAGACTGGCCCTTCCTCACCTTGAATATTCTCCCCCTTCTTAACCTTGCTTCACAAAAAGGTTAAGAACTCCTTTGTCACTAGGGGGAGACATGAAGTCTTTGATTCCCTGTAGAGATCTTTTGGAGTCTAGGATTTCAGACTCCATTTGGGAGTATTTGTTCTCAAATCTTCTGGCTTGGTTGGCCAGGAGGTCTGCAAAGGTGCTTGAATCCATCGCTATAGCCTTAGATATAGCTTGCTCAATGTTAACTGAGGGTGTAGGATAGGAGGTAAAGGCATGTGTAGATGGAGGTGGAGTTGGAGAAAGGGCTTCGTAGGTTTCTGTATGGATATAATATGATGGTGGTGGTGGAGGAGCAATAGATTGATTGCTTGGAAGTGGTGTGATGGTTGTTGTTGTGGGTGTTGGTGGATAGGAGATTGGGGTGTTGGCTCTGCGACTGTAGTAGATGGGATGGATTGGAGGTTTTATTGTTGTTGTTGTTGTTGTTGTTGTTGAGAAGAAGGTTGTGCTGGAATATCATCCCTTGGGAGATTTGGGACAGTATCCTGTGGTGTTGGAGAGGGAGGAGGTGAAGAAACAACCTGACCAGGCTTCAGAATTTGCCTGGTTCATTAGGCTAATATACCTATATTCATCCTTTTGCTTGGAGGAATTGGCACTCCCTTGGACTTGCACACATCTGGATAATGATGTAGCAGTACTTGGCCCACTATCCTCATGTAAGCATTTTCTTTATTTGAATATTTGTGACCTATTAGCTTCAAGAGACATTTTCCCCAGTTGATCTTCTTGCTTAAAACCAGAACACCCATTATCTGCAGTTGCTGTATGTCTTGGGATTGCATCATGTGCAGATATCTTGCATACCAGCACCTTGCCAACTATGTCAGCCAAAAATTTGTATTCTTCTCAAACATCATTCTTCTTTAGATTTATTGGCTTCTTCTTCTTAAACTTCATAATCTGTAGTGCCCTGTTGGTCTCTTCTACTGAAAGTTCATCAGAATCACTACCAAATGGTAGATCATATGTTTGAGTCAACATCTCCTCTATAATATTGATGGCAGTCTCATATATGTTTCCATTTATGGAGCCATCATCTCCATTGTGAAAGCTATCCCTTAAATCTGTCAGTTCAATGCCAATTATCTTACACCTTGTAGATATTAGTTAGGATAAGCCAGCCTCTTGAAATAAGCCAAGAATGGCTTTGAAGCTTTCTGCCGCAACACTGAAAGAATCAATATCTACATCAAAGCCAGAGTTTACTATTGGTGGAGCCATCGATCTTAGGTACCTACAAACAAAAGAGAAAGCGAGAAAGAGTGAGAGAGAGAGAGAGAAAAGGATGCAAGAGAGCTGGAGAAGAAGAAAGCAAGAGAGGAGGGAGAGGAAAATTCGAAAGCATAAATGATTCGACGCTGTAATTGCTTAAAAGAAGATGAATCGTCGTAGCTTAGGTTTAAGTTGAAGTACCATCGATATATTTAATATTTGGCGCGCAGAAGTATGTCAAGGCTGCTTCTAGAGGTAGTTTTGCGTAGAATGCTATATCGACGTTGCGTTTATTACCATTCGACGGGACTTTGAGGTTGCTCAACAATTCTTAAATTGACGTAGACATGTCGACGTTGCCTTGATTTAATCGACCCGCCCGTGAATTTGATCATCGACTATTAAGTCGACGCATGCATCGATATGAACTTGACGTTGCGTCGAATTCTATTCGAATTATCCACTTTGAGTGCTTCTTGACGCTGGAATCGAGTAGAAGTCGATGGTATGTCGACTTCTATTCGACGCACATCTGAATGAACATATCTATTTTCTTAGAAAATTCTTGCTGTTTTTCCCAGCAATTATATTTAATGAAAATAGAGTTTATGATATTAATTTTATGAACTATAAGGATAATCAAGGAGGTTTTAAAGAAGAAATCACTCCCTTGGTTTCATTTAGTTCTTTCTTCATGACCCAAATCTTTCTTCCCACTCCATTCTCTATTGAGTGGGACCCTACCTAATCCCGTACAATCAATTCAAACATTAGAAGGAACCCAAGTTACCTTGGGCCCTTTGCTTTTACCATTGTAGGGTTCAATGACAGAATAGAAGGGTCTTTCATGATATCCTTTTGGATGATAAGGAATGGGTTTCTCAAACCTATGTATATTATTTTGATACTTAAAATGAGTATAGAATGTATCTAAATATAAGAGATCAGCAGAGTGTTTTATTACCCTAGGTTTGGCTTTAGCCTTTTGATTGTTTAGTTTCTCTATGTTCTTCTTCCCTTGAGATTTCTTTTCTTTGTTAAGATTTTCTTTATTACCTCTGGATATTTTCTTTGGTTTATTAGCTTCCAGATCCTTAATTTTTGCATTATCCTCACAAGATTCATAGTCACTAGGTCAAATGAAGCTAACTGGATTTTTCCAGGTAGGTTTCCTAGGGATTTCTATGCTAGTGGATGGCTCTGCTCCTAACCCTAGGTGATTAAATCTCATGGAGAGATTTTCTGCGATGTCTCTGATATTTTGACTCCTCCCATTGAGTGAGTCCTCAAAGGCTTTTGCCTTTGCTAGCTCTTCCTTTAACTTTAGATTTTCTTTTCTAATTTCAATTAATTCTGATTCTTTATTATCCATTTCTTCTACTAAGTCTTGATTTCTTACATATAGATCATCCTTCTTAAAGTTTTCTAATTCTTCCCTATCTGCTTCTAATTCTTTTTGAATTTTAATAAAGTCATTACAGAAATCTTTGAAGCAGGTTTTAAAATCATCAGAACTAAAATCAAGCTCATCAAACAGGGATACCTGTTCTTCTTCATCATCTGATTACATCCCCACTGCCATCGTGCAAGCTGCTTCTGCTTCTGCTTCATCATCACTTTGAGATGATGGGGAGCATAACTCGGCTTTAGAGTCACTCCAGGTTTCAGCAATGAAACCATTGGATTTCTTCTTGTCTTTCCCCTTGAAGGACTTCTTCTTCTTCTTCTTTTCATCCTTGCCGCTGCTCCTGTCCCTTTGTTCTTGTGGGCACTCAGGAGCTATGTGCCCTGGTTTGTTGTAGGTGAAGCAGATAATCTCCCTCCTCCGAGTCTTATCATATCTGGGCTTTGAGCTACTCTCTCTTCTCCTTGAGTCTTCTATCTTGACCCATTTCCTGAATCTCCTTGCTAGGAGACTGAACATTTCATCTTTAGGAGTGGAGGTCTCTCCTTCAGTAGCTTTCAGAGCAAGGCTCCTTTGGACAGGAGCTGGAGTTGTCTCCCTTTCCTCTGATTTAGCCCTGTTCTTCAAAAGCATCTCATATGACTTAAGCTTTTCTAGCAAAGCCTCAGTTGAGATTTCTCTATGGCATCAGGACTCTCTGATTGCCCAGATCCTTGAATCCCATGAGCTAGGGAAGCACATGAGGATTTTATCATTAATTTCAGTCAAGAATATCTCCTTGTCCAAGCCTCTGAGCTCATTAATGATAATGCTGAATCTGTGATGAGTCCCAAATATATACACATTTATGGACTCATCTGGGCCGATTTTCTAGTCTATGCACTTCACTTTAGACATGTTTTCACTCATATTTGACACTCCATGCTAAGTGCACCTCTAGGCCCGTTTTTGGTGTTATTTCATGTTCTTCATTTTTAGTAGTTTTCATGGATTGTTAAGTGCCACTTTCAGTGGATGGATTCGTGGTTGTGCTGGAACAGGAGTCGTGCGGGTGTTCCCGGTACAATTCTGTACAGGAACACTGCGCACGATCACTGTTTCTATTGCGCACGACCACAGGTCGTGCGCCGCTGATCATGTGCACTTAACCCTATTTTTTTGAGTTCTGTCTCGGACAGTGCGCACGACCACCAACGATATTGCGCACGACCACCGGTCGTGCGCCGCTGTTCGTGCGCCGTTAACATCAATTTTATGAGTTCTGTTTCGACCAGTGCGCACGACCACCTATGATAGTGCGCACGACCACCGGTCGTGCGCCACTGGTCGTGCTAACATGGTATTTTATAAATTTCTTACATTGCAGGCTCCACCCAGGCAGGCGCACGATCACAGGATTCCAGCGCGCACGACCATTGGTCGTGCGCCACTGATCGTGCGCACTGTTTATTCCAGCGCATATAAATATTCCTGCTCGCGAATTAGGTCGGATCCTTCACCGTTTTTCTCGCCCAGCTCCGCCGTTCCGCCCATTTCCACAGGTGTTCGCCCCTAGGCCCCCTCCATCATCCAAGGGCTTCAAGGAGGAGATTCTACACTCATCTTCATCGCCAAGGAAGGATTTCTTCGCATCGGACGTGGCCGGATTGTAAAACGCTGGAGAAGACGGGTCCATTGGGAGGTGTGACAGCCCTCCTCTACCCCGGACGATAGTTAGGACCGAGCTAGGACGCGGATTGAAAACCCAGTGCTTCCTACCGTGAATCTACAACGAGCCTCCGGATTCGGTCGTATCTCTTGCCTTTTTCTCTTCCTTATGTTGATGTAATGTTTGTAATCTCTATATTTTGATGATGTATGCTATGAACTATGCTTTGTAATGCTTATTCCATTTATTTGGAATTATTTAGTTCATATGTGTTTATGAGGTGCGCCCCCATATAATTTCCATTCCGCCTTCGTGTTCGGTGCCGCACTAGCAATTGCTAGTGGCGTGCTTGTCGATGAGGTGCTTGCGACCCTCATCTGTATGCCTACTCTTCCATCCACCTAGCGAAGCGTGGCATAGCGGCCCGTGTAATCCATCCCGCTTAACGAAGCAGCGCGCTCAAGGCCTGCATAGTTCGATTCCGCTTGCCTACTCGTCCATTCGCCCTTGCCACGCAGCGCGCTCAAGGCCTGCCTAGTCTCAATCCCGCCAAGCGAAGCATTGCATAGCGGCATTGCATAGGAGTAGTTGATTGCTTTTATTTTATTTCCACAATCCAAAACCCCCCGTTTCCGCATCCATCCGACGTTAAGGAATTCGATCTCAAGTCCTTCCTCGATAATAAACCCCACCTTACTGTGTTCCTTTGAGATCGATACTTGGGGATTCATTCCCATTTTATATTACTTGAACGGTCGGTACACTGCCGTTTCGTGCCGCATTCTTACTACCGCCTATAGCGGTGTGCTAAGATTTGCGCATCAAGTTTTTGGCGCCGTTGCCGGGGAACACAGTCGTGTGAGTTTTTTTTTGATAGGGAGAATCTGAGAGAGAAGCCCTTCCATTTGTAAATTGCATCTTTTATTTTATTTATGTTCTTTTTATCCCTTTTTCTTGTTTTTTTTATTAGGTTGCTTTAGTAATTTCTGTTAGGTGTAGTATTTTGCACAATAGCATTTTTATTTTGAATCGTTTTATCTCCACACTATGTGGGCACATCTCAATATCCGTTGCCGTTGGTGTAGAGATACCTCCCACTCTAGTGATGAATGCCCTACGGAGAATAATAGGCATAATTCTTATAGCCCAGCATATGGATCACCGACTTCGTCTGGTACTCCATATGGTGCGCGTAAGTCTTATGGCTACTCTGCTGAGCCTTTACCATCATACTTCTTTTCGGCTTCAGCCCCCGCTGTGCCAAAGAAGCACGCAAGGCAGTGCCGGTTTTGTCGGAGCACTGATCATGTCTTGAAGGACTGTGCCGAGTATCTTCGCCAATTGGACGAGGATGACGAGCCGGATATCCGGATCGTCACAACTCCTAACTCTGGCGGCACACCATCAACATCCGGTTATGTGTCTTTGTCACCTTCACATCTTGAAGGGTATGGCACGGACACGGTCACCGGATGTGCGGCTGATCTATGCACCGACATTGCTGAGCCTATTCTCCATGTGCATCCACCACCTCTAGTGGATTCGATTCTTTGTGAGGAATCGGTGCTCGACCTTTATCCGAGCACTACTCCTCCCCCTGTTGTGCATACTATACTCGTCTCCGACGACATTGTTGATGATGTGTCGCAGGATGAGGTGGGTGATCTGAGTGTTGTGCCTATTCCTATGAAGGAGGATAACCTTCTAGGTGAAGAGGAGTTTTCCTCAGCACCGGTGGAGGAAGTCCAAATCCTAAGCCTGGCCACCATTGATCCCGCCAAACCTTGTAGCATTGATGACAATGCAAACATTATTTTACTTCCCCAACCTGATGGGAGTGAGACCGGGATCACTCCCCCGATTGATGTTTATTTATGTTCTTCATCTTCTTTATTTCTTGATCCCCTTCCTTCATCTGAGTCTGTGCAGGTTGAATCTTCACAGGTACTTCAGGAGGACTTGGAGCTTTTTGCTCAAGACAATGATGAGAGCATCCTCTCATGTGAGGAGGTTTATTCCCCCTCCGTAGAGGAAGCTCCACTCATTGCCTTCGCCTCCTGCTGCCTCCCTGTTGACGACTCCTTGCTAGGCAAGGATATTTTTGGTGAGTTGAGTGAGGATATCTCCTCCTCTTCTTACTTTCTTTTCCCTCTACCTGTGTCAAGCATGTATTATTATTTAGGTAGAGGGGTGACTGCCTTATCTCCGTATCGGTACCAGCTACCGAAACGGATAATGGAGCAGTTACCTATGCATTTTCTTTTTCATAGGCCCATTAGCTAGAACCTTCATGTTTTTAAATAAGTCGTGCTGGGATGACAATAACCCCAGTAGTTATCTTCTTTTTCTTGCATTTTTTAATTTATCTAATCCTGCGTAATTAGTTTATTTTATTTCAGCGTTTCTCTTTTCTTTTGTTTTTGTGGAGCTGACCCCTGCAGGTATTCTTCTGGTTGGGTGTGCTGCAGCTTGGTCTAGAGTTAATCGCCAATCTTCTGGTATGCTCACTTGCTGAGCATTGGGTACTCTCTTCCCCTAGCCCTATTTTGATTTTCCTTTCATATATTATGCGGATTGTTTAGTTTAAGTCTGGGGGAGAGTAGTTTTGTTTACCCGCTCACGTGCACTATTGCACTGCATACTAGAAGATTTCATTTAAAATGTTTTGTTTATTTTCATTGCACACCACAACACCCACTTGAGCGCGCTTAGCCGTTGGCACATCGCGAGTTGAATTTGTCTTTTTGTGTGATTTGGAAAATCATTGTGCTGGCTTAGGATTATGAGGCGGAGTAAAATGTTGACTCCTGTAGTGCTCCTAGTCGAGTGCTCATGTCTCGTTTAGAAATTTGTGTAGATTCAATTTCTTTTTATGCTTTTAGTTTATTTTTTTTCTATTAGCGTAAATATTGTTTACTACACTAAAAAATTGGTGAATCCGGTGTGAATCAAACTGTAGTATAGGGATGTGTGTAGACGTTCGTTAGCCTTGTATTGCCCGAGTCGGGAGAAAGGATTATCTTTCTCGGTGGCTAGAACTTGCCCCAAGCGATTCTTGAAGCATGGGTATATGGTTAGTCAATTGCGTGAATGTGATATAGGCCATCATTTTGGCCCGATTGAGCCTTTGTGCCATTCCTATCATCTTTTCCTCGCTAGCCCAATTGTGCCTACCCCATTCTTTTGGTTCAGCTCCACTATTGTTCACCAAAGCCTAAACTCCAATTCTAGTCGCACACCCAAAATGCAAGCATTTTGTTTAAATTTTAAATTGGTGGTGTTGATTGTGGAAGTACAATGTGAAAATGTGGATGTGCATCTTTGAAAAATTTGCTGAAATTGCTAAAGAAAGAAAAAGAAAAGAAGAAAAAGATTTGAAAAGAAAAAGAAGAATGAAAAGTTTAATTGAAAAAATCTGTTTGAGATTTATATTTGGGAGTAGGCGGTGCACACACCCATGCGTCTATGTCTATGTCTGGGGGTGTGGTGCATCCGCGTGTTTTATGGCTACTTGGATAGTGTTATGCATTTGCTCATTTGGGTTTTTGTGTTCTAAGCCTTCATGTTTATATTTGTTTACCTCACCTAAACCCAAGCCTCATCTAAAACCTTAAGTCCTATTGATTCACGCATTTGAGTCAAACCAGTGCCATGGAGAGAGTGCGAACGGGCAAGCTTATGGTCACCGACATTGATGGATTTCAATGGAGTTGTCCCGAGCCCCGATCTTTGGCAATGCTCGCCTCAGCGTTCAGTTTACTTTCTTCCTATGTACGACCTTATGATTCACCGTGATTCACTTTTTGAGTAAATGTAATATATAAATACGCCCCTAAGAAAAGTATAAACTAATATGTATAATTAGAAATTTTGTCTACTGTACTTCTACGCACATGAGCATGCGACTTCGCATGGTACTCCGCTTGATAATTTCTTCGCCAGCTTATGTTTTTCCTGTCCGCGAGAGATGGTTTGCTCGGGATGCGCAAACAGTTAAGTCTGGGGGTGTGATGAGTCCCAAATATATACACATTAATGGACTCATATAGGCCGATTTTCTAGTCTATGCACTTCACTTTAGACATGTTTTCACTCATATTTGACACTCCATGCTAAGTGCACCTCTAGGCCCATTTTTGGTGTTATTTCATGTTCTTCATTTTTAGTAGTTTTCATGGATTGTTAAGTGCCACTTTCAGTGGATGGATTCGTGGTTGTGCTGGAACAGGAGTCGTGCGGGTGTTCCCGGTACAATTCTGTACAGGAACACTGCGCACGATCACTGTTTCTATTGCGCACGACCTCTGGTCGTGCGCCGCTGATCGTGTGCACTTAACCCTATTTTTTTGAGTTCTGTCTCGGACAGTGCGCACGACCACCAACGATATTGCGCACGACCACCGGTCGTGCGCCGCTATTCGTGCGCACTTAACATCAATTTTATGAGTTCTGTTTCGACCAGTGCGCACGACCACCTACGATAGTGTGCACGACCACCAGTCGTGCGCCACTGGTCGTGCGAACATGGTATTTTATAAATTTCTTACATTGCAGGCTCCACCCAGGCAGGCGCACAATCACAGGATTCCAGCGCGCACGACCATTGGTCGTGCGCCACTGATCGTGCGCACTGTTTATTCCAGCGCCTATAAATATTCCTGCTCGCGAATTAGGTCGGATCCTTCACCGTTTTTCTCGCCCAGCTCCGCCGTTCCGCCCATTTCCGCAGGGTTCGCCCCCAAGGCCCCCTCCATCATCCAAGGGCTTCAAGGAGGAGATTCTACACTCATCTTCATCGCCAAGGAAGGATTTCTTCGCATCGGACGTGGCCGGATTGTAAAACGCTGGAGAAGACGGGTCCATTGGGAGGTGTGACAGCCCTCCTCTACCCCGGACGATAGTAGGGACCGAGCTAGGATGCGGATTGACAACCCGGTGCTTCCTACCGTGAATCTACAATGAGCCTCCAGATTCGGTCGTATCTCTTACCTTTTTCTCTTCCTTATGTTGATGTAATGTTTGTAATCTCTATATTTTGATGATGTATGCTATGAACTATGCTTTGTAATGCTTATTTCATTTATTTGGAATTATTTAGTTCATATGTGTTTATGAGGTGCGCCCCCATATAATTTCCATTTCGCCTTCGTGTTCGGTGCCGCACTAGCAATTGCTAGTGGCGTGCTTGTCGACGAGGTGCTTGCGACCCTCATCCGTATGCCTACTCTTCCATCCGCCTAGCGAAGCGTGGCATAGCGGCCCGTGTAATCCATCCCGCTTAACGAAGCAGCGCGCTCAAGGCCTGCATAGTTCGATTCCGCTTGCCTACTCGTCCATCCGCCCTTGCGACGCAGCGCGCTCAAGGCCTGCCTAGTCTCCATCCCGCCAAGCGAAGCATTGCATAGTGGCATTGCATAGGAGTAGTTGATAGCTTTTATTTTATTTCCACAATCCAAAACCCCCCGTTTCCGCATCCATCCGACGTTAAGGTCTTCGATCTCAAGTCCTTCCTCGATAATAAACTCCACTTTACTGTGTTCCTTTGAGATCGATACTTGGGGATTCATTCCCATTTTATATTACTTGAACGATCGGTACACTACCGTTTCGTGCCGCATTCTTACTACCGCCTATAGCGGTGTGCTAAGATTTGCGCATCAATCTGTCATACATATCAGCAACCGTTTCTTCAGATTTCTTCTGAAAGTTCTCATACTGGGATATGAGAAGGGACTTCTTGTCTGTAACACCCTGCCGGTACAAATAATATAACAGTAGGTCCGGCCGGGACCCCACGCCATACTATATACACTAGCTAGGCATTTAAAAGGTGATAATCAGAAAAGAACAACAACTACACGAGAGCATATATAGCGTAAGTGGAAGCATTTGATTTAAACATCATTTAGAATTGTCCACCATCCCAGGAATGAAATAAATAGAGTTACGGCCTTAAGGCCTTACATTTACCAAATGTACTAAACTCAAGCATACAACGGCGCGTAGGCCGGCAAAACATGAAAAGCAGAAAAGATGCTGGCCTTCGAGGGCCAACTCAGCAAAGGGCCACCGCCCGCTATTTCCCGCTAGGCTCAGCTGCTCATGCATAAGAACATTCCACTAAGAGGTGGCAAATAAAGCAACGGTCAGCACACCTGACCAAATTATAATGACCCCACCCCTTTCTCGGGGTGGCGGAGCTTCTTCCCTACAATCAAGCAGTACTAGCAACATGTAAAAAAATAAGGAAAGTGCAAACTACACAGGGTGAGGTTTCAAGCACAATCAATCTTCTAGGTTGAGCATCAAAGAAAAGGGAACCTAGGCATGCACATGATGTTGGTTGGGTTCACCAGAAGGTTCCCCACAACCGCCTAAGCAACCGCATGAGGCTAACATAACATCAATTCATCACAAACACTCCACCCTAAGGACATAGCCTTAGGTGGGGAAAAGGAGCTTTTGGTCGGTCTAGGTAAGACACCTTCCACGACCTCTCCCATGATCACACGGCATACATGAGGTTTGGACCTCTCACCGATCGGCATGGAAACGGGTTCGGTTCAGCTTTGCCCGTGCTCTAATCGTCGCGATCTATCGCACAACGCGGGTACAGCTTCCCCTCGGCCCGTAAGGGTTTAGCACATCAAGTGCCCACAAAAATTAAGCTACGCATCTAATCCTTTCACACGGACTTAGACTTCGCAAATAACAACCAAGGAGGAGATCCAAGACCACTCCTCTTAGAATTTAGTGGTGAAGGTTTGCATTCAACCACCCAAGCAAGGGGCTTTCATTAGGCTCTTAAAAGGCACCTAAAACTCAAATCCAACAACATAATATAAGTTCCCACGGAGGCATTCTCCGACACACATTCTAGGCTTAACCTAAATGCAACGTCGCAATCCAAGCATCACCGATCCGGGCTCACGACCACGAATAGGCTTCACACAAAATGCCTAAATCCGCACGACTACCGGATTTCTAAATGCAATATGCCGAGGACAAACACAATCGACCCGGAGTTCCGAAGAACTAGAGGAAATCCTACACTTCACCCATTTGGTGAAAGGGATTCCTCATGCAAGCATAGAAAAGAGAATGAGAGGACAAAACACGTCCAACGACCGTGTGAACGAATTTTTACCCTTGGAGCTTTCTTCTTTGCCATACATCTGCGATTTCACTCGGATAGAAAGTTTCGCAATGACCTACACTTTCCAGATCCGAAGACGGCTCGCGATTCGGAGCTCCAAAGCTCCTTCAATGGCGGAAGATACCGCCTCGTTCTTCCTCGCGCTCGCAGCTTTCGCCGCCTCGGAGAGAGAGTGTAAAGTTACGAATGAACCTATTTTCATCTCCCCAGCCTTTTTAAACAATTTCGAATTAACCCTAGCCGTCCGATTTAGTTTACGTCAAGATCTAAAGTCACAAGGATTTAGAAATTTCCGTCAAAACTCGTATAAACCGAAACAGGCGAAAATACAGCTTTCTGCCCGTATTCGACGAAATGGAAAATTCGGCTATACCCATTAGACGAATTCGGCTAAAGCCATTAGACGAATTCGGCTAAAGCCATTAGACGAAGTCAGCTAAAGCCATTAGACTACTTCGGCTATAACCATTCGACGAATTCGGCTAATGCATAGAATAATTCGGCTATTTGGATTAGACGAATTCGGCTATACCCATTAGTCGAATTCGGCTATACCTTTTAGGCAAATTCGGCTATATCCCTTTAGCCGAATTCGGTTAAACCCTCTTGACCAATTCTCATAGAAAGTTTTGGGGTGTTACAACTCCACCTCCCTTAAAAGAATTTCGTCCCGAAATTACGAAAACAAGGGCAGCCAAATTAAAGGGTAAATTACCTGAGAGAAATAGCTCGGGGTACTCCGCACGCATTGCTTGCTCTCTTTTCCAAGAGAGTTCCTTTCTTCCGCAATTATTCCAACGGACCTTGACCATCCGAATGGATTTGTTCCGCAACTGCTTTACTTCAGTGTCTTCAATGCGAATGGGCTTGACTTCCGTCATTAGCCCACCATCTACCGACACTTCGTTGACCGCAACTACAGAATTAGGCTCTTTGACAGCCTTCCACAACACAGAGATATGAAATACATCATGCAGCCTGCTCAACTCTGAAGATAGAGCAAGCCGGTAGGCAGCTTCACCAATGCGCTCCAAGATCTCGAACGGTCCTAAGTATCTCGGACTTAGCTTTTTCAAGCATCAGATCCTCGATACTCCTTTGAACGGTTTGATCTTCAGGTAGACCCAATCACCAACGGCAAACTCGACGTTCCAGTGATTTGCATTGTAGTACTTCGCCTGCCTATCCTGAGCAATGAGCAACCGCTCTCATATTTCTCGGATTGATGTATTTGCTTCATCCACGTCCTTGCGTTTCAACAACTTCGCGTCGCCCATTTCAGCCCAAGATAACGGTGTACGACATTTTCTACCATAGAGAGCCTCGAAAGGTGCCATCTTTATGCTAGCTTGGTAGTTGTTGTTTTAAGCAAACTCGAACATATAGAGATGATCTTCCCATCTCTTTCGAAGTCCAGGGCGCACATCCTTAGCATGTCCTCCATCATTCTATTGGTCCTTTCGGTTTGTCCATCCGTTTGCGGGTGGAAGGCTGTGCTAAATTTTAGCATGGTACCCAATAATTTATGAAACAGCCTCCAATCGTTTGATGTGAACCGCCCATCACGATCGCTCACGATGCTACGGGGAATCCCGTGCAACCGTACGATATTATCAACGTATAACTTTGCTAGCTTTTCCACGGAGTCGTCTTTCCGGTTCGGAATAAAGTGCGAAACTTTTGTCAATCGATCTACGATAACCCAGATGGCGTCGTTTCCATGTTGCGATTTCGGCAATCCGTGCACGAAATCCATCGAAATATCGTCGAACTTCCATTCCGGGATGGGTAAAGACTTTAGAAACCCACCAAGTCTTTGACATTCAACCTTCACTAACGCGCAACTGTGACACTTGGCCACGTAGAGTGCAATGTCTTTCTTCATTCCTGGCCACCAAAAGAGCTTCTTCATATCCACGTACATCTTTGTGCTCCCAGGGTCGATCGAGTACTTGGTATAGTGAGCCTCGTACATCAATTTCGCCCGCAATGTACCAACATTTGGGCCGCACAATCTGCCATTTTTCCACATAAGATCATCTTCGAAGGAGAAATCAGCGTTTGACCCATCCATGGTCTCTGCTTTATAATGCTGCATGCTCGAATCCAGCTCCAAAGCTTGTCGAACTCGGTCGGCCAGGTCGTATTGAACCTCCGTCCAGTTCAGGCATGCTGAAGGAGACTCTCTTTTATCGACACAAATGATCTCCAAGGCTTCTAGATCCCGGATTAGATGCTCATCATGCATCAAAATCCAGTTTGCCTGTGCAGGAGCCCGACGACTCAACGCGTCCGCAACCACATTTCCTTTCCCAGGAGTGTATCGAATGTCGAAGGTGTAGTCCCCAAGGAACTCCATCCACCTCCTTTGCCGCATATTCAACTCCTTTTGATCAAGCAGGTACTTGAGACTTTTGTGGTCCATAAAGATGTCGATCTTCACGCCATACAAGTAGTGCCTCCAAAGTTTAAGAGCAAATACCACGACCGCTAGCTCCAAATCATGGACCGGGTAGTTCCTCTCATGAACTTTTAACTGACGGGAGACATAGGCAATTACATTTCCGAACTGCACCAGAATGCAACCCAAGCCATTCCCCGAGGCTTCGCTATAGATTTTGTAACCTTCTGTTCCACATGGCGAGCATAGAATGGGCGCCTTGGTCAGACGGCTTTTCAGCTCCTCAAAAGATCTTGCGCACTCGGGCGAGCAAACGAACTTATGATCTTTCCTGGCCAGTTTAGTGAGAGGAAGGGCAATCCTCGAGAAGTTTTCCACAAAGCGCCTATAATAGGCGGCAAGTCCTAAGAAACTTCGGACTTCCGCTACATTTTTCAACACAGGCCATGCTTGGATCGCCTCTATTTTCGAAGGATCGACTGCGATTCCTTCTCCACTAACAACATGACCAAGGAATGCTACTGACGATAGCCAAAACTCGCACTTGGAGAACTTGTCATATAGCTGACTCCTCCTCAGGGTGCTCAAAACTGCGCACAGATGCTCTGCATGCTCCTCTTCCGACTGAGAGTATACCAAAATGTCGTCGATGAAGACGATCACAAATTGATCCAAATACTCTCGGAACGTTCTGTTCATTAAGTCCATGAATACCGACGGTGCATTAGACAGACCGATTGGCATAACCGTGAACTCATAGTGCCCAAAGCGGGTACTGAACGCTGTCTTGGGAATATCACACTCCCGAATACGAAGCTGATAATAGCCGGACCTTAAGTCTAGCTTAGAGTATACCGTCGACCCAACCAGCTGGTCGAATAAGTCGTCGATTCTCGGAATCGGATAACGGTTTTTCTCGGTCAGCTTATTCAACTCTCGATAATCAATACATAGACGCAAGCTCCTATCCTTCTTTTTCACAAAGAGAACCGGTGCACTCCAAGGTGAAGAACTTGGACGTACATAGCCTTGCTCTAGTAGCTCTTGCAACTGAACCTTCAGCTCTGCCAATTCCTTTGGCGCTATTCGGTACGGTGAGCGTGCTACAGGCTTGGCACCTGGCACTAGCTCAATACAGAAATCAATCTCACGCTGAGGCGGAGCCCCAGGGAGTTCGTTAGGAAACACATTCGCATACTCCGCTACAACTGGGACATCACTCAAACTGCGCTTTGGCTCCGAAGCCTTCAACAAGGTGAAGAACAACTCCGCGCCTTTTCTCACCGCCTTAACCACCTGGAGAGCAGACATCAGCATCTTGCTCGCTCCTCGCATACCCGAGAACGTGGTTTCATCTCCGGTGTTCTTTCTCAGAGTGATCTCCTTTGAATTGCAATCGATGCAGGCTCGCTGCTCCGAGAGCCAGTCCATGCCGAAGATCATGTCAAATTCAGCTAGCGGTAACAACGATGCTTCCAAGTCGAAGTCCTGATTTCCAATCTGCACCTTCACACGACTCTTCCTATCCGCACCCACGCGAGATCCATTGGGTAGCACTACTTCCAATCTATCCTCTACTAAGGTAGACGACACTCTGATTCGCACCACAAAGTTCTCAGACAGAAAAGAGTGCGATGCACCCGAATCAAATAGAGCTCTCGCCGAATAGTTGAAAATTAGGACGAACCCTAATTGCACGTAGATTAACATAAAGTCGCACAATAGTATCAATCATAAATAGCTGTAAAAGCTAACTTCTAATCCATACCTATGACGACGTCAGTTTGTCGTATGGCTTCTTGCTGGCCAAGCGAGTAAACTTTCGGTTGGGTCGAAATGTGTTGGGAAGCAGAAGACTCTGCAGCTTTTCCCTTTTTCGCATGACCCGCAGCACGAGCATAGTCCATTGCTTGATTTTCTGGTCTCGGGGGACCACTGCGACACACACGTGCTTTGTGTCCCACCTTTCCGCAAGTGAAACATGTAATTGGACCATGTGTGGTCGTAGCTCCCGACACATTTGAGCGAGTTGGTTTCGCAGACTTGAACTTCCTTTTGTTCCTCCTGAACTCAGATTTGGATTGAGAGGCCGGCGCATGGAATTCAGGCTTCTTGCCTTTTGCTTGCACTCTGTTCATGTCCAACTCTAGAGATCTGGCGGCTTGCAACATCACATGGAAGCCAAGCGTCATTGAGCCTGCAAGGAGCAGCCTCAACTCATCCCGAAGACCTTCATAAAACTTGTTCATCTTCATTTTCTCATCTTCCACCAAAACCCCGCATAGCGGCCCAATCTAGTGAACTTGTGCATGTACTCATCCACCGAGCTATCGCCTTGAGTTAACTTCAAGAACTGGTTCTGCAACGCAATGCGTTGGGCAGAGGGAATAAATCTCTGAAGAAACGACTTTGAGAACTCCGCCAACGCGATCTCGGTAATATCTTTACCTTCAAACTTATGCGCTTCCTGCTCGGCCCACCAAAGCTCTGCTTCTCTGTTAAGGAGGAAGGTGGCTAGGGTGACAATCATAGCTTCTTCCGTTGCTGTCGCCTTTAAAGTTTTTCTAACTGTTGACAGCCAGTCCTCTGCCTCCGTTGGGGATCCATTCCCCGAAAAGGTTGGAGGATGGAAACTTAGAAAGTGCTGAAGTTGTTGATCACGCGCTCGCGCAACAACTACTCGCTCAACTCGACATTCCACCCTTGGCTTCACCGCAGGTTCCACTACAGCCACTGGTATAGGGATCTCCACCCTCGGTTCCACTGCAGGTTCCACTGCGGCAGCTGCCACCGGGGCCACATCCGGAATAGGCGTAGCAGGCTGTGCAAGCCTTTGAGGTTGAGTGTTGATTAATGCGAGGGCCGCTTCAGCGATTACTCTAATCAGCTCAGCCAAAGGAGTGGTCGCTGGCACCTCAGCCGACGCACTACTTTCAGCGGTGTTACGGGGTCGAGACTGCCCCGCAACACTCCTAGTCACCTATAATCGTGCAAGGCATCATTTAGTGACCGAAAACATAGCAAACAACAATCATGGAACGCTCAGGTTCCGCAAACAAGTATGTTTTTCCCATTCCTAAGTGGACATTTTTATTAGTTTTTAACGTTTTAGGTGAATGCACATCCCGTGCACACCACTCCTTAAAAGGAATTCGTCCCGAATTCGCTAAACTACGGATCGACGCCCTAAGTCCGATACCAAATTGTAAAACCCTGCCAGTACAAATAATATAACAGTAGATCCGGTCGGGACCCCACGCCATACTATATACACTATCTAGGCATTTAAAAGGTGATAATTAGAAAAGAACAACAACTACACGAGAGCATATAAAGCGTAAGCGGAAGCATTTGATTTAAACATCATTTAGAATTGTCCACCATCCCAGGAATGAAATAAATAGAGTTACGGCCTTAAGGCCTTACATTTACCAAATGTACTAAACTCAAGCATACAATGGCGCGTAGGCCGGCAAAACATGAAAAGCAGAAAAGAGGCTGGCCTTCGAGGGCCAACTCAGCAAAGGGCCACCGCCCGCTATTTCCCGCTAGGCTCACCTGATCCTGCATAAGAACATTCCACCAAGAGGTGGCAAATAAAGCAACGGTCAGCACAACTGACCAAATTATAACGACCCCACCCCTTTCTCGGGGTGGCGGAGCTTCTTCCCTGCAATCAAGCCGTACTAGCAACATGTAAAAAAATAAGGAAAGTGCAAACTACACAGGGTGAGGTTTCAAGAACAATCAATCTTCTAGGTTGAGCATCAAAGAAAAGGGAACCTAGGCATGCACATGCTGTTGGTTGGGTTCACCCGAAGGTTCCCCACAACCGCCTAAGCAACCACATGAGGCTAACATAACATCAATTCATCACAAACACTCCACCCTAAGGACATAGCCTTAGGTGGGGAAAAGGGCTTTTGGTAGGTCTAGGAAAGACACCTTCCATGACCTCTCCCATGATCACACGGCTTACATGAGGTTTGGACCTCTCACCGATCGGCATGGAAACGAGTTCGGTTTAGCTTTGCCCGTGCTCTAATCGTCGCGATCTATCGCACGACGCGGGTATAGATTCCCCTCGGCCCGTAAGGGTTTAGCACATCAAGTGCCTACAAAAATTAAGCTACGCATCTAATCCTTTCACACGGACTTAGACTTCGCAAATAAAAACCAAGGAGGAGATCCAAGACCACCCCTCTTCAAATTTAGTGGCGAAGGTTTGCATTCAACCACCCAAGCAAGGGGCTTTCATTAGGCTCTCAAAAGGCACCTAAAACTCAAATCCCGCAACATAATAGAAGTTCCCACGGAGGCATTCTCCGGCACGTATTCTAGGCTTAACCTAAATGCAACGTCGCAATCCAAGCATCACCGATCCGGGCTCACGGCCACGAATAGTCTTCACACAAAATGCCTAAATCCGCACGACTACCTTATTTCTAAATGCAATATGCCGGGGATGGACACAATCGACCCGGAGTTCCGAAGAACTAGAGGAAATCCTACAGTTCACCCATTTGGTGAAAGGGATACCTCATGCAAGCATAGAAAAGAGAACGAGAGGACAAAACACGTCCAACGACCGGGAGAAAGAATCGTTACCCTTGGAGCTTCCTTCTTTGCCATAGATCTGTGATTTCACTCAGATAGAAAGTTTTGCAATGGCCTACACTTTCCAGATCCAAAGATGGCTCGCGATTCAGAGCTCCGAAGCTCCTTCAATGGCGGAAGATACCTCCTCGTTCTTCCTCGCGCTCGCAGCTTTCGCCGGCTCGGAGAGAGAGTGTAAAGTTACGAATGAACCTATTTTCATCTCCCCAGCCTTTTTAAACAATTTCGAATTAACCCTAGCCGTCCGATTTGGTTTACGTCAAGATCTAAAGTCACAAGGACTTAGAAATTTCCGTTAAAACTCGTAAAAACCGAAACAGGCGAAAATACAGCTTTCTGCCCGTATTCGACGAAATTGCAAATTCGGCTATACCCATTAGACGAATTCGGCTAAAGCCATTAGACGAATTCGACTAAAGCCATTAGACGAATTCGGCTAAAGCCATTAGACTACTTCAGCTATAACCATTCGACGAATTCGGCTAATGCATAGAATAATTCGGCTATTTGGATTAGACGAATTCGGCTATACCCATTAGTTGAATTCGGCTATATCCTTTTAGGCGAATTCGGCTATATCCCTTTAGGCGAATTCGGTTAAACCCTCTTGACCAATTCTCATAGAAAGTTTTGGGGTGTTTCATTGTCCCTTCTTTCATCAGCACTTCCTTCTACAAGTCTGGAAAGTGACTCCCAGATTTCTTTAGCTGATTGACAGTCAGCAACTCTCTGGAAAAAGTCATCTGACATTGTGGAAACTAGAATATTCATAGCTTTGGCATCACATGCCTTTTGCTTTTTCTCTGTTTCAGTCCACTCTTCCCTGGGCACAGGTTCCTGAGTTGAAGTCCCATTGGCATCTTTCTTGTATGGAGTTGGTGAACCTGAAATAATGACATCAAAGATGTCTTCATCAATAGAATTCATGTAAAGTTTTATTCTGACCTTCCAGAGTGTAAACTTGTTCAAGTTACACACTGGAGGTCTTGTTGAGGCATAATCCTTAGAACTCATTTTATTTATAAAATATTTTGTAATTAAAGAAATAAGAGTAGAAGCTCTTTTTGATCAAGGTGTTAACCTTTTAATGATCAACCTGCCTCTGATACCAATTGAAAGTGCACAGTGTGCCTCTGAGAATCCTCTAGAGGGGGGGGGGGGGGGTGAATAGAGATTTAAAAATATTTATATCATATCAGTGCAGCCAATAAAACTAACTAATGTATTATGCTCACAAACAACACCACAGACAGAATAAATATTAGTGGAAATATAGTGCAGAAAAAAGATAAATGGACAGCACAGAAGTCACAGCATAGACACAATGGATTTTATAAAGGTTCCCCAAATTATGGGTACTCCTCTCTTCTACCACCAGGTAGGAATGCACCACCTGTGCCTAAGACTTTTGATAAGGAGACTCTTAGAACCAATGATCTTTTGATAAGGAGATCTTGAACCACAGATCTTTTGATAAGAAGTTCTTGAACCACAGATCTTTTTATAAGGAGATCTTGAACCACTGAATCCTTTGGAAGAGTGATTCTTAAAATTCTTGTACAGTTGGGTTGAAGAGCGAAGGAAGAGGAAGAAGTAAGAAAAAGAATTCTGTTCTCAGAATTCTATTGAAGCCTTCAATTTCTTTTCTGGATCTGTTAATGATGAACCCTTGCTTATGATTGTGATGATTTGCAAGGGTTATAAGCTTCAGATCTTTCTGCTTTCTTCTATTTGAAATTTGGCTGCTATAAGATATTGATAAAAAGTAGCCTTCAGTTGTTCTATTTTGAGAGAAAGAGCAGTTCTTGTTTTTCTGTCTTTTAGGGTTCCAGTAGGAAGAAGAAGAAGGAGGAGCCCCTAATCGATAAGATGCAAGGGATTATGATGAATGCCCTGTCTAATTCTCTCTGCTCTCTTCTTATTTATTGTCCATGATTTAATTTTTGAATTCCTTTCCTCTTTTAGGTTGTACTGAAAAGGTATTGTCCTGGACAATTTCTCTTCCTTTCCTCATTTGTTCACGACCCGTTCTCCAGCTGTATTCATCCGTTCCAAGAAAGCTTTTGTTGTCTTCTTTATTGCTCCTCTCTATTCTAGGAAAAAAATAAGCCGTTGTAGAATGGTCTTCAGTACTGTGGGCCTTGAGAGAAAGTTCCGAAATGATTGCTGAAAAGGTTTCCTTTTCAGACTGTATTCGACGTTGTGTCGATTTCTCTTTCTCTCTTATTGACGTACCTTCGAGTTCTTGTAAAAGCAGCTTCGAATTCCTTCAAGCTCTAGTTGAACTCAGATATCGGCGTTATGTCAATTACTTATCGACGTAGCCGTCGAGTTGAAGACTCCATTCTGAACTTCATTATATGCGTCAAATTATAGTTGACGTTGCGTCGACTTCAGATGGCTTTGACAAATTCTTCCTTCTGTGTTGAGTTGAAGTCGAAGCTGCGTCGACTTCTAATGATACTTCGACATGCTCCTTTATCTACGTCAATATCCTTTTGACATAGCGTCGACTTGATCTACTTCAATAGTGAGGTTGAGTTGCTTGGACTTCTAGTCTAAGTTATGTCGACATGAAGTCGAAGTTGCGTCGAGTACTATTCAACGCAATTGGTAACTCAACCAAATTTTTGCTTGTCTTGCTCTGGTCTTTACACTCCAAGTTGTGTGTGATATCCTATGTCATCTAATGACCATATTACCCTCACTTTACAATGGGTAATTAAAACCTAGGAGTTAAAATCACTTTTAGATAATTTGTTAAGTTAAATCCAAGGAGTTTTTCCCAACAATATGAAAGTGACAGAGAGCAGCCGAGAGAGTGAGAGAGTGATTGATTATTTCTGTATGTCTCTTATTACGTATATTCTCTATGACTTTCCCTATACTATATATTCTTCTGTCAGAAAAGATAGATTACTTTCCTCTTATGTTATTTCCCTAATTGTAATATCCATGAGGTAATATTATGCTCTTGCTATTTCTGTTGTCAACACATCAAACATCTTTTTGAATAAGTTCCAAATATATCTTCTTTATATCTCTGGAATTCTTCTTTCCATTCTTGTTTATGAATGACCCTTCAGAATTCAAATACTTTCCTTTTATATAGTCTGAATGAACTTTAGAATAGAATTCATGATGAATTCTAAATCTGTGACTGTATTCGACATTGCGTCAAATACATTTGCCTTCTTTTCTACGCACCTCTGAGTTCTAATAAGAGCTACTTTGAAATCTTCCTCAACTCTAAATTGAACTCTGATATCGATGTTGCGTCGATTTCTAATTGATGTATCTGTCGAGTTGAAGACCTAGACTTTGAGTTCTACCTTCTGCGTCGAATATAATTTGAAGTTGCGTCGACTTCAAATGTTGCTTTGACTGACTCTGTCTTCTGCGTCGAATTCCTTTAGACATTGCGTCAACTTCAATTGATACATCAACTTCCAGTCTAAGTTGCTCGTACTTCCATTCGAAGTTACTTTGACTTGAAGTCGAAGCTACATCGACTTCCATTTGACGCATAATTAACTCACCTGTATTTTGCACTCAATTTGATTGGTTTTTGACACTCTAACGTGAGTGATAAATCCTCGGACATCTAATGACCATATTACCATCACTATACAACATGGGTAATGAATCGTAGATGATGAAATCACTTTTATATAATTTATAAGATAAATCCAGAAGGTCTTTTTCCCAACAAAGTGTTTCTGAGGGACTCTCCATCAGCATTGTGTACACGGTATCCTCCGTTCTGCAAGGCCTCCAAGATCATAAAAGTACCCTCCCAACCTGGGTGAAGCTTACCTATGGATGCAGATCTTCTCACGACATCCACCTTTTTGAGGACTAGATCCCCCTTTTCAAATTGCTTGATACGAATATGCTTGTTATAATACTTGGTCATCCTGCGATTGACCTCCTCCTAATGGATCATGGCAGGGTCATAAAGTTCCTCTACAAATTCTAACGAGAGTCGTTGTGCCTCCTCATTTTCCAATCACCATTCTTCGTTGCCATTTTCTGCTGCCACTACTCTTGGGCTTCTAACCTCGACACCACCAGGATTAACGACTCCGAGCCATGAGACAGCTTGAATGATGTCTCTCCTGTGGCCAAGCTGGGGGTTGTCCTCAAGGACCAAAGGACTGAGAGGAGTTACTACCCAGTTTCCCTTCATGTTTTCCACCTTTTTCCTCAACAAGTTGATGATCACCTTGTTGGCCACCTTGACCTTCCCATTGCTTTAAGGGTGATGAACTGACACAAAACGGAGGTCGATCCCTAGCTGGCTGCAAAAATTCATGAGTTTTGAGCTAGCAAACTAAGACTCATTATTCATGATGATTGCATGCGGTAACCCGTGTCTGCATTAATCTCTCCCCAAATAAAGTTTCTTACCACCTGGGAGGTAATACTAGCCGATGCCTTCACCTCGATCCAGTTGGAGAAGTAGTTGATCATTACCAGGAGAAATTTCCTTTGCCCGCTCGCCTGAGGGAACGAACCAACGAGATCTGAAAGTGCATAGTGAGTCCTCTGAGTATTCTCTAGAAGGGGGGGGGGGGGGGGGGGAGGGGGTGAATTGAGTTTAAAAAACATTTTCACTAACAGATGTGCAAAAAAATAATATAGTTCTAATAACTATGCTTTCAACTTTCCAACGCAGAATAAAACAAACACAGATTGCAGAAATTAAAAAGTGGGACATCACAGAAAATCACAGCCAAATGAGATAAGAGCTATAGTGGTTCCCCAAAATTTATGGGTACTGTTCGAGCCAAAAATGCTCCAGGTCCACACTCGCTCAAGCTAAAAAGAGGTGAAGGAAGGAAATTGTTAGATGGTTGGTTACTTTGAGCTATGATGGAAGACAAGAGGGAGGAGAAAAAGAGATGTCGAGAATCTCTTGGGAGGAGATAAAAGAATCTGCTGAAAAAAAGGTAACGAGGTCTCAGAAATGAGATAGCTCCAGCTGCTGAAAAGAAGTATTGACAATCTCAAAAATGAGACCGCCCCAGCTACTGGGAAGAGATACGATGGTCTCAGAAATGAGACCGCTCATGTCAAAGACACGGGCTGGAAATTCTCCAAAGATCCGAAACCAATGCCCCTACCCCCTATTTATAGGCGGGAGGGCCTGCCCAAACGGGCAGGTTAGGAAGGAACGGGCTGCCCGGAGATGATATCTCCCATGCCGAGGTCGCCCAGGAGGCGACCTCAGGGCGAGGTCGCGCGGAGTGACCTCCCGAGGCGAGGTCGCCCAGGAGGAGACCTCAGGGCGAGGTCGCGCGGAGCAACCTCCCGAGGCGAGGTCGCCCAGGAGGCGGCCTCAGGGCGAGGTCGCGCGGAGCGACCTTCTGAGGTGAGGTCGCCCAGGAGGCGACCTTAGGGTGAGGTCGCACGGAGCGATCTCCTGAGGCGAGGTCGCCCAGGAGGCGACCTCAGGGCAAGGTCGCGCGGAGCGACCTCCCGAGGCGAGGTTGCCCAAGAGGCGACCTCAGGGCGAGGTCACGCGGAGCGACCTCCCGAGGCGAGGTCGCCCAGGAGGCGACCTTAGGGCGAGGTCGCGCGGAGCGATATCCCGAGGCGAGGTCGCCCAAGAGGCGACCTCAAGGCGAGGTCGCGCGGAGCGACCTCCCGTGGCGAGGTCGCCCAGGAGGTGACCTCAGGGCGAGGTCGTGCGGAGCGACCTCTTGAGGCGAGGTCGCCCAGGAGGTGACCTCAGGGCGAGGTCGCGCTGAGCGACCTCTCGAGGCGAGGTCGCCCAGGAAGCGACCTCAGAGCGAGGTCGCACAGAGCGACCTCCAGGGGCGAGGTGGCCCAGGAGGTGACCTCAGGGCGAGGTCACGCGGAGCGCAACCTCCCTAGGGTGAAAACTTCCAGGGAGGTGAGAGACCACCCGGGCTCGAAATCCTAGCGAGATAAAGCTGGGTCACCAGGAGAGATTGCTCGACGACTGCGAGAGCAAGTCGATTACTTCGTTCACCTGCAAAAAAGCTAGCTCAAGGTGATCGCTGATTTCTGGGTAAACAGGTACATCCACTATTATTCCACCTTGTTAGTAATACACTATCCAATGCCTGAGTCTTTTAATAAGGAGACTCTTAGAATCACTGAGTCATTTGGTAAGGAGACTCTCAGAACCAACCACTGAGTTTTTTGACAAGGAGACTCCTAGAACCACTGAGTCTTTGGGTAAGGAGACTCTTAGAACCACACTAGATCTTTTGGTAAAGAGATCTTGAACCCACTGAATCCTTTAGAGAGGGATTCTTAGGACTCTTTACTCAGAATACAATAAGGAAAAGAAAGAGTAAAAGAAAGAAGAAATGGATGAAGAATGTTTTTTTTGGTTGAATACTCCTTCAGCAATCACTGAGGATTCAAGCACTTAGTGTTTGTTGATGGATCTCTATTTTAGTAGATGATTCCTTCCTGAGTGAGAGAGATGCAAGGACTGTTCAAGCTTAGATCCACATAATCTCTATACTTCAGTAGGCTTCTTGCTGTAGGAGAAGAAGAAGAAGATGAAGAAGCATTTTAATGAATCCTGTACAGAGAGTTATTCTGTCAAAGTGAGAGCTCTAGTAAGAAGAAAAATGAAAGAATGATAAAATTGCTTGTGTTGTCAATCTTCCTGAGTCCCCTTATTCTTCTGTCGAAATAGAATTTGAATTCCTTTCCACTTCTGCTGTATCCTTAATAGGAATGTCCAAGGGATAATAATATCCACCTATTTTGTTGACTGTCCGTCAATCCTTATTTGAATATCTTCCAAAAATAGCATTATTATGTCTCTGGAGACTTCCTTTCCATTCTTGGATATAATCGACCAGTTAGAGATCCAATCAATTCCAAGTATAACCTC
Organism: Dactylorhiza incarnata; assembly: GCA_033032865.1. NCBI lineage: Eukaryota > Viridiplantae > Streptophyta > Magnoliopsida > Asparagales > Orchidaceae > Dactylorhiza > Dactylorhiza incarnata. The sequence goes on from JAWHQI010000224.1 coordinate 3,269,781, forward strand.
TGAATCATCTTTAGAACAGAATGAAGAAGATATTCTAATTCGTTTGTATTCGACACAGCATCGAGTATATTTTTCTTCTTATCGATGCACCACTGATTTCTAATAGAAGCTGCATCGAAATCCTCTTTAGTTTTGAACTGGACTCTGTAGTCGACATTGCGTCGAATACTAATTGACGTATCCATCGAGATGAAATTAAACTCAGAGCTCTGTCTTCTGCGTCGAATATAAGTCCAAGTTGCGTCGACTTCAAATACTGCTTCGACTGACTCTGTCTTCTGCGTCGAGTACATATCGACGTTGCATCAACTTCATCTTATACATCGACTTTAGTCTGAGTTATTCTTACTTCCATTTGAAGTAACTTTGACTTGAAGTCGAAGCTCCGTCGACTTCTATTCGATGCAGATTTAACTCAACTGAATTTTGGACTCTTTTTGGACTGGTCTTTGACACTCTAATTAGAGTATGACATCCTAGGACATCTAATGACCAAATTACCTCTCTATACAACATGGGTAATGAATCCTAGATAATGAAATAACTTATATGTAATTTGTAAAATAAATTAAAGGGTGTTTTTCCCAACAATCTCCCCTATTTATCTTAACAAAATTTATAAATAGTTTAAGTGATTTCAATCATACTGAGAAATAAAATTATGTACAAACAAATATATAATAAACCAAAATGACACCAAACTAAAACTTCTGATTAATATAAATGAAGATTCATCAGAATTTAGTTACCCAAAAGGTGTTCTACTTTCTCTTTTTGAGAAACATTGATAGAGCTTCATAAACCTTTCTGAACTTCCTTTCAACATACTTGAAATTTGATGGTTTGGCCTTCTCAGGATTTTACTGGATTTTGTCATGTCCTTTGAATAACTTTTCCAGGTCAAATTCTGCATCAGGATAGACATCTTGAATCTTGAATCCAATGCTGATGATTTTTGCAGTCATCTCATTCAGTTCAACCAGATCAAGCTCTTCTGAATCAGGGTCTGGCACTATGAATGTTGATTGTAGATTACCAAAAGTTAGAGCTGTCTTGAACACAATCTTCTTCTTCTTTTTGTATGGCCGATCTTCCATATCTTGATTACATCCAAGACCCCTTTTGTTGAGTTGTCCTTTGTGTGTCAAGACTTTAGCTTAAGGATTCTTGGTAGCATATTTGGAAGAATCAAACAGAGTGATATGAATTTGAATAGCCTCTTTCAATTGTTCTTCTTCCACAACATCTTTGCCTGTTTTTAGTTTTTCAATAAATTACCTTCTCTTCTCTTCAATTTCACTTTGAGCTGCCTCATACTCATATTGTTCTCTTTCTCTATTTTCTTCAAACGCTTTGTCAACAGTTGGATCATCATAAACTTTTATGGAATTTTTAGGAAGTTGAATTTTCTCATAGGTCTTGTTGTATGACCTATCCATTTTGAATTATTTTCTTTGCTCCTTTGTGTACCTTTCCCAGATGGGTCTGTTTCTCCCATATCCCTTTCCTCTGAATATACGTCTTCCTCTGGGAGCTGGTGCTGAGATTGTTAGAGTAGGTGCTGGAATTATTGGAGTAGGTGTAGGAGGGAGCTGGGCTGGTAGGGAATTAGGAGAAAAGGGGGCAGAATTAGAAGCAGGAGCAGTCTGCACTACAGGTGGTTATGTTGTTGAATCTTCAGAATCAGGCCTGATGTCTGTTGTCTCAGGAATGGGTGAATCATCCCATTCTGAGAACTCCTTCGAACTTTTCCAATAGTCCTCATCATTTGAAAATAGATCATCCTCCCCTTATTTTGATGACTCCCCCTGGATTGCAGACAAGGTTCTGGGGGGAGAGGATGGTGCTGGTGTCAGAAAGAACTTGGATGTGATGGCTGGTTCTCCTTCAGAATATAGGGAGAAGGAAGATTTCTAGTGTATATTGAATCTACAGGGGGCATACTGCAAAACTTCTCCCCATGCTCTATATCTTTGAAGAAGGATATAAAGACCTCAGGAGGCAGCCCTGAAAATCTTAACTCCTCTTCTATGGCTTTCGTCTGGGCAGTGTGTTTTTGAAGCCTTTGATGTTGAATACACAATTTGGGATAACAATCTTTTGAGAAGTTGAGGTATAAGGAAAAGAATTGAGACAACAATGTCTCTATGGACAAATCGACTACATCTAGAACATCTCTTTGATCTCCAGTCAGATCCATTGAGTATCAACGTATACTTGCAAGAAAAGGAAAAGAAAGAAGTAGAGAGGCAGAGAGGTAGAAAAGAAGGAGAGAGAAAGTGAGAGAATTTGAATGCACAACAAAGTCTAATGACTGTGTTGCTTTGAGAAGACAAATCGTCGTATCTTAGGATTGTATTCGAAGCAATGTCGAAAAGGAGTGGATTCAGCGAGCCAAAACATGTCGAAGTAGCTTCTAGAAATCAAGTTTGCACGCGCTGTGAGAAGTCAATGCGGCGTCGAGTAGAAGTCGGCGTGGTTTGGAATGAAAGAAACAACATTAATGTTGACGTAAGCGTCGATAGGAATTCGACGCTGCATCGAGTGCCATTCAAATGAACTATCCCAGTCAGCTCTCGAAGCTGACGTCGAGTAGAAATCGATGGTGCGTCGATTGGTATTCGACACAGCTTTGATTAAGCAGTTATGTTTTTCTTAAACATTTTGCTATTTTTTCCAGCAATACCTTTCTATAGAAAATAGATCTTATTACATAATAAGTGTGTCCTAAAGTGCTCCATCAAGCATTCTCAATGCGTTGATGAAGAAAATGTGCTTACTTTAATCAAGTGGCTTAGAGAATATGTCAGCCCTTTGATTATCAGTGGAAATGTATTGAAGGTTGATCTTACCCTTCTCTCCATTGTCTCTGAGAAAGTGGCATCTTATCTTTATGTGCTTAGTTCTACTGTGGACAACATGATTGGAAGCTATATAAATTGCACTAGAACTGTCGCAGAATATTATGGAGTTCTCAAGACTAAAGTTGTAATCTAACAACTGATTCTGCATCCACAATATTTGTGAGCATCAGCTTCCTGCAGCTATATACTCAGCTTCAGGTGTAGAAGTAGATACTGAGGTTTTCTTCTTGCTAAACCAGGAGATTAGTCTAGCACCCAGGAATTGACAAGTTCCTGAGGTACTCTTTCTATCAAGCCTGCATCTAGTATGATCTGCATCTGAATAATATACTAAATTAAATCCAGATTCTGTGGGATAACACAAGCCAATTTCAGGTGTATCCTTTAGATATCTGAGTATTCTTTTTATAGACCTCATGTAGGATTCTTTGGGGTCAACCTGAAATCTGGCACATATGCATGTAGCAAACATAATATCTGGTCTACTAGCTGTAAGATAGAGGAATGAGCCAATGGCTTCTCTGTAAGTCTTTTGACTAAATGACTTACCCTTTTCATCTTTATCCAATACAGTATTGATAGTCATATGGGTTTTCATGACAGAGGCATTTTCCATTCCAAACCTCTTGATAACTCTTTGCTATACTTGGATTGAGATATGAAAATGCCATCTGCATTTTACTTTACTTGGAGGCCAAGAAAGTAGTACAGTTCCCTCATGCTACTCATTTCAAACTTAGACTGCATTAGGTCAGCAAACCTTTTGCAAAGTCTTTTGTCTGTTGAGCCAAAAATTATATCATCTGCATATATCTATACTAGGAGTAGCTGATTTTTATGTGTTTTAGTGAAAAGTGTTTTATCCACTTTACCTCTTACAAAAGAGTGTTCTAGGAGGAAGGTGGATAAAATCTTATACCAAGCTCTTGGAGCTTGCTTGAGACCATACAGAGCTTTATCTAGTCTATAAAAAAAAGAGGGGTGAGATGGATTGACAAAACCCGGGGGTTGCTCCACAAATACTTCTTCCTGAAGAGTTCAATTTTGGATGTCACTCTTCACATCCATTTGATATACCTTGATCTTCATATGTGTAGCATAGGCATGTAACATTCTGATTGCTTCAAGTCTAGCCACTGGAGCAAATGTCTGATTGTAGTCAATACCCTCCTCTTGCCTGTAACCTTGAGTAACAAGTCTTGCTTTGTTCCTGACTATGACTCCATTTGAGTCCATCTTATTTGTATATACTCACTTTATTCCTAGGATTGGGCAATTTATTGGTCTTTCAACTAGAGACCAGACATTGTTTTGTTCAAACTGTTCAAGTTCCTCTTGCATGGTAGCTATCCAGTGGGGATCACTATCTGCTTCTTCAAGCTTCTTGGGCTCATACTATGAGAGGAAGCACTGCAACATAGTTTCATTTGTGATCTGGTTTCTTGTCTTCACACCCATTGTTATATCTCCTATGACTTGAGTTGGAGGGTGATCCTTTCGGATCATCCTATTTCTTGTTAAATTGCTCAGTGTATTGACATCCTTATGGATTTCCTCTTCCTTATTGATTGTGGGAGCACCATTTTCATTCTCTAGAATAATCTCTATGAATGGCAGAGAAGGTGCCTGAATGATGTTATCATCTGATGCAGTGTCTTCATCAAATTCATTATCAGTTGGTTGTTTGCCTTTGTCCTGGCAACCTGATGAGTAATCTGTGATGCTGATCCTTTCAACTTTATCAGCCAGCTGGTCTTCTTCTTGCAAGATGACATTGGTGGACGTTTCCTTCGACTTTGAAAACATGTTAGCCTCATCAAACACTACATGCATTGAATCCTAAATTTTGAGAGAGCTCTTATTATAACACCTATAGGCCTTGCTTGACGAGGAGTATCCCAAGAATATCCCAGCATCAACCTTCTTATCAAATTTGGCAAGTTGGCTCTTTCCATTGTTCAGAATGAAGAAAGTACACCAAAAAATTCTAAAGTATGTGATTATATGTGTCTTTCCCTTCAATAACTCATAAGGAGTCTTTAACTTAGTTTTGTAGATGAGACTTCTAGTCAGAACATAGTTAGCTGTATTCACTGCCTCAGCTCAGAAGGAATTTGGCAAATTGGATTCAGCTAATAATGTCATTCCTGATTCAATTAGAGTTCTATTTTTTCTTTCAACCACCCTATTTTGTTGGGGAGGTTCTTGGAGCTGAAAAGCTTTGTCTTATCCCTTCATCCTCACAGAATCTATAAATTAACTGGTTTTCAAACTCAGTACCGTGATCACTTCTGATCACAGCAACCTGAGTATTGAATTTAGATTGAATCTGTCTAATGAGTCATGAGAGGATCTTGAAGGTTTCTGACTTAGCACTTAGAAAGAACACCCAACTGTATCTAGAAAAGTCATCTACAATGACTAATGAATAAGACTTGCATGCTAAGATTTGAGTGTAGATAGAGCAAATAGATCCATGTGCAACATGTAAAGGGTTCTAGGAGAATCATTCTTACCAATTGGTTTGATTGATGATTTGGTTTGTTTTCCTCGTTGGCAGGATATAAATGGATGGTCTTTCTTAAACTCTCCAATTGGTAAGCCTCTTACTAAATTATGTCTGGATAGTTTAGCTATTATTTTAAAGTTTAAGTGACTGAGTCTCCTATGCCATAAATCATTATTTTCTAAGTTTGAATTAAATAGAAAAAGTTCAGATTTAATGTAATCAAAGTCTACTATATATATACCTTACCTTTTCTAAGTCCTATTAATACAATTTGATTAGTTGCAGAGCTAACTACATGACATAAGGACTTAGTGAATACAACTTTGTATTCACCATCACATAATTGACTAATACTAATTAGGTTATGTTGAAGTCCTTCAACATAAGCTACCTTAGAAAAAAAGATTTCTCCAACTCTGAGCACACCATGTCCTCTGGCCCTAAAGTTTTCCAGCACCTCTTTTATTTCAGTCATATATAGGGAGAATCCATTGTCCAGGTACCAGTGCTGGATAATGGTAGAACAACCTCCTTTCTGCACATAAATTGAAACATTAGTATAGACCCTCACTTGCTGGGGTCCCTATCTTCTAGCATCATATGAGGTCATTGAAGATTAGGGTCTTTCAGGGTACCCCTTAAGTTGTAGAAGTGCTGGTTTATTATGCCAGCAGTGTTTGGCCTTGTGCCCAAATTTAGAACTGTGAAAGCATCTTGAATTATAATGAGAAGTATGAGAATGAGGTCTAGATGTTTTATAATTACTTGTTGGAAACATGAGTCGAGAAGAATTCGATGCATTTCTAGAGTTGCGTCGAGTGTAATTTGACGTGTCTGCATAGTTTCGCCGATAATAAGTCAATGCATATTAGTGGCTACGTCGAGTGTAATTAGACGCACCTTTATACCTGCTTCGAATTGATTCCGAAGTATATACAGGACTCCGTTGAGTTGCATTCGACGTATCTTTAAAAGTGCGTCGAGTTCTATTCGACGCATAATTCCTTTTATTATTAATTTGATGATTTTTGATTAAATTTTCTGAAGGGTGCTTACCTAGAATTCCTTTTTGATCAGCACTAATTACCCTATTGAATACAATGATTTTATTAGGGTTGTTATTAGATTCTTCACTAGATTCTAAGTTATTTTCAGATTGATTCTCACTAGATCTAATGAACACTATAGGATTATCCCAAGCAGGTTTGCTGGGGATTACTATGCTTGTGGATGGATCTGCTCCTAAACCAAAGTGCTTGAATCTCATGGAGAGATTCTATGTAATATCCTTGAGCTTTTGACTCCTCCCATTGAGTGAGTCCTCAATGGCTTTTGCCTTTGTAAGCTCTTCTTTTAAGTTTGCATTTTCATTAATTAGTTTACTAATGTCTGTTTCTTTCCTATATATATCTGATTTCTTAGGTCATAATTAACAGAATATAGGTTGCGTTTCTTAAATTCTTTTAGTTCTTCCTTAAATTTTTCAGTTTCTTTTTGAAGATTAATATAATTTTGACAAAATTCTTTAAAGTAAGTTTTGAAATCTTCTGAAAAAAATCAAAATCTTCAAATAATGATACCTGATCTTCTTCAGTTGAGTCTTCTAAGGCCATCAGACAGACTTCTTCAGCAGCACCATCTTCATCACTGTTAGATGAAGAAGAGCTTGACTCAGATTCTGAGTCATTCCAGGTTTTAGCTATGAAACCTTTTCCCTTCTTCTTATCCTTCTTTCTGAAGGACTTTTTATTGTGCTCCTTCTTATTGCTACTCATGTCCTTTTGTTCTTCAGGACAATCTGGGGGAATGTGCCCTAACTTTTTGCATGCAAAGTAGATTATCTTCTGTTTTGGAGTCTTGTCAAATCTGGGTTTGCTTGAGCTCCTTTCCTTCCTTCCGGAGTCTTCAGATTTGACCCATATTCTAAATCTTCTAGCTAAGAGATTGAACATCTCTTCTTCAGAGTGGAAGGCTCTCCTTTAGCAGCCTTCAGAGCAATTGTCCTTTCTTTAGGAGCTGAGACTTTCCCCTTATATTCTGTCTCAACTCTGCTCTTTAGTAGTAGCTCATAGGACTTGAGTTTGCCTAGTATAACATCTATAGAGATTTACCTATAACATTTGGACTCTCTGATGGCCCAGATCCTTGAGTCCCATATGCTTGGGAAACACATGAGGAGCTTGTCATTTATCTCAGTTAATGAGATCTCCTTGTCCATCCCCTGAGCTCATTTACAATGATGCTAAATCTATCATATATCTTAGTAATATTTTCTTCAGTTTTTTTTGAAAGTTCTCATATTGGGATATGAGAAAGGACTTTCTGTCCTTCCTTTCATCTGAGCTACCATCAACCAATCTAGTCAAGGCATCCCAGATTTCCTTTCCTGAGTTGCAGTCAGCTACCTTCTGGAATATACTATCTGACATAGTTGACACCCGAATATTTATTGCTTGTCATCACATGCCTTCAGCTTCTTTTCAGCATGAGTCCACTCTGCTCTAGGGACTATTTCTTGAGTCACAGTCTCACTTGCATCTTTTCTGAATGGGACTGGGAGACCTAAAATAATTGCATCAAATATTTCCTCATCAATAGAGCTCATGTAAAGTTTTATTCTGGCTTTCTAGAGTGTAAACTTGTTCAGATTACAAACTGGTGGTCTTGTGGATGCATAGTCCTTAGAACTCATTTTCTGGAAATAAAATTTAAAATATAAAAATTAGAGTGAGAGGATTTTTTGATCAAGGTGTTAACCTTTTTATGATCAACCTAGCTCTGAAACCAATTGAAAGTGCACAATGAGTCCTCTGAGTATTCTCTAGAGGGGGGGGGGGGGGGGGTGAGTAGAGTTTAAAAAACTTTTCCACTAACAGATGTGCAAAACAATAAAACATTTCTAATAACTATGCATTCAGCTTTCCAACATAGAATAAAACAAACACAGATTGCATAAATTAAATAGAGGGACAACACAGAAAATCACAGCCAAATGAGACAAGAGCTATTGTGGTTCCCCAAAACTTATGGGTATATCCACTCTTTTACCACCTTAGTAGGAAAACACTATCTAGTGCCTGAGTCTTTTGATAAGTAGATTCTTAATACCACTGAGTCTTTTGGTAAGGAGACTCTTAGAACTAACCACTGAGTCTTTTGATAAGGAGACTCAAAGAATCACTGAGTCTTTTGGTAAGGAGACACTTAGAACCACACTAGATCTTTTGGTAAGGAGATCATGAACCAACTGAATCCTTTGGAGAGGGATTCTTATGACTCTTTACTCAGATTACAATAAGGAAAAGAAAGAGTAAAAGAAAGAAGAAATGGATGAAGAATGTTTTTCTGGTTGAATCCTCCTTCAGCAATCACTGAGGATTCATAGACTCAGTGTTTGTTGATGGATCTTGATATAGAAATTTTTTGTTTTAAGTTAAGCGAAGTGTTAAAGATGTTTTCCAAAACTATATTCGATGAAGGCAAGTGTACCTTATCGTCTATAGTATATGATATTTAGAAATACCAAGGCCGTATTCTACGGGGCACGTTGATTACTTCTACTTCGAGGAAAATCACTATTATCTTATCTAATAAATTTTTGAGTTTTTGTTTTACTTAGCTAAAAGAGAAAATTTGCAAACTAAAAGTATGGTTTAAACGATCGTAAAAAGATTAGTGCTCAATCAAAAGTCACCTTGGAGTGAGAATAATCAAGCGAAGGAAAAATAAATCTAATTCTGTTTAATTAAACTACTTAACCAAGGAGGTTCCCGAAGCTTGAACATGTCCCTCTCGAGGTTAATGCCCAACTAAGTTTAGGAAAAATCAACCGAACTCTCATCCTATAATTGATTACCTAAAACTTGCTTTACGCTGTGAACCCCACTATTGGATTTGACTCCAATCCGGGAGATTTACGTCATCCTCTCTCGAGGGGTGTGTGCAACTCTCTTTACCCTTGAGTGATCGATTCATACTTTGAGACTCTCGGCTAACTAAGTATGAAAACCTAAGCAAAAACCATACATCGAAAATATGGTCTAACTAATTAAAAATCACGGGTAATTCAAGTGTTTACAAAAACGGGAAAAGAGAGCTTAGAAAGTCATAACTTGATTATCTCATCCTCAGATCATTTCGATCGAGCACTAATGAGAATTAGTTAATCATGGTTGAGGGGGAGAGAAAGAAAAGTAAAATTGCATGAAGGAAAAATTACTAAGTAGAAAGAGAGAACGAAGAAAAACTAAACTAATTTTTATTGAAATTAAAAACTATTACAAGCCTTAAATAAGATTAAAACACTAGAAATGTAAGGATTACAAGCTTAAGAAACTATTGCATTAAAAGAAAACTAGAACATTACATGAAAGGGAAAGAGAGAGAACATGAAATGGAAATACATAAACAAAAGCATGAAAAAGCTCACTAACAGCTCTAGCAGCACCTCCTCCTCTCCAAAATTCTGAACTCTGGACTCAAGGAGAACCTCTAAATTTATAGAAAAAATTTCAAGTTACACGCCATCAGTCACGGGCGTGACCAAGGGCGTGTAACCATTGTTCAGCTCAGCTCCGACAAGGCATGGGCGATTGCGTGACGGCGCGGAGAAAATGTGCATGTCACGGCCGTGACATGTGGGTCATGGGCCTGACCTTGGGCGACTTAATTTAATGCAGCGTGGGCTTGATTGCGACACGGCGGTGTGCAGGGATCATGCAGGAAAGTTACGGCCGTGACATCTGGGTCACGAGCGTGACTTATGTTGACTTCTCGATGGCACCTCCACATCTCGACGACAGCTTATTGGGAAGATTCTATGTTTACACGCCCTTACTCATGGGCGTAACTTTGGCTCACGGGCGTGACCGAGGACGTGACTTGCTGTGGACTAACTCAATCAGCGCAACATCGATTCTGGATTGTTCTTCAGGTTACACGCCCTTGGTCACAGGCGTGACCGAGGGCGTGACTTGTAAATTTCTCCAATTTGTCCTAAAATTATGCAAAAATTGAAATTAAACTAAGTTAGAATAAAAATTACAAAAGAACTACTTATAACCTAAAATTGACATAAAAAGGAAAAAAAATCATATTAAATAATTACAAAAATTTTGATTAAAAAGTTATATAAATACTAGTTATCAAATACCCCCATACTTGAGGTTTTGCTATTCCAGAGCAAAAGTATGAGACATTCATATTTTTTTTAATTATAAACTAAAATTTCATTTAATCAAAAGTTAGGTTAAAAATAAATTCTAGGAGGAATTAAGTCCTAAGTTATGATAATGATTTGAAAAGAGAGGAAGTGTTTAGGCAAGGATTTCTCGAAATAACTAACTAACAAACAAAATTGTACAAATTATAAAACTAAATTAATTGAAATTATAAGAACTCTATCTTACAAGAAACTTAAGGAAAAATAACATACTAAATATTGCTCTCTCCATAACTTAAATTAAATCTAGATCAAATATATTAGCTAAGGGGAGAGGGGTTTCACAAACTTTGGCATAAGAGGAGATCTTTGAAACTCAAAATTTATTTTCTAAATTATGTTTAGGAGTAATGAATTTTATCCTCTTACTCCATGTCATATAATCTTTTATAATTCTCTTCTAATAAAAACCCAAAATATATATGTTTAGGAGTAATGAATTTTATCCTCTCACTCCATGCCATATAATTTTGTAAATGATTTTGGGTGCATATGTTTCGAGAATAATAAATTTTATCCTATTACTCCCATGACATATCTTCTTTTAAAACACCTTTTTTTATGCCATCAAAATGGGTGGGTAGGAAAAATTTTTAGCTTATAAATTAAATTATGTTGAGAGCAAATTCTATTAAATTTAAATTTTCTAAGATCTAAAAAGCTAGAAGAATATATAATAGAAATATAAAGAGGTTTAACAAATTTACTACAAAATGAAGCTACTTAAAGTAAAAAGAGAAGTCATGCAAAAGAAAATTCTCTAATCAAGCTCAAACCATAAAATGATTCTTAAAACAAGATTACCTAAAATTTTGATTTAACAAACTATGATAAACAAAATTTTCGCCAATTAAAAATATAAAAATGCATATAAATATTCTCAACTAAATTTCTAGGAATTCACAAAAACAACAACTAGGGGTTTAATAAATTTTTTTTTGTTTTTGTTCTATGTTTTTTATATTTTTTGTGGAATTTTTGATAATAAAAGAAAGGAAACTAGTTTTAAACCTAACAAATTTTTTTTGTTTACTCTTGGATTTCCCGAGGTATACCCTATGAAGGGTTCTCAATGGTACTAAGAGGTGAGATGGGATGATAGCCCAAACATCCCTTTCCAAGATTTAAATTTTCAATTTTCTAATTTTTTTGAATTTTTGGGTTTTACAAGTGCTTAAATAAAAGAAAACATAAGAAAATAATTTTTTTTTGAAGATTTTCTAAATTAAGAACTACATTTTTAAGAACTATTTACAACCCCATACTTAAAGTTAAACATTGTCCCCAATGTTTAAAACTTAGTATGAAGTAAATGAAAGAGAAAAAGTAAATAAAGTGAAAGGCAAAACAAAAAGAAATGCAAGATAAAAGAGAAAGAAGAAGAAGGAGAAAGGGCTTCCCTGATTTTGAAGATGCGAGGGTGGGGGGGGGGGGGGGGGGGGGGGAGCGGCGGTAAGTGACGGTTACCTACAAAACACGTTAAAGAAGAAACAAAAATAAGAGAAAACAAAAAAAGATAACTTTAGGGTGCCTCCCAAAAGCACTTTGTTTAAGGTTGCGTAGCTTGACGCAATTGACGCTCACGATATTGGTGGAAGAATTATTGAATTACTCTTTTCGTTTGACAAATTTCCTGGAAGATATAACTTAAGACGATCCCCATTAACTTTGAAGGAACCTTTTTCCGGGTGGGAAATTAGAATTGTCCCATAGGACCAAACCTCTTTAACAATAAAGGGTCCGGACCATCGGGATTTCAGTTTTCGTGGAAAAAGGCGAAGACAAGAATTATAAAAGTGGACGAGATCGCCCGATGAAAAAGTTTTAGTAAACTTTATATGCTTATCATGACAAAACTTTGTTCGCTCCTTATATAATTTGTTACATTCGTACGCATTTGCGCGCCACTCATCTAATTCGTTCATTTGGAATTTTCTTTGTTCAGTCGCTAATGTAGAATCGAGGTTTAAAAATTTAAGAGGCCCAAAATGCGCGGTGTTCTAATTCGACCAGAAGGTGGCAAGCCTTGCCCTAAACCATTTGATACGGTGTACAACCGATAGCAGTCTTGTACACCGTTCGACAGGCCCATAGCGCGTCATCGAGCCTAAGTGCCCAATCCTTCCAATTAATAGAAATAGTTTTTTCTAAAATCTGCTTTAATTCTTGATTTACGACTTCGACTTGGCCGCTCATTTGTGGGTGATAAGCAGTGGATAGTTTGTGCGTGACACGATATTTTTCTAAAATTTTTGTGAATTGGCTATTGCAAAAATGGGTGCCCCGATCACTAACTATAGCGCGCGGCGTACCAAATCGAGAGAATAAATTTTTTAAGAAGTTAACGATGACTTGTGCATTGTTGGTGGGGAGAGCATGCGCTTCCGCCCACCTCGACACGTAGTCAACTGCAACTAGAATATACTTGTTTGAATAAGAGGGAGGGAGAGGACCAACGAAATCAATACCCCAAAGATCAAAAATTTTGCATTCTAAGAAAATATTTTGGGGCATCTCATCCCGGCGGGAGTTGTTCCCCGACCGCTGGCAGTTGTTGCAAGTACTCACAAGGGTGTCAGCATCTTTGAAGAGTGTGGGCCAATAGAAGCAAGCCTCCAGCACCTTCCTCGTGGATTGGTTTGCTTGATAATGACCACCGGTTTGTCCCTCGTGACAATGCCGTAAAATTTTTAGACCTTCCTCACTCGAAAAACACATCTTCTCACTACCTGGTCTGCACAAACACGGCATAAAAAGGGGTCCTCCCAAAAATAATTCTTTAAATCAGAAAAGAATTTCTTCTTTTGCTAACTCGAGAATTCTTTTGGTAGGACCCGGTCTACTAGATAGTTAGCCAAATCCGCAAACCAGGGGGTGGAAGATGAATTTATATTTTCGAGAGCAAGGAGATGCTCTTCAGGGAATTTATCATTAATGTCGGCTTCTATTAACGCTTCCATGGCGGGATTTTCTAAACGAGAAAGTTGATCGGCCGCCATATTTTCGGCTCCCCTTTTGTCCCAGATCTCTAGATCAAACTCCTGCAGGAGGAGGATCCATCGCAAAAGATGGGGCTTGGTGTCCAATTTACTTAAAATATATCTAAGAGCGGAGTGATCTGTGAAGACGATAACTTTTGATAGAGTGATGTACGACCTAAACTTATCAAAAGCAAAAACGATTGCTAGAAGCTCCTTCTCGGTAGTGGTGGAATTCGCTTGTGCCGACGTGAGTGTTTTGCTCGCATAATAAATTGGGTGGAAATACTTACTCTCCCGTTGACCTAATATGGCGCCTACCACAATATCACTTGCATCGTACATAATTTCAAAGGGTAGCGACTAATCCGGCGCAACTAGAATTGGAGACTTTATAAGCTTTTCTTTGATAAGTTTAAAGGCCAAGTGACATTCGTCGTTAAAAGGGAAAGGAGATTCTTTCTGGAGAAGATGGGTTAATAGCTTCTTGATTTTGGAAAATTTTTGTATAAAACGCCGATAAAACCCTTCGTGTCCTAGGAAACTTCTAATAGCTTTTACATTTGTTGGAGGGGTGAGTTTTTTGATTACTTCAATCTTGGCCCTATCGACCTCGATCCCTTTGACCGATATTTTATGGCCAAGGACTAATCCTTCTTTGACCGTAAAATGGCATTTCTCCCAATTAAGAGCTAAATTTGTTTCCTCACAATGTTGTAGCTCGCGCTCAAGATTTTTTAAACAATTTTTGAAAGAGTTTCCAGAAACGGAAAAGTCATCCATGAAAACCTCCATCTCTTCCTCTACTAATTCGTTGAATATTGCCAGCATACATCTTTGTAATGTAGCCGACGCGTTACAAAGACCAAATGGCATCCTTCGATAAGTGAAGGTGCCAAAGGGACAAGTGAATATTGTTTTCTCTTGGTCGTCGGGAGAAATAGGGATTTGAAAATATCCCGACAAACCATTGAGAAAACAATAGTAGGAGTGATCTGAAAGGTGCTCCAAGATTTGATTGATAAAAGGTAACATAAGTGATCCTTATGGGTGGCATCATTTAGTTTTCAATAATCGATGCACATCCGCTAACCTGTAACGGTACGGGTTGGGATCAATTTGTTATTTTCATTTGCTACTACCATTACACCGCCTTTTTTGGCACAACTTGTATTGGGCTAACCCAAGTACTATCCGATATCGGGTAGATGATTCCCGCTTCTGGAAGTTTGATAACTTTGGCCTTAACGACTTCTTTCATATTCGAGTTTAGCCATCGTTGATGATGGACCTTGTTTCGGGAATTATCTTCGATGAAGATTTTGTGAGTGCAGAAGGAAGGGTTAATACCCTTGATATCTGATATTTTCCACGCAATTGCGTGACGGTGATTGCTTAAGACTATTGTCAATTCAGAAATTTCTGAATCACTAAGTTCGGATGATACAATAACGGGTAGCTTAGAGTCTTTTTCTAGAAATAGATACTTTAGGTGAGGAGGGAGTTGTTTCAATTCTAAAATGGGTGGCTCTTCATAAGAAGTTTTGATTTTTAATTTTTCTAAAAATAGTGGTTCGGGTGGTGTGGAGCGAGGGACTTCTTCTTCAAGACAAAAGAGCTTGGCGAGCTCGGAATCGTTACTCGATGTGGAGACTAACTCGGGAAGTGAATAAAACTCGTTATCAAAACATTCTTCTAAATAGAAGCACAAATCGTCATTCTCTAAGGTGTTTCACATAGAGGGATTTATACTAAAAGTAACTTTATCGTCTCCAACCCGAAGGAGGAGCTTTCCGTTACTTACGTTGATAATTGTGCGCGAGGTGGCAAGGAAGGGGCGACAGAGTATGAGGGGTACTTTGACATCCTCTTCGATGTCAAGAATGACAGTTCACCGGGAAGATGAACTTGTCAACCTTAACGAGCACATCCTCCACTATCCCTATCAGATATTTTAATGAACGACTGGCAAGTTGAATACTCATTGGAGTGGGGCTAGGATTTCCTAGACCTAAATTTTTGAATAACAAAAAAGGCATGAGGTTGATGCTTGCTCCAAGATCCGCTAAAGCGTGTTTTACTAACGAATTGCCAAATAGACACGGGATGGAGAACCATCCCGGGTCATTTGCTTTTGGAGGAAATTTGTTGAGTACAAATGCGAAGCATTCTGTGTTTAAGGAAATATGCGAAATATCTTCTAATTTATTCTTATTGGAGAGCAACTCCTTAAGATATTTCACATACTTCGGCATTTGAGAGAGCCTCACAGAAGGGTACATTAATATGAATTTGTTTTAAAATTTCTATAATTTTCTTGTAATTTTTCTTGGCGCACTCGCTCCTATGCTTAAATGGATACAAAATATTTGAACTAGAAGAGTGCGGAGCTAGCGTAGTAGGAAAATTTGATGATAAAATAGGAGTAGGAGGAGTAGAAGAAGTCACCTTGGGTTTCTCCTTTTTTGAAACCACCACCTTCCCGCTTCAGAGTGTAATCATGTTCGTGCTCTCCCTTGGATTTGGCTCCATATTTCCCGATAGTGCTCCTTGTTGACACTCAGAGAACATTTTTGCTAGCTGCCCCACTTGATTCTCTAAATTTTTGATCGATTCCGTGAGGTTCCAGATGTTCGTTTCATTTGAAGCAACATATTTTGCAAAGACCTCTTCAAGCGGAGAGGGGCTTTTGCTGTTGCGGCGGAAAACCGGGTAGATTAAAGTTTAGAGGGGGAGTTAAATTAAGAAGTTGATTAGGGGGGGGGGGGGGGGGTGCTTCATATTTAAAGGATGCTGAGCATTTCCTTGGTTGCTCCATGAGAAATTTTGATGGTTCCTATAACCCGCATTATAGGTGTTGTTGTACAGAGCGGAGTTTGAGTTATAAGAAGGCCGAGGTGGATTTCCCATGTAGTCAACCTGATCTACATAAAATATTATTAGCCCAAGGAGGAGTGGTAGAGGAAGCAGACATCTCCGCCACTTGCTTTGTTAAGCGCTCAACTTATAAAGGCAAATTAGAAGTAGCGTCTATTTCAAAAATTCTAGCTCGCTTATTAGGCCGTGCTCGGGGCAAGTTCCATTGATAAGCATTCATGGTTATTTCCTCAAAAAGCTCTTGAGTGGCCTCCGTTTTTTTTTTAATTTAATGTACCCCCGACGGCTGCATCAATCATTTGCCTAGTTTGGAAATTCAAGTCATTATAAAAGATTTGCACTTGTTGCCAAGTGGGAAGTACGTGGTGAGGGCATCTACACAAAAGCTCCTTGAAGCGCTCCCATATATCTTAGAGTGTCCCCGAGTTGATTTGCATAAAAGACGCAATATCTGTTTGCAATTTGGCGGTCTTTGCAGCCGGGAAATATTTAGTGAGAAATTTTTCCGCTATATCGGCCCATGTAGTGATGGACTCCCTAGGAAGTGAGCCCAACTACTGCTTGTCCCTAGACCGGAAAGAAAAGGGAAAAAGATGTAATCGAATGGCATCACCAGTGACGCTATTGCTTTTAAACGTGTCGCAGATTTCGAGAAAATTAGAAATATGACAGTTTGGATCCTCGTCTGGCTGACCATCGAAGGTCACTGGTTGCTGCACCATTTGTATGATGCTGGACTTGATCTCAAAGTTATTGTTCGCCACCGCGGGGCGAACAATACTTGACTATGTGCCTTCCAGATTTGGCCGCGCATAATAGGACATGGTCCGTTGTGCGGCCTCATTAGGATTTGGCGCGTTAGGATTAGGAAGATTAAGATTGGGATCCATATTTGCTGTGTTAGTGTCCCCGATCGACTCTTGAATAATAATTGTATTTTCTGATCACGAGAACGACGGCGCCGCAAAAGGGTTTGCTCGATCTCTGAATCAAAAGGAATATTCGAAGCGCTACCTCGGGTCATACATTAAAAAGTAAAAAGGGAAAAAGAGAAAAGAGAGAATAATAAAACTAAAAATAAAGAAAGATGAAAACTTGATTATTATAAATATATTTTTTTCTTTTAGGCGGATTAAGATAGTCTTGGAATTCCTGAGGTATACCCTGTGAGAGGTTCTCAATGGTACTAGGAGATGAGATGGGATGAGAGCCCAAACGTCCCTTTCCAGGATTTAGATTACACCCTTAAGATTTTCAAAATTAGAAAAAGTAAAATAAAATAACATGATAAAATTAATAGCTATCCTCTTTTCAAAATATCAACGCAAAATCCTCGGCAACGACGCCAAAAACTTGATATAGAATTTTTTTTGTTTTAAGTTAAACGAAGTGTTAAAGATGTCTTCCAAAACTATATTCGATGAAGACAAGTGTACCTTATCGTCTATAGTATATGATATTTAGAAATACCAAGGTCGTATTCCACGGGGCGCGTTGATTACTTCTACTTCAAGGAAGATCACTATTATCTTATCTAATAAATTTTTGAGGTTTTGTAAAATCACTATTATCTTATCTAATAAATTACTTAGCTAAAAGAGAAAATTTGCAAACTAAAAGTAGGGTTTAAACGATTGTAAAAAGATTAGTGCTCAATCAAAAGTCACCTTGGAGTGAGAATAATCAAACGAAAGAAAAATAAATCTAATTTTGTTTAATTAAACTACTTGACCGCGGAGGTTCCCGAAGTGTGAACATGCCCCTCTCGAGGTTAATGCCCAACTAAGTTTAGGAAAAATCAACTGAACTCTCATCCTATAATTGATTACCTAAAACTTGCTTTACGATGTGAACCCCACTATTGGATTTGACTCCAATCTAGGAGATTTATGTCATCCTCTCTTGAGGGGTGCGTGCAACTCTCTTTACCCTTGAGTGATTGATTCATACTTTGAGCCTCTCGGCTAACTAAGTATGAAAACCTAAGCGAAAACCATACATCGAAAATATGATCTCACTAATTAAAAATCAAGGGTATTCAAGTGTTTACAATTATGGAAAAAGAGAGCTTAGAAAGTCATAACTTGATTATCTCATCTTCGGATCATTTCGATCGAGCACTAATGAGAATTAGTTAATCATGGTGGAGGGAAGAGAGAAAGAAAAGTAAAATTGGATGAAGGAAAAATTACTAGGTAGAAAGAGAGAACGAAGAAAAACTAAACTAATTTTTATTGAAATTAAAAACTATTACAAGCCTTAAACAAGATTACAATGCTAGAAATGTAAGGATTACAAGCTTAAGAAACTATTGCATTAAAAGAAAACTAGAACATCGCATGAAAGGGAAAGAGAGAGAACATGAAATGGAAATACATGAACAAAAGAATGAAAAAGCTCACTAACATCTCTAGCAGCACCTCCCCCTCTCCAAAATTCTGAACTCTGGACTCAATGAGAACCTCTGACTTTATAGAAAAAAATTTCAAGTCACACGCCCTCGGTCACGGGCGTGACCAAGGGCGTGTAACCACTGTTTAGCTCAGCTCGGACAATGCATGGGCGATTATGTGACGGCGCGGCGAAAAAGTGCATGTCACAGCCGTGACATGTGGGTCACAGGCGTGACCTTGGACGGCTTCATTTAATGCAGCATGGGCTTAATTGTGGTGCGGCGGTGTGCAGGGATCACGCGGGAAAGTCACGACCATAACATCTTGGTCACGGGCGTGACTTATGTTGACTTCTCGACGGTATCTCCACGTCTCGACAACAGCTTGCTGGGAAGATTCAAAGTTTACACGCCCTTGGTCACGGGCGTGACTTTGGGTCACAGGTGTGACCGAGGGCGTGATTTGCTGTGGACTAGCTCAATCAGCGCAACAACGATTCTGGACTGTTCTTCAGGTTACATGCCCTTAGTCACGGGCATGACTTGTAAATTTCTCCAATTTGTCCCAAAATTCTGCAAAAATAAAAATTAAGCTAAGTTAGAATCAAAATTACAAAAGAACTACTTATAACCTAAAATTGACATAAAAAAGAAAAATTCATATGAAATGAAAGTGCACAGTGTGCCTCTGAGAATCCTCTAGATGGGGGGGGGGGGGGGGTGAATAGAGATTTAAAAATATTTCTATCCTTTCAGTGCAGTCAATAAAACTACCTAAGGTATTATGCTCACAAACTACACCACTGGCAGAATAAATATTGCTGGAGAAGTGCAGAAAAGATAAATAGACAACACATAAAATCACAACATAGACACAAAGGATTTTTGATGCGCATAACTATGCCTGCAAATGACAACGACAAGTGTACCGTGTCGAATGTAGTATAGGCTTATAAAAATCAAGGTCGTGTAAAAATCTGGGCTTGTTGATTACTCTTACTCAAGAAGATCTCTGTTGTTCTATCAAAAAGTACTTTGATTTGGTTGCAACAAGAACGGTAACTCAACTTGAAGATTATAACGATTGAAAAGAGGGGTGGACAAACTTAAGAGAATGGATGAACAAAATAACAACAAATTTTATTAATTCAAGAAAAGGAATTACAACTATTGAAAGGAAAATTACAAGTGCAAGAAAAAGTAGAGCTAGAATACTTAAAAACACAGAAATAATGCAAGAAATGGAGGCTTGGACTCCAATACAATGTCTTTGATCATCTGAAGTAGCTGCCTTTTTATAGCTAAAAATTTTGGGTTACACGCCCTTGGGTCACCCACGTGACCCTGGGGCATGTAAGGGGCGCGATCTGCTGGGTGTGGGGAAGACGCCGTCTGGCTTCAATGCAGGCGTTACGTGCGTGTCACGCCCCTAGGTCGCGCCCGTGACCTGGGGCGTGTAATCTCTAAAATTTGCTGCTGGCGGGAAGCTTCAGCGGGAAGGAGCGCGGGGTGAGTCACGCCCGTGACTGGATGTCACGCCCTCAGTCACGCCCGTGATCGAGGGCATGTAATTTTAATTGACGTGGCAGGCTAATCTGGATGCTTGTGGCGGGTCGCGGCCGTGGTACTGGGTCTCGCCCTTGGTCACGCCCGTGACCTGGGGCGTGTACTTGGCGAATCTTCACGGAATGCTCCTGGTTGGCGGAAAATAGGTCTGAAACACATCGGGGGTGTCACGCCCCTGGGTCACGCCAGTGACCTTGGGCGTGTGCTTGAAGTTTTGGTCCAATGTGTCCAGAAAAACCTGAAATCATAAAATAAATTTAAGTTAGCTAATAGAAATGGAAGGAAGCAATTTATGTAGGAAAATACATATAATTTAAATAGATTTATATAAGAATTATAATTAAATTAAAATAAAAGATGAGTGAATAAACTACTCATCAATTTTATAGAGGTTCCCAAAATGTGGGCACTCCTCTCTTCTACCAACTGATAGGAATTTACCACCTGTGCCTGAGTCTTTTGATAAGGAGACTCTTAGAACCAAAGATCTTTTGATAAGGAGATCTTGAACCACATATCTTTTGATAAGGAGATCTTGAACCACAGATCTTTTGATAAGGAGATCTAGAACCACTGAATCCTTTGAAAGAGAGATTCTAAGAACTCTTTTACAGTTGAAAAGAAGGTGAAGGAGGAGGAAGAAGTAAGGAGGAGAATTCTGCTCTCAGAATTCTGATGAAGCCTTCTGCTTCAATCTTTCTCTTTTCTAGATCTGCAAATGATGATCCCTTGCTTTAGATAGTGATGATTTGCAAGGTTTATGAGCTTCAGATCCTTTCTACTTTCTTCTGATTGAAATCTGGCTGCTATAAGATATTGATGAAGAAAAGCCTTTAGTTGTTCTGTTCTGAGAGGGTGAGCAGTTCTTGTTTTTCTGTCTTTTAGGGTTCCAGGAGGAAGAAGAAGAAGAATAGAACCCTAATCGACCAACTGCAGAATGTCGGATAAATGCACTTCTTTTCTT
The DNA here is from genome assembly GCA_033032865.1 of Dactylorhiza incarnata. Lineage (NCBI taxonomy): Eukaryota > Viridiplantae > Streptophyta > Magnoliopsida > Asparagales > Orchidaceae > Dactylorhiza > Dactylorhiza incarnata. The sequence goes on from JAWHQI010000224.1 coordinate 3,291,152, forward strand.
CTCTCTTATATTCTTATTTATTGTCCATAATATAATTTGAATTCATTTTCTCTTTTAGAGTGTGCTGAAAAGGTATTGGCCTGGACAATTTCTTTTCCTTTCCTCATTTGTTCTCGACCCGTCTGCCAACTGTCATGATCCTTTCGAAGAAAGCTTTTCCTGTCATATTGAATGCTGCTCTCCATTCTAGGTAATAAATGAGCCGTTGTAGAAAGGTCTGTAGTGCCATGGGTCTTGAGAGAGAGAGAGAGAGCAAAAGGAACATCTGAAAAGGTTTCCTCTTTAGACTGTATTCGACGCTGCGTCGACATTATTCTTTCTTCTTATCGACGCACCTTTGAGTTCATGTAGGAGTAGCTTCAAATTCCTTCAAGCTCTGGTTGAACTCTGCTATCGACGTTACGTCGATTACTTATCGACGTAGCCATCGAGTTGAAGGATTGACTCTGAACTTCATCATCTGTGTCGAATTGTAGTTGATGTTGCGTCGACTTCAGATGGCTTCGACAGATTCTTCCTTCTGCGTTGAGTTGAAGCCGAAGCTGCGTCGACTTCTAAGATAGCTTTGACACACTCCTTTTTCTACGTCGACATCCTTCCGACGTAGCGTTGACTTGATCTACTCTGACAGAGTGGTTGAGTTGCTTGGACTTCTAGTCTAAGTTACGTTGACATGAAGTCCAAGTTGCGTCGAATACTATTCGACGCAATTGTTACACTTTGTGCTTGTCTTGCTCTGGTCTTTACACTCCAAGTTGTGTGTGATATCCTAAGACATCTAATGACTATATTACCCTCACTATACAATGGGTAATTAAAACCTATGAGTTAAAATCACTTTTATATAATTTGTTAAGTTAAATACAAGGAGTTTTTCCTAACAATCTCCCCTTTATTTATTTTAACAAATTTTACAGTCTTGATCAAAGTGATTTTACACAATTTTGTACATAAACAAAATTACATACAAGACAACATTAACAGTAAAAGTATGATAGCATGAAATCACAGAATATTTCATGCATTGTCAAATAAGTTATAATATTCACAATACTTCATTCTGTTTGACATTCCTTAGAGGATATAAGCAAAGATACCTGAATGTCATTGATCCTTCTCCGGATTTTTTATTTTCCTTGAAAATACTTTTGGAGGTATCTTCCTTGTGGCAATCTTCAGAGGCTCATCATCTTCAAAAGACATTACTGCTTTTTCAGCAACATTGTCTTTGGGAAGCTCCTGCTGAATCTGTGTATTCAGCTCAGCATTATGAATAGCTTCCTTGACAATCTTTGCTACCTCATCCAACAAGTCATCTGCATGGTGCTCCCCCTGAATAGAGGGAATCAAATCCCCCTCGTTCATTGCTGTGTCTTCAGCAATCACATCCCCAGCAGGTTCATGACCTGGGATCCCCCTGGTTGTCTGTAGCTGTTTCCTCTTGGTTCTTTGGAGCTGGCTCCCTCTGGATATCTGGACCTTGGAAGATGGTCACTTTATCAGGAGCTGCTTCATTATTCTCTTTATTGATACCACTCAACTCTAGGACTGGTCCTTCCTCCCCTTAAATATTCCCCCCTTCTTAAACTTGTTGGTCAAAAAGGTTAAGAACTCCTTTGTCACTAGGGAGGAAGACATGAAGTCTTTGATTCCCTATAGAGATATTTTGGAGTCTAGGAGTTCAGACTCCATTTGGGAGTATTTCTTCTCAAATGTTCTGGCTTGGCTGGCCAGGAGGTCTGCAAAGGTGCTTGAAGCCATCCCTACAGCCTTAGATATTGCTTGCTCAATGTTAACTGAGGGTGTAGGATGGGAGGTAAAAGCAGGTTGAGATGGAGGTGGAGTTGGAAAAAGAGCTTGGTAGGTTTTTGGATGGATATGATATGATGGTGGTGGTGGAGGAGGAACAAATTGATTACTTGGAAGTGGTGTGGATGGTTGTTGTTGTGGTTGTTGGTGGATAAGAGATTGGGGTGTTGGCTCTGGGACTGTAGTAGATGGGATGGATTGGAGGGTTTGTTGTTGTTATTGTTGTTGTTGTTGAGAAGGAGGTTGTGCTAGAATATCATCCCTTGGGAGATCTGGGACAATATCCTGTGGAGTTGGAGAGGGAGGAGGTGAAGAAACAACCTGACCAGGCTTCAAAATTTGCCTGGTCTATTAGGAGAATATACCTATATTCAGCCTTTTTCCTGGAGGAATGGGCACTCCTTTGGATTAGCATACATTAGGATAGTGGTGGAAGAGCACTTGGCTCATGATTCTCATGTAAGCATTTTCTTTGTGGGCATATTTGTGCCCAATCATTCTTAGGAGGCATCTCCCCCAATTTATCTTCTTCTGAAGGACCATAGTGCCCATAATCTGCAGCTGCTACTTGGGAATAGCATCATTTGCTGAGATTTTGCAAAGGAGCACCTTACCTACAATATCAGCCAGGAACTTGTAGTTCTCTCCAAGATCCATCTTCATTAAGTTGATGGCCCTATCTTTCTTGAACTGCATTATATCTAGGACCCTTTTGATCTCTTCCCCTATTAGTTCATCTGAGTCATTTCCATTTGTAAGATCAAATGTCTGATTGAGCAGCTCCTCTGTGATGTGTATGTCTGTTTCAGAAATTTTCCCATTAAGGGAACCATCATCTCCTATCTACACACTCTCCTTGAATTCTGTCAGCTCTATATCAAGTATCTTGATCCTCGTGGAAATCACCTTTGTTAGGTCTGCTTTGTGAAATTGGCCAAGGATGGCCTTGAAGCTTTCTACAGCAACATTAAAAGAATCAACATCCACATCAAAGCCTGAATTGATCTTTGGAGGAGCCATTGATTTCGAGGTACCTGCAAAGAAGACAGAGAGAGAGAAAAAGAGAGAGAGAGTGACAGAGAGAAAGAGAGAAGGATGCAAGAGAGCTGGAGTAGAAAGGAGCAAGAGAGCAGGGAGAGGAAAATTCGAAAGCGTAAATGTTTTGACGCTGAAATCGCTTAAAAGGAAATGAATCGCCGCAACTTAGGGTTTAAGTTGAAGTACCGTCGATATAGAATTAATATTTGGCGCTCAAAAGTATGTCGAGGCTGCTTCTAGAAGTAGTTTTGCGCGTGCTGCAATATCGACGTTGAGTCGATTACCATTCGACGCGACTTTGAGGTTGCTCAGCAATTCTTAAATCGACGTAGACATGTCGACGTTGCCTCGATTTATAATCGACGCGCCCACAAATTTGATCAGTGGCTATTAAGTCGACGCATGCGTCGATAAGAACTTGACGCTGCGTCGAATTCTATTCAAATTATCCACTTTGAGTGCTTCTTGACGCTGGTGTCAAGTAGAAGTCGATGGTACGCCGACTTTTATTCGACGCACCTATGAGTGAACAGATCTATTTTCTTAGAAAATTCTTGCTATTTTCCCAGCAATTATATTTATTAAAAATAGAGTTTATGATATTAATTTTATGAACTATTAGGATAATCAAGGAGGTTTTAAAGAAGAAATCACTCCCTTGGTTTCATTTAGTTCTTTGTTCATGATCCACATCTTTCTTCTCACTCCATTCTCTATTGAGTGGGACCCTACCTAATCCTTCACAATCAATTCAAACATTAGATGGAACCTAGGTTACCTTGGGCCCTTTGTTTTTACCATTGTAGGGTTCAATGAAAGAATAGAAGGGTCTTTAATGATATCCTTTTGCATGATAAGGAATGGGTTTCCCAAACCTATGTTTATTATTTTGATACTTAAAATGAGTATAAAATGCATCTAAATATAAAAGATCAGCAAAATGTTTTATTACCCTAGGTTTGGCTTTAGCCTCTTGATTGGTTAATTTCTCTGCATTACTCTTCCCTTGGAATTTCTTTTATTTGTTAAGATTTGCTTCATTACCTTGAGTTGTTTTCTATGATTCACTAGTTTCCTGATTTTTAGTTTTTGCACTGTCCTCACAGGATTTATAGTCACTAGGTCTAATGAAGCTAACTGGATTTTTCCAGGCAAGTTTCCTAAGGATTTCTATGCTAGTGGATGACTCTGCTCCTAGCCCTAGGTGATTAAATCTCATGGAGAGATTTTCTATGATGTCTTTGAGCTTTTGACTCCTCCCATTGAGTGAGTCCTCAAAGGCTTTTGCCTTTGCTAGCTCTTCCTTGAACTTTAGATTTTCTTTTCTAATTTCAATTAATTCTGATTCTTTATTATCCATTTCTTCTACTAAGTCTTGATTTCTTACATATAGATCATCCTTCTGAAAGTTTTCCAATTCTTCCCTATCTGCTTCTAATTCTTTTTTAATATTAATAAAGTCATTACAGAAATCTTTGAAGCAGGTTTTAAAATCATCAGAACTAAAATCAAAATCATCAAACAGGGATACCTATTCTTCTTGATCATCTGATGACATCCCCAGTTCCATCATGTAAGCTACTTCTGCTTCTGCTTCATCATCACTTTCATATGATGAGGAGCTTAATTCGACTTCAGAGTCACTCGAGGTTTCAGCAATGAAACCCTTGGCTTTCTTCTTGTCCTTCCCTTTGAAAGACTTCTTCTTCTTCCTCTCATCCTTGTTGCTGCACTTGTCCCTTTGTTCTTGTGGGCACTCAGGAGCTATGTGCCCTGGTCTGTTGGAGGTGAAGCAGATAATCTCCTTCCTTGGGGTCTTATCATATCTGGGCTTTGAGCTCCCCTATCTTCTCCTTGAGTCTTCTTTCTTGACCCATTTCCTGAATCTCCTTGCTAGGAGACTGAACATTTCATCTTCAGGAGTGGAGGGCTCTCCTTTAGTAGCTTTCAGAGCAAGGCTCCTTTGGACAGGAGCTGGAGTTGTCTCCCTTTCCTCTGATTCAACCCTGTTCTTCAAAAGCATCTCATATGACTTAAGCTTTCCTAGCAAAGCCTCAGTTGAGATTTCTCTGTGGCATCTGGACTCTCTAATTGCCCAGATCCTTGAGTCCCATGAGCTAGGGAAGCACATGTGGATTTTATCATTAATTTCAGTCAAGGATATCTCCTTGTCCAAGCCTCTGAGTTCATTAATGATAATTCTGAATCTGTCATGCATATCAGCAACTATTTCTTCAGCTTTCTCATACTGGGATATGAGAAGGGACTTCTTGTCCTTTCTTTCATCGACACTTCCTTCTATTTGAAAGTGACTCCCAGATTTCTTTAGCTGATTGACAGTTAGCAACTTTCTGGAAAATGTCATCTGGCATTGTGGAAATAAGTATATTCATAGCTTTGGCATCATATGCCTTCTGCTTTTTCTCTATTTCAGTCCACTCTGCCCTGGGCACAGGTTCCTGAGTTGAAGTCCCACTAGCATCTTTCTTGTATGGAGTTGGTGGACCTGAAATAATGACATCAAAGATGTCTTCATCAATAAAATTCATGTAAAGTTTTATTCTGGCCTTCCAAAGTGTAAACTTATTCAAGTTACGCACTGTAGGTCTTGTTGAGGCATAATCCTTAGAACTTATTTTCTTTATAAAATATTTTGTAATTAAAGAAATAAGAGTAGGAGGTCTTTTTGATCAAGGTGTTAACCTTGTAATGATCAACCTCCCCTGATACCAATTGAAAGTGCACAGTGTGCCTCTGAGAATCCTTTAGAGGGGGTGAATAGAGATTTAAAAATATTTCTATCCTATCAGTGCAGTCAATAAAACTAACTAATGTATTATGCTCACAAACAACACCACAAGCAGAATGAATATAGCTGGAAATAAAGTGCAGAAAAGATAAATGGACAACACAGAAAATCACAGCATAGACACAAAGGATTTTATAGAGGTTCCCCAAAATGTGGGTACTCCTCTCTTCTACCACCTGGTAGGAATGCACCACCTGTGCCTGAGTCTTTTGATAAGGAGACTCTAGAACCAAAGTTCTTTTGATAAGGAGATCTTGAACCACAGATCTTTTGATAAGGAGATCTTGAACCATAGATCTTTTGATAAGGTGATCTTGAACCTCTGAACCTTTGAAAGAGGGATTCTAAAAACACTTTTACAGTTGAGAAGAAGGTGAAGTAGGAGGAAGAAGTAAGGAGGAGAATTCTGCTCTCAAAATTCTGATGAAGCCTTCTGCTTCAATCTTTCTCTTTTCTAGATCTGCAAATGTTGAACCCTTGCTTTAGATAGTGATGATTTGCAAGGGTTATGAGCTTCAGATCCTTTCTGCATTCTTTTGATTGAAATTTGGCTGCTATAAGATATTGATGAAGAGCAACCTTTAGTTGTTCTGTTCATAGAGGGTGAGCAGTTCTTGTTTTTCTGTCTTTTAGGGTTCCAGGAGGAAGAAGAAGAAGAAGAATAGAACCCTAATCGACCAGCTGTAGAATGTCTGATGAATGCACTTCTTTTCCTCTCTCTTCTATTCTTATTTACTGTCCATAATTTAAATTGACTTCATTTCCTCTTTTAGAGTGTGCTGAAAAGGTATTGGCCTGGGCAATTTCTCTTCCTTTCCTCGTTTGTTCTCGACCCATCTGCCAACTGTCACGATCCTTTCCAAGAGAGCTTTTCCTGTCTTCTTAAATGCTCCTCTCCATTCTAGGCAATAAAAGAGCCATTTTAGAATAGTCTTTAGTGCTGTAGGCCGAGAAAGAGAGAGAGAGAGAGAGAGAGAGAGAAGGAATAGCTGAAAAGGTTTCCTCTTTAGACTGTATTCGATGCTGCGTCGACATCATTCTTTCTTCTTATTGATGCACCTTCGAGTTTATGTAGGAGTAGATTATAATTCCATCAAGCTCTAGTCGAACTTTGCTATCGACGTTACGTCGATTACTTATCAACGTAGCCGTCAAGTTGAAGGCTTGAATCTGAACTTCATCATCTGCGTCGAATTGTAGTTGACATTGCGTCGACTTCACATGACTTTGACAGATTCTTCCTTCTGCGTTGAGTTGAAGTCAAAGCTGCGTCGACTTCTAAGATAGCTTTGACATTCTCCTTTATCTACGTCAATATCCTTTCAATGTAGCGTCTACTTGATCTACTCCGACAGAGAGATTGAGTTGCTTGGACTTCTAGCCTAAGTTACGTCGACATGAAGTCGAAGTTGCGTCGAATACTATTCAACGCAATTGTTAACTTAACCCAATTTGTGCTTGTCTTGCTCTGGTCTTTACACTCCAAGTTGTGTGTGATTTCCTAAGACATCTAATGACCATATTACCCTCACTATACAATGGGCAATTAAAACCTAGGAGTTAAAATCACTTTTAGATAATTTGTTAAGTTAAATCCAAAGAGTTTTTCCCAACATTAAATAATTACAGAAATTTTGATTAAAAAGTTATATTAATACTACCTATCAGATCTCTATTTTAGTAGATGATTCCTTGCTGAGTGAGAGAGATGCAAGGACTTTTTAAGCTTAGATCCACAAAATCTCTGTACTTCAGTAGGCTTCTTAATGTAGGAGAAGAAGAAGAATACGAAGAAGCCTTTTAGTGAATCCTGTATAGAGAGTTACTCTATCAAAGTGAGAGCTCCAGGAAGAAGATGATGAAAGAATGATAAAATTGCTTGTGTTGTCAATCTTCCTGAGTCCGCTTATTCTTCTGTCAAAATAGAATTTGAATTCCTTTCCTCTTCTGTTGTATCCTTAATAGGAATGTCCAAGGATAATAATATCCACCTATTTTGTTGACTGCCTGTCAATCTCTATTTGAATATCTTCTACAAATAGCTTTATTGTGTCTCTGGAGATTTCCCTTCTATTCTTGGATATAATCGACCTGTTAGAGATCAATTCCATGTATAACCTATGAATCATCTTTAGAAAAGAATAAAGAAGATATTCCAATTCTGTCTGTATTCGACGTAGCGTCGAGTACAATTTTCTTCTTATCGATGCACCTCTGCCTTCTAAGAGAAACTACATCGAAATTCTCTTTAGTTTAGAACTGGACTCTGCAGTCAACGTTGCGTCGAATACTTATCGACGTATCCGTCGAGATGAAATCCTAAACTCAGAGCTCTTCCTTCTGCATTGAATATAAGTCCAAGTTGCGTCGACTTTAAATACTGCTTCGACTGACTCTGCCTTCTACATCGAGTACATCTCGACGTTGTGTCGACTTTAACTTATACATCAAATTTAATCTGAGTTATTCTTACTTCTATTCGAAGTTACTTCGACTTGAAGTCGAAGCTACGCTGACTTTTATTTAATGCAGATTTAACTCAACTGAATTTTGGACTCTTTTTGGACTGGTCTTTGACACTCTAATTTGAGTGTGACATCCTAAGACATATAATGACCAAATTACCCTCTCTATACAACATGGGTAATGAATCCTAGATACTGAAATCACTTGTATATAATTTGTAAGATAAATCAAAGGGTGTTTTTCCCAACAAGATCCATCCCCCAAATGACGAAGGGCCACGGAGCCGTAATCGATCTGAACCGTTGAGTGGGCTGCAGTTGAAGTGGGCGTGGAGCTGACAGTTGTGACATCTATTGGCGAATTGCTCCATATCCTTCTTGATGGTAGGCCAGAAGTAGCCTTGACGCAGTACTCTCTTCTCTATGGTTCTTCCTGTCGAATGTCTTATGTTGGAACCTTAGTTTTGATTTGAGTCAGGATCCATCTTTATGATTTAAGTTTCTATCATAACACATCTTATGACTTAGATCAAATTCCCTTAAGTCAGAAGACTAAGAAACTAATATAAGAAAGTAATATAAATATAATGCGATCGAATCAGAGAAAAATATAATGCGAACGAATCAGAGAAGCTACGATCGATGAAAAGCTAGCAGCGCTCGACGAAATGGTTCTGAAGCTGCGTTCGACAAAATCCAAGCAGTGCTCGACGAAGAACACCTGTCTCAGCGGTCGACAAAATCCAGCCGTCTTAGCGGTCGACGAAAAGCTGCGTTCGATGATCTCAAGTCTGCATTCGACGAATCTTCAACAAAAGCTCAGAACGACGAATTAAATGTTCAGATCGATGAACTTGAAGCTGAGCTCGACGAATTTCTACCAGCTTTATAAATTAGATATTCTCATTTCGACTAATATTCTTATATCTGATTAAAGCAATATTTTATCATTTCTATTTATATATTGCTATATATTGCTGCCTTAACATTATAGCCGTTGCAGCACTAAATGTTATAGCCGTTGCAGAAAAGCTTAAAGACAGCAGCTTATCTTCTCGAGGAGTCAAGATAATTAAAGAGACTTTATCTTCCCAAAGAGGAATTCAAAATAAGAGAGAAGCTCTCCAGATTATATAAAGACAGAGAAAAGAAAAGAAGAGAGAGACACAACACAAGATACAATATACAGAACAGAGAACAACATTTTATCAATCTTGTTTTGCTAACTCTTCTCTGCAGATCATCTTCATCCTGAGACACTCAAACAAGATCATTTGCTCAGGATCTCTACTACAGAAGAAGAAGAAAAAGAGTTATCACATTCTAAAGAAGAAGCTTACTCAAACTATCATCTAATCTCAATCAGACAGGGGGAGCTCTTCAACATCATCAAGATCCACTCTCAACAACACCATCAGGATCTCTAGAGTCTTCTTTGAAAGAGAAGTGCACTATAACTTTTGAATTCTTTATTCCCTCCTGTACAAAGGGTTATAACTCCCTTCAAAAGTTAACCTCTCGGTGACTGGGCACCTTAGCAAAAACCTGTGATTTGGTTTTTGAGTTACCTGATCAAAAGCTCATATAGTGGCAGGGCACCTGATCAAAAACCGGTAGTGGATTCCTACCAGTGTGGTAGAAGAGTAGATGTACCCAGGTTGATTGGGGAACTACTATAGCTCTTTGTATCATCTGTGATGCTTTTTGTGATGTGATTATTTTGCTATGTTGTTGTGCCTTCTTTGTGTTTGCTTTTATTACTCACTCAGCACTACACATATATATATCACTATTTTGAAATAACACAAAAAGCTTTTACTTAAGAACTAAACTCACCTTCAATTGGTATCAAAGCAGGTTGATTATATTAATCACCTTCAACTGATACTCAATTGCACTTTCAATTGGTATCAGAGGGTAGTTGATTTTATATACAGGCTAACACCTGAATCATAAAGATCATTTAGTTCTTAATTTTTTTTAAAAAAAAGGGTTTTTCTAAAATCTAATGGCACAAGAAGATTTTTTAATCACTAGTCCACCAATCTGTAATTTGGATAGATTTTCCTTATGGCAAGTTAGAATTAAATTATATATGAATGCTATAGATGAAGATATTTACAAATATATTTTGCCAGGACCTTCATCTTCAATTTCTTCAACAGATGATCAAGAGAAGCTGAAAAGTGTTAATGCAAAGGCCATGGACATATTGGCTCAATCAACGTCAAAAGACATTCTTCAAAGAGTGGCTGATTGCACTTCAACAAGGGGCATCTGGAACTCCCTCTCAAGGATAGTAAATGAATCTTCTTCCACTAACTATATTTATGATGCAGAACCATTTTCAAGATCAAGCGAGGAAGAAGAAGAAGAACAAAAAGCTAGAGATTCCCGCATGTTGGCCATATATGGATCAAACCACATCTCAAATGCAGAAAAGGTAAATGAGGTAACTTCAAATCCCAACTCTACCCCTGAAAATTACAAATCAGATTTTAAAATTCTATATACAGATATAATAAAATCTGAGAAGGAAATTATAAAAGAGTTAATAGAAATAAATATTTTAATTCCTGAAAATAATAAACTTAAAGAAAATTTGAAAAACTCAGAAGAATAAATTATTTCTGTAAAAAATAAGTCAATTAAGGCTAAAGAAAAAAGAAATATTTTATGTTCAACAAAATCAGAAAATGTTTTCAAATTTATATTTTAATGAGATAAAAAAGCCAATATATCCAATTATAAGGCTTCACCAGTTTTTCACCATTAAACTCCATTCCTAATAAAGTTCTAAGATTTACTTAAATTTTCTATCTTAAAAACAAAGTCAGATAACTTCATGTTCTTACAGACTTTTCTCCAAAAATCATGTTTGAGCATTCTACTCAAGTTGCATTGATTAGAAATAATCATAGCACTGAGTGTGAGTCTCTTCAGATAAGGAGATTCTGCAAGAAGGAAGGTATCAGGCAATGTTCCTAAAAATTTCCTTAGAATCCATTAACAGTTGTAGCCATTCAAGATTTTAATGGAATCAAAATCTAAGAAATCAGAATCCATCAACAACTGTAGAAATTAAAAGAAGTGGAATTAAAAGAAGAAGAATCAAAAGAAGAGGAATTAAAAGAAGATGAAATTTAGCATCCTAAAACCAAATAGGGGAAGATTACCAGACCACTAGTTTTGATCCTTGTTTATTTTAGGGGGAGACAATAAATCTGTATCCTAACCCAAATAGGGGGAGATTGTTAGAACACCTAGTCTTGATTTGGATTAGGATCCCAACTCAAATAGGGGGAGATTGTTGGAACCTTAGTTTTGATTTGAGTTAGGATCAATGTTTATGATTTAAGTTTCTATCATAACACATCTTATAACTTAGACCAAATTCCCTTAAGTCAGAAGACTAAGAAAATAATATAAGAAAGTAATATAAATATAATGCGATCGAATCAGAGAAAAATATAATGCGATCGAATTAGAGAAGCTACGATCGACGAAAAGCTAGCAGCGCTTGACGAAATGGTTCTGAAGCTGCGTTCGACGAAATCCAAGCAGCGCTCGATGAAGAACAGTTGTCTCAGCGGTCGACGATCCCATCTCAGCGGTCGATGAAATCCAGCCGTCTCAGCGGTCGACGAAAAGCTGTGTTCGACGATCTCAAGTCTGCGTTCGATGAATCTTCAACAGAAGCTCAGAACGACGAATTAAGTGTTCAGATTGACGAACTTGAAGCTGAGCTTGATGAATTTCTACCACCTTTATAAATTAGATATTCTCAGTTTGACTAATATTCTTATATCTTATTCAAGCAATATTTTATTATTTCTCTTTATATATTGCTATATATTGCTGCCTTAACATTATAGATGTTGCAGCACTAAATGTTATAGCCGTTGTAGAAAAGCTTACAGACAACAATTTATCTTCTCGAGGAGTCAAGATAATTAAAGAGACTTTATCTCTTTCCTTTTCCCAAAGAGGAATTCAAAATAAGAGAGAAGCTCTCCAGATTATATAAAGACAGGAAAGAAAAGAAGAGAGAGACACAACACACAGATACAATATATAGAACAGAGAACAACATATTATCAATCTTGTTTTGCTAACTCTTCTCTGGAGATCATCTTCATCCTGAGACACTCAAACAAGATCATTTGCTTAGGATCTCTACTGCTGAAGAAGAAAAAAAAATAGTTATCACATTCTAAAGAAGAAGCTTACTCAAACTGTCATCTAATCTCAATCAGACAGGGGGAGCTCTTCAACATCATCAAAATCCACTCTCAACAACACCATCAGGATCTCTAGAGTCTTCTTTGAAAGAGAAGAACACTATAACTTTTGTTTTCTTTATTCCCTCCTGTACAAAGGGTTATAACTCCCTTCAAAAGTTAACCTCTCGGTGACAGTGCACCTTAACAAAAGCCTGTGATTTGGTTTTTGAGTTACCTGATCAAAAGCCCATATGGTGCTAGGGCACCTGATCAAAAACCTGTAGTCGATTCCTACCAGTGTGGTAGAAGAGTAGATGTACCCAGGTTGATTGAGGAACTACTATAGCTCTTTGTGTCATCTGTGATGGTTTCTGTGATGTGATTATTTTGCTGTGTTGCTGTGCCTTCTTTGTGTTTGCTTTTATTACTCACTCAGCACTACACACATATATATATCACTATTTTGAAATAACACAAAAAGCTTTTACTTAAGAACTAAATGGTGATTAAAATTCCGCTTGCACGAAATAAAATCCGAACTATAAATCCGAGAAGGCAAGTATACCTATCGAACTGTAGTATAGGAACACAAGTGTCGTATTAAAATCCGGGAACCGATGATTACTTATACTCAAACGAATTACTATTATTTTATCTTATAATTTTTTGGAAGGTTTTGTTTGCTAAATTGAAATAAAAGCTGGATAAAAGTACGACTAAACGATGATTAAGAAATAGCACTCGATCTTGACTTACTTCGGCTTAAGTTGATCAAAATTCAACTTGCAAACTTAAAACATAATAAAGTAAGGGTATCTTGACCGTGGGGGTTCCTATAGTTTGAACATGCTTCTCTCGAAGATATGCCCAACTGAGTTTAGGAAAATCAGACCGAACTCTCGTCCAGTATTCGAATACCTAAAACTCGCTTTAAGTGGTGAACCCCGCTATTGGATTTGACTCTAATCCAGGAGATTTACGTCATTCTCTCTCGAGAAATGCATGCAACTCTCTTTACTCTTAATCGCTCACTTCAGACTATCGACCTCTCAGCTAGCCAAGAACGAAAGCAAAGGTGGGGACTATATATCGATATTATAGCTCCACAAAATTTTGATTAAGAGTAAATCTAAGGCCCAAGACTTTAGAAAGTAAAAGAGGGCTAAAGGATCATAACTTAATCAACTCATCCTCAGATCATCAAGATCAAGAACTATGAGGATTTAGTTAATCATGTTGGAGGGGTAGGAGAGAGAAATGAGGAAGATATTAAGAGAACAAAAACATACGATTTTTATTAAAATACAGTTCAACTGAAGACACATTTTCATGGAAAGCCTACTAAGCATTAGCAATACATTATGAAAGAAAGTTACAAGGGCATTACAACATTCATAAGAAAACTAGAAAAAGAAGTGCATTGAAATAAGAGAGAGAGTGAAAGAGAATACAAAAATAACATGAAAATCACTGAAAATAAAGCAGTAGCACCCTTTCTCTCTACAAAAACTCCCTGGGGAAAGCTTGAAGGTCATCCCAATTTATAGAAATTTTTCTGCCTCGGTCACGCCCTAAGTCACGCCCGTGACTGGGGGTGTGACTTGTTTAATCAATTCTACGGCTTGGATCAGGTTCGATGCTCGATTCTGATGCGATTTGATGGGTCACGCCATAGGTCATGCCCGTGACCTGGGGACGTGACCAATTTGGTGGTCAAGATAGGCATGGGCGCTAGCACGCGATCATGGGCGCTAGCGGCTGGCTGACGTGGCAGTCACGGGCATGACGGGAAGCACGCCCGTCTGACTTTGGGCGTGTCTGACCAAAATTTCTGAATTATGGCGGCATCAACTTAACTATTAACAGCAACTTACACGCCCTAGGTCACGGGCGTGATCCCCAGGTCACGGGCGTGGCCTAGGGCGTGACCTAGGAAAATCTGCATTTTTGACCTAAAAATTTAGAAAACTTAAGTTAGCACTAAAAATAGGAAAATGACCAAAAATTGCATTTAGAGAAACATTAATAAGCAAAAATTAAGAGTAGATAACCTAAAAATAACCTAATTAAACTAACTAGATTTAGCACTATCAAATTCCCCCAAGCTTACACTTTGCTTGTCCCCAAGCAAAGAAATATGCATTAGCTAATAAAAAGGTGACTAATCAAAAAGATTTAATTATGCTAAAAACGAGTACCTTGCGAAATTCTAAGTAGGGAGAATAGTGAAAAGGAAGCCTAAAATAAGCACTTTATTTAAGCTTAATTTTTATACCCTTTACTAACAAAAATTAATCATCCAAAATTTTAACTAAAAGTTTTTAAATAAAATTAAGCAAAGTAACAAGTGAGAGAGTGCATTGAATTGTTACTAAACCCTAAGAGACAAATTATAATTATATCATTCTAAGAACAAGGATCTAAATTCATACCCAAAACTTAACTATTCTACTTTTCTTCTTTACTTAGCTAAAGCAAATTTAGGAGCATGAATCAAGAGGACTTTATTAGGACCGAAATGTTTGGTTTAGACATATGATTTGGAATGGAAATCGAAGATAAAAGTGGTGGCTATAGTCACACTAAACCATAAACATGAGTTTTATAAAAATTTCGATATGAATGATAAGAGGCGATCCTTCATTATAAGCATATAGCATATTTTCTTTCTTTCTCTTTCATAGCCAATTTTTTTTATTTTTTTGAAATTTTGGCAAAGATAACTAATACAAATATGCTTAAAATATTTTCTTTTGAGCAAATTCTTTTCTTTGAAGCTCTCCATGCAATAAGCCAATCACACTATTTAAAAATTTAAATAAAAGTCAAAGTGTTAGTGTGATTTAAATAGGTTTGGAAATTTTGGCTTTGGTGAAAAATTTGATGAGTGGAGGTGACAATAAAACATGGGAAAAGGCTCAGAAGAGGCTAACAAAGGGTTTCTTTTTAATGGTTGGCATGAAGGCTCAAACTATAAAAAAAATGGCCTAAATCATTTTCATTGCTCCTAAATTTATTTAAAGCATAAATTTTGAAGGATTTCAAAAAGTAAGCCCTAGATATTAAATAAAGACTAATGAACTTATCCTGAAAATAAGAATAATAAGCGTCTAGGATTATTCACATTTACTACACTAATCAAAAGTTAACCTTGCAAAATTTATCTAAAAATGAAGAGGAAAATAGTGGATGAAGAAGTTTGTAAGAAAGTAAAGAAGATAAAAGAGAAAACGATAAGGAAAGTACAATATCTTAGAAAAACTTTTCACATTAACATGCTACCTGGACTTAGAACACTACATGAGTCAACAATTTACTTATGAAACATAATTAAAAAGTTGGATTAGAAATTTTGTAATTAACTAAGGCTATATAAAATATTTTGGGAAAAACAAAACATAAAGCAAGGGGTACTATTGATTTTACCAACATCTAATTTAGACTACTAAAACAAAAGAAAAGAAAAGAAAAGAAAAGAAGACAATCTCCCCCAAGCTTACGATAAACATTGTCCTCAATGGAAAAGGAGAGTGAAGGAAGGGGAAATTAAGAAATGAAACTAAAACTGAAAAACTGAAACAGTCACTTCCCTGGATTTATGGGCTTGAAAGGATGTGTGATGCCGCTCCCCTTGTTGGCGCTTTGGATCTTCATGAAATATCATCTTGAATTTTTCTTGAAATCAGCAACGTTGGAGCAGGCGATCGCCGAAGTTGAGAGTATCGGAGCCGCCCAGGGCCAAAGAAAAATTAAAACAACAAATTTTAAAAACCTTGGGTTGCCTCCCAAGAGCGCCCTCTGTATAATGTCGTTTGAGCTCGACTAAAAGAATATAGTTCAAAAGTAAGTCCAAATTATTACAGTCCAGACAAAAGAAGTTTTTCACTGTCCATGTCAACATTGTCACCAGAAAAATAAAGTTTTAGACGCTGCCCATTAACCTTGAAATCACCCTTATCTGAGTGTGATATCAAAACAGTTCCATATAGATAAGCTTCCTTTACATTAAAAGGACCTGACCATCTAGATTTTAACTTTCTAGGAAATATATGTAGACGAGAATTATAAAGCAATACTTGGTCTCCTGGTTTAAATTTTTTCGGGTGCCTTAAATTTTTATCGTGAAAGAATTTCGTTTGTTCCTTATATAATTTATTATTTTCAAACGCATTGGAGCGCCACTCGTCGAGTTCGTTGAGTTTGAATTATCGAAGATCGGCGGTGGAGTGGGGATCAAAATTTAAAAATTTAAGGGCCCAGAAAGCACGATGTTCTAATTCGACCGGTAAATGACATGATTTCCCATATACTAACCGATATGGTGTACAACCGATGGTGGTCTTGTACGCTGTTCGGTAAGCCCATATAGCATCGTCTAATTTATATGACCAGTCCTTACGTGAGGTGGAAAAAGTCTTTTCTAAAATATGTTTGATTTTTCTATTCACTACCTCGACCTGGCCGTTAGTTTGGGGGTGGTATGCAGTTGAAAGCTTATGTGTAACGCCATACATAAAAAGTGTTTTTGCAAGTTGTGAGTTACAAAAGTGTGAACCCCTATCGCTAACGATGGCCCTAAGAGTACCGAATCGAGAAAATAATTTTTTTAAGAAAATAATAACGACTCGGGAGTTATTGGTTGGAAGAGCTTGGGTCTCTGCCCATCGGGATACGTAATCTACCGCAACTAAGATGTATTTATTCCCATGGCTAGAAGGAAGAGGACCTACAAAATCAATTCCCCAAAGGTCGAAAACTTCGCACTCGAGGAAATAATTTTGCAACATTTCATTTTTATTAGAGATATTGCCGGACCGTTGGCAGCTATTGCACCGACTCACAAAAGATTGGGCATCTTTAAAAAGGCTAGGCCAATAAAAGCCTGCACTTAGTACTTTGTGAGTGGTCCGATTGGCTTGATGGTGCCCACCGGTCGGTCCTTCATGTAAGTGTTTTAAAATATTTTGTCCTTCTTCGAAAGAAACACATCTCCTTACTACTTGGTCTGCACAAACTCTAAACAGATATGGGTCCTCCCAAAAATAATTCTTCAGGTCAGAAAAGAATTTCTTCTTTTGCTGATAGGAGAATTCTTTTGGGAGGACTCGAGCTACTAAGTAGTTGGCGAAGTTTGCAAACCAAGGAGAAGGAGTAGTGTTGATTAAAAATAACTTCTCGTTGGGAAAATAATCATTGAAAGTTTGTTCATTTAAATTTTCAATAAACGGGTTATCTAATCGTGAAAGATGGTCCGCGGCCAAATTTTCAGCTCCCTTTTTATCTCGGATTTCTAAGTCAAACTCCTGGAGGAGTAAGATCCAGCGAAGTAAGCGTGGTTTGGCCTCCGGTTTAGAAAGTAAATATTTGAGGGTCGAGTGGTCCGTAAAAATGATAAATTTTTAAAGCGTAATATAAGATCAAAATTTGTCGTACGCAAAAATAACTGCTAATAATTCTTTCTCTGTTGTGGTATAGTTCTCTTGTGCGGATGTAAGCATTTTACTTGCGTAGAAAATAGGGTGGAAGTTTTTAGATATACGTTGTCCTAAAATGGCTCCCACCGCAAAGCTACTTGCATCGCACATGATTTCGAATGGAAGGTCCCAGACTGGAACTATCATAATTGGCGCATTTATTAGCTTGTTTTTGATTAATTGAAAAGCAGATAAGCAGGTATCATCAAAAATAAATGGAGTGTCTTTTTCTAAAAGATGAGTGAGGGGTTTGGTAATTTTCGCAAAATCTTTTATAAATCGCTGGTAAAAACCGGCATGTCCTAGAAAGCTTCTTATGGCCTTAACGTTGGTTGGCGGTTGCAATTTTTCGATCACTTCTATTTTTGCTTCATCGACCTCAATTCCTCTTGCTGATATCTTATGACCTAAAACCAATCCCTCCCGCACCATGAAATGGCATTTTTCCCAGTTCAGGGCGAGATTGGTCTCCTCACATCGTTCTAACACTTTTTCTAAATTCTGTAAACAAAAATCGAAGGAATCACCAAACACGGAGAAGTCATCCATAAAGACCTCCATAATACTTTCTACGTACTTGTCAAAAAATGGCCAACATACACCGTTGAAATGTTACCGGCGCATTACATAAGCCAAATGACATTCTTTGATAGGCGAAGGTGCCGAAAGGACAAGTAAACGTCGTTTTCTCCTGGTCCTCGGGCGAGATGGGAATTTGGAAGTAGCCCGAGAGACCATCGAGGAAACAATAAAAGCTATGGCCGGATAATCGTTTTAAGATTTGATCGATGAATGGCAAGGGGAAATGGTCCTTGTGGGTGGCGCCGTTCAATTTGCGATAATCAATACACATACGCTACCCAGTCACCGTCCGTGTTGGGATTAAGTCATTATTGTCATTTAACACTGCCGTGATCCCTCCCTATTTAGGAACTACTTGGACGGGGCTCACCCATTTGCTATCTGAAATTGGATAGATAATTCCTGCGGCTAATAATTTCACGACCTCACCCTTTACTACTTCTTTCATGTTTGGGTTTAATCGGCGTTGAGGTTGAATAGAATTATGTGAATTATCTTTCATTAGAATTTTGTGCATGCAGAAAGATGGACTTATGCCCTTAATATCAGAAATCTGCCAAGCAATTGCTTGGCGGTGCTATTGTAAAACTTTTAGCAATTTGGCATTTTCAGATTCACTTAGATGGGCCGACACTATTACTGGTAACTTAGAGTCTTTTTCTAAAAAATCATATCTTAAATGATTGGGTAGTTCTTTAAGTTCTAATGTGGGAAGTTCCTCGTATGAAGATTTGAAAATTTTTTCTTTTTCAAAAGTAATCTCTTCAACAATTTTTGATTTATTTTGAAAATTTGAGGGGGTGGGAGCAATGGCCATTTCTATTTCTTGTAATATTTCAGTTGAGGTGCTTGAAGATGAACAAAAAGAAGAAGAATTTTCAGAAATACAAAAAGAAGGGTCTTCTCTGAACATATCTAAGAAAAAACACGAATCGTCATTTTCTAGGGTATTTTTCATAGAGGGTGTTATGGAGAAGGTCACTTCATCATCTCCAACTCAGAGGAAGAACTTACCATTACTCACATCGATGATAGCACGGGAGGTGGCAAGGAAGGGGCGGCCAAGGATTAGGGGAACCTCGACATCCTCTTCAATGTCCAAAATGACAAAATCCACCGGGAAGATGAATTTGTCTACCTTTACGAGCACGTCCTCCATAATTCCCACCGGATATTTTATCGTCCTATCTGCTAGTTGTATACTCATACGTGTGGGGCTAAGGGTGCCCACTCCTAACTTCTTAAACAAGGAGAATGGCATCAAGTTGATGCTCGCACCTAAGTCGGCCAACGCGTTCTTTACAAATAAAACACCAAAGAGGCACGGGATAGAAAAACTACCCGGATCGTTAGCCTTTTTCAGTAATTTATTTGTTAGGATGGCTGAACACTCAGCGTTTAAAGTTACGTGCGATAGATTTTCTAGCTTTTTCTTATTAGTTAGAAGATCCTTCAAGTACTTAGCGTACTTGGGCATTTGTGATATCGCTTCATGGAAGGGCAAATTGATGTGTATTTGCTTAAACATTTCTAGGAAGCGATGATATTGATCATTTAATTTTTCTTTGTTGAGTTGAGAAGGATAAGGCGGGGCGGGGTTGTTTTTGAAAACAGGAGGTGGAGTGATAAAATCTGTTTGAGTGAGTGGTGTTAAAATAGGGGCGGATCTTGCCTCGGGCTCTTTGCTAACCGGACCGGATATTTGCTTCCCACTATGAAGAGTTACAACTTTTGCTTGCTCTCTCGGGTTGGGCTCGGTGTTAGCGGGAAGAGTCCCGGGCGGTCGCTCAGATATTATTTTGGCGAGCTGCAAGATTTGGTTTTCTAGATTTTTAACGGATCCGGCTAAGTTCCGGACAGTTGATTCGTTCGTACTTATATATTTTGAAAACATCTCCTCCAAAGATGGAGGTTTTTGAAAGTTAACAGGGGGTGGAGGTGGTGTAAATTCATTTTGTAGAGGCAGGCGAGTTGTGTTTGCAGGATTACTCCAAGAAAAGTTTGGGTGATTACGCAGCGCAGGATTATAATTATTCGGTTATTGCAGCCTCTCCCGGTACCGGAGTGGAAGTTCGATGACATCGCTATGGACTTTATACACGGTCTTCCCCGATCTCGTGTGGGAATTGAATCGATTTGGGTGATCGTCGACAGATTGACGAATGTGGTCAGGTTCATTCCAGTCAGGAAGGATGATCCGATCGATGTTTTGGTACGGAGGTTCATAGACTAGTTTGTTCGATATCATGGTGTGCCGAGGGCGACCGTGTCAGATCGAGATGGACAATTTACGTCGAGGGAGAGGAGAGCAGTGCATGCCTACCTAGGCACCCGATTGACCTTTAGTACAACTTTCCACCCCCAGACAGACGGGCAAAGGGAGCGTACCAACCGGACCCTAGAGGATCTCCTACGCCTTTGCATTCTGGACCGCGGGGAGCCATGAGCGAGACTGTTTCCATTAGTCGAGTTCTCATACAACAACAGTCACCAGGCTAGCATAGGCAGGGCACCCTACGAGGCATTATACGGACGGAGGAGCAGGACGCCTTTGTCTTGGATCCAGGATGAGGATCCCAAGGTACTTGGCTCGGAGTTCGTGGAAGACATGGAGGCTCAGGTGAGGCTAATTCGAGACAGGATGTTGGAGGCCCAGAGCAGGCATGCCAAGTATTACGATGCGCGTCATCGTATGATAGAGTTCCAGGTGGGAGATCGGGTTTTCTTGAAGATACGTCCGATGCATGGAGTCTCGCGGGTTCGCGGGCGGAAGAAACTCAGTCCGAGATATATGGAGCCTTAAAGGATCCTAGAGCGGATCGGTCCCTTGGCTTACAGACTGGAGCTACCACCAGAGTTAGAGGGACTGCATGATGTTTTCCACGTCTCCTCGCTTAGGAGGGCTCTACTACGGCTAGAGCATCATATATCTACTGCAGAAGGGCTGGTAGCTACTGATCGATCGGTTCACCTGGAGCCGGTTCGGATAGATGACGCAGAGTTGCGAGTCTTGCGGCGCAAGAAGGTCCCGCTAGTCAAGGTCCTATGGAGGAACCATGGACAAGAGGAGCACACCTGGAAACCACTGGACCTGATGCAGCAAAAGTACCCGGAGTTCTTTACGACAGGTATAATTTAATTTTTCTGGGATGTTACATTTTCTTGCTTGTAGTAGAAACCCCACAGGCTTAACCTGAATTTCGAGGACGAAATTTTTATTTTTATGTATTGGGATTTATAACATTCCCCAAACAACTAGACCCCCCAAGTTGGTTTTGTCATGACTAGATCATGACAAAATCATAGGAAGAGCTCAAGACCATGAGAACTTAGGTGAGAAGGAGAAAACCCAAGTGGTCTGCAAATAGCAATTTTCAGATACCAAACCTAGGGTTGGACTTTAGGGCCTCATCTTTAACCTTTGAACCCACCAAAACATCCATAGCCCATTAGGGGTCTCCTTAGAGCATCAAGGACCCATTGAGGTCAACCAAAGAGGCCAATTTTGACCAATGTCAAGCTTAACCCTAAATTGGTCAACTAACTCAATTAGGGTCAATTGGCCTCCACCATGCCAAAATGACTATTCCCATAACCTCATAGGGTCACTAGGGACCTAATGGACCAAAAAGCCCCATCATGGGACCTCTAATTTGGCCAATTTACCCTAAGTCAACCTTAGCCCTAATATGGTCAAAGTGCCCTATAAAGGGGCAATCCACCCTCAACTTGCCAAATTGACTCCACATTTACCTTCCTAACCCTTAAGGGAGGCCATTGGAGCCTAATCCACCCATTGGGGTCAAGCCAATTGTCAATTTGACCAAAGTCAACCTTGTCCTAAATTTGGTCAAAATAACCTAATTTGCCCAAATTAAACCAAATCCATTTAGGCTAGCCCAACTAAAGTGGTCCACCACCTAGTGGGCTTGGTAATTACTAAAATCACCACTCAATTTCTGTAATTGGTGATTAGAAGCGAGAAAATGGAGGTTCCCCCAAATTGAAGAGAGAAGGAGAGCATTCATGGTGATTAATGCATTTGATCCTTCAATTCCTCCCCAATTGATGAGCATTCACTTCCCCCTTCAGATACAAACAAATTTTTGGAGTTTCTATGGCCAGGGGAGCTGAATTAGGGGAGAATTAGAGGTGGCCGAAATCTCCACTAATGGCCATTAATGGCAATTGATGTCAAGGCTCCTCCCCTCCCCCAATTGATCTCCTTAACACCCTCAGGGATCAGAGAGGAGTGAAACACCCCTCTTCCCTGAAGAAATCAGGCATCAGAAGCTAGGATTGACATGGCGCCTAAAGCTCCACCTTTGGCTATGGCGACTCGTCGGAATACGCGCCACCAAGCCCCACACAGGTCCGATCCTCCCTCTCTCCCCTAGTGCATAGATCACAATCAGTTTGGGGCTTGATTCGAGCTCAATCGAGCTTGAATCGTGCTCCCAAGAGGGTTCGTTTTCGAGCCCTTTTCCCCCTCTAGAAAACCACCCTCCGGCCACCACCGGCCGGCTAACCACCTCGACGAAGGTGGTGGTGGCACTAGCCGGGCAGAAAGATGCATGGGTGGCCGGAAAATTGAGAAGAAAGGTCACCCAGGACGGGCTGTCGGGGACCATTAGTTTATTGGGGACGATGATGAACAGCCGTCCGATCTGGCGGGATCTGCTAAACGCAGATCAAATGTTTTAATATCCAAGTAATGTGTATTTCTGTCACATTTTATGCAGAGTTTTGTTTTAAATATTAAAAATAGTAGAGCCCCTCAAATAAAAAAGTGCCCAACATCAATCTTGTATCCCTTGGTGTGTAGAGTAAATGAAAATTTGTTTCAGCCCAATAGGGGCACTGTAGCTCCCTGTGGAGTCTTTTTTCAAGGACTGGTCCCTAGGGTAGGGCAGTCACCTTTCCTTGAATAACTCTTGATAGAGAAATTCTATGGGCTTGAAAATTGAAACCTAGGCTATTTATATCAACCCCATCATCATTTCAAAAGATGGAAATTTTAGGAGAACCTTTTTCTAAGGTTTTTGTAATATTTTCATAAATCAAATATTAATTAATTATTTGGTCAAATGACCTCCAATGCCCTCCTAATTTTGGTGAGTACTTCTTAGGGTTATCATATGACCCGGTAAAAATCTCATCCCAATTGGGACTAATTTGGTTGGGTAATTTGTCAACCCAAGTTAGGTTAAATTAGGTCAAAATTAGAGCATGGTGTTTATCTTGGGGTATGGTGGTCAAAACTCATCACCATGAGTTGAAACCTTGGCCACTGATTTAGGATCACCTAAATCACCTTCATGAGTAAGATGGGGTGGTGTAGGGGTGGATATGCCCTAGGACCTTAGTTTTACCCCTTGGGGTGCATATAGAACCTTGTGAAGGTCATATGGCCTAAAGTCCTAGATTGGTCATGGGACTTAGTAGATATGTTCATGGGGTGTGATTATGCTCTAGGGAATTTTGAGAGAATTTTAGGAGTACTTATTTCCCCTAAATTAGGTCATAACCCCTTTAGAGAAATTTCTTATAAGAGATATTTACATGCTCAAATTGTCTTGGAAGATGATGAAACCTTGGTTGTGCCTTTATAATCATATTATAGACCTCTGGTATTTCTTTGTGTAATTTATTAAATGATTTAGCCAGTACTTCATTCTCAAGGCACCTATTTTGTCTTAATATTAAGAAAAATAATTGAGGCTCCAATACTCTCTGGAACATGTTGTAACTTGGTGATAGGACTTTTCAGGGCACTAGGAAGCTCTGTGAATTTTTATATAAATTTTGAAGACTTTTATCAGTAGGCTACTTCACATCATGCCCTTATTGGGGTTTTCTTAAAGAATTTATTTAAGTGAGAAAATGATTTCCATAAATTCTACAATTTAGTCAGTAGACTTTTCTGATTAATACAAGGGTCTGGTAATTTTCCCATAATTTTGGTATAAGTAATTCTTGTGGTTCCTTCATAAATCTTCAAGTTTGGATAAATGTTAAATATTAAAAATAAAGGATAATTCCTTATTGTAAAATTGTGACACTCTGTATTTACTGTCATTTTGGCATTTTAGATTTATCTTGATTTTATGAGAGTCATATCATAAGAATACCTTACACTTCTTGTTCATATTCATACTTGACAAATATTGGAGAAATTTAATTAAATGCTAAAATATTGAGAAAAAATATGAGTCTTTGGATTTAGTCTTATAATGCCATGATAGACCTCCAGTAAAAATCTTGTGTCATGTGGATGAATATTTGGAGTGCTTCTACTTATTAGCTTCATATAGTTAGTTTGGTCTGCGTATAGTAAAAATGTGAAATTTGAGTATTTAGGGGCCTACTAGGTGGAAATGGTATGTAGATGATGTACATGGTCTGGTTGAATAGTTTGAAGGTCACCAAAGAGGTTTTTGTGATGAGTGTGTAGTTGGTGGGTTAAGGGTAAGGCTGTGCTAGGGATTGACGAAAGATCGTCTTTCCCCTAGCGTGTCATAAAGCACTTAGGTTTAACTCAAGTGAAATGGTAAGAAAGGAATTCTTAAGAACAGTTACCAATAACATTAAGTGTCTTGAGAAAGGGAGCCTTGGGGTGTCATCCCATTATAGCTCCAAGTACCGTAGCGAGCCCTTACGAGGTAGTCCTCGGGAAGTTCAAGATTAACCATAAGTCGTAGGGATAAGTTGTTATACAAGATTAACTAAGTAATATACTCACTTACACTCTATTTTCAAAGGTGCTTAGTCAGTTTGGTCTTACGAGCGGTAGGCTCAGTGGTTGTAGTAATAGACTTATTAGTCTGGTGAGTTGTGACTCAACCATGTTTGTTGTGCCGGACGGGGTAGCCCGGGGAGCTTATGGCTCGGAGATAGATGCAAAACATGTTTGCGTGTGCATACGGTGGTGGGTCCTTAGTGTTGATGGTCGTTGCACCGAGATTAATACTTGGGCTCGGTAAGTGTGGATAACCCCTTACCAAGACAAGTCTAGTGGTCTGACCAACAAGTGTACGCAGGGACTCCACTATTGTGTTCTTAGCGT
Organism: Dactylorhiza incarnata; assembly: GCA_033032865.1. Lineage (NCBI taxonomy): Eukaryota > Viridiplantae > Streptophyta > Magnoliopsida > Asparagales > Orchidaceae > Dactylorhiza > Dactylorhiza incarnata. The sequence goes on from JAWHQI010000224.1 coordinate 3,316,618, forward strand.
TGAGGAATACGATAGGTCTAGGTTAGGTAGTGCAAATACCAACCTAGAGGTGGGCGAGGCCCAACCCACCGCTTCCGTTTGCCACTACGGAAGTATCCTGAAAGTTTTGCTAGCTCCAAAAAGGGGGAACTAATGGTCTGTGCGCAAAGAGTCGTAGTGGGTGAGTTGCACTTGTGTGAACATAACATTTAACTGCATACCTTGCATGTCATAGCATAAACATTGCATTTCAACCCATACCCCTATCGTATAAGTTGGTTATGGGACTTCTTATACGATAGGCCTTGCTAAATGACCCCTTGGTCTATAGGTTTGTGTGGGCATTCCTATAAATCAACGATTACTTTTCCTTACTTACCTTTATATGTTTGCTCTACTTGTTTACTTTACCTGTTCTTACTCTACTTTACTTACCGCTTTAGTTATTATATATATTGCATAGTGGTAGACATTCCTTGTAGATTATATCCCCGTCATCTGCTATTGTTTACACCCCTTATTGTCCTCTGCTTAATTCCTCCCGTACGGTGCCTAGGAGTCACCGGGGGAGATGCTGCAGCACCAGAGGCCGATGCAGATGGAGACGGGGTAGTCTAGTATGGGAGCACCATTGGCAGGATCCGTGAGTGACTTACTAGTTTTTGTTGGTTTGCATCCGCGAGTGTCTTTTGTAGTGAGGATTTGATGTATCGGGCATGAGCCCTTGTTATTCCTATCTTTTATTTCAGTTACTTCCTGTGGACATCTCTTTATGATGATTTTACTTTTTATGTGATGTGGACTTGTCTTCTCTAAAGTTTGTTATACTTACTTTTTCTGTGATCGATAAGGCTGGCAGGATCGGCGTTTTGTAGTGGCGACCTTCCCGAGTGAGGGTGTCACCGCAAAGCGGCGGTTCTGGGCATAAGACCCGGGTTTGTAAAAGGAAAAAAATGGGGTCTTACACCTACGATTCTGGCAGAGAACCTACAGCAAAGTCTTCAAGCTTCAGTTACCTCTTTCCCCTTGTGTATGGCTTAAGGTTTTTCAATTGTATGTGTGTTATTTTGGATGATGTTCATAAACCTTTTGTTTAAGCTAATATAATTTCATGCTTATGAGATTTGTTGTGGTTTATGTGAGTTGAGGAGTGCCCTATTCCACCATCCACTCCACCGCTCCATTGTGCACCGCACTAGCAATTGCTAGTTGCGTGTTCTGTGATGAGGTGCCTACGACCCTCACTCTGCCGGTTACGAATCGTCCATCAGCTAGCCTTCTCGTCCACCCGCTTACCGAAGCACGACATTGCGGCCTGCATTCCATCCCGCCAAGCGAAGCGGTGCTTTAGGCCCACATTTTCTTTCATTGTTGTTAATTTAGGAAACCCAAGATCAAACCCCCCTTTTTATTATTAGCATTAGCAATCTTTATAATCAATTTCCCTGACGAGAAATCATACTCCCCAACTTGCAATCCTCTGAGAACGATATTCGGGGAGTCTCTCCCAACTTTTTTTACTTGTACGACCGGTGCACTTTCCGTAAGCATGTCACCTAGGAGCCCTCCCTCCTAACTACTCATAGCGGGAGCCGACACACGCCTGGTAAGCACTTCATGACCTTCTCGCTTGCCTTTATCTTTCGCCTTTTTATAACTTTGGTTTTGTAGCTCTCACCTTTGGGACCACGGGGTTACCCCCTTCCTCGCGCAACTCTCCTGCCCCCGAGACCACCGTCAACTCCCCAGCTCCGGAGCGGGAATGTTCAGCTGATAAAGGCCCCGAGAACAACTCTCCCGCCGCAGATTTGGCCACCACCTATAGTGTCGCCGACCAGGTTCATCTCCCTAGGAAGGGGAAATCGCTCTACCCTCCAGTCAACCATTCGCAGGGCAAGCCAGGACCTCTCGTCAATCCCCCGTTGATCCTTATGTACCTGGTTATTTGTCCTCACCTTAGACTCGAGACTTGTATGACTGTGAAAGGCTAACTTTTGCTCTCGCAGGCTTCTGCCTGGTCCCGCCGGTGGATCCTCAAGAGGAGGAGGGGCTGATCTCGCCACCTCCCTCTCCCTATGATGTCTCGGATTTTCTCGGCGACCACGAAGATGTCAGGGGCCTGAAGGAGCGGATGACGGTGCTTTGTGGCAAGCTGATCTGGATACAGCGGATCTGGCCAATCAGACGAAGGAGCATCGGGCGACCTTTGAGCATCGGATAGGCGTCCTATAATGAGACTACAATCATCTTATCGGGGAAATGGAGCGCCTGAGAGGCGGGTGCGAGGAGACCTCGCTTGGGAGGCATATCACGCGGGCTAGGGACCAAATGCGCTTGGTTAACCAAGAGTTTACGACAGTTAGTGCGTTCTACTACCCACGAGTTCCTCCAAGGACAGGTAGGCGAGGCCGGGGTCATTGGCAGTGGGTACAATATTAAGCCTACCTGCTCTCGCCCCCTGTATTCTCCCGCACCCTCGTTATTTCTCTTTCTTTTAAGTACTAAACAAATTTGAGACCTGCTGCGTCTCGCAAACTATTTCTGCCTGTGTTATTTACCGTCTTTTATTGCTTTTATGAATGCTTTTGAGTACTTTCATTCGCGTCGCGCTTTTTGCATTCGCTGGGTGGGCCTCGCGCGCCTCTTTTTCCTTATATCGGTAGTTTGGCGTAGATGGGCTGGCCCAAACTCCGAGGCGTCATGATAGCGCGACCGCTACCCGCACCCCGCGCCTAAATAATTCTCTTCATCTTCCTTTTTTTCTATAAATAGTTAGCCCAACTACCACCTTTATTATGCTTCCATCTCTCTCTCTTCTTGCTCTCGTGATACCACTCGCCCTTCTCTCTAGAATCCTTGCGAGACCTCCCCATTCTCTAGCAATGACGAAAGAAGCCGATGGCAGGGCCAATTGCGCTCAAGCATTCGCCAGCCGTGATTTTGAGACCTGCGACCTCTCAGAAGTTGACTTTACCCAGGCCATCGCAGACTTCGTTCCATCGGGATTTGTCACGCGCCACCCGGGGAACCGAGATTGCATTAACCAGTTCTCACCCGACACCCTTGCCATCCCCCTCGAACATTTCAAGGTAGGGCTCTGCCTCCCGCTGTGGCCAGAGGTGTGCCAGACCCTGCGCTACTTCGGAGTTGTCCCCGCACAGCTCAATCCCAACTCCATCACCATGTTGGTGGCATTCGTCTGCTACCTGCGCGAGGAGGGGATCGAGTTCTCGCTCCCGGTGTTTCGCAAGCACTTCAACATCAGGGCGACCTTTGGAGTGGCGTTCTTCTTCGGGCAGTCCCCCTTCAGCATGACCGGCACAACGAATAAGAACCACGACTGGGTTCGGCGGTTTGTCTTCGTCAAGGGAAAATTCGGCAACGTTCCTCTCACGCGTGTGCAGGAGGACGAGTCGACCTTCCGACCTTCAACGCTGGGGGTTATGAGGCTAAGATCCATGTCTTCATCCAGAAGCATAGAATGGATGTCGTGCTTCTGCGGAAGTATGACGGCTTGCTACCACCAGTTCCGCCGGGAGAGGGTAAGCTGAACTATTTCGACCCTAGCTCCCGCTTCCCTTTCACTCGCTTCTCCTCTTTTAACTTACTTTCCTTGATACAGGAGTTTGAAGCCTTCCCCTCCACCCGCCGAATGTGATCGTGGAGGTCGTTCCAGATGATGCCCTTGCCCTCGCGCGGTCCGCCGCCGTGGCTTGCCACAAGGATCCGCCTCTCGCAAAGTCTAGCGGGCAAAAGCGGAAGCCCGACACAGCCACCCGCTCCCCCCCAAGCGGGTGAAACCTTCCGCAATCGCTAAGGGGAAAGTGGTCGTGGATGAGACCCCCAACACGAGTGTTCCTGCTGTGGAAGACTCAGCTGTTCAGATCGTCGTTGCGCCGGCGGAGCCCTCAAGGCCGGTGCTGAGAGGGCATTGAAACTTCCCTCTCGGCGAGAGGTAAGTGGACGAGTCTATCGAGCCTCTACTTTAGTAGGACCGGCGGGCCAACCAGGTCTCCATCTCCAGCCTCCTTCCGTCCTGGATTTGGAAGGAAACCACCAGCGGCCAAGCCTATGGCATTTCCTACGCGCTTTACAGCCGTGAGGGAGCATCCGTCTACGATACCTAGTCCACCCAGACTCTCCCGCACGAGGCTGTGCGAGCCATGATGCGTGCTCTCGAGTGGACTCATATGTCTTCTCGCCGCAGCATGACCCTCGCGCGGAACATTGTTGAGGTATAGAAGACCCGCGCCTTCATCTCCTCTGAGCTTCTAACCATGAAGCAGCAACTGACGATCGTCGAGACCCTTTTGGCCAGCCGCCCAGTCCGAGAGGTGAGCACATCTCCTCACAGTTACTCAAGTTCTTGTGCTTCCCTACTTTCTCATGTTAATCTTCTTCTTTTTCTTGTAGGACATAGCCAACTATGATACCTTACTCGTGCGGGCGCGCATCCTGGAGGAGCGAGTAGAGGAGTTGGAGGCCGAGAACCAAAGGCTGAGAGTTGCTGCTGCTCGGCCACCTCCAGCGGAGCGAGGCACTAGACACCTCTACTCTAACGCCGAGTTCGAGGGGTTGATGCAGAGGTCCGCCCAAGGAGCAGCGAAGCATACGCTGGAGGTGCTGCGAAGGGCTGGCCTATTGAAGGAAGAGCGCGAGAGGATTCTCGCCCACCACGTGCTTCCCGAGTTCTTTGCCCCGGTGGATCCGGCAGACGAAGCTGACGACAGACGGGATCTCGGCGACCTCGCCTCTCCGAGCGAGTGCAGCTGGTATTCTGGCGAGTAAGCCGACGACCCCTGAAGGGTCCTCTCTTTCTTTTCATTTTGATGCAATGCGCGAGTCAATTACTTTGTAATTTTCCACAATGAAATGAAATGAAATGAAATACCATTGCTTCCGTTTGCGATTGCTCTTCTTATTGTGTATCTTTTTCTGCATTTCTCCCCTTTATCAGTCGATAGCTTGCATGCTCGTTCGTTATCTCGCATGCTCTCATACTTTCACGTGTGTGCCCACGTATCGTTTGTTCGCTCTTAGCACCGATGACCCCTAGTCTAGGTTATGAACGAGACACTCTCGCCGCGCGGGCGTGCCATGTGGTCGCAACCCTCTCGCACTCGCACAAGCCTTTTTGGGACTTAGGCGATTTTGTTGATTTCTGGCGGGAACGGAGCTGCGCCGAGAACCCACCTCATACTGCTAAATTCTCGCAGCCCGCGGGTCTTGCCAATGTTCCACTATGTACTCGTCGGGCGGGTGTCTTTCTCAAGCGATATCATTCGCCGCCGAGTGTCCCATATGATGGGCACCACTCGCTGACCTTATGCTGGGACTTACCCTGTGCTAATCCTTTGCCTTGGGTTTCTCCCTTACTTTGCCTTCCTTAGTGGTCCCCACCAAGTGAGCCTACGACCCTGCCAGCTAGATGAGAGCCTGGTCAACGGGTCTGCTCGGGGCCAACCATGAACCTTTCGAACCTGCCACTGAGTGAGACTAGGACCCTGCTAGCTAGATGAGAGCCTAGTCAGCGGGTCTGCTCGGGGCCAACCTTTGAACTTTTAGAACCTGCCACCGTCTAAGCCTACAACCCTGCCAGCTAGATGAGATCCTGGTCAGCGGTTATGCTCGGGGCCAACCTTTGAACCTTTAGAACCTGCCACCGAGTGAGCCTACGACCATGCCAGCTAGATGAGAGCCTGGTCAATAGGTCTGCTCGGGGCCAACCTTGAACCTTTCGAACCAGCCACCGAGTGAGACTACGACCCTGCCAGCCAGATGAGAGCCTGGTCAGCGGGTCTGCTCGAGGCCGACCTTTGAACTTTTAGAACCTGCCACCGAGTGAGCCTACGACCCTGCCAGCTAGATGAGAGCCTGGTCATCAGGTGTGCTCGGGGCCAACCTTTGAACCTTTAGAACTTGTCACCGACCGAGCCTATAGCCCTGCCAGCTAGATGAGAGCCTGGTCAGCGGGTCTGCTCGGGGAAAACCTTTAAACCTTTGGATCCTGCCACCGAGTGAGCCTACGACCCTGCCAGCTAGGTGAGAGCCTGGTTAGCGGGTCTGCTCGGGGCCAACCTTTGATCTCTTAGAACCTGCCACCGAGTAAGCCTACGACCCTACCAACTAGATGAGAGCCTGGTCAGCGGGTCAGCTTGGGGCCAACCTTTGAACCTTTAGAACCTGCCATCGAGTGAGCCTACGACCCTGCCAGCTTGGTGAGAGTCTGGTCAGCAGGTCTACTCGGGGACAACCTTTGAACTAATAGAACTTGCCACGAAGTGAGCCTACGGCCCAGTCAGCTAGATGAGAGCCTGGTCCGCGGGTCTGCTCGGGGCCAACCTATGAACCTTTAGAACCTACCACCGGGTGTGCCTACGGCCCTGCCAGCTAGATGAGAGCCTGGTCAGCGGGTCTGCTCGAGGCCAACCTTTGAACTTTTAGAACCCGCCACCGAGTGAGCCTACGGCCCTGCTAGCTAGATGAGAGCCTGTTCAGCGGGTCTGCTTGGGGCCAACCTTTGAACCTTTAGAACCTTTCACCGAGTGAGCCTATGACCCTGCCAGCTAGATGAGAGCCTGGTCAGCGGGTCTGCTCGGGGCCAACCTTTGAACTTTTAGAACCTGCCACCGAGTGCGCCTACGGCTCTGCTAGCTAAATGAGAGCCCGGTCAGCGGATTTGCTCGGGGCCAACCATTGAACCTTCCGAACCTCACCTCATAGGCTATTATACATGGATACATAAGTGAAATGAAGTTTAAAGAGTTAAGTATTTTCATCATATGAACTTAAGGATAAAAGCGTTTCAGGTCATCTCTGTGAAATTTTTCGAAGATCTAGGAGTGAGCAGGAATTGTACAACTCAATGCTATAGCCAACAACTAGAAGCACATGAAACAACACAATATTTATTTATGATAGCAAAAGTCTTCATTACAGAGCGAGGTATACATGGCGAGACATGATTTCGCCAGTACACAAAACCAAAAGGAAAATACAGTGCTGAAGGAAAGATAACCAGTGGTCTGAACACTGAGACCGCCTGACCGTGCGACCTGGGAGTTCGCGCGACTAGAAAACAAGACCGCCCGAACTGCCTGCCTGCGACTTGAACAACACCAACCGAGAACTCCGCGATCTCCTGAACTGCACTGATTCTCTCGAACTCCAGCAACCTGCACTACAAGCCGCGAGACCACCCGAACACCTTAGAAGAAGAGGTGACCGCTGCTGCCCGCACAATGCGCAGAAGCTGCACAAGGAAATTCAATCAGCTAACCGGCCGGTCACAAAAATGAGACTGCAAGAAATAGGCGCGAGCTCAGCTTACACTTGGTGCGATTAATTATGCTGCAACAGTGACTCCTATTTATAGGCGTGCGACCTGATCCAGTCACCACCCTATGAGATAGAGTCACCGCCCCCTGACCGCGCGACCTAAGACCGGTCAACCCGCGCGGTCAGCAGATCGCTCTGCGCCTGTGAGCTCACCGACTTCAAACCTGACCAGGAGAATGCCACTCCTACAAGAAGCCGCGCGATCATGACAACTCGCACGGTCATGTCGCCCACCACCAGTGTTCGCCTATTTGAGATCTCCTCCAGAGACCGCGAACACAACCATGAGACCGCGCGACTAAGAGAGCCTTAGTCCGCGCTCACCAACAAGAAACCAGACAGTCACCAGACTGGACTGCCCCCACCACGCGGTCATACAAAACAGACCGCGCGGTCTCACCTAACAGAAGACAGCTCGCCACGCGGTCACACGACCAGACCGCGCGGCCTCACCCCGCTGAAACCTGCTCCGCCACGCGGTCACACGAACACAGACCGCGCGGCCTCACCTCGACACCTTGGACAGAAGGAACAGCGGTCACGCCGAAGAGACCGCGGCTAGACCGAATAGGTCAGACCACAGAGGGAGACCGCAAGACCGTGCGGTTAGCCAGACCGCGCGACCTCCTCCCCAGACTGCCAACTTCCACTTCAACATTTTCAACACTCCCCCTTGAAGTGGGAAGTTGAAAACAACCCAAGTAAACTCCTCAGCCGAGTAAACGGCCCCTTCTCCAACGCCTTTGTGAATATGTCAGCTACGTTGTCCTGACACCGAACATGCTCGACCGAAAGAGACCCCTCCAGCACCTTCTCACGAATGAAATGATGCTCGATCTCGATATGCTTGGTCCTCGCGTGACAAACTGGATTAGTAACCAGTTTGAGTGCACTCTCATTGTCGCCGCGGAGCAGAGTCGGACCCCGAACCTCCTTATGGACATCTCCCACCAACCTCCTAAGCCATATGGCTTCTTGAGCTGCCAAGGCCGAAGCCTTGAATTCCGCTTCCGTGGTAGAGACAGACACGGAGTCCTGTTTCTTACTGCACCATGATATAGCTGTGGGGCCCGCCATGAAGACGAATCCAGACGTCGACTTCCGATCATCCGAATCTCCCCCGTAGTCAGCATCCATGTACCCATGCACCTCGAAGCCCACATCCCTCCTATAAAGGAGACCCATATCCGAAGTCGCCTTAACATACTTCAATATATTCTTGGCCGCTAGTAGATGAGGCATCCGAGGTTCCGGCATATAATGACTCACCCTGCCAACTGCATATGCAATATCCGGCCTAGTGATCGTCAGATAGATCAAGCTCCCAACCAGAGCTCGGAACACAAGCGGATCTTCCAGAATCCTCCCCTCATCCTTTCGAAGTTTCATGGCCTTCTCCAGTGGTGTAGAAATGCACTTCCCTTCTTTCATGCCGAATCGCTCCTTGATTCACTCCGCATATCCGGCCTGGGACACCAGCTCTCCACTTTCCCTCCTTTGCACTTCAAGTCCAAGGAAATGGTGAAGTTCACCCAAGTCCTTCATCTCGAACCTGATAGATAGCTCATCCCGAAGCTTTGCTACCTCCTCCTTCGAATTCCCCTTCACGATCATATCGTCGACGTAAAGCAACACGATGACTTGAAGCTCCCCGCTCTTCTTGACAAACAAGCTTGAGTCAGAGTCTGAAGCACCAAATCCACAGAATAGGAGATATTCTGTAATCTTTCCGTACCACGCCCTCGGCGCTTGCTTCAACCCATACAGGGCCTTCTTCAGCTTACAGACATAGTCAGGAAAGTCTTTAGATACGAAGCCTGGCGGCTAGACCATGAATATGTCCTTGTCAATCTCGCCGTACAAGAAAGCATTCTTTACGTCGAGCTGCCAAATCTCCCACCCCCAAAACGCCGCCAAGGAAATCACAAACCGAACTGAAGTCATCTTTGCCACCGGACCGAATGTCTCTTCATAGTCTTCACCGTATTGCTGCGAGAATCCCCGAGCCACAAGGCGAGCCTTGTATCGCTCGATACTGTCGTCTGCCTTCTTCTTGAGCTTGTAGACCCACTTGCATGTAACAGGGGTAATGCCCTTGGGCCTGGGCACCAGAGACCAAGTCTTATTCTTTTCAAGAGCTGCCATCTCTTCCTCCATAGTCGAATCCCACTGCTTCACGCCTTTGGCCTTCTCAAAGCTCACTAGTTCCCACTCATCCAAGGGAGCATCAATGAAACATGAGACAAAGCTCACCATGTTTCCTCCCGTATAGAGATCAGGAGCAATGATCGTTCACTTCGATCTCGTTAACGCCTTCTCCTGACTCGCAACATTCTCAGCTGCTTCATCCCTAACTCCCCTTCCAGACGTACTAGGAGCATCGCTCCCCTTCTTCCTGATCCAGAAGCCTCCGTCACAGAACTAGAGATTGATGGACAACCTGGTGACAAAGGCAGCTCCACCTGAAGATTTTCCACAGCTCTCTCCTGCTCCTCCACCCTGCTTTCTGGTTGTTCAACACCAGAACTTCCCTTGTAAGACGTCACCTCGTCAAACGCAATGTCGCGAGATACAACAAATCTCTGTGTCTCTGTGTCCATGCACTTCCAACCCTTCTTCTGATCATCATATCCCACGAAGACTAGCTTCCTTGCTTTCGCATCTAGCTTCGTCTGAAGCGCATCTGGAACGTGCACATAGCAGGTGGAACCAAACACCTGAAGGTGTGCAACGCTTGGCTTTTCATTGAACATCATCTCATGCGGGTTCAACATGTTGATGGGACTGACAGGCATCCTATTGATGACGTAGGCGGCACAAGACATTCCCTCCCCCTAGAAGGACCTTGGGATACTCTTGGCATGCAGCCAACAATTGTAGGTCTCCGTCAGATGATGGATCTTCTGCTCTGTAACTCCATTTTGTTGTGGAGTATGCGCACAAGTAAGCTCTCTCCGAATGCCCGCCTTCCTGCAAAAATTAGAGAACTCACCAGAGGTGAACTCCCCCCCCCCCCCCCCCCCCCCCCCCCCGTTGTCAGTTCACAGCTTCTTTATCCGCAGACTTAGCCGACCCACCACAAGCTCCTTGAACTCCATAAACTTGGCAAACGCCTCCGCCTTCTCCATCAAAAAATAAACCCAGCCATATCTGGTGTAATCGTCGATCAACATCAGCATATACCTGCTGCCTCTGAGGCTTGGGGTAGCAGTCGGTCCCATCAAGTCATCGTGGACACACTACAATGGCACACTACTCCTTGTCTGCGTCTTATCAAACGGTAGTCGATGAGACTTGCCGAACTGACATCCCGCGCAAACATGACCATCCACATAGGAAGATAGACTAGGCAGGCCCTTGACCAGACCTTTAATCGCCATAGCCTTCAACTTGTCCATCCCTACATGCCCCAACCTCTCGTGCCATATAACGGCGATGTCATTTGTCCTCATCTTGTCGACATAATAACTTGTCGATAAAATGAACAAGTCTTTAGCCCTTCTCCCGATATGAACGACCTCGGCCTGTTGAATTTGTTGAAGTGGAAGTTAGAGGACTTTTGGACCTGGGCGGTCTGGGAGGAGGTCGGGCGGTCTGGCGTGACCGCACGGCCTAGCGGTCTGCCTCTGCGGTCTGGCTTGTTTAAGCCTAGCTGTGGTCTCCTGGCTTGATCGCTGGTATGGGTCCAAGGCGGCTGAAGGTGAAGGTCGCGCGGTCTGTCTGTGACCGCGTGGCGGGTTGATCGTCTTCAAGTATGCGCGGTTTGTGCGTGACCACATGGCGAGCTGTCTTCTCCAAGGCTGTGGTGGTCTGGTGTGACCGCACAGTTTGATCCAGGTTTTCCAGAATGCGGTCTGGTATCTGACCAGGCTTTCTGGTGGTATTCGCGAACTAAGGGACTTAGTCGCGCGGTCTCAGTTCGCGGTCTGAGGAGGAGACTGGTATGCGAGTTGGATGCTGTTTGCGGTCTCAGGAGGAGACCGACATGCGGATAGGAGTTCGCGGTCTGATGGCTAACTGGCCGTGTTCGCGGTCTCTGGCAAACACAGGTGGTGAGCAGCTTCGTGGCGGTCTGGCGATCTCCTTGTGGAGTCGCGATCTCACTATGAGAGTGGCAGTCTCTCCTGGTTTGGTTGAAGCTGGCGAGCTCACCTAAAATGAAGCAGGAGTACTGTTGCTGATCGCGCGGTGTGACCGGTAAGGTTCCGCGGTCTGGAGGGTGGTGATCCTATCTCATAGGGTGGTGACTGGATCAGGTCTCACGCCTATAAATAGGACCCATCAGCAGCAATAATTGAGACACACCAAGTATAAGCTGAGTTCTCTTCTTTCCTGCGGACTCTATTTGTGTGACCGGGCGGTCTGCTGATTGAACTCTTATTGTGCAGCTTCTGCGGATAGTGCAGGCAGCAGCGATCACCTCTTCCTCTGAAAGTGTTCGGGCGGTCTGCGGCTTGGAGTTGTGTTGCTGGAGTTCGGGAGAATCAGGAGTTCGGAAGGAGGGGTGCGGTCTGATCAGCGGTCTGGTGTTGTTCTGAGATCGGCAGTGGGTTGCGGTCTAGCAGGTTGCTGAGGTCGTAGGGAGACCGCGCGGTCTCAAGTTATCTTCAACTTGTATTTTTTCCTTTGCTGTTTGTGCTGGTGAAATAATGTCTCGCCAAGCATACCTTGCCTTGTAATTTGAAGTTGCTATCAATAAAGATCACTTGTTTGCCTCCATTTGCTTCTGGTTGCTTGGCTTGTGAACTCTAAGTTGTATGATTCCTGCTCACTTCATTAAGATTCAAAAAATTTAACATGGTATCATAGGTAGGTTGGAGTGGATAGAGTAGTGAGCAACTTAGAGTAGCCATCGCCTTTGTGAAGAAGGAACCAGTGGTAGAGCAATGGAAGCGAGGGGTCTTGGAATTGAGATGCTTACATCGACTAACTTCAAGAAGTGGAAGTCATGTATGCAAAGCTATCTTCTAGGTGAGGACCTCTGGGAGGTAGTTGGAGGAGATCAGACACAGGAAGTTTTCCCGGAAGGGGATAATGGGGCTGAGGTGAGAACTTGGAGGAGGACGAATGCCAAGGCAGAGTTTACTCTGAAGAGGGCAATCTCACCTGACCTGTTTGATCACATCTTGGGGTGTGGATCGGCTGCGGAGATCTGGAGAGCCCTGGATGGGCTGTTTAACAAGAAGAATGTAGCAAGGCTACAGTTCTTGGAGAATGAGCTGGCAAGGTCGGCTCAGGGTGATCTTTCTATCTCCACTTTCTTTCTGAAGATGAAGAACTTGTGCATTGAAATCTCAGCATTGGATCCTGATGAGCCTATCTCTGAGGCGAAGCTGAAGAGGCATGTCATCCGCAGCTTGCGGAAGGAATATGTTGCCTTTGTGACGTCGGTGCAGGGATGGGCAAATCAGCCGTCTCTATTGGAGCTGGAGAACTTGCTTGCATCACAAGAAAGTTTGGCAAGGCAGATGGCGTGGGTGTCAGTGGCTGGGGGAGATGGCGAGGTGCTCTTATCGGGGAAGAAGAAGAAGTGGGATAAGAAGAAGAAGACCGTTGGAGGAGGCAATGGGCCTTCAACTTCTGGGCAGCAGGAAAGGGGGTATGCTCCCAAGGCTGACGGGAAGAAGAAGGGTGAAGGTCCGAAGTGCATCAAGTGTGGCAAGTATGGACACATCAGGAAGGATTGCAGGGTGGTCATCCAAGATGGGCATGTTGCAGAGAAGGAGGAAGCTGAGGCCAGGCACATTCCAGGAGGTTGGGGAGGAGCCTTCTCGGCTTCTGTTGGAGCTTCGGCTCCTATCAACTATCTGGAGGACTGGATCGTGGACTCGGGGTGTGGTCATCACCTCACCGGAGACGAGACCAAGCTTTCTTCTGCACAGCCCTATACAGGTAACAATGCAATCATTACTACTGATAATACTGTGCATCCAGTAGAGAAGGTGGGGGTTGTTTCCTTGGGCAGTGATAGAGGGCCACTTACTTTGAAGAGTGTCTATCACGTGCCTGGTATGAGGAAAAACCTCTTCTCCGTGACCAATGCTGTAGACGCTGGGTATCACGTTCTGTTCGGCCCAACAGAAGTGAAGTTTCTACGCAATTTTGATGCCGTAAAGGCCGAGGTCGTCCATGTCGGGAGACGGGCAAAGGATTTGTTCGTTTTATCGACAAGTTCCTACGTCGACAAAATGAAGACGAATGATGGTGTCGTTATATGGCATGAGAGGTTGGGGCACGTAGGGATGGACAAGCTGAAAGTCATGGCGGTGAGAGGTCTGGTCAAGGGCCTACCAAGTCTATCTTCCTACGGTGAAGGTCATGTTTGCGCGGGATGTCAGTTCGGCAAGTCTCATCGACTACCGTTTGACAAGTCGCAGACAAGGAGTAGTGTGCCGTTGGAGTGCATCCACGGTGACTTAATGGGACCTACTGCTACCCCAAGACTCGGAGTTAGCAGATATATGCTGGTGTTGATCGATGATTACACCAGATATGTCTGGGTATATTTCCTGAAGGAGAAGGCGGAGGCGTTTGCCAAGTTTGTGGAGTTCAAGGAGCTCGTGGAGGGTCGGCTAGGACTGCTAGTGAAGAAGCTGAGGACTGACAACGGAGGGGAGTTCACCTCCAGTGAGTTCTCTATTTTTTGCAGGAAGGCAGGCATCCGGAGAGAGCTCACTTGTGCACAAACTCCACTGCAGAACGGAGTTGCAGAGCAGAAGATCCATCATTTGACGGAGACCTGCAAGTGTTGGCTGCATGCCAAGAGTATCCCAAAGTCCTTCTGGGCGGAGGGAATATCTTGTGCTGCCTACGTCATCAACAGGATGCCTTTGAGCCCCATCAACATGTTGACTCCGCATGAGATGATGTTCAAGGAGAAGCCAAGCGTGGCACATCTTAGGGTGTTTGGCTCCACCTGCTACGTGCATGTTCCAGATGCTCTTCGGACGAAGCTAGATGCAAAATCAAGGAAGCTAGTCTTTGTGGGATACGATGAGCGAAAGAAAGGCTGGAAGTGCATGGATTCGGAGACGCGGAGATTTGTTGTATCTCGCGAAGTCGTGTTCGATGAGGTGACATCTTACAAGGGGTCTTCTGGTGTGGAGCTACCAGAGAGCAGGGTGGAGGTGCCAGAGAAAGCTGTGGAGGATCTTTAGGTGGAGCTACCTGTTTCACTAGGTGGTCCATCTCCTTCTAGTTCCGAGACAGGGGCTTCTGGTTCAAGGAGCAGGGGGAGCGATGCTCCTAACACGTCTGGAAGAGGAGCTAGGGAAAAAGTAGCGGAATATAATGCGGTTCAGGGGAAGGAGCTGAGGAGGTCGAAGCGGGCGATCGTCGCCCCTGATCGCTATACAGGAGGAAACGCAGTGAGCTTCGTCTCATGTTTCTTCGCTGGTCCCTTGGATGAGAGGTAGCCGTCGAGCTTTGAGAAGGCCAGAGGCGTGAAGGAGTGGGACATTGCTATGCAAGAAGAGATGGCAGCTCTCGAGAAGAATGAGACCTAGTCTCTTGTGCCCAAGCCCAAGGGCACCACTCCTGTGACATGCAAGTGGGTCTACAAGCTCAAGAAGAAAGCCGACGGCAGCATCGAGCGGTACAAGGCTCGTCTTGTAGCTCGGGGGTTCTCGCAGCAATACGGTGAAGACTACGAGGAGACATTCAGTCTGGTGGCAAAAATGACTTCAGTTCGGTTCATCATTGCCTAGGCGGCGTTCAGTGGATGGGAGATTTGGCAGCTCGAAATCAAGAACGCTTTCTTGTACGGCGAGATTGACAAGGATATCTTCATGGTCCAGCCACCAGGCTTTGTGTCTGAAGTTTTTCCGGAGCATGTCTGCAAGCTGAAGAAGGCCCTGTATGGGTTGAAGCAAGCGCCGAGGGCGTGGTACGGGAAGATCGCAGAATATCTCCTATTTTGTGGATTTGGTGCTTCAGACTCAGACTCAAGCTTGTTCGTCAAGAAGAGCGGGGAGCTTCAAGTCATCGTGCTGCTATACGTCAACGATATGATCGTGACGGGGAACTCGAAGGAGGAGGTAGCGCAGCTTCGGGTCGAGCTGTCTATCAGGTTCGAGATGAAGGACTTAGGTGAGCTTCACCATTTCCTTGGACTCGAGATGCAGAGGAAGGAAGGTGGAGTGCTGGTGACCCAGGCCGGATATGCGGAGCGAATCGTGGAGCGATTCTGCATGAAGGAAGGGAAGTGCACTTCCACACCTCTGGAGAAGGCCACAAAATTTCGCAAGGATGAGGGGAGGACTCTGCAAGATCCGTTGGTGTTCCGAGCTCTGGTTGGGAGCTTGATCTATCTGACGATCACGAGGCCGGATATTGCATATGCAGTTGGCAGAGTGAGTCGATATATGGCGGAGCCACGGGTACCTCATCTGCTAGCAGCCAAGAATATTCTGAAGTATGTCAAGGCGACCTCAGACATGGGTCTCCTATACAGGATGGATGCGGGCTTTGAGGTGCACGGGTACATGGATGCTGACTACAGAGGAGATTCGAATGATAGGAAGTCGACATCTGGATTCATCTTCATGGCGGGCCCTACAGCTATATCATGGTGCAGCAAGAAGCAGGATTCTATATCGGTCTCCACCACGGAAGTGGAATACAAGGCTTCGGCCTTGACAGCTCAGTAAGCCATCTAGCTTAGGAGGTTAGTGGGAGACGTCCACAAGGATGTTCGGGAGCTGACTCTGCTACGCGGTGACAATGAGAGTGCTCTTAAACTAGTTTTCCAGAATGCGGTCTGGTAGCTGACCGGGCTTTCTGGTGGTATTCGCGGACTAAGGGACTTAGTCGCGCGGTCTCAGTTCGCAGTCTCAGGAGGAGACTGGCATGCGAGCTGGACGCTGTTCGCGGTCTCAGGAGGAGACCGGCATGCGGACAGGAGTTCACGGTCTGATGGCGAACTGGCTGTGTTCGCGGTCTCTGGCGAACACAAGTGGTGAGCAACTTCATGGCGGTCTGGCGATCTCCTTGTGGAGTCGCGATCTCACTATGAGAGTGGCGGTCTCTCATGGTTTGGTTGAAGCTGGCGAGCTCACCTAAAATGAAGCAGGAGTACTGTTGCTGATCGCGCGGTGTGAATGGTAAGGTTGCGCGGTCTGGAGGGTGGTGATTGGATCAGGTCTCACGCCTATAAATAGGACCCATCGGCAACAATAATTGAGACACACCAAGTGTAAGCTGAGTTCTCTTCTTTCCTGCGGTCTCTATTTGTGTGACCGGGCGGTCTGCTGATTGAACTCTTATTGTGTAGCTTCTGTGGATAGTGCGGGCAGCAGCGATCACCTCTTCCTCTGAAAGTGTTAGGGCGGTCTGCGGCTTGGAGTTGTGTTGCTGGAGTTCGGGAGAATCAGGAGTTCGGAAGGAGGGGTGCGGTCTGATCAGCGGTCTGGTGTTGTTCTGAGATCGGCAGTGGGTTGCGGTCTGGCAAGTTGCTGAGGTCGTAGGGAGACCGCGCGGTCTCAAGTTATCTTCAACTTGTATTTTTTCCTTTGGTGTTTGTGCTGGCGGAATCATGTCTCGTCAAGCATACCTTGCCTTGTAATTTGAAGTTGCTATCAATAAAGATCACTTGTTAGCCTCCATTTGCTTCTGGTTGCTTGGCTTGTGAACTCTAAGTTGTATGATTCCTGCTCACTTCATAAAGATTCAAAAAATTTCACACGGCCTTCATCGCCTCAATGTTTCTTAGAAACTTGACTTCTGTTGGGCCGAACAGAACGTGATACCCATCGTCAACAGCGTTGGTCACGGAGAAGAGATTTTTCCTCATTCCGGGCATATGATAGACACTCTTCAAGGTTAGTGGCCCTCTATCACTGCCCAAGGAATCAACCCCCACCTTCTCGATACTATGCATGGTATTATCAGCAGTTATGATGTTATCATTACCTGAGTAAGGCTGCACTGAAGTAAGCTTCGACTCGTCCCCGGTGAGGTGATGACCGCACCCCGAGTCTACGATCCAGTCCTCCTGATAGTTGATAGGAGTCGCAGCTCCAATAGAAGCCGAGAAGGCTCCTCCCCATCCTCCATCATTTTGCCTGGCCTCAGCTTCCTCTTTCCCTGCAGCAGCATGCCCCGGCTGAAGATTCACCCGGCAATCCTTCCTGATGTGACCAAGCTTTCCGCATCTAAAGCATTTGGGTCCTTCTCCCTTCTTCTTCCCTTCAGCCTTAAGAGCATAGCCCCTCTCCTGTTGTCCAGAAGTTGAAGGCCCATAGCCTCCTGCGGTCTTCTTCTTCTTATCCCATTTCTTCTTCTTCCTTGTGAAGAGCACCTCGCCTTCTCCCCCAGACACTGACACCCCCGCCATCTGCCTTGCCAGACTCTCCTGCGACGCAAGCAGATTCTCCAGCTCCAGCAGAGACGGCTGATTTGCCCAACCCTGCACCGACGTCACAAAGGCCACATACTCCTTCCGCAAGCCACGGATGATGTGTCTCTTCAGCTTCGCCTCAGAAATTGGCTCATAAGGATCCAGTGCTGAAATCTCAGCGCACAGGTTCTTCATCTTCAGGAAGAACGTAGAGATAGAAAGATCACCCTGAGCCGACCTAGCCAGCTCATTTTCCAGAAACTGTAGCCTCGCTACATTCTTCTTGTTAAACAGCCCATCCAGGGCTCTCCAGATCTCCGCAGCTGATCCACACCCCAAGATGTGATCGAATAGGTCAGGTGATATTGCTCTCTTTAGAGTGAACTCTGCTTTCGCATTAGTCCTCCTCCAGTTCCTCACCTCATGACCATTGTCCCCAACTGGGACAACTTCCTCCGTGATGTCTCCTCCAACAACCTCCCAAAGGTCCTCGCCCAGAAGATAACTCTGCATACATGACTTCCACTTCTTGAAGTTAGTCAAGTTGAGCATCTCATCCCAAGACCTCTTGCTTCAATGGCTCTACCACTGGTTCCTTCTTCACAAAGGCGACGACAACTTTGAGTTATTCACTGCTCTATCCACTCCAACCTACCTCTAATACCATGTGAAATTTTTCGAAGATCTAGGAGTGAGCAGGAATTGTACAACTAAAAGCTATAGCCAACAACCAGAAGCACATGAAACAACACAATCTTTATTGATGATAGTAAAAGTCTTCATTACAGAGCGAGGTATACATGGCGAGACATGATTTTTCCAGTACAAAAAACCAAAAGGAAAATACAGTGCTGAAGGAAAGATAACCAGCGGTCTGAACACTGAGACTGCCTGACCGCGCGACCTGGGAGTTCGCACGACAAGAAAACAAGACCGCCCAAAATGCCTTCCTGCGACTTGAACAACACCAACCGAGAACTCCGCGACCTCCCGAACTCCACTGATTCTCCTGAACTCCAGCAACCCGCACTGCAAGCCGTGAGACCGCCCGAACACCTTAGAAGAAGAGGTGACCGCTGCTCACACAATCCACAGAAGCTGCACAAGGAAATTCAAACAGCTAACCGGCCGGTCACAAAAATGAGACCGCAAGAAATAGGCGTGAGCTCAGCTTACACTTGGTGTGATTAATTATGCTGCAATAGTGACTCCTATTTATAGGCGTGCGACCTGATCCAGTCACCACCCTATGAGATAGAGTCACCGCCCCCTGACCGCGCGACATAAGACCGGTCAACCCGCACAGTCAGCAGATCGCTCTGCGCCTGTGAACTCGCCGACTTCAAACCTGACCAGGAGAACGCCACTCCTGCAAGGAGCCGCGCGATCATGACAACTCGCACGGTCATATTGCCCACCACCAGTGCTCGCCCATATGAGATCTCCTCCAGAGACCGCGAGCACAACCAGGAGACCGCGCGACTAAGAGAGACTTAGTTCGCACGCACCAACAAGAAACCGTACAGTCACCAGACCGGACTGCCCCCACCACGCGGTCATACAAAACAGACCGCACGGTCTCACATAATAGAAGACAGCTCGCCACGCGCGCACACTACTAGACTGCACAGCCTCACCACGCTGAAACCTGCTCTGTCACGCGATCACACGAACACAGACCGCGCGGCCTCACCCCGGCACTTTGGACAGAAGGAACGACGGTCATGCCGAAGAGACCATGGCTAGACCGAACAGTTCAGACCGCAGAGGGAGACCGCAAGACCGCGTGGTTAGCCAGACCGCGCGACCTCCTCCCCAGACCGCCAACATCCACTTCAACATTTTCAACAATCTCCACTCCACGTGTGGCCGATGGACTCGCCTTCCACATTTTGGAGGCGATATCCCCATGACTTCAAGGCTTCTTCCACGATAAAGGGGCCCTCCCAATTGGGATTTAGCATTCCTACCGCGGCAGACCTTCCGGCCGCGTCGACCTTTTTTAACACGAGCCCCCCTTCTAGAATTGCTTGATCCTGACGTTCTTGTCAAAGTAATTAGCCATCTGCCGCTTGACTTCCTCTTGTCGAATGGCAGTGACATCCTAGACCTCCACGATAAAATCCAGGGAGAGTCACATATCCTCCTCGTTCCATGCTCTCCATTCTTCATCACCCTCCTCGGCGACCCTTACCCGCGGTGTCTTGACTTCAAACTCTACGGGGATAGCAGTCTGACAATCGTGGGAGAGCTTGAAGGGGGTCTCTCCAGTGGAGGTGTTGGGCGTAGTCCTTAGGGCCCATAGGACCGAAGGTAGTTGCTCTACCCAACTCCCCTTCAAGTTCTCCACATTTTTTTTGAGCAGGTTCACTATGATCTTATTTGCCGCTTCCACCTGCCCGTTGCTCCTGGGGTGATGGACGGATGCGAACCTGAGATCTATCCCCAATTGGCTGCAGAGGCTGATGAACTCTTCACTGGTGAATTGCAGACCATTATCTATGACTATGGCCTGTGGGAGCCCATGTCGCCAGATGATCTCCCCCCACATGAAGTTGCGGATTACTTGGGAGGTGACCTTGGCCAAAGCTTTAACTTCCAACTACTTAGAGAAGTAGTCAATCATAACCAAGAGAAACCTTCTTTGCCAACTTGCCTGGGGGAAAGGTCCTACCAGATCCATCCCCCATATGTTGAACAGCCATGGCACCGTGATGCTCAGCCTCTAAGTCGACAAAAGTTGAAGCGGGGCGAACAACTGGCATTTCTGGCATTTCTTGGCGAACTCCGCTGAGTCCTTGCTCAGGGTCGGCCAGAAGTACCCCTGCCTCATTATCCTTGCCTCCAATGTCTTGCTCCCCAAATGACTACCACATTCGCCTGAGTGAACCTCCTCCAGGACCCTCGAGACTTCCTCCTCAGATATGCATCGCGCTAGGAGTCCCGAGAGAGTCTTTCGATACAAGTCCCTTTCGTGATGGACATAGTAGGCGGACTTGTACCGAAAGAGCCTTTGGTCTGGAACCTCTTCTGGAAAAGTGCCCATTGTTAGTAAGGTCACGAAAGGGTCCTTCCACGAGGGCCGCTGCTCTATATCCATGAGTTCCCCTTCCTCAATCGATGGGCGGAACAGATCCATCAAGGTCCCTTCGGCCCGAGGACCGGACTTGGCCAGCCGGTCTGCTGGGGTACTCTCCTCCCTTTGTATGTGCCTGATGGATAAGGTTTTGAATGTTCTGATGAGACCCCTCACTTTGGCTAGATACCTCATGAGTGTGGAATCCTTTGCCTCGAACTCTCCCTTGATCTGTGAGGCTATTACTATTGAATCGGCAAGGACCTCCACATCGTGAACCCCCAACTCCTGGGCCAGACGCAAGACGGTGATCACTGCTTCGTACTCCGCCTGGTTGTTGGTAATGGGGAAATGTATCATCAGTGCTTTCTCAATTTTCACCCCGTGGGGGATTTCCAACACCACTCCCCCTCCTATAGAGTTTTTTCCTGAGGCCCCGTCGACCAACAACTTCTAGGGGATATGACGAAGGGCTTGCTCCTCTTCCATCTCGACCACATAGCCTGCCATAAAATCTGCCACAACTTGAGCCTTCTTCGACAGCCGCGGGATGAAGGTGATGTCAAATTCACTCAGCTCCACTGACCACTTTGCGAGTCTCCCTGAATGCTCTACCCCTTTGAAGATTTTGTGAAGGGGGTGGTCGGTCACCACTTGGATCGAATGAGCTTGGAAATACAGCCTGAGCTTCCTGGCCGAGATGACCAGGGCGAAGGCCAGCTTCTCCTAAATCGGGTATCGGAGCTCTGCCTTCTTCAAAACCCTGCTCAAGTAGCAAATAGGTAGCTGCTTCTTACCCTCTTCCCGAACCAAGATGGAGCTCACGGCCTTAGCACTGACTCCGAGATACAAGTCTAGACGTTCCCCCTCCTTAGGGCCCTGGAGCAGCGGAGCCTTAGTGAGTTGATTCTTTAGGGCTTGGAAGGCCTCCTCACATTCCCCGCAAGCTTTCTAGTCAGGCACTAGACTTCCTTGGCATTTCGCGGCGCTCCCAATTCCATTATGGCTTTCACTTTGTCCGGGTTAGGCTCTACCCCAGCCGGGGTAAGGAGGTGACCCAGAAACTTCCCCTTGCCAGCCCCGAAGATGCATTTTTATGGGTTCAGCCTCATCTTGAAACTTCGCAGGGTGGCAAAGGTCTCTTCGAGGTCCTTAAGGTGGGAGATCACATCCTTGCTCTTCACCATGAGGTCATCTATATATACCTCCAAGTTCCTCCCCCTTTGTTCCCAGAAGACTCGATCCATCATCCTCTGGTACGTTGCCCCTGCATTTTTTTAGCCCGAACGACATAATCTTATAATAGTAGCACCCTTCCCTCGTGATGAAAGAGACACCCTTGACGTCTGGCGGGTGCATCCTGATCTGATGATAACCTGAGAAAGCATCTAAAAAACTCATCACTAAAAAACGACGGCTGAGTCAACCAGCACGTCGATCCGAGGCAAAGGATAACAATCCTTAGAGCAGGCTTTGTTTAAAAGAGAAAAATCAATACACATCCTCTAGCGGCCATCGCCCTTCTTTACCATGACGACATTGAAGACCCAGCCTGGATACTGGATCTCCGATACAAAACCTCCTTTGAGGAGCTTTTCCACTTCCTCGTAGATCGGCTCCTCCAGCTTGCAGGCAATGGCCCTCCTCTTCTGTCGGATGGGGAGGGTCCCTGGCTCGAGGTTGAGTCGGTGGAAGTCCACGTCTGCATCAATGCCCGACATGTCTGCCTCACCCCATGCGAAGATGTCCACGCTCTTTTGGATGCACTCCAGCATCTTCCTCCTATCTCCTGGGCCAATGCCCCCACTGGCCTGCACCTTCTCCACCTTCCCCCCTGGGTGGTGACCTCCATCTCAACTACCTCTTCCATCTCCTCAAGTCGGGTCGGCTCTTCCCATCTGCCCTTTGCCTCCCTTACTTCGGTCAGGGTCTCCTGTTCTACCGTAGCCTCCTCCTCCAACGGCTCAGCCTACTCCCCCGGAGCTTCCTCCATTTCCTCTTCTCAGATGCTGCTCTCTCCTTCTTCTCCTACCTTGCTCTCCTCTCCTGGCCCCTCCAGCCTCCTCATCTCCCTACCTACCTTCTCAGCCTCCGCCATCCAGGAGATGGTGTTGACGACAGTCATGTAGAACTGCCTCGCCACCTTTACATACCCCAAGATTTTGACCTGGACTCGCCCGCAATGGAACTTCAAGCACTGGTGGAAGGACGAGGGAATGCACCAGAAGGTGCTGATGAGAGGGCGTCCGAAGATTGCATTGTAGCTGCTCGGAGCATCCACAATGACGAGCCAGCAGTTCTTGGGGACCCCTCCCAACGTCACCTGGAGGCCGACTCCTCCCTCGACCACCTTCCTTTCTCTGAAAAACCAAACAATGGCCCATCTGAGGCCTGCACCCTCTTTGCTTTCACCTCCATGGCGTCGAAGGCCTTCTTGAAGATTACATTCACGGAACTCCCATTGTCGACCAAGATCTGGGAGACCGTGAAGTTCTCGATTGCCGTCTCGATCACCAAGGCATCACAGAATGAATCCTCGTAGTCTGGCATGTCCTCCGATGAGAAGGTGAGCTTCTTCGATGGGGGTGGGGTTTGGGAGGTCGACACGATGCTCCTACAGAACATCACTTGGAAGCTCCTCTTGCCAGTGGCTTCTATCCCAACCCCGCCATGGATCACTCTAATCCCTCCCCTGGCTCCTACGTCTTCCCTGTCCTCACACCTATCTTCCCTCTCTTCGGGTAGCACTTCTTCAATCCTTACAGGTCGCTGCTGCTGCTGTCCTCTTGCCCTCACCTCCAGAAACTTCGGGCAGGTGGCCGTCGCGTGACCTTCCTCCTGGTGGAAGTCACAATAGGGCAATGCCACCCTACCCCCCTTCCTCCTTTTCCTCGGCCAACTGCCATGGCTTGCTCTCGAGGGGGGTGAGGGGGTCCGGGACCTTGCCTTCATCCTGGGTGATTGACCCTCCCATCCACCCTTCCATGGTAACCTCTTTCCTGACCTCGTGCCGGTCCTTCATGGGGTCTCCAGGCCAGCCGGTTATTGGGCTCCTAATGCACCCAATCCCGCTGCTTCCCCCAAAACCCCTGACCTCTAGGCTCATCCATTCTTCTTCCCTCCTGTTGTCTCATCCCCGGCTCGCTCAGCCTCGCCAACCTTTTCCCAAACTCTGGGTTGGCAGCCTCCCCTTCGATCTCTTCCTCCATCCTCTCCATCAATTCCTCGAAGGATAGAGGGGCCTTCCGCTTTAGGTCCATTTTGAAGAACCCCTCTCGCAGTCCCACTATGAAGGACAGCCGGAGGATGAACCATGACACCTCCTGGACTTGAAAGACCACTTCCTGGAACCTATCCACTTAATGGGTCAGTGACTCCCCTGACCCTTGCTTGATTTTGAAGAGTGCCTCTGCGTCCTTCTTCCACTTCTTTGATGTTGAGAAGAACAAACAGAAGCTCCGACGCAGATCCTCGAACACATAGATGGAACCCACAGGGAGCTGGTGGAACCAGTCCCTCGCCTTCTCCTTCAAAGTGGTGGCAAAGAGTTGACACTGGAAGGCATCTGACATTGGAAGGATCGAGACCATGTCTTCGAACCATTGTAGGTGCAGGACTGGATTATCCTTGCCGGTGTAATAAGAGATATATGGTCCTTTGAACCCCTGTGGAACCGGGGCCGAGAGGATCAACTCACAAAAGGGGCTACCTTCCCCTGCTCTGTGAGTGGTCCTCTCGCGCGAAACCAACTCGCAGACTTCCGCACTCGCCGGGCTACCGAACAGCTGCCGCCCTGAGAGATCTCGCACATTTGCTTCTTCCACCACCTCCTTCCAGGGCCGCTGGCCTACAGCATTCTTGCATATCTACTGGAACGGTACCACCGGAACCGTGAGTGTCTCGCACTCCCTCCACGCGGCGAAAGCCAGCTTCAAGGTCTGCAGGATCTCCCGCCTGAGGCCTTCAAACATTTCCAGTGTCACCTCTTTCGCGGGTGGTAGTGAGTGGCCCTGGTCGGATCCTTCTCCTCCATCTTTAGCCATGGAGCTCAGCTTGAGATTTTCTTGCACATGCTATGGTCCACGCTCACCGCACCAAAAATGTTGAAACTGGCAACCGGTCTCTTGAGTTTGGACCCTCTGGGGGTTTAATCCGCGCCTACTTATCCCTCAATTATGCTCTTGATTGTGTACAAAGAACTAGGAACAGACCCAAGGCTGTAGCTAGGAGGTCCCGCCACACACCCGAAAGATCTAAGAGAGCTTCCCCTCGCAAACGAATGCTCAGTGGGCTCCTTGGAGGGCACTAGCATCCAACCAAAACATTCCTAGGAGAAGAGAGCCTAAATGATCGGATCTTCTCCAAGGTGCCCTTAAGGGTCTATTTATAGATTTTCTAGTCTGGATGGCAAATAGCATAAATCTGCCTTATAGTTTTACTAATTGCACCCCAAATTGGTCTACTAATAGCCTAACTCCACTGTTCTAAAGGGCTATTGGCAGCCCACGAAGGATAACTAGGTAATTTCCCCCTCAAAACCTTCTGGGCGAGTGGTCCATGAAGGCACCACTCACCGGGCAAGTGGTCCGTGGAGGCACAACTCGCCTAATCACCTGGCAAGCTTGGCGAGTGGGACTCCACCCCCACTCATCTGGTCTCCCGCGCACTCACCCCTCTGAATGGGCGAGTGCCTTGCGAATGGGACTCGCACTCGCCCGGAGCCTCTCCTGCCTCTTCTGGCCTGGCCGAGTGCTCTGCCTGACATGGATCTTGCTTCTTGACCCCCTTTGGATCTGGGGGGTCCACACGACGAGTATGAGGTTGTACAAGGAGCCCAATTGATTTTGGATCATAGGCCTTTGTTAGCATGAAAAGACATCTTCACACCTGCTGTAGTCTTTGCAGGAAAGCTCTTCTTTGCATTAGGCACATTGGGATTGTGCCAACAATCTATGAAAAAGTGTCCCACCTTAATACAAAACCAACATTCATGAATGTTGTATCTTCTCTTCTGAACATTCTTTGAAGAAGCATCAATATGCTTATGTTCAGGAGGGAAGACATCAGAATTCTTCCTGTTCCTTTCAGTAATAATCTGGCTAAAAGACAGTCTATGGTCAGTCTTAGCAGTCTTTGTCTGAATGACATCAACTTGCCTTGGCTTGTCAGCTAGGCAAGATCTGATGGCATCGAACACTGAGCTGTTGGAGTTGACTATAGGCTTAACAGTAGCCAAGTGTTTTGCTGGGAGGGATTTGGAAGAACCTACTTCTTTATTCTTGGATGAAGGGGCTGAAGTACCAAAAATAAATGGTCCAGAATGAGCCATTTGAAATTCTTCATGGGGAGCTTTCAGAGCACTCATCCCCTTTCCCTTTCTTCTACTATAGTAAGGATTATTTTCCTACATATAGGAACTCCCATTCTTCCAGTTACTATACATGTTGTCATGGTCATACCTGTTGGAGGGAAGCAACACCTTTTGAAAGGTGGTATGAGGCTTATCCTTAGTCTTGCCATTTTCTCCATTCCCATCACCAACTGCCACATTACTGAAGCCTAGTCCTCTCCTATTAGCTTGGGAGGAAAAAGTGTCAATGATGGGTAGTACATATTTGGGTTTGGAGAATTGAGCCACTAGGCTCTTTTCTTTGAGAAGCTTCTCCTCAAGGTCCTCGATGATCTTGTTCTTTTGGAAGATGGTGCTAAATTGGACTATTGTATTTCCCTTGAGTTGGCTTATCTCTCTACTCATCTGAGCCACCAGAGTAGATGACTCAGTGCAATCTTGCTTAGCCAGCTGAAGGGAGGCAATTTCATGAGCTTGCCTCTTGGCTAGCTTCTTGCTCTTTTTCATAGCATTCAATAAAGCATCATACTTGTCAATCAATTGATTGACATCCACTTCAGATTCTGAGCCATTTTCATCATTTGATGAGCATGCTTCAGAATCTGGCATTGACTCATAATCAGAAGAAGGGAAAGGAGTAAGTACCTTATCAGGATTGTTCCGACTTTCTTCATCATCATCTGTTATGGCCATTAAGCCATGATGTTCTCTATCCTCTTCATCCTCCTCTATGTCACTGTCTGAGTGTGATAGAGGGGCCCTGATGCCAAACTTTGCAGCAGGAAACTCCTCATCATCTTCTGCTGCAAATAACCCAATGTAGGCTTCGCTTCTTCTGAATCTGAGGATGATGACTCAGATTCACTCCAGCTTTTCTCCTTCTTAGCTAATAAGGATTTTTCACCCTTCCTTCCTTTATGTTGATGAGCTTTCTTATCACCTTTCTCCTTCCTCTTGATTGGACAGTCAGCTATGACATATCCAGGCTTGCTACAACAATATCAAATCATATTATTTGAAACATGTTTAACATGTTTAGGATCATACTTGTCCCCCTTGGGGTGCTGCCTTTCAGATCTGCAGTGATCTTTTCTGGGATGTGAGGAGGAGGAAGGTTTGTTCTTCCACTACTTCCTCCTCATCAACTTCTTGAAATGCCTTGAGAAGGCAGCAAACTCCTCATTAGATGAGCTGCTTTCTGATGTGCTGGGCTCAGAATTTTCTGAGCTAGCAACCCTTCTTGGTGGTGAAGGCATCCTTGCTTTGCTCCTCTTAGAGCTCTCAGCTTTGAGAGCCACTATACTCTCCCTTGCATGAGGCCTGGAGGATGTGTCCTCCTCCTTCCTTGTAGATAGCTGCATCTCATAGGAGAGCAGCTTTCCAAATAGAGTGTGGGGAGCAGTCTCACCCAGCTTTGCCACCTCTCTGATGGCACAAATCTTGGTATCCCAATCTCTAGTTAGAGATCTTAGGAATTTGTCATTCAGCTCATAATGAGTGAAGAATCTTTCATAGGACCTTAGCTCATTCACTATTCTGAAGAACCTTTCATAGCAGTCAACTATGCATTCCAGGCTTTGTTGTCTGAAGCCTTTGCACTCCTGATTAAGGAGGAATTTCCTATCATCCCTCACTTCTTCAGTACCTTCCATGTACACAATTATTGTATCCCACATATCCTTGGCAGTCTTATAATGTACCAAGTTCTGAAAGGTGAAATCATCAATTGCATTGACTATTATATTTTGTGCTCTTTTGTCCATTGTGGCCAGTGCAATTTCATCCTTTGTCATTTCAGCATATGACTTGGCTACCTGTCTTGTAGGATCAATAGTGGAGGGCTTTGTGAAGACAAAGCGACTATCCTTGATAGTAATATAAATCCTAGGGTCTGAGGCTTCCATGAACGACCTAACCCTTTGCTTCTAAATGCCAAAAGTTTCCTTTTTGCATATGGGCAACTTCATTGACCCCATCTCCTTTTGACCTCCAGTGGTATCCATTGGATTCAGATTTGACTACACCTATGTAAGAGTTGTTATGATTGATAAGTCCTTGTCACAACCCGCATTTTTCCCGGAATATTTTACGATATCAGAGCAAAGGGAAAATTACGCGTCGTGATGCCGCGTCCTGTAGAGGACAACTATAGACGCTCAGGAAAGCACTCTAAACGAACATCTTGTAAGAAAAAATAGGTAATTTTAGTTTAAAACAATAACTTTTGACATTTCACTATAGATTTTGAGACCGTGTCCCTCGGTCATGAACCTACATAGCCACCAATAGAAAATATACGTACGCAGCAGAAAAATAGATTCATATATCTTATTATAGCACAGAGACCAAGCTGGTCACTGAGGCTATCACACATCTAGATTTACTATGTATATATATAAGAAAATATTTGGTATGACTTTCAAAATAGATGCTATATAATAATAAAAGACATGATGTGCAATTTTATCACAATAGCCAAATAACTAGCATCCTACACATTTCCCAGAGAATAAGGGTATCATCTATCTCAAAATAATACACAAGTAGTAGCATAAGGCAAGTAAACTGGGATAAAAACCATACGGGCGCCAACAACTGACACGAACCCGCAGGAAAGAGAGAAGACAATCCAAAAGAGAAGGATCCCACTAACAAAAGAGAGCAGCATCCTTACCTACAGGGGAGGAAAGGCCTCGACAGGGGAACTGAAAGACCCCGCTCTGACTCCAGCTACAGCTAAAAACCTGAACCTGAGGCATTCATAAGAAAAGAACGCCTCAGCCCAAAGGGTGCAAGAAAACAGCATGATTCAGTAAGAGCAGGCAAGGAACAGTTAGCATAAACCTGTCTGAAAGGAGTATATAAATATATATATAAATATAAATATAAATATAAATATATATAAATATAAATATAAATATATATATATATATATGTATATATATACACTTATATAAAGATTCCAGCAGTAGTAGATTAAGAAGATCCTGCATAGAACCAGCCCGATAAGCAAGTGCATAACTAAACTTAGCACGTAGTGCAAAAATGGACAAGTGGTGGCGGACCCAAACAATGTCACTATCCACTCACAAAAAGGGGACGTTCACCCCAAATAAAAAAAAGGCATCGTGGTGGTGGTCTCATTGTCCTACCCACCACTATTAAAAGAACTGTGATGGAGGACCCCATTGTTCCCTTTACCCATCATTCCAGTTCAAACAAGTCCATCAATATTTAGTCAAGTAATTATGAGATATATGCAGAATTTAACAAGTAACCACGATTCGGGACTAGCATAACCCAACTCAAGGAGCAGCCCCCAGGAAAGGAAAACAAAACCGACAGCTCCCATTAAATAAATTCAAGGAGCAGCCCCCAATATAAACAACCCAAGGAGCAGCACCCAACAAAGAGCAAAAGTGGTAGCCCCAAAGAAAAATCACATAGCAACAGCCCCAATTAAAATCACATAGCAGTAGCCCCCCTCATGTGACAAAAACCAAGAAGCAACCTCCAATTAGAGTAGTAATAAGGCAGCCCCCAAAGCAAAATAACAGCAGCCCCCCATTAGACAAAAACCAAGGAGCATCCACCAATTGGAATAGTAATAAAGCAACCCCCAAAGTAAAATAACATAGCAGCAGCCCATTAGACAAAAAAAACCAAGGAGTATCCACCAATTGGAATAGTAATAAAGCAACCCCCAAAGTAAAATAACATAGTGGCAGCCCCCATATAAACAACACAAGGAGCAGCACTCAAAAAGAGCAAAAGTGGTAGCCCCAAAGAAAAATCACATAGCAGCAGCCCCAATTAAAATCACATAGCAGCAACCCCCCTCATGTGACAAAAACCAAGAAGTAGCCTCCAATTAGAGTAGTAATAAGGCAGCCCCCAAAGCAAAATAACAGCAGCCCCCCATTAGACAAAAACCAAGGAGCATCCACCAATTGGAATAGTAATAAAGCAACCCCCAAAGTAAAATAACATAGCGGCAGCCCCCCATATAAATAACCCATAGCAACACTCAACAAAGAGCAAAAGTGGTAGCCCCAAAGAAAAATCACATAGCAGCAGCCCCCCTCATGTGACAAAAACCAAGAAGCAGCCCAAAAATGAATTCACAAAGCAGCAGCCCCCACAATTAGACAAAAGCAAGGAGCAACCCCAAAATGAATTCACAAAGCAGCAGCCCCCACAATTAGACAAAAGCAAGGAACAGCACCAAAATGAATTCACAAAGCATCAGCCCCCACAATTAATAAGAAACAAGCACAGATCTGCCAGCATAGGATCAACCGGAAGAACAACAGAGAAAAAGGAAGGAGGGAGGAAGAAGAAGAAAAGTTTCCTTGCCAACAAACAAGAGGAACACCACAACATAATCCTAATAAGTCTAGGGTCATAAATAAAGCAGTCTGGGGTCAGGTATAACAACCCCCTCAGAAAAAAAATTATTTATAAGGCAGCCCCAATTAGAGTATATGTATATGTATATAAGGCAGTTGTTTACCCGGAAAACCGCTTCTCGGGTTTGATCACTCTCGGATCGGGCGAACTGCTGGGTCAGGCCGCTGAGTTCCAGGATCGGTTGCCCTCAGCTCAGGGTAAACCAGACCGGGTGGTCCGAGGTCAGTTTCGGACCGCCCCCAAGATTGAAAGTCGCAAGGGGCCAAAATAAGAAGGCTATCCACGGTCTCAGGAAGGAGGCCGCTCGGGTAGTGCTACAGAGATTCAAGATTCACACCCAGAAGAGCAAGCCGCAGTTTCAGCTCGGGAATTACTCGGGTTATCTTCCGAAGAGTGGCCAAGCTATGTCCAGAAGACAGACCGCGGTCTCAAACCAGAGGCCGCCCGGTCTGAATCGTTGACTTGGTCCCAGTATCTTCAGCCTCAGGCCAGACAGGTCGGAAGAGCAAGCCGCCAAGCCGCGCGGCTTCTTTCTTTTTTCTTCTTTATGCATCCCGTCACCGCCTGCCCGTTTCTCCTGTACCCGGGCAGGCGGTTATTTTATCCCTGCCCATTCGGGCAGGCCCCCAAGCCTATAAATAGGGGGCGGCACTGTTCATAAGGCACACACACTCGAATCTAGGAGCTCGCTTGTTTGAGCTGCGGACTCGAGTTTCCCGTCTTGCGGACTGTCTGACCGGCCGGCTTCTCTTTTTCTGCACTTGCAGCCCGCTGTAATCACTTTTCTTTAATCAAAGGAAAGCCCGTCGCAGGAGTGGCATTTGCCGCGGCAGGCGAAGTCTGGCCTTGACCGCTGCTAGCGGTCTCATCTTTTCATCTAAAAAGTAACCGGCAACCCGCAGCCTCCGGTTTACCTCGGAGGTGCATTCTCGGACTCAACAGAAACACGCGACCTTCACATCGCGGAGTGCCGGTGAAATCTCTTTTCGCCATAATGTCAGACCGTCAGTTCGCCCTTGGAGACCGCTCCGATCGTAGCGAGGACTCTCTGTGGGAAGCCCTGGAGCAGTTAAAAAGAGAAGCCGAGCGGGCTCAGAGGGCCACTGATCAGCGTCTTGAAGAAATCAGTCGGACTTTAGCAATACTAACTGAGCGACTAGTCCCGCAACAAGCCGCGGCTAATCGGGCGGTGACCCCGGTCCTTCCTCCACCTCCTCCTTACTCGCTACCGCAGGCCGCTAATTTCCAGCTCCAGCAAGAAGATCCTGCGGCTAGGGAAAACTTCTATCAGGAAGCCGCGCACAACATGCCAGCTCGAGTCCTCGACTTCCAGGGGGCGACTTCTCACGCCGCCCATATTCCCTACCCGCAGGAAGGCGCGGCCCGTCTCTCCTACCCGCCTGAAGTTCCTATTCATCACTCCTACCCGCCAGAAGCAGCCGCCCGGTCTTCTTACCAGGCGGCTTGTCCGCGAGTAGTCGCAGCTCCAGCGGCTTATTGCTCTACTCCTCTATATGAAGATATGGAAGAGACCTCTCCCTTTGTGGACGAAGTCAGAGGAGAGCCTGCCCCCAATAATTTCAGGGAACCTCGCCTGCCAGCATTCAATGGAGAGACGGATCCCACGGTTCATTTACAAGCTTTCGAGTCAGCTGTTGCTCTCAGAACCTTGACTGATGCAACCAAGTGCAAGCTTCTGGTGACCTCCTTTGAAGGGCAAGCGAGGGAATGGTTTTACGGTCTGCATCCCAGATCGATCCGTTGTTTCACAGAGCTGCGAAGAGAATTCCTGCTAAGATTCTCCACTTCAAGGAAAAGAAAGAGCGGCCCGGCAGCCCTTTTCGATATAAAACAACGGGAAGGCGAGACATGGGCTCGTTTTGTGGATCGATTCCAGAGAGAGATCATGGAAATTCAGAATGTGGACCCGGAACTGTATAGGGTGGCCCTCATCCATGGCCTAAGGGAGGGCCACCTAAAATTTGAAGCAAATATAAGGGAGCCTAAGACTTATCAAGAGATGATAAGTTTGGCAAATATGTTTATCAGAGGAGAGAAGAGCAATCCAGACTACGTCGCAAAGCTGGTAAGCGACAAGGAATCATCAAATTCATCCTTCCGTCATCCACCATCGAATCAGTCTCACTTCGAACCCCGCTCCCAAAGGGGGAGGAACTACAAAAACAAGCAACCATTTATGGGCCATCAGCGGTTTCAAGATCAGAAGCCACCGTTGGCCATCGCTCCCGCTCCATCCGCTCCCCTTCCACAAATCATGCCGGTATATTTACCACAGTATGCCGCGCAGCCACCTCCAATCGTTCCATCAACCCAATACGATGATTCGCAAGACTCATTCACTCCCCTAAATGTCACCATGGACGAGGTAGTCCAGATTCTGCAAAAGAGGCCAGATTTCAAAAAGCCTGCTCCCCTGAAGTCGGATATTCGTAATCGGAATCCGAACCTTTATTGTGAATATCACAAAGAAGGGGGGCATTTAACTGAAGACTGCCGGGCCCTTCGTTTGCTCATAGAAAGACTTCTGGGAGAAGGAAAGCTCCGGGGTCTAATTCGGAAAGATAAAACTGCTGAGCCAACTACCGAGAAGAAGAAGGAGAAGGAAACAGTAGAAGTAACCTGGGAATGTGCCGACGTCGAGGACGCCGGCTATTATGGAGATATCCATCCTTCTACCAAATGCATCGAAGTCAATGATGTGGGCCCCTTAGGGGACATCTATTGTATCCATGGGGGAGCTGGAGCAGAATCATCTCGCAAATCCAGCATTGCGAGAGTTCTAAAGCAGGAAGTGGCGGCCACTACAAGCTCTCCTCCCGAAAGCACTATTGTCACGTTTGGTCAGGATGACCTTCCCCCCAATGCTAATCCTTTCGATGATGCGGTGGTTATCAGGGCCGTCATTGAAAACTATACCGTCCACAAGATTCTGATTGATACTGGCAGCTCCGTCAATCTCCTTTTCCGCCCAACTTTCGAAGCCCTGAAGACTGGAAAGCATTTGCTTCCCACCGATGGGCCCCTCTACGGTTTTTCTGGGGAGAAGAAGGAAGTAGAGGGTTCAGTGAAGCTCCTGGTCTCTCTCGGAGGAGTGATAAAATTGATCAATTTTGTGGTAGTAGATGCTCCAAGTAATTACTGCGCCATCTTCGGGAGGCCGATTCTCAATGCGTATAGGGCGGTAGTGTCCACCTTTCATCTTGCCCTCAAGTTTGCTGCTGAAGGAAAACAATATCGGGTTAGGAGCAACCCCAAAGTAGATCGGGAGTGCTACGTCCGAACTGTCAACATGGTCACTGACGTTCCGCTTCCCAAGATCACGGATAAGGTGCTGGAGGTGGCTGAGTCTCCAGAGGCCGCCGAGGAAGGAAAAGATCGAGAAGGGGCTCACTTGGAACCTGCCCAAGTGACTCAAGATGTTCCTATCGCTGAAGGGGCAGAAAAGAAGCTGGTCATTAACGCTGAGTTATCAGAGGAGGAGAAAGTGGAGCTAATCTCTTGCCTATTGGGGAATCTGGATATCTTCGCTTGGTCAGCGGAGGATATGCCTGGAGTGGATCCAGACGTGGCTTGTCATCATCTAAACGTATCTCCTGAGTTCAAGCCCGTCCAACAAAAGAAGAGAGAAGTGGCGACCAAGCTCGCGTTGCCCATCAGAGAGGAGGTTTCCAAACTCCTAAAAGCGGGTTTCATTTCTGAAATTCAATATCCCACGTGGATGTCGAACGTTGTAATGGTTAAAAAATCTGGTGGGAAGTGGCGCATGTGCGTAGACTTCACCAAACTTAATAAAGCGTGCCCTAAAGATGGTTACCCTTTGCCTCGGATAGATGTTTTAGTTGATTCCGCGGTTGGGTATGGTTTTATGAGTTTCCTCGATGCCTTCTCCGGGTATCATCAAATTAAAATGCACAAGCCTGACATCCCGCATACCTCATTTATCACAAACGATGGGTGTTACTGCTATCTCGTAATGCCCTTTGGTCTTAAAAACGCGGGTGCAACATATCAAAGAATGATGGATACCGTCTTTAAACATCAAAAGGGCAGGAATCTCGAAGTTTACGTTGATGACCTTCTTCTCAAATGTAAAACTTTCTCATTACACTTGAAAGACCTCGTAGAGACGTTCGCTACTCTACGGAGGTTCAAGTTAAAATTGAACCCATTAAAATGTGTGTTCGGGGCGAATAAAGGAAAATTTCTTGGACATCTTCTGACTCCTGATGGCCTTGCACCAAATCCAGATAAGGTGAAGGCCATCCTTGATATGACCCCTCCTCGAAATACTAAAGAAGTTCAACAACTTGGGGGAAGATTGGCAGGATTGAGTAGGTTTATCTCTAAATCCGGAGATAAAAGTGCCCCATTCTTTAAAACATTGCGAAAGGGATCAAAGTTCGAATGGAGCGAGGAATGTAACAAGGCTTTCGAGCAACTAAAGGGACAGTTAACTTCGACTCCACTACTCCAAAGTCCCCGTGAGGGGGAAGAGCTATTCTTGTATCTAGGAGTCGGACCAGAAGCGGTGAGTTCTGTCCTTGTTCGGGAAGAGAAGAGGAGGCAGTTTCCAATATACTATGTCAGCCACATCCTTAAAGATGCCGAAACCAGATATTCGATCCTGGAGAAACTGGCCTTGGCTTTGGTTATGTCTGCGCGAAGGCTTCGCCCTTATTTTCAGGCTCACTCCATCCAAGTTGTTACAGATCATCCTCTAAAGAGTATTCTTGAAAAGCCAGATCATTCAGGGAGGTTGGCAAAATGGGCTATTGAACTAAGCGAATTTGAGATATCATATATCCCCCGAACAGCAATCAAAGCACAAATCCTGGCAGACTTCCTGGTAGATACAACAGAGCTTAATCCAGAACAGGCGGTACAATCTCCTCTGGCTTGGGTCATTTATGTGGATGGGGCTTCTGGCAAAAACTCCGTGGGAGCCGGAGTAGTGTTGATCAGTCCAAATGGCATCAGGCTGGAGCAAGCTATCAAGTTCTTCTTCCCAGTTACGAATAACCAGGCAGAGTATGAAGCACTTCTGGCTGGGTTAAGGCTCGCGAAAGAGTTGGGTATAGAATATGTGCATGTTAGAACTGATTCATTGGTGATGGCTTCCCAAGTCTTGGGAAATTATGAGACAAGGGAGCCGATTCTGCGAAAGTATCTGCTATTAGCCAAAAAGGAAATCGGAAGATTCAAGTCATTTATTATCGAGCACATCCCAAGAACGCAAAATGAGGAGGCAGATGAATTGTCGAAGTTCGGTCTTCCATCAGGGGGAGTGACCTTTGAACTTTTTCATCCGGCAATAGACGAGGCAGAACTCATGCAGATTGATCATAATCCTTCATGGAAGGATCCTTATGAGTTGTTTCTATCAAAAGGAGAGTTTCACCATTCCATCAAAGATCGGAGAAGATTCAAAAGGAAGGCGGCATATTATTATCTGATAGCAGGAATACTCTACAGAAAAACTTTGATTTCCCCCTCAGCACGATGTGTTTCGGAAGAAGAAATCCCTATCGTACTCCAGGAAGTTCACTCTGGGGAGTGTGGTAGCCATTCAGGGGCAAGAACCTTAGAAAAGAGGATTCTGCGGCAGGGATATTTTTGGCCGACCATGAGAAAGGATGCTGAAGCATTTGCCAGGAGGTGTGTGCAGTGCCAAAAGTTCGCTCCTCTTCAGCACCTGCCCGCTCAGTCGCTTAGGTCAATAACGGCACCCTGGCCCTTTGCGGTTTGGGGGATGGATCTCATCGGGCCCTTTCCAATGGCCAGCGGTCAGCGCCGCTTTATCATAGTGATGATTGACTACTTCAGCAAATGGATCGAGGCTAAGGCACTGGCAAGAACTACTACCCAAATCATCAGGAACTTCATCTGGGGAGAAATTGTCTGTCGACACGGAATTCCGCTGGCAATCGTCACTGATAATGGTCCACAATTCAATAATCCTGAGATGATAAAATTCTGCGACCAGGTCGGAATTGACCTGCGGTTCTCCTCAGTGCATCATCCAAGGACCAATGGCCAGGTAGAAGCAGCCAACAGACGAATCCAGCAGCTCTTGATGAAAAAGGTTTGGAATCAGAAGGGAAACTGGGCAGATCAACTTCCTTCCATCCTTTGGACCCTTCGTACTACTCCATCTTCAGCTACAGGGGAAACACCGTTCAAACTATCTCATGGCTCGGAGGCTGTTGTTCCTGTGGAGTTTGAAGTGGACACTCCAAGAGTTGTGTACGGAAAAGAAGGAGGAGAAGCATGGATAGAATGCAATGATGAGGCTATCAAATACAGTTTGGATCTAATCGAAGAACTTCAGGATGAGGCAACAATTAGACAAGAAGAAGTTAAAAGGAGGATGGCGAAATACTTCGACAAAAATGTCAGGGTAAAGCATTTCACGGTTGGCGACGTCGTACTAAAAAAGGTTGATGCAGCAGCTCGAGCAGGTAATATCGGGAAGTTAAATCCTAATTGGGCAGGACCTTTCATCGTCAAGGAGGCATTAAAAAGTGGGGCTTATCGCCTCCAGACAAGTGAAGGAGAAGACATCCCGCGCACCTGGAGTGGCGACGACCTCAAACGGTTCTATCCTTGAAATGTCTTCCTTACTTTTCTGCAGTTGCTTGAGATATTTTAATAAGAAGCTCCATACTGACACTTCTCCATGTCTGATGTTTCTTTTCTGCATGTTCTCATATATCAAACTCACTGAACCGTGGAGACATCGCCAAGTTCTGCTCGAACCCCCTCGGATTGTAGTCATTAGCGTAAAACCATGAAGATCATGTGTAGCGGGGAGTTTTCGCACACGTGTAGTGGTAGCTTGCCAATTCCCGTGCGGTGGTCTTCAGAACCTTGGATCCCGGCTGATATCCGACACACCCCTGCATCAAGGGAGGTCTAGGTGAATGTTGGCTCTATCATGCCCCGAGGGGGATATAATTACAGCTTCGATGATCCTTCTGAGGAAAGCAATGTCGGTATAGCCCCCGCGGCATAACCACACCTGCCCAACTGATCATCTTAGTCTGTGACTATCGAATACTCCAAGGAACTCTCAAGCGATGCCTAAGCGGGACCCACAACTGAGTTGATCTCTCTGAGGAAAGCAATGTTCGCCGCCTAGGCCCACCTGCCCAATTGATCAACTCGGCTTGTAGCCCTAGGCAAGAGAGCAGTCGAGTCGCTTACAGCCCTTATGACCACTTGAGGAAAGCAATGTTCGCTGCCTAGGCCCACCTGCCCACTTGGTCATCTGGGTCTGTACTTGTTTCTCTTTATTTCTACGGCTCTTATGACCACTTGAGGAAAGCAATGTTCGCCGCCAAGGCCCACCTGCCCACTTGGTCATCTGAGCCTGTAGATTATCCTTTTTTCTTTACAGGAAAAGTATTTATCTCATGTGGCTTTTTGTATGAAACCATTCGGGGAAGGTGTTATTAAAACAGGTACAGGTGTTCTTCTACCCTAATAAAGGGTTGTGATAACTAAACCGGGCGGGCTGAACTTTCAAACCGAACGGTCTGATTGTGTATAAGTCAGGATATTTCTGGATAAATTATATGGTCGCCCGGGTTGTATTCTAACCGGGCGGTCCTGACAATCTTTTATAGACTGGGCATTCATGGACAATTATATGGCTGTCCGGGTTGTATTCTAACCGGGCGGGTTCGTCCATCCATTATAAGTTGGACATTTATTGAGCTAATTATATTATTGCCCGGATCGTGTTCTGACCGGTCGGGTTTATTCATCCCTCCGTTCTATTAATTGGATATTACTGGATCTGGATATATTGCTCAGGTTTGTATTCTAACCGGGCGGTCCTGACAATCTTTTATAGACTGGGCATTCATGGACAATTATATGGCTGTCCGGGTTGTATTCTAACCGGGCGGGTTCGTCCATCCATTATAAGTTGGACATTTATTGAGCTAATTATATTATTGCCCGGATCGTGTTCTGACCGGTCGGGTTTATTCATCCCTCCGTTCTATTAATTGGATATTACTGATCTGGATATATTGCTCAGGTTTGTATTCTAACCGGGCGGTCCTGACAATCTTTTATAGACTGGGCATTCATGGACAATTATATGGCTGTCCGGGTTGTATTCTAACCGGGCGGGTTCGTCCATCCATTATAAATTGGACATTTATTGAGCTAATTATATTATTGCCCGGATCGCGTTCTGACCGGTCGGGTTTATTCATCCCTCCGTTCTATTAATTGGATATTACTGGATCTGGATATATTGCTCAGGTTTGTATTCTAACCGGGCGGCCATTACATATCTCTTACAGTTAATTGGATTGGATATCTCAAGATCCAAATATCTGATCGCCCGGATTATTCTTCAATCGATCGAGTTGAACTACTTCTTAAAGCAAAAAGTTATGATTCGATATTTACATCGGCAAAGGATAAAATATATCTGAATAAAAAGAAGCCGCCCGGTCTATATTAAAATCGCATGAGTCTATATGTTATGGTTCATGTTATCAGAAATGAGGCGTGTTGAGACCTAAACGAGCAATCGCACGGTTCGAACATAGATCGCCCAAGATCATCAAATCATCACTTATACTGAGATCAGAGTAGCCGCACGGCTAGAGCATAAAGAGCAAAAGGTGAAAAGAAAGAAAAGAAACAAGACATCAGCCACAAGTAAGTAATACTGAAAGATCGATCAAACAGGTAGAATTTCTATTCATTTCTTTAAATATTTTTGACAAAAGGTTAACCGCCCGGCTAACAATTAAGACCGGCGGTTGTACAAAAATGAAGTTAAAAGCAAAAGACACTATTCTGCCGACTTCCTCTTCTTCTTGACAGGAGAAATTGAGTCCACATTGACGTCAGGCGAATAGCCTTCACTTGACGTGGAAGAGTAGTCCGATGAATCGCTACCACTTGACCGCCCGGTCTTGCTAGCAGAGCCAGTTGTTCCGGAGGACAAGCTGTCGTCATCATCACCATCATCAGCATCATCATCCGCGTCGACCTCCTCAGCGGCTTCACCGCTTCTGTCGCCTCCTTGATGGAGTACGATCTCCCTGCCCGCGTCGGCTTCAGCCTCCTCACCTACTTTGGCTTTCCCCTTCTGCCTTCGACTGATCTCATCAAGCTGAACCTTCAGGGCAGGGAAGAGGTCGGAGAAGGTTGTACCCCCGAACCCTTCGCACAGACCGCCCCGGTCTTCCATAAGGCCCAAAGCTTTGTTGATCCCTTGGGCCACGTGAGGCAACACCTCGTCTTGGAAGGCCGGGTTGGTCATCTCATATTGTTTCTACAAAAAAGACAAAAGGAACATAATAAGTCAGGTCGCTCGGTCTGAATAAAAGAAGCCATGTCGTCGATTGTCAAACTCACCGCTACGACTTCTTGAAGCCGCGCATTCTCTTCTTGAAGCCGCGCATTCTCCGCGACCTGCTCCTCGTATTTTTTCTCCAGAAGTTTCTGGACAGAAAACAGCCGCCTGTGCGACAAGGCCATGAAGTGATTGGCCGCAAACCCCCATGCGCCGGCTTGAGCCGCTAGCCGGGGAAGCTCTTCTTCCGGGGTCTTCCTCAGTTTCCTCAAAGTCTTTCGGCCATACATAGCGGCCGCGGCGGCTAGCGCATGGCGGTTGATTTTGTCACTTCCCCATGCGGGAAGTGCGGTGGACACCCGGATGCGGCTCCCATCCCTATGCCAGAGGACAGTCGGGTTGCCCTGCAGGTCGGGCGGGTTTCCGCAGGAACGAAGGAGCTCATATTCATCAGAGGACGCCGGGCCCTCTTCCTCTGATGATGGCGACCTGTTTCGCCGCTGCCTCTTCTCCCTCTGGGTCAAAACCGGGACGGCCGGAGTGACCGGCTTGTTCGCAGGGACGATGCGGGCAGCTGCAAGGCAAAATGAGAAGTTTTAACAAAGCAGTCCGCGCGGTCATATGCAAGCGGTCTAGAAAAACTTACTGTGCTCGGGGAGGACATCCTCTAGCTCTGAGAACAGCGGGATGTAATGATTGATGTCCAACCGCTCGTTCTCAAGGAAAGCGAAGGTGTCCTTCTCGATCTGTCCAACCTGAGGGATCTGGAAGGCCTCTTCCCCCCGAACTTGCGGGTTGGTTTGCAACAGCCCGAAGTTGCCTTCGAGCATCACGAACCGCTCCGACCATTCCGAGACCTTGTTCGCCAGATTGACAATTTTCAGTCCGTGGCATCCAAAGTAAAGATGCCCCTGAAAGTTGAAGTCCCCACGGCGGAGACAGCTCGCACCGAGAAGAACTTCCTGAAAAGGTCAAGAGAAAAACTGGTTCGCTC
This sequence comes from Dactylorhiza incarnata, assembly GCA_033032865.1. NCBI lineage: Eukaryota > Viridiplantae > Streptophyta > Magnoliopsida > Asparagales > Orchidaceae > Dactylorhiza > Dactylorhiza incarnata. Next base: position 3,357,444 of record JAWHQI010000224.1, read on the forward strand.
GAACCGGAGGTAAGATATGAAACTATATATGGAGGCGATGGAGTTCGGTGGAAGTTGGCCGGGTACAACCCCGTAATGGTCGAAGATGGCTATGACTTCAAGTGGCAGCGGAAATTTGAAGCCATATTCGAAGTGGTCGACCGGGACGGCTATTTGGTGCGGATTGGAAGAGTTAATCCGCTCGTCGCGCAAAGGGAGCCGCGCGAGCAGATTACTCCCTGCCATGTGTTTTGCGATGAATTCATCCAGTTCGCTCTGGGTGAGTCGGCACTCTGGGTGGTCCGCCGAATGAAAGGCTAAGGCCGCATCCGCTCGAACGGCTTTAACCTTAACAGGCCGCTGCGACATGATCTTAGATCGCGCCATCTGGAAATCGTAAAAATGACTTCGAAGAATCCCTACTTATAGATTTTTACGATCTGCAAATAGTAAAATTATGCTACGGCTATACATTTCTAACCGCGCGGTCCATTGCCTGCATGGTTAGATTCACCAGAAAAACAGAAGAAGCAAAGGAAATAAAAGCAAGCACACAACACAGATCGTGCGACCTGAAATCAGTTCGAATGAGGCACGAAAGAGATACAACACAAACACAGCGGCTAAAATAAAGAACCCGCAGGGGTTGTTCAAATAAAAGATAAGGTAAAAAGAAGCATTATTCAAACAGAGGCCGAATCAACAAGCCGCATTTACAATACAAATTGTTCTCAAAAGCCGTTCACGGCTGACGGCGTTCTGAGGAGACATCTTCCCTGTGAAGTCGCGCGACCTGGTCGCTGGTGGTGTTCAAAAGAGAATAAATCTGGCTGGTATGATAATGGAGATGGTTGATTGTGCTATGAAGCCGCCCAGCATCCCTTTCAACCCGCATAGCGGGAATCATGCGAGGGGTTGCGGTGGCCTCATCAATCATAGGATCAGCCGCCCGAGCCGGGGGAGGGTTTGAGCCCGCCCCAACAGTCGGGCGGCTAACAATCTGCATCCCATCATTCATACCTCGCCGGCCGCAGTGACTTCCCTGGTTAACCGCAGGAATTTGTCTTGATAATATTTCGAGTCTTCCTCGAACTTAGCCGATATTCGCTTCTCCTTCTCGAGCTGAGCGGTCAGAATGGCGACTTGCGCCACCCTTGCTCTCTTCTCGGCCTCCACCGTAGCTCGCGCGGTCTCAAGCTGAGCCTTCAGCGTCTCTTCAGTCTTCCCCCTCGCCATTCTCTCGGCCTCCAAAGCAATCCGAGTACCGGCCTCCCGATCTTTCACCTCCTTCAAGCGGGCCCTCAGATTCACCAGATCCTCCTCAAGACGATCAAAAAGTTGCGGCCCTCCTTGCGAAATCGTCGCATCGGTTGATAGTGGGGGGAGTAATGGAGGCAGGCTGGCCTCAAGGTCGCCCGGCGTCACAATCTGTTCCTCGCTATCTGCAAGAGGCCGCTCGGGTTATAAGAAGCAGGAGCATACAACGCCATAAAAATACAAAATGAACATAAATGTAAGATCAATATCTGTGAGCACAGGCCGCCTTGCCAGAGTAACTTGTTATGACAAGGCCGCGGGATGAAGAAGCGGACAGCTTTATAATCCGTGGGATGCTTACCTGGTACGAAAGGATCAGGCCGCAGCGGCTTGTTCAAAACCCGCTCCGCTCCTTCCTTCTTCGCCATCATTATCTCCTCACCGGTCATCACCGAGGGGACCTCCGCCTGCACTCTCAGCACTTCTCCGAGTTCCCTCGCTCTCTCTTCGACCTCCAGAGCGGCCCGAGCAGCAGCTTCTTGCTTTTCGACCTCCAGAGCGGTCCGGGCAGCAGCTTCCCGCTTTTCGACCTCCGCCCGAGCGGTCTCCTCGGGATGAGCTGTGTTGTCTGTGGTGGAAACAACTCGCTTTGAAGACATCGGGCTGTCAAGAAGCTTATCTCGCCCCATCAGCTCGTCCATATCCTGAAAGATCCCATTGAGTGATAAGCTACTCGCCGAGTCCGGAGGCAGGTCGCCCGGTTTCGCATCAGGGGTAGCAGGAGAGTCATTTACCTTAGCGGGTGGAGGGGTCGTTAGGCCAAGCTCTTCTTTTAACCGCGAGTTGGTCTGGAGGAGGGATTCGGCCGGTTTCTTGAAGGCCGCCCTTTCCTTGGAGGCTAGCTTTTGGACCCTCTTGGTTATTCGCTCGGTCACTGACTCGGTCTTCTTCCTCTTCCTCTCTTTCTTACCCGGAACTGGGCTAACCTCTTTGGAGGGACTGGGGTAGTCATCCACGGACAAAGGGGCACTCAGCTCGCCCGGCCTTGGAGAATTAACCGCCTCCTCCCCCAAGTCTCGGACTAGCAAATGGGGGTTCCCAGACGGGGTGATTTCCATGTCGAACGAGTCGGCCTCGCCGACCTTCTTCGAAGGGCTATTGGAGTCAGCTTTTCCAGAAGGGGCGGCCTTCCCTTTGTTCAGCGGGCTAGCAGCCAGTTGGCCAAGATCGCTGGGGGGAAGCCCGGAACTGTCCGCTGCGGGCTCCGTAGGAGTCTTGGGGACTGCTGAGCCTACTACGGACTTGGAATTATCCGCCGCGGCTTTCTCGGCCCTTTTTCTCTTTTTCCGGTCTTTCCGGTCCTGTTGTTCCTTTTCCTTCTGGGATCTCTCAGTCAGATCATGCCTTTTACCTTCCCCTTTTTTCTGATCTCCGGCGGGATCCACACGGTCTAACACGGCGTCCAAAAAGTCCATGATCGAAGAATTACCGGTCTTAGAAATTCCAACCGCAGCTGGCGAGCAATATCTCGAGATTTCAGGAAAAACTCTGCAGAGTGAGTTCTCTGGCTCTCTTATAGAATTCAGGGCAAGTCGGAGCGGTCTCCCGGTTAAAGTTAATATTTTCGAAATCCTCTTAAGATTTGAAAATATGCGGGGATTATGTTTACCCGGAAAACCGCTTCTCGGGTTTGATCACTCTCGGACCGGGCGAACTGCTGGGTCAGGCCGCTGAGTTCCAGGATCGGTTGCCCTCAGCTCAGGGTAAACCAGATCGGGTGGTCCGAGGTCAGTTTCGGACCGCCCCCAAGAGTGAAAGTCGCAAGGGGCCAAAATAAGAAGGCTATCCGCGGTCTCAGGAAGGAGGCCGCTCGGGTAGTGCTACAGAGATTCAAGATTCACACCCAGAAGAGCAAGCCGCAGTTTCAGCTCGGGAATTACTCGGGTTATCTTCCGAAGAGTGGCCAAGCTATGTCCAGAAGACAGACCGCGGTCTCAAACCAGAGGCCGCCCAGTCTGAATCGTTGACTTGGTCCCAGTATCTTCAGCCTCAGGCCAGACAGGTCGGAAGAGCAAGCCGCCAAGCCGCGCGGCTTCTTTCTTTTTTCTTCTTTATGCATCCCGTCACCGCCTGCCCGTTTCTCCTGTACCCGGGCAGGCGGTTATTTTATCCCTGCCCATTCGGGCAGGCCCCCAAGCCTATAAATAGGGGGCGGCACTGTTCATAAGGCACACACACTCGAATCTAGGAGCTCGCTTGTTTGAGCTGCGGACTCGAGTTTCCCGTCTTGCGGACTGTCTGACCGGCCGGCTTCTCTTTTTCTGCACTTGCAGCCCGCTGTAATCACTTTTCTTTAATCAAAGGAAAGCCCGTCGCAGGAGTGTCATTTGCCGCGGCGGGCGAAGTCTGGCCTTGACCGCTGCTAGCGGTCTCATCTTTTCATCTAAAAAGTAACCGGCAACCCGCAGCCTCCGGTTTCCCTCGGAGGTGCATTCTCGGACTCAACAGCAGCCCCCAATTTAGAATATATAAACAACAGCCACCAGCCCTTAGTTTCCCACGAAAAGAAAGGGACCTACCAACTAATTATAACCTGGAAGGACAACCAGCAGCCCCCAACCCAGCCATTCTCAAAATAAAAAGAACGAAACAAACAGCCACCAGCCCTAGCATAAATCCAGGATTTTGCTGACATAAACAAAAAAAAATCTGCTAGCATCACTCCAAAGGATCAGGGCCACAATTGGTAAAGCATTGGAAGAATTCTGAAGGAGAGGAGAAGGAAGAGTTTTCTTGCCTTTAATTCAACCGGCGATCCGCCGGATCGCGCCGAGCAGGGAGAGAGAGCTGCCCGGAACCCTAGACCCGACAATAAAGACGAGCCCTGGCAACCTCCAATACTCCTCCGACGCAGAACTCGACGAGCCCTCCAATTTCCCGCACGGCGAGAGCTCCGACCACCTCCATCCCCGCAAAACTCTTCTAGCGAACCCTAACTCCGCCCTTCTCACTCTCTCACTCTCGAATGGGGTTCACAGAAATAAGAAAGGAAATTGGAAATATATGGCTGGTTGCCTAGGGAGAAAAGGGGAGTTTCCAAAATAAAGACCACCGATTCTAGCTGGATCCCACTTCAAGCCTAAGCCAAATTTATTTGCAGATTTCATAAAAGTTTATATTTACACACACACACATATATATATATATATATATATATATTTTCTTTATAAGGATATATATGTATATTTTAGAAGACTATGCACTTATATAAATTTTATATGAATTTATTGTATAAGTTTATACAGAATTTATAAGGATATCAAACGCGACCTCGCGAACACCCGAGACGGACCAGGGCGACGCACCTACGACGGTAACGCCCTTGCTACGACTGAATTAATGATTTAAATAAAAATCAAAATTGTTGGGGCGTTACAGTCCTTTTTGACCAACCTACCTCTAATACCACTTGATAGTTTATAGGGTTGTACTCTAATTCACCTAGAGGGGGGGGGGGGGGGGGGAGGGGGGGGGGGGGGGAAGAATAGGTCTCTTTGATTTTCCTTTTTGTTGCTAGCAGTTGTTAGAGATAATTAAGAAAACAAAAGCACAACACAAAAAGCACACAGCTATCTATAGTGGTTCCGGAAGATAGTGTGTCTATGGGTAGTCCACTTTCCCTCTACACCTTTCTAACTGTGTGTTAGATAAGGCAAATACCTCCAATCTCAGCTCCAAGAGCTTACAACACAGATCCCTCAGGATCTCTCAGGTTGGCTCCAAACCCTACCTCAGGCCAACCAACCCTACCAGCTTAGAGTGCTCCCACTCCTACAGCTCAGAAATCCCCTTGATTTCCTATGCTAGGCCTATCAAGAGACCCTACCTCAGATCTACATAGAGATCCTACACTCAAGCTTTCAGCTCTACTTCTCAGGCTCAACAGCCCTACAACCACTCATGATAACAACCTCACAACTCAGGCTTACCAGCCCTACACCTCAGGCAGAATGCCCTACAATATCAGGACACAAGTGTTCTTACAGGGGTTATAAGATTTGCTTACAGCAGATGACAACAACGATGTTTCCTTCAACCTAATATCTTCTATTGTAGATGTACTGATGGTGCTTCCTTGAAGCAGGGCTGAATGGTAAATCTTCAGACTTTGCTCCTATCTGATCCTCCTCTTCAGTAGATGAGGAAAGATAACCTTGCTCTTTTGGATAGAAGAGCTATCTTCACTCCTTGTATCTTCTTGCAGGTTCAGGAAGCAGAAGGAGAGAGGTTGTGGAAGCCGTTAATGGAACAGTAGAAAGCTTTCACCTCTTTTCAGCACTTAGCACACTTTAGACCTTTCTGAAATGCCCTAAGTTGTTCTTTTATACCTCTTCTATCTTCAACGGCTCTAAGGAGGGCCCTAACACAGTATGGATAATAATAGAATACTTTATCTTGCTTTACAGTTGATTGCACCAAAAGCAAATCCCGTCAGTGACGTCTTTCAGATTTGAATCTGTCTAAGCGGTTGGGCTGAGATAGTCTTCAGTCTCAGCAGTTTAGCTATCTTGCTCTCAGCGGATCTACTGAGACAGATTGTCTTCTCAACGAATTTTATCTATCTGCAGCTCAGCTGAGGCAGACCCCTTCTCAGCGGCTCCTGGCCTCGTCTCAGCAGTTCAGTTGAGACAATGAGATCATCTCAGCGATGTTGATAGGAAACCACTGACATTATCCCAATGCTTGGAATAACTTCACCCTATATAGTCAGGGTGCAAAATGGGGTTTATCAAATACAATATATACATAGCATTGTGAGTGATGCCTATTCAAATCAAGGGAACATTGAGGGAAATATTCTCAACAATGTTTACTGGGTTTAGATTCATACCTTTCTCCCTTGGAGTGCATCTTTCCAGTCTTGCTATAATCCTTCTTTGGATGTGAAGAGGATGCGCTCAGCCAAGGATGTAGTTGTTTCCTTTTCTTCTAGCGAATGGGGCGGGCTTCCTGCTCGAGGTTGAGTTGGTGTCATGCATTGTCAGTGTCGATGCCCGACATGTCCGATGCGCTCCACGCAAAGATGTCTGTGTTCCCTTGGATGCAAGACATGATCTTTTCCTTGTCTTCCTCCGTTAGCTCCCCGTCGATTATCACTTTTTTGGGACTCTTGCCCTTAGCCTGAATCTCCTTCTTCTCTACTTCCTTTGCAGACTCTAGCCTTACCATTTCTTCCAAACACCCTGTCGACCTCCTCGGCCTCCTCTTTCCAATTGATCGTGTTGACAACAATTAGATAGCACTGCCTCGCCACCTTGGGATCAATCCGAATTCTGATCTGCAGTTCTCCAATATTGTACTTCAAACATTGGTGGTAAGATGAGGGTACACACTGGAATGCATTAATGAGGGGCCTCAAGAAGATAGGTTGTAACTGCTAGGTGCGTCAATGTTGGAGAAACGACAATTATTTGGAGTTCCCCCTAACGTCACGAGGAGTTCCACTCCTCCCTCGACTTCCTTCCTCTCACTGGAGAAGCCAAAGAGGGGACCATCGGTGGCAGTGACCCTCTTCTCCTCCATTTCCATAGCGTCGAAAGCCTTCTTAAACACGACGTTAACAGAGTTCCCATTATCCACGAGGATTCTGGACACTATGAAGTTCTCCACCGCCGCCTAGATCGGCACCACGCCGTGGAAAGGATTCTCATTTCCCAGCATATCCTCTGTCGAGAAAGTTATCTCTCCAATTCTTGGTGGGGTTTGTGAAGTGGAAGCCACACTCTGGCGGTACACCACGTGGAGACTCCCCTTCTTGGTTGCCTCTAGGCCAACCCTACTATGGATCACTTTGATCCCGCCATGACCCCCTTGGTCTATTCTATCTTCGTAGCCTCTCGGGGCCCGACCCCAACATCTTCATTTATCCTCTCCTCTCCTACACCTTTCTCTCACTCTTACTGCCCTCCTTGGGCTCTTCCTTCTGCTCCTCTCCTCAACTCTAGGAAATCTGGACCAGTTGTGGTGGCGTGATCTTCCACCTGATGGAAGTCACAATTGGGTATCACCCTTCTATCCACCACTATCCTTAGTTGTCGAGCTTTTCCACCACGATCTCATCCCCAACTTATCAAGTTTGTCTCCCTTAGAGGGAATTTGTCCTGTCTCCATGACCCTAACCTCCTCTCAGGTGAATTAAAATGATCTTGCCGCTCGGGGGAAAACCTCCTCCCCTAATCTGCATGGCGTGTAACATCCCAATTTGAACCAGGCCGTGTTGGATCTACTAGCGCCCTTCGGGGGGGGGGGGGGGGGTGTGAATAAGGGTTTCAATCAATTATTGGAGATTTAAATAATTAGCTGCAGGATTTCCCTTCCTAGAGCTAGCGCTTGACGGTAACCCTACCGCGAGGCATTAGCTCGGGAAACAACACTGTTTACCCAGAAGACCGCTTCCGAATAGCATTACACGCAGACCGGGCGGTCTGAGGATACAAGCCGCTCGGTTCAGATTAAACAAGATCCATTAGTACCAACCAACACAAACCGGGCGGTCTGACACGACTCAGATCGCCTCCAGAGATTGAAGACTTCCAAGACCAAGTGCCAAAGGCAAGCCGCGGTCTCAAGTTGGAGACCGCCCGGGTTGCGCCATGAAGCCCAGCGAGGTCCAGGTCCCAAGTGCAAGCCGCGGTCTCAGGTCCGAGACCTCCCGGGTTGCGCCGTGAGGAAAGGCAAGACCAAGTCCAAGAAGACAAGCCGCGGTCTCAAGTAGGAGACCGCCCGGGTGACATCATCGCCTTGGTCGCAGCATCTTCAGCCCCTCTACAAGACAGACCGCAAGAGCAAGCAGCCAAGCCGCGCGACTTCTTTCTCTTCTCCTCTCTGTATCCCGTCACCGCCTGCCCGATTCTCCTGTACCCGGGCAGGCGGTTATTTTATCCCTGCCCGTTCGGGCAGGCCCCCGAGCCTATAAATAAGGGGCGACGACATTCCCAAGACATGCACACTCGAATCCAGGAGCTCGCTTGTTTGAGCTGCGGTCTCGAGTTTCCCGTCTTGCGACCTGTCTCACCGGCCGGCTTCTGCTTTCCAGCACTTGTAACCCGCTATAACCGCTTCTTCTTAATAAAAGGAAAGCCTGTCATAGGAGTGACATTCGCCATGATGGGCGAAGTCTGGCCTTGACCGCTGCCAGCGGTCTCTCTCTTTCTAACTAAAAAGTAACCGGCAGCCCGCAGCCTCCGATTTCCTTCGGAGGTGCGATTTCGGATTCAACGGAAACACGCGACCTTCAGATCGCGGATTGTCGGTGAAATCCTTGCTACGATGTCAGACCGTCAGTTCCCTCCTGGAGACCGCTCTAATCGCAGTGAAGACTCTTTATGGGAAGCTTTGGAGTAATCCAGAAGAGAAGCTGAGCGGGCTCAGAAGGCGACTGATCAACGTTTAGACGCAATCAGTCAGACTTTGGCCCAATTAACCGAGCGGTTAGTTCCACAGCAAGCCGCAGTTAATCAGGCGGTGACTCTGGTTCCTCCTCCGCCTCCTCCTTACCCGCTACCACAAACCGCCAACTTCCAACCCCAACAAGAAGGTTTTGCGTCCAGGCAAAACTTCTACTAGGAAGCCGTGCACAGCATGCCTGCTCGAGTCCTTGATTTCCAGGGGGCGGCTTCTCATGCTGCCCGCCTTTCTTACCCGCAAGAGGGCGCGACCCGTTTCTCCTACCCGCCTAAAGTTGCTGTCCATCACTCCTGCCCGCCAGAAGCTACTTCCCGGTCCTCCTACCAGGCGGCTTGTCCGCGAGTAGCCGCAGCTCTGACGGCTTACTATCCTGCTCCTCTATATGAAGATGTTGAAGAAACTTCTCCCTTCGTGGACGAAGTCCTGGGCGAGCCAGCCCCAAATAATTTCAGAGAGCCTCGCCTGCTGGCTTTCAATGGAGAAACCGATCCCACTGTTCATCTACAAGCCTTCGAGTCGGCAATTGCTCTTAGGACCTTAACTGATGCAACCAAGTGCAAACTCCTTGTGACCTCCTTTGAAGGACAAGCAAGGGAGTGGTTCTCTGGGTTGCACCCCAGATCGATCAGTTGTTTTGCCGAGCTGCGCAGGGAATTTCTGTTGAGATTCTCTACTTCAAGGATGAGGAAAAGTGGCCCTGCAGCCCTTTTCGATATAAAGCAACGAGAAGACAAAACGTGGGCCCGTTTTGTAGACCGCTTCCAGAAGGAGATCATGGAAGTCCAGAATGTGGATCCAGAGCTATATAGGGTTTCCCTCATTCATGGCTTGAGAGAGGGCCCCTTAAAATTTGAAGCAAATATAAGGGAGCCCAGGACTTATCAAGAAATGATAAGTTTGGCAAATATGTTCATTAGAGGAGAAAAGAGCAATCCTGGTTATGTCGCAAAGCTGGTAAGCGAAAAGGAGCAGTCCAATCCATCCTTTCACAATCCACCATCAAATCAGTCCCACTTTGAACCCCATTCCCAGAGGGGAAGAAATTTAAAAAATAAACAACCCTTTATTGGCCATCAACGGTTTCAGGATCAGAAACCATCGTTGGCCATCGCTCCCGCTCCATCCGTTCCCCTTCCGCAAATCATGCCGATATACTTGCCACAGTATACCGGGCAGCTACCCCCAGTCATTCCATCCACTCAATATGATGACTCGCAAGAGTCATTCACTCCCTTAAATGTCACCATGGACGAAGTGGTCCAGATCCTCCAGAAAAGGCCAGATTTCAAAAGGCCTGCTCCTCTGAAGTCGGATATTCGCAATCGAAATCCGAATCTTTACTGTGAATACCATAAAGAGGGAGGGCATCTGACCGAAGACTGTCGGGCCCTTCGCTTGCTGATAGAGAGGCTCCTGGGAGAAGGAAAGCTCCAGGGTCTAGTTCGGAAGGAGGCAACTGCTGAGCCAACTGCTGAGAAGAAAAAAGAAAAAGAAATAGTGGAAGTGACCTAGGAATACGCCGACGTGGAAGACGCCGGCTGCTATGGTGATATCCATCCTTCCGCTGAATACATCGAAGTCAATGATGTGGGCCCCTTGGTGGACTTCTATTGTATCCATGGAGGAGCTGGAGCGGAATCGTCTCGCAAGTCCAGCATCGCGAGAGTTCTGAAACAGGAAGTGGCAGCCACTACAAGTTCTCCCCTTGAAAGCACCATTGTCACTTTTGGTCAGGATGACCTTCCCCCAAATGCCAATCCCTTTGACAATGCGGTGGTCATCAAAGCCGTCATCGAGAATTATATTGTTCACAAGATCCTGATCGATACAGGCAGCTCCGTCAATCTCCTTTTCCGCCCAACCTTCGAAGACCTGAAGACCGGAAAGCCTTTGCTTTCCACCGATGGGCCCCTCTATGGTTTTTCTAGGGAGAAGAAAGAAGTGGAGGGTTCAGTAAAGCTCCTGGTCTCTCTTGGGGGGGGGGGGCAAAATAAAACTGATCAACTTTGTGGTGGTGGATGCCCCAACTAACTACTGCGCCATATTCAGGAGGCCGATTCTTAATGCATACAGGGCAGTAGTATCCACCTTCCATCTTGCTCTTAAGTTTGTCGCTGAGGGAAGGCAGTATCGGGTTAGAAGTAACCCAGAGGTGGCTCGAGAGTGCTACGTCCGAACTGTCAACATGATCACCGACGTTTCACTTCCCGAGGCCGCGGCTGAAATTCTGGAGATTGCTGAATCCTCAAGGGCTGCTGAGGAAGAAAAGGATCGAGAGGGGGCTCACCTGGAACCTGCCCAGGCGACCGAAGAAGTCCCTATTGCTGAAGGGGAAGAAAAGAAGCTAGTTATCAATGCTGAGTTGCTGGAGGAGGAGAAAATGGAGCTGATCTCCTGACTTTTGGAGAACCTGGATGTCTTCGCCTGGTCAGCGGAGGATATGCCAGGAGTGGATCCAGACATGGCTTGTCATCACCTGAACATATCTCCTGAGTTCAAGCCCGTCCAGTAAAAGAAGGGAGAAGTGGAGACCAAGCTGGCGTTGCCCATCAGAGAGGAGGTTTCCAAACTCCTGAAAGCGGGTTTTATTTTTGAAATTCAATATCCCACGTGGATGTCGAATGTTGTAATGGTTAAGAAATCTGGTGGGAAGTGGCGCATGTGTGTGGACTTCACCAAACTTAATAAAGCATGTCCCAAAGATTGTTAACCTCTGCCTCGGATAGATGTCTTAGTTGATTCCGCGGTTGGATATGGTTTTATGAGTTTTCTCGATGCTTTCTCTGGGTATCATCAAATTAAAATCCACAAACCTGACATCCCGCATACCTCATTTATCACAAACGATGGGTGTTACTGCTATCTCGTAATGCCCTTCGGTCTTAAAAATGCGGGCGCAACATATCAAAAAATGATGGATACCGTCTTCAAGCATCAAAAAGGCAGAAACCTCGAAGTTTACGTTGATGATCTCTGATGAGTCCCAATTATATACACATATATGGACTCATCTGGGCCGTTTATCTAGTCATTCCACTGCACTTTAGCCTTGTTTTAGCTCATATTTGTCATTCTATGCTAGGTGCACTTCTTGGCCTAATTTGGTGTGTTTTTATGTTTACTCTCTTTTGATAGCGTTATCGTATTGTTGAGTGCCACTTTCAGTGTCCTGATTAGCATTTCTGTAGGAACAGGAGTCGTGCAGGTGTTCCCGATACAATTCTGTACAGGAACACTGCGCACGATCACTGGTTCTATTGCGCACGACCACTGGTCGTGCGCCGCTGATCGTGCGCACTTAACCCCCATTTTATGAGTTCTGTCTCGAACAACGCGCACGACCACTTACGATAGTGCGCACGACCACTGGTCGTGCGCCACTGGTCGTGCGAACATGGTATTTTATAAATTTCTTACATTGCAGGCTCCACCCAGGCAGGCGCACGATCACAGACCTCCAGCGCGCACGACCATTGGTCGTGCGCCACCGATCGTGCGCACTGTTTATTCCAGCGCCTATAAATATTCCTGCTCGCAAATTAGGTTGGAGGCTCTGCATTTTCTTCCGCCAGTCCGCTGTTTCCTGCTCTAGAGCGCCCGATTTCGCCTCCTTCTTCACCGCCCACCTTAGGGAGGAACTCCGGGCAAACTTTCAATGCCAAATCCTCGCCGGAGCTTCCTCTCGGCCATCTCCTTCATCCAAGAGCTTCAAGAAGGGAATCAACCTAGCCTTCTTCTTCAAGATCGGAGCAGCTTGTGTGATCATTCCACTAGTTCGTGACACGAAGAAGACGGGTCCATTGGAGAGTAGTGACAGCTCTCTCTACCCCGGATGCAGTTGAGGACCGAGCTTGGACGCGGATTGACAACCCGACGATTCCTTCCGTGAACCCTCAACAAGACTTCAGAGTCGGTTGATTTTGCACACTCACCTCCCCTTGTAGTGATAGCTTAGTTGGATTTCTTATATGTTTGATGAAGTGTGTTTTGATTATTAGCCTTTATACTTGATTATGTCTATGTGATTTGGGTATTCTTGCTTGTCATTTTGAGGTGTGCCTTATGGTGTGGATTGTTGGTTGTGTTGTGCCGCCCTAACAATTGTTAGTGGTGTGCTTTGCGAAGAGGTGCTTGCGACCCTCATTCCTCCGTTCTCTCCATTCCATTTGTAAGCCTACTCTTCCATCCGCCTAGCAAAGCGTGGCATAGCGGCCCGTGTAATCCATTCCGACTCCGCTGGTGCGAACCATTCCATCCGCTTGCCTACTCTTCCATCCGCCTAGCGAAGCGTGGCATAGCGGCCCGTGTAATCCATTCGCCCTACGAAGCAGTGCGCTCAAGGCCTGCACATTTCGACTCCGCTTGCCTACTCATCCATCCGCCCTTGCGACGCAGCGCGCTCAAGGCCTGCCTAGTCTCCATCCCGCCAAGTGAAGCATTGCATAGCGGCATCGCATAGGAGTAGTTGTAGTTGTTTTCTTTTATTTTCCAAAAGCCAAACCAACTCTCCCGCATTCCATCCGACCTTTAGGACTTCAATCTCAAGTCCTTCCTCGAACGTTAACTCTACCTTACTGCGTTCCTTGAGAGATTCGATACTCAGGGATTACTCCTCATTTTATATCACTTGAACGATCGGTGCACTTGCCGAAATATCGCATCAAGTTTTTGGCACAGTTGCCGGGGAACACAGTCGTGTGAGTTTCTGGAGAGGGAGACGAGAGTTAGAAGTTCTTCCATTGTGTATAGTCCTCTTGTTATTTTGTTTGCTTTTTATTTAATTTTTGCTTTTCTTTTTTTTTTATTTCCCACTTTCCTGTTTAATTTTTTAGGCAAGTTGTTCCGAAGTAGTTTTAGTTGAGTGTGTAGATTTTCTTGCAAAGAATTTCAATTTTTGTTATATCTGCATCCTTAAAAAAAATGTATTCCTGGACTGAACCTAGCATTTATTGTTCGATTCAAAAGTGCGCTTACGAAGAAAATTGAAGGCTGCGGACTATCGGTTACTATTTAGTTAGAGAATTCAGACCGCTAGCAGCGGTCGAGGCCAGACTTCGCCCGTCGCGGCAAATGCCACTCCTGCGACGGGCTTTCCTTTGATTGAAAAGTAGCGGTTACAAATGCGAGAAAGCAGAAGCCGGCCGGTCAACAGTTCGCGAGACCAGAAACTCGAGACCGGAGCTCAGACAAGCGAGCTCTTGGATTCGAGTGTGCGTGCCTTGTGAACAGTGCCGCCCCCTATTTATAGGCTTGGGGGCCTGCCCGAATGGGCAGGGATAAAATAACCTCCTGCCCGGGTACAGGAGAAACGGGCAGGCGGTGACGGGATGCACAAAGAAGAAAAAGAAAGAGGCCGCGCGACCTGACGGCCTGCCTTCCCTACCCGTCTGACTTGAGGCTGAGGATATCAGGACTAAGTCAATGATGCAGACCGAGCGGCCTGGAGATTGAGGCCGCGGTCTGCATTCTGGTCATGACTTAGCCGTTTTTCGCAAGGTATCCCGGATAGCCTTTGATCTGGACCCCCGGCTTGTTCTTCGGGGCTGGAACCTCGAGTCTCTATGAGACAACCCGCACGGCCTTCTAGCTGAGACCGCGGATGAACTTCTTGCCTTGGCTCTTTGACGATCTTATCCCTTTGGGGGCGATCCGGAAATGACACCAGGCCGCCCGGCCTGGCCCTTCTTGAACTGAGAACCGCCGATCCCGGGACCCAGCGGCTTGGCCCAGGAGTCCGCGCGGTCTGATAATGGTCCAACCCAAGAAGCGGTTTTCCGGGCAAACATAATCCCCGCATATTTTCAAATCTCAAAAGAATTTCGAAAATATTAGCTTTGACCGGGAGACCGCATCCGACCTGCCTTGAATTCTATAAGAGAGCCAGAGAATTCATTCTACGGAGTTTTTTCCTGAAATCACGGGGTATTACTCGCCAGTTGCGGTCGGAATTTTTAAGACCGGCAATTCTTCAGCAATGGACTTCCTGGACGCTGTGCTAGACCGCGTGGATCCCAGCGGAGACCAGAAGAGGGCGGAAGATAAGAGGCGCGAACCGTTGGAGAAGCCGAATAAGGAGAAAGAAAAGCAAGACCGGAAAGATCGGAAGAAGAGGAAGCGGGCTGAGAAGGCCGCAGCGGCTAGCCCCAAGCCAGTCGTAGACTTATCAACTCCCAAAACTCCTGCAGAGCCCGTGGTGAACAGTTCGGGGCCTCCCCCTGATGTCTCGTCGATCCATCCCAGCGACCTCAACCAACAGACCGCTAGCTTGCCGAGCAAAGAGGTGGCCGCCACTTCTGAAAAAGTTGTTTCAGACAGCCCTTCGAAGAAGGTCGGCGAAACCGCTTCGTTTGGAGTGGAAATCACCCCATCCGGGAATCCTCACCTGCTTGTCAGGGATCTAGAGGAAGAGGCGGTTAACTCCCCCAGGACGGGCGAACCGAATACTCCTCTGTCCGCGGACGATTATCCCAGCCCCCTAAAAGAAGTTGACCCAGCTCCGGGTAAGAGAGAGGAAGAGGAAGCAGACCGGGTCCGTGACCGAGCGGATAACGAAGAAGGTCAAGAGGTTAGCCGCTAAGGAGAGGGCGGCTCTCAAGAAACCGACCGAATCCCTCCTCCAGACCAATTCGCGACTAAAGGAGGAGCTAGGCCTCGCGACTCCTCCATCCAACAAGTCAAATGAATCACCGGCTACCCCTGATACGAAACCGGGCGAACTGCCTCCGGACCCGGCGAGCAGCTTATCTTTTAATGGGATTTTCCGGGATATGGATGAGCTGGTGAAGCGAGACCAGCTTCTTGACAGCCCGATCGTTTCCGAACGAAACGCTCCCGCCACTGATGATGTAGCCCGGCCTGAGGAGACCGCTCGAATGGAGGTCGAAGAACGAGAAGCCGCCGCCCGGACTGCCTTGGAGGTCGAAAAAAGAACGAGGGAACTCGAAGAAGTTCTGAGAGTGCGGGAGGAGGTTCCCCCAGCGATGACCGGGGAGGAGATAATGACGGTGAAGAAGGAGAGGGCGGAACAGGCCTTGAACAAGCCGTCGCGGCCTGATCCTCTTGCGGCAGGTAAGGATTCTACGGACTACAAAGCTGTCCGCTTTTCCATTCCGCGGCCTCGCCATAATAAATTAGTGAACCCGCCGCCGAGCCTCTTTTCTTTAGCGGCCCAGCTCCCTTTCATTAGGCCAAGTACGGAGAGACTCTGGCGTGAGCAATGTCAGAGGATGAACTCGGGACGGTCTAAATGGCCTGCCCGCCCAGGCACTGCTCTCGTATTTATGTTCATTTTTACTTATATATAGCGTTGCATGCTTTTATTTTTCATAACCGAACGGCTTCTTTCAGATAGCGCGGACCAGATTATGAAACCGGGCGACCTTGACGCCAGCCTGCCTCCGCTAGCTCCCCTGATTTCAACCTGTGCGACGACCTTGCCGGAAGGGCCGCAGCTGTTTGATCGCCTTGAGGCAGATCTGATCAACCTGAGAGCCCGCTTGAAGGAGGCAGAAAACCAGGAGGCCGCCACTCGGACCGCTCTGGCACAATCAGAGATTGACAGGAGATCCAGCACAGAGAGGGTGAAAGTCCTGGAGACTCAGCTTGAGGCCGCGCGGGCAGCAGTGGTGGCTACGCGGGCTGCTCTGACCGTCCAACTGGAGAAAGAGAAGAGAGCCTCTGCCAAATTTGAGAGCGACTCGAAATATTACCAGGATAAATTCCTGCGCTTAACCAGAGAAGTCGCCGCTGGTCGGCGTAATATGAACGATGGGGTGGTAGCTGTTAGCCGCCCGACTATTGGAGCGGGCTCGAATCCTCCCCCAGTCCGGGCGGCTGATCCAATGATTGACGAGGCCGCCGCAACCCCCCGTATGATTGCCGCTTCGCGGGTCGAAAGGGATGCCGGGCGGCTTCATAGTACAATCAACCACCTCCACTTTCATACTAGCCAGATTTATTCTCTTTTGAACACCACCAGCGACCAGGTCGCACGACTTCATAGAGAGGATGCCTCCCCAGAACGCCGTCAGCCGTGACCAACTTTTGAGAACTTGTATTATGAATGTGGCCCATTGATTTGAACAATGTTTTTTCTCTCTTATTCTGAATAACTCGCGCGGTCTTCTTTTTAACCGCTATATTTGGTGCCTTGTTTAGATCTTATGTTTTATTCGAACTGACTTCTGGTCGGGCGAACTGTGATGTATGCTTGTTTCTGTTTTTTCTGGATGCCTTTGCTTCTTTTATTTCTCTGGTGAATCTAACCACATAGGCCATTGACCGTGCGGTTAGAATGTATAGCCGCGATATGATTTTACTATTCACAGATCATAGAAATCTATAAGTAGGGAATTTTCCGAAGTCATTCTCACGATTTACAGATGGCGCGATCCAAGAACAAGTCGCAGCGACCTGTTAAAGTTAAAGCCGTCCGAGCTGACGCGGCCTTGGCATTCCATTCGGCGGACCATCCGGAATGCCGCCTCACTCAGAACGAACTGGACGATTTCATTGCCAGTCACATGGTAGGGAGTAATCTGCTCGCGCGACTTCCTTTGCGTGACGAGCGGATTAACTCTTCCAAACCGCACCAGATCGCCGTCCCAGTTGACCACTTCGAATATGGCTTCAAGTTTCCACTACCGCTTGAAGTCATTGCCATCTTTGACCATTATGGGGTTGTGCCCGGTCAGCTTCCGCCGAACTCCATCGCTTCAATATATAGCTTCATCTCTTACCTGCGGTTCGAGCGAACCAGATTCTCCATCGACCTGTTCAGAAAATTCTTCTCTGTGCGGGCAGTTTCCGACTCGGGGACTTCGACTTATAGGGGGCATCTCTACTTCAGCTGCCACGGGCTGAAGATTGTCAATCTGGCGAACAAAGTCTCCGACTGGTCGGAGCGGTTTGTAATGCTCGAAGGTAACTTCGGACTGTTGCAAACCGATCCGCAGGTTCGGGGGGAGGAGGTTTTCCAAATCCCCCAGGTCGGAAAGATCGAGGCGGACACCTTCGCGTTCCTTGAGAAGGAGCGGTTGGATATCAACCACTACATCCCGCTGTTCTTGGAACTGGAGAATATCCTCCCCGAGCATAGTAAGTCCCCTTAGACCGCCTTTATATGACCGCGCGGCCTTCTTTACTTACGCTTTTGATTTCATTTTGCAGCCGCCCATATCGTTCCTGCGAACAAGCCGGTCACGCCGGCCGGCCCAGTTTTAACCCAGAGGGAGAAGAGGCAGCGGCGAAAGAGGTCGCAATCCTCGGAAGAAGAGGGCCCGGCCTCTTCTGACGACTACGAAATCCTTCGTTCTAGTGGGAACCCGCCCGATCTGCAGGGCAACCCGACTGTCCTTTGGCATAGGGATGGAAGTCGGATCCGGGTATCCACCGCTCTTCCTCCATGGGGGAGCGACAAAATTGAACGCCATGCCCTAGCCGCCGGGACCGCTTTGTATGGTCGAAAGACCTTAAGGAGGCTGATGAGAACTCCTAAAGAAGAGCTCCCCCGGCTAGCGGCTCAAGCCGGCGCCTGGGGATTTTCGGCCAACCACTTCATGGCCCTGGCGTATAAGCGGCTAGTTTCTGCTCAGAAACTTCTGGAGAGAAAGTACGAGGAGCAGGCCGCAGAGAATACGCGGCTTCGAGAGGAGAACGCGCGGCTTCAGGAAGTCGTGGCAGTGAGTTTTTCAAAAAGACAATGCGGTCCCCTTTGATCAGCCCGGGCGACCTAATTCATTTTGCCTTTCTTTTGCAGAGACAATACGAGATGACCAACCCGGCCTTCCAGGATGAGGTGCTACCCCATGTGGCCCAAGGGATCAACAAGGCTTTGGGTCTCATGGGAGACCGGGGCGGTCTGTCCGAAGGATTCGGCGGAACCACCTTCTCCGACCTTTTCCCCGCCTTGGAGGTCCAGCTTGACGAAATCAGCCGACGGAAAAAAGGAAAATCCAAGGTGGGCGAGGAGGCCGAAACCGACGCGGGCAGGGAGATCGTGCTCCATCAAGGAGGCGATGGAAGTGATGAAGCCGCTGAAGAGGCCGACGCGGATGGAGATGCTGATGACTATGATGATGAGGACAGCTTGTCCTCTGGATCCACCGGCTCTGTAAGCAAGACCGGGCGGTCTAGCGACAGCAGTTCGTCCGGCTCCTCCTCACTAAGTGAAGGTTATTCGCCGGAGGTTGACATCGACTCAATTTCTCCTGTCAAGAAGAAGAAGAAAAAATCGGCAGACTAGTGCCCTTTGTTTTTTTTTTAATTTAATTTTTGTAACCGCCGGTCTCTTTTTGTTGGCCGGGCGGTCAATATTTTGTAAACACTTTTTTTTGGGAAATGAAATAGAAATTTTACCTGTCTGATTGTCCTTCTATTATTACTTACTTGTGATACCTTGTCTTTTTTCTTTACTCTCTATGATCCAATCGTGCGGACATCTTGGTCTGAGCATAAGTGATGATTGATTGTCTTCGAAGATCCTTTATCCAGCCCGCGCGATTATTCATTTGGATCTCAGGATATTCGATTTCTAATAACAGATAGATTCATGCGGCTATAATTCGGATCGTGCGGCTTCTCTTCATTTGTAGATATTAAATACTTGCTGCTATGTAATGAATAACAACTTTCACGCAGTTCGGATTCAGTTCTGGCGAGTAATCCATTATGTCTAGAGATAACTTTTGCTAAGAAATAGCTTAACCTGATCGGTTAGAACACAATTCGAGCGACCACATATCCAAATCCAGGAATATCCAATTCTGATTATTCATTCAGGGATGGATAATGCCCGGCCGGTTTAAAATTCAACCCGGATTATATAGCCAGATCCATAAGTATTAACTTGATGGAGTAGAGAGATAGATATATCCGATCGGTCAAAGTGTAACCCGAGCGATCACATAATTAGCTCCAGAAGTATCCAATTTTATAAAGGATGAATAATCCCGCCCGGTTTGAATACAACCCGGGCAATCAGATAATCTGTTCCGGAATCTTGATTAGGAATGGTCAGATCCGCCCGGTTAGAGTGCAGCCCGGGCGATCATATGAATAGATTCAAAAACACTCTACTTAATAAAAGACGGGCATATCCGCCCGGTTAGAATGCAACCCGGGTAATCAGATTAGTCAGTCCCGGAAACATCCAACTTAGTTTAAAGATGTATAGATTCGCTCGGCTAGAATACAATCCGGACAACCATATGATCCGAATGTAGAAATACCCAACTCATTTACGGATGGACAGATAGATAAATTCGACCGGTCAGAATGAAATCTGAGCAACTATATATCATTTCCAGAAATATCAATCTTTATAGAAGATGAATGGACTCACCCGGTTTGAATGTCACCCGGGTAATAGATGATCATCTTCGGAGATTTCCATCTTATAAAACATTGATAAGACCGCCCGGTTATATAACAACCTGGGTAACAGATAATCGGCTCCAGAGATATCCAATTAAAAATTTGATAAGATCGCCCGGTTAAATAACAACCCGGGTAATCATATACTTGTCAGAGAATATCCCAACTTATATCCAATCAGACCGTTCGGTTTGGATGTTCAGACCGCTCGGTCTCATTTATCATAACCCTTTATTAGGGTAGACGAACACCTGTACCTGTCTTAACCATATCTTCCTCGAATGGTTTTATACAAGAAACCATAAGAGGCAAATGCCTTCCTGTAGAGAAAGAATAAGAAAAAGGTATGCACATACTCAAATGACCAAGTGGGCAGGTGGGCCTCGGCGGCGAACATTGCTTTCCTCAAGTGGTCATAAGAGCTGTAAACGACTCATCCGCTCTCTTGCCTAGGGTTACAAGCTGAGTTGATCAATTGGGCAGGTGGGCCTCGGCGGCGAACATTGCTTTCCTCAGAGAGATCAACTCAGTTGTGGGCCCAACTAGGCACCGTTTCGAGAGTACCTAAGAGTATTCGATGGTCACAGACTATGATGATCAGTTGGGCAGGTGGGCCTCGGCGGCGAACATTGCTTTCCTCAGAAAGATCATCAAAGCTGTAATTATATCCCTTCGGGGCATGATAGAGCTGACAATCACCTAGACCTCCCTTGATGCAGGGGTGTGTCAGATATCGGCCGGGATCCAAAATTCTGAAGACCACCGCAGCGGAATTGGCAAGCTACCACTACATGTGTGCGAAAACTCCCCGCATCACATGGTCTTGGTGGGTTTTACGCTACGACTACAATCCGAGGGGGTTCGAGCAGAATTTGGCGATATCTCAGAGATTTAGGGAATGAGTTATGTATATTGAAATTCACAATGCATGGAACCATCAAACAAGAAGAAGTGTCAGTATGGGGCTTTTTATTTAATACCAAAAGAGATGTAACGAATAAAAGAGATAATTCAAGGGTAGAATCGTTTAAGATCGTCACCGCTCCAAGTACGCGGGATGTCTTCCCCTTCACTGGTTTGGAGACGGTAGGCCCCATTCTTTAATACCTCTTTGATGATGAAAGGTCCTGCCCAATTAGGATCCAGCTTTCCAACATTACCAGACCTGGCTGCAGCATCTACCTTTTTTAATACTAAATCACCACTTACAAACTGCTTTATTCTGACATTCTTGTCAAAATATTTTGCCATTCTCCTTTTAACTTCCTCCTGTCTGACAGTCGCTTCATCCTGAAGTTCTTCGATCAGATCTAGATTATGCATGAGAGCCTTACTATTTTCATCTATCCAGGATTCTCCTCCTTCTTTGGCGTAAACAACTCTCGGAGTGACTACCTCGAATTCCACAGGGACGACGGCTTCGGAGCCATGAGATAATTTGAAGGGTGTCTCTCCGGTAGCTGAGGACGGAGTAGTACGAAGAGTCCAAAGGATGGAAGGAAGCTGGTCCGCCCAATTCCCTTTTTGATTTAAGACCCTTTTCATCAAGAGCTGCCGGATTTGCCTGTTAGCTGCTTCCACTTGACCATTGGTCCTAGGATGATGAACTGAGGCAAACCGAAGATCAACCCCGATCTGATCACAAAAGCTTATCATCTCCGGATTATTAAATTGTGGGCCATTATCGGTAACAATTGCTAACAGAATTCTATGCCGGCAGATTATTTCCCCCAGATGAAGTTTCTGACGATCTGAGTTGTTGTTTTTGCTAGCGCTTTTGCCTCAATCCACTTACTGAAATAGTCGATCATTACAAGGATGAAACGGCGTTGACCGCTGGCCATCTGAAAAGGTCCCATAAGATCCATTCCCCATACTGCAAAAGGCCACGGCGCGGTTATCGACCTGAGTGACTGAGCAGGCAAATGCTGAAGAGGAGCGAACTTTTGGCACTGGACACATCGCCTGGCAAATGCTTCAGCATCTTTCCTCATGGTCGGCCAAAAATATCCCTGCCGCAAGATCCTTTTCTCCAAAGTCTTTGCTCCTGAATGACTACCGCACTCTCCCGAATGAATTTCCTGAAGTATAGCCGGGACCTCCTCTTCTGAAACGCACCGTGCTGAGGGAGAAATCAGAGTTTTCCTATACAAGACTCCTGCCATCAAGTAGTAGTAGGCTGCCTTTCTTCTGAATCTATTTCTGTCCTTGATTGACGAATGAAACTCCCCTTTTGACAGAAATAGTTCATAAGGATCTTTCCAGAAAGGATTTTGATCGATCTGCACGAGCTCCTCTTCTTCCGTCCCATCTGTTGCCGGATGAAAAAGTTCTGAGGTCACCCCTCCGGATGGAAGACCAAACTTTGATAATTCGTCTGCCTCTTCATTCTGTGTTCTCGGAATGTGTTCGATGATGAAGGATTTGAATCTCCCAATTTCTTTCTTCGCTAGGAATAGATATTTTCTCAACATCGGTTCTCTTGTTTCATAATTCCCTAGAACCTGCGAGGCCATTACAAGAGAATCAGTTTTCACATGAACATGTTCTATCCCAAGCTCCTTCGCGAGTCTCAAGCCAGCCAAGAATGCTTCGTATTCTGCCTGGTTATTTGTAACTGAAAAGAAAAATTTGATAGCCTGCTCCAGCCTGACGCCATTTGGACTGATCAGAACCACTCCGGCTCCCACGGAGTTTCTGCCAGAAGCCCCATCCACATAAATGATCCAAGCCAAGGGAGATTGTACTCTCTGTTCTGGATTAGACTCTGTCGTGTCCACCAAGAAATCTGCCAATACTTGTGCCTTTATTGCCGTTCTGGGAACGTATGATATTTCGAACTCGCTTAGCTCAACTGCCCATTTAGCCAACCTTCCTGAATGATCCGGCTTTTCTAAGATACTTTTTAGTGGATGATCCGAGACCACCTGAATGGGATGAGCCTGAAAATAGGGGCGGAGCCTTCGTGATGACATGACCAAAGCCAAGGCTAATTTCTCCAAGATTGAATATCTAGTTTCCGTATCTTTGAGGATGTGGCTGACATAATATATCGGAAACTACTTCTTTTTCTCTTCCCGCACCAGGACAGAGCTTATCGCATCTGGGCCCACTCCCAGGTATAAGAATAGTGTTTCCCCTTCGCGAGGGCTTTGAAGAAGAGGGGTTGAGGTTAACTGCTTTTTCAACTGTTCAAAAGCATTGTCGCACTCCTTACTCCATTCGAACTTAGATCCCCCCCTAAGTGTTTTGAAAAATGGAGCGCTTTTATCCCCCGACTTGGAAATGAATCGGCTCAATCCTGCAAGCCTCCCCCCAAGTTGTTGCACCTCTTTCGGGTTACGGGGAGGGTTCATATCTAGGATGGCTTTTATTTTATCGGGATTTGGTGCGAGGCCATCGGGAGTGAGAAGATGTCCCAGAAATTTTCCTTTGTTGGCCCCAAACACACATTTCAAAGGATTCAGTTTTAATTTAAACCTCCGCAGAGTAGCGAATGTCTCTACGAGGTCTTTCAGATGGATTGAAAAAGTTTTACTTTTTAGAAGAAGATCATCTACATATACTTCAAGATTTCTCCCTTTCTGTTTTTTGAACACTGTGTCCATCATCCTCTGATATGTCGCCCCCGCATTTTTGAGCCCGAAGGGCATGACAAGATAACAATAACATCCATCATTGGTAATGAAGGATGTATGCGGGATATCAGGTTTGTGCATCTTAATCTGGTGATAACCAGAAAATGCATCTAGGAAGCTCATGAAATTATATCCTACCGCGGAATCAACTAAAACATCTATCCGAGGCAAGGGATAACAATCTTTGGGGCATGCTTTATTGAGCTTCGTGAAGTCCACGCACATGCGCCACTTCCCACCAGATTTTGGAACCATTACAATGTTTGACATCCACGTTGGATATTGAATTTCAGAAACAAAACCCGCTTTCAGGAGCTTGGAAACCTCCTCTCTGATGGGCAATGCCAGCTTTGTTGCCACCTCCCTCTTCTTTTGCTGGATCGGCTTGAATTCAGGAGAGACGTTGAGGTGATGGCACGCTACATCTGGATCTACCCCAGGCATGTCCTCCGCTGACCAGGCGAAGATGTCCAAGTTCTCCAACAGACAGGAAGTTAGTTGAGCTTTTTCCTCCTCCGACAGCTCGGCGTTGATGATAAGCCTTTTCTCTTCCCCCTCAGCAATGGGGATCTCTTGGGTCTCCTGGGCAGGTTCCAGGAAAACTCCTTTCCGCTCTGTGCTTTCTTTGATTTCCTCAGGGAATTTGGACACCTTGTGGATGTCATTTTGAGCCTCGCAAAGTGGTGCCTCGGTGATCATATTAACTGTCTTCACATAACATTCACGTGCAACCCTTGGATCGCTTCGGATCCGATATTGACGTCCCTCAGCGGCGAATTTCAAGGCCAAATGAAAAGTAGATACTACAGCTCTGTAAGCGTTCAGAATTGGCCTTCCGAAAATTGCACAGTAGCTGCTTGGGGCTTCCACCACCACGAAGTTTATCAGCTTCGTTATACCCCCCAGCGATACCAAAAGCTTTACGCACCCCTCTACTTCTTTCTTCTCTCCCGAGAAGCCATAGAGGGGCCCTTCTGTGGAGAGCAAAGACTTCCCAGTCTTAAGGGCTTCAAACGTTTCGAGGAAGATGAGATTAACTGAGCTGCCGGTATCAACCAGGATTTTATGCACGGTGTAGTTTTCAATAACCGCCTTTATCACCACTGCATCATCAAAAGGATTTGCATTTGGGGACAGATCTTCCTGGCCAAAGGTAACGACCGCCCTTTCTGGAGTAGAAGTGGAGGCGACTGCCACTTCTTGCTTCATAACTCTCCCGATGCTAGACTTTCGAGAAGATTCTACTCCTGCCCCACCATGAATGCAATAGACGTTGCCAAGAGGGCCAACGTCATTCACCTCTATACATTCGATTGTGGGATGTATATCCCCATAGCAACCTGCTTCTTCCACATCTGCACACTCCCATGTCACTTCGACTGCCTCCTTCTTCTTCTCAACTCGCGGTTCAACCGGAGTTTCTTGCCGAATCAACCCCCGAAGCTTTCCCTCTTTCAGGAGTTTTTCTATCAACCACCGGAGGGCCCAGCAATCCTCAGTCTGATGCCCCTCTTCTTTATGATATTCACAATAAAGGTTCGGGTTCCGATTGCGAACTTCTGATTTCAAAGGAGGGGGCCTTTTAAAGTCAGGCCTCTTCTGAAGAATCTGCACGACCTCATTCATGGTTACGTTGAGAGGGGTGAATGAATCCTGTGATTCATCATATCGGATGGACGGGATAGGTGGAGATGGTTGTGCGATGTATTGTGGCAGATACACGGGCATTATTTGCGGAACTCCCATGGGTTGAGTGGGTGCGATGGCCAACGGCGGTTTCTGATCTTGAAACCGTTGATGGCCGAGAAATGGTTGTTTAGGCTTAAGGTTTCTCCCCCTCTGAGCCCGGGGTTCGAAATCAGGCCGAGATGGATGATTATAACGTTGCTGATGAGTTGATGCGGGATTGAACTGATCATTGTCGCTGAGCAATTTGGCAACATAACCAGGATTAGTCTTTTCCCCCCCTGATGAATTTATTAGCTAGACTAATCATCTCCTGGTATGTTTTTGGCTCCCTGATTTGAGCCTCAAATTTCAATGGCCCCTCTCTAAGGCCATGCATCAGAGCGACCCTATATAACTCTGGGTCGACGTTTTGCACCTCCATTATTTCCCTTTGGAAACGATCGACGAAACGGGCCCAGGTTTCATTTTCTTGCTGTCGTATCTCGAATAGGGCTGCCGGACCATTCTTCCTCTTCTTAGAGGTAGAGAATCGAAGCAGAAATTCTCTACGCAATTCCGCAAAGCATCTGATAGATCGAGGATGCAATCCATAAAACCATTCTCTGGCCTGCCCATCAAAGGACGTCACCAGGAGCTTGCACTTTGTTGCATCAGTGATGGTCCTCAGAGCAACAGCCGATTCAAATGCCTGGAGGTGTATTGCTGGATCGGACTCCCCACTATATGCTGACATGCGTGGTTCTCGAAAGTTGTTTGGGGCCGGCTCTCCTCGGATTTCGTCGGTGAAGGGAGAACTCTCCTCGGCATCCTCGTACAGAGGGAAAGCAGGGTTATAAGGGACCCCTGCTGCGGTCACTTGCGGACAGGCCGCCTGATAGGAGTGGGCAGGAGCTCCAGCCGGGTAGGTTTGGAAAGCGGCGACCTCAGGCGGATAGGAAAAATGAGCGGCTTGAGAGGCCGCCCCTTGAAAGTCAAGGACCCGAGCCGGCATACATCGCGCGGCCTCTTGGTAGAAGTTCGGCCGGTCCGCTGAACCTTCTCGTGGTGGTTGGGAGTGGGCGACTTGCGCAAATGGGTATGGAGGTGGAGGAGGTAAAACGGGAGTAACCGCCTGGTTAGCCGCGGCCTGCTGAGGGGCTAACCGCTCGGTTAATAAAGTTAGAGCCTGAGTGATCGCATCCAGACGCTGATCAGTCGCTTTCCGAGCCTGGTCGGCTTCTCTCTTTGTCTGCTCCAGAGTTTCCCACAAAGAGTCATCACTGCGGTCGGATCGGTCTCTTGGAGGGAACTGGCGGTCTGACATTCTGAACCAAAAGATTTCGCTGACAGTCCGCGATCTGAAGGTCGCGTGTTTCTGTTCGATTCAAAAGTGCGCTTACGAAGAAAATTGAAGGCTGCGGACTATCGGTTACTATTTAGTTAGAGAATTCAGACCGCTAGCAGCGGTCGAGGCCAGACTTCGCCCGTCGCGGCAAATGCCACTCCTGCGACGGGCTTTCCTTTGATTGAAAAGTAGCGGTTACAAATGCGAGAAAGCAGAAGCCGGCCGGTCAACAGTTCGCGAGACCAGAAACTCGAGACCGGAGCTCAGACAAGCGAGCTCTTGGATTCGAGTGTGCGTGCCTTGTGAACAGTGTCGCCCCCTATTTATAGGCTTGGGGGCCTGCCCGAATGGGCAGGGATAAAATAACCTCCTGCCCGGGTACAGGAGAAACGGGCAGGCGGTGACGGGATGCACAAAGAAGAAAAAGAAAGAGGCCGCGCGACCTGACGGCCTGCCTTCCCTACCCGTCTGACTTGAGGCTGAGGATATCAGGACTAAGTCAATGATGCAGACCGAGCGGCCTGGAGATTGAGGCCGCGGTCTGCATTCTGGTCATGACTTAGCCGTTTTTCGCAAGGTATCCCGGATAGCCTTTGATCTGGACCCCCGGCTTGTTCTTCGGGGCTGGAACCTCGAGTCTCTATGAGACAACCCGCGCGGCCTTCTAGCTGAGACCGCGGATGAACTTCTTGCCTTGGCTCTTTGATGATCTTATCCCTTTGGGGGCGATCCGGAAATGACACCAGGCCGCCCGGCCTGGCCCTTCTTGAACTAAGAACCGCCGATCCCGGGACCCAGCGGCTTGGCCCAGGAGTCCGCGCGGTCTGATAATGGTCCAACCCAAGAAGCGGTTTTCCGGGCAAACATTTATGACAAGATGAGCGCTTATATCGATCAAATGAGGGAATTAAATGCTACGTATCGTAAGGGCTTTGTTTGTTTAATTTGTAAAAGTGAAAATCATGTTTTAAAGGACTGCCCCAGTCTTTTACCTATTCCAATTCCCGACTGCTGTCCTTCACATCCTGATGACAAAGACCTATCGCTCAGTCTTTACCCGTGGAGGGAATCGAGTCCTCAACCCCCGAGCTTATTTCTTGCATGGACTCTTCGCTCCCTGTATATGGCTTTACTACTAGTGATGACGATGATTCATTTGATGGCCAACAAGGTGAGATTTGGGAGCTCCATGATGAACCAGAGTGGGATGAGGAGAGTGTTCTCTCTAGTGGGGAGGTGCTTGCAGATATTTTTGCGGAGGAACCTGATATTTTACTTTCTGATTCTGAAGTTCCTCCAGTTTCTTTGAATGCTTTTTCTACACCTTTTTCTTATGATCCTGTCGAAGATTATTTGCAGAGTGATGTTTTGGACCTCCAAGCTGAACCGAAGTGGGATGACGAGGACGACCATTCTGATGAGGAGTTGTGCACCTCTTCATTGGTGAAGGAGATCTGCCGCACCACTGATTCCTTCGAGTTCTCAGATGCACCTCGTTTTGATTCTTATGACACCGACAGTGATCAGGCTTGGGAACCTGCCAGGAGTGACACCGGGGCCACTCCTCCTTTATTTGAACCTTTTACTTCTTCATCTATTTTATTTCCTAATCATCCCTCTTTTAATGCTAATATTGATAAATTCATCCTTCCTGCTTCCTCGCCTACTTTATTGTCTGATATTTCATTTACCCCTCTGCAGGTGCATGAATATCTAGACCCATTTTTGGGTAATTTTGAGAGGCAGTCTTGGCAGGGAAAGCAGTTGGCAATGATGAATTCAATCGTCTATTCCACCTCATCATCATTGCCTGCGTTTTCCTTGAAAGACTGGGTGCAGGGTGGTAAACGCTACTTCATCCATGACCGCCGATGGGAGGAGAGGAAGAGGATGAAGAAAGATGAAATATGGAGATGGAAAGCTCCTGATCGTCTGGACTGCTGCTGTTGGGTCTTCGGACCCATTTCTTTTATCTCTAGTTACTACTTTAAATCAACGTACAGTTGATCTTTTTGGCATGCTTGTAATAATTAGGATATTTTGCCTTTTCTTTTATGCTTAGACTTTCATTAAAACTGCTTAATACAGGTATTAAGTCCAGCTTAAGGACGGTAAACAAAAGCGCTGCTGGGAGACAACCCAAGTTTTTGTTGCTAACCCTTTAATAGTTTAGTGTTATATATATTTTTGCTTGGAGCCTTTTTGCCTGCAGTTGTGCGGCAATTTCTTTTGGTGGCGGACTTGGACTTCCATCGCAGTATTAAAGCCAATCTTCTGGTATGCTCATATCTGAGCATAGGTACCCTCTTCCGTAGCATCTCTTTATTCTCATTGTCATAATTCATGTGATTGTCCAATTCAAGTCTGGGGGGAGTGTACCGAGTGTTCACTACACGTGTACACGTTTTTGCGTACCAGAAGTATATTTTTATTTATGTCATATTATAGCATACACCACTGCACCCATTATGCACGCACTTACTTGCGAGTGCTACCGTGCCAAATTTCCTTTTGGAATGGAGCCGGGAAGTCAATTGTGTTAGCTAGGAATTGTGGTTTGGAGTACGATGTCGACTCCAGTAGTGTTCTAATCGAATACTCATGTTTTGCATAGAATTTTGCGTAGAAGCTATTTCTATTTTCATGCTTTGTATATTTATTCTTATCTAATCTAGTAATTAGAGTTTTATTTTACTCAAAGCATGAACCTGTGCCGATCTACTGGTAGTGTAGGTGAGTCGGTAGCGAACGCTAGATTCGTATTTCTCGAGTCGGGAGAAAGAGTTATCTTTCTCGGTGGCTAAGAACTTGCCCCTAGCGACTCTCGAAACATAGGCACCGGGTAGTTCTAATGCATTAGCATGATGTAGGCCATTCTTTGGACCGTTTGAGCTTTGAGCCAAAACTAGAGATTTATCCTTGCTAACCAATTTTGAGCCTATCCCACCCTTTCTCTTTAGCTCCACCGCTCTCGCTTAAGCCAAGATCATCAAACCTGTATACGCACGTGTTTTGAACTTTATAGTATAACTAATTATTGTGATGTGTTGTTTTTGGCTAAGTTGAAAAAAAAAAGTAAAATAAAAAAGTATTAGTGAGCTAAAAATTGAAAAGATCAGCGCTCCAAAAGAAAAAAAAATCCGAGTACTTTATATTCTAACTCAGAAATTCTGAATTGTTTCAGAGGAATTACTTTATATTGGGTATTGGCAATGAAAACAACAGCTTTATTTGTTGCCGGGGTTTACAAAGTGTATTGCTCAAATGTGTTAGGTGCGTTAGCCTCCGAATTTATCATTGTATATCATACCGCAACCTAAGCCACATATTTACCTGAAAGCCCTATTGACTAGTGTTTAGTTTTACCGCAACCTAAGCCACATATTTACCTGAAAGCCCTATTGACTGTGGAGAGAGTGCGAAAGTGCGAGCTTATGGCTCCCGACACCGATGGATTTCGGTGGAGTTAGTTCTGTATCCCGTATTTTGCGAAATACTCGTCTGAGCGCGTCTCTACATTCTCCCTACACGTGACGACTGGCAGATCACACTTGGTTCAGCTTTTTAGTAAACTAATCTCTTATTTACTATTTTAGATATTTGTAGATTACTTTGCATAATAGAAATTTCTTCTACGAGAACTTTATGCACATGATTATTTGATTTCGCATATTACTCCTAGCCATAATCACCTCTCTACCCCTTGTTTTTCCCGTCCGCCGAGAGTTGTTTGCTCAGGACGCGCAAATAGGTAAGTATGGGGGTGTGATGAGTCCCAATTATATACACATATATGGACTCATCTGGGCCGTTTATCTAGTCATTCCACTGCACTTTAGCCTTGTTTTAGCTCATATTTGTCATTCTATGCTAGGTGCACTTCTTGGCCTAATTTGGTGTGTTTTTATGTTTAGTCTCTTTTGATAGCCTTATCGTATTGTTGAGTGTCACTTTCAGTGGCCTGATTAGCATTTCTGTAGGAACAGGAGTCGTGCAGGTGTTCCCGGTACAATTCTGTACAGGAACACTGCGCACGATCACTGGTTCTATTGCGCACGACCACTGGTCGTGCGCCGCTGATCGTGCGCGCTTAACCCCCATTTTATGAGTTCTGTCTCGACCAGCGCGCACGACCACTTACGATAGTGCGCACGACCACTGGTCGTGCGCCATTGGTCGTGCGAACTAGGTATTTTATAAATTTCTTACATTGCAGGCTCCACCCAGGCAGGCGCACGATCACAGACCTCCAGCGCGCACGACCATTGGTATTGCGCCACCGATCGTGTGCACTATTTATTCCAGCGCCTATAAATATTCCTGCTCGCGAATTAGGTTGGAGGCTCCGCATTTTCTTCTGCCAGTCCGCCGTTTCCTGCTCCAGAGCGCCCGATTTCGCCTCCTTCACCGCCCACCTTAGGGAGGAGCTCCGGGCAAACTTTCAACGCCAAATCCTCGCCGGAGCTTCCTCTCGGCCATCTCCTTCATCCAAGAGCTTCAAGAAGGGAATCAACCTAGACTTCTTCTTCAAGATCGGAGCAGCTTGTGTGATCATTCCACCGGTTCGTGACACGAAGAAGACGGGTCCATTGGAGAGTAGTGACACCTCTCTCTACCCCGGACGCAGTTGAGGACCGAGCTTGGACGCGGATTGACAACCCGACGATTCCTTCCGTGAACCCTCAACAAGACTTCAGAGTCGGTCGATTTCGCACACTCACCTCCCCTTGTAGTGATAGCTTAGTTGGATTTCTTATATGTTTGATGAAGTGTGTTTTGATTATTAGCATTTATACTTGATTATGTTTATGTGATTTGGGTATTCTTGCTTATCATTTTGGTGTGCCTTGTGGTGTGGATTGTTGGTTGTGTTGTGCCGCCCTAACAATTGTTAGTGGGGTGCTTTGCGAAGAGGTGCTTGCGACCCTCATTCCGTCGTTCTCTCCATTCCATTCGTATGCCTACTCTTCCATCCGCCTAGCGAAGCGTGGCATAGCGGCCCGTGTAATCCATTCCGACTCCGCCGGTGCGAACCATTCCATCCGCTTGCCTACTCTTCCATCCGCCTAGCAAAGCGTGGCATAGCGGCCCGTGTAATCCATTCGCCCTACGAAGCAGTGCGCTCAAGGCCTGCACAGTTCGACTCCGCTTGCCTACTCGTCCATCCGCCCTTACGACGCAGCGCGCTCAAGGCCTGCCTAGTCTCCATCCCGCCAAGCGAAGCATTGCATAGCGGCATTGCATAGGAGTAGTTGTAGTTGTTTTCTTTTATTTTCCAAAAGCCAAACCAACTCTCCCGCATTCCATCCGACCTTTAGGACTTCGATCTCAAGTCCTTCCTCGAACGTTAACTCCACCTTACTGTGTTCCTTGAGAGATTCGATACTCGGGGATTACTCCTCGTTTTATATTACTCGAACGATCGGTGCACTTGCCGAAATATCGCATCAAGTTTTTGACAAAAACTTGATGCGCAAATCTTAGCATACCGCTATAGGCGGTAGTAAGAATGCGGCACGAAACGGCAGTGTACCGATCGTTCAAGTAATATAAAATGGGAATGAATCCCCAAGTATCGATCTCAAAGGAACACAGTAAGGTGGAGTTTATTATCGAGGAAGGACTTGAGATTGAAGTCCTTTCGAGCGGATGGATGCAGAAATGGGGGATTTGGCTTTTGGAAAATAAAAGAAAACAACTACAACTACTCCTATGCAATGCCGCTATGCAGTGCTTCGCTTGGCGGGATGGAGACTAGGCAGGCCTTGAGCGCGCTGCGTCGCAAGGGCGGATGGACAAGTAGGCAAACGGAATCGAACTATGCAGGCCTTGAGCGCGCTGTTTCGTTAAGCGGGATGGATTACACGGGCCGCTATGCCACGCTTCGCTAGGCGGATGGAAGAGTAGGCATACGGATGAGGGTCGCAAGCAGCACATCGACAAGCACGCCACTAGCAATTGCTAGTGCGGCACACGAACGTGACGGCGTGATGGAGGACGGAATGGGGCGCACCTCAAGCAACTCAAACAGTAAAATATTTCACATAGACATGAAATGTATAGAAATGCAAATAAAGTTAAGTGCTACTTCATCATAATGTTAGCTCTAGCTACATATACATCAATAAGAGAAGAACAAGGCAAGAAATCGACCGAATCCGAAGTCTCATTGTAGATTCACGACTGGAATCGCCGGGTTGTCAATCCGCGTCCAAGCTCGGTCCGCAACTACGTCCGGGGTAGAGAGAGCTGCCACTACTCTCCAATGAGCCCGCCTTCTTCGTGTCACGATCCGGTAGAGGTTGCAAACTTCCTCTTGCTTGATGGCGATGGCGGCTAAACCTTCCTTGAAGCTCTAGGATGAAGGAGGAGGCCGAGAGGAAGCTCCGGCTCAAGAATGGCGTGAAGAACAAGCCCGGAGCACCTCCCGATGGTGGGCGGCGATGGAGGGGCGAAATCGGGCGTTCTGGACAGGAAACGACAGACTGGCGGAAGAAAATGCGGAGAATCCAACCTAATTCGCGAGCAGGAATATTTATAGGCGCTGGAATAAACAGTGCGCACGATCATTGGCGCACGACCAGTGGTCGTGCGCGCTGGAATCCTGTGATCGTGCGCCTGCCTGGGTGGAGCCTGCAATGTAAGAAATTTATAAAATACCATGTTCGCACGACCAGTGGTGCACGATCGGTGGTCGTGCGCACTATCGTAGGTGGTCGTGCGCACTGGTCAAAACAGAACTCATAAAAATCATGTTAAGTGCGCACGAACAGCGGCGCACGACCGGTGGTCATGCGCAATATCGTTGGTGGTCGTGCGCACTATCCGAGACAGAACTCAAAAAATTGGGTTAAGTGCACACGAACAGCGGCGCACGACCAGTGGTCGTGCGCAATAGAAACAGTGATCGTGCGCAGTGTTCCTGTACAGAATTGTACCGGGAACACCCGCACGACTCCTGTTCCAGCACAACCACGAATCCAGCCATTGAAAGTGGCACTTAACAATCCATGAAAACTACTAAAAATGAAGAACATGAAATAACACCAAAAACGGGCCTAGAGGTGCACTTAGCATGGAGTGTCAAATATGAGTGAAAACATGTCTAAAGTGAAGTGCATAGACTAGAAAATCGGCCCAGATGAGTCCATAAATATGTATAAATTTGGGACTCATCACACCCCCAGACTTAACTGTTTGCGCGTCCCGAGCAAACCATCTCTCGCGGACAGGAAAAACATAAGCTGGCGAAGAAATTATCAAGCGGAGTACCATGCGAAGTCGCATGCTCATGTGCGTAGAAATATAGTAGATAAAATTTCTAATTATACATATTAGTTTATACTTTTCTTAGGGGCGTATTTATATATTACATTTACTCAAAAAGTGAATCACGGTGAATCATAAGGTTGTACATAGGAAGAAAGTAAACTGAACGCTGAGGCGAGCATTGCCAAAGATCGGGGCTCGGGACAACTCTATTGAAATCCATCAATGTCGGTGACCATAAGCTTGCCCGTTCGCACTCTCTCCACGGCACTAGTTTGACTCAAATGCGTGAATCAATAAGACTTAAGGTTTTAGATGAGGCTTGGGTTTAGGTGAGGTAAACAAATATAAACATGAAGGCTTAGAACACAAAAACCCAAATGAGCAAATGCATAACACTATCCAAGTAGCCAAAAAACACGCGGATGCACCACACCCCCAGACTTAGACTTAACAACATGGGTGTGTGCACCGCCTACTCCCAAACATATATTTTTACACAGATTTTTCATTAAAGCTCATATCTTTTTCTTTTCTTTTCACTTCTTTTCTTTCTCTCATATTCTTCTTTTCTTTTCTTATCATTTTCAGCAGCTAAACAATAAAACACATCCACATCTTCACAAACATATCACCAAATCAACAACCCAACTCATGAAAATAATAAACAGCTAAATCTCAGATTTGGGTGTGCGACTAGGATTGACATTTAGGCTTTGGTGAGACAACAGTGGGGTTGAATCAAAGAAAGGGTAGGCACTACTGGGCTGACAAGGATAAAGCGATTGGAGTGGGCACAAAGGCTCAACCGGGCCAAAATGATGGCCTATATCACATTCACGCAATTGACTAACCGTATACCCATGCTTCAAGAATCGCTTGGGGCAAGTTCTAGCCACCGAGAAAGATAATCCTTTCTCCTGACTCGGGCAATACGAGGCTAACGAACGTCTACACACATCCCTATGCTACCGTTTGATTCACACCGGATTCACCAATTTTTGAGTGTAGTAAACAATATTTACGCTAATAGAAAAAAAGTATAAACTAAAAGCATACAAAGAAATTGAATCTACACGAATTTCTAAATGAGACATGAACACTCGACTAGGAGCACTACATGAGTCAACATTTTACTCCGCCTCATAATCCTAAGCCAGCACAATGATTTTCGAAATCACACAAAAAGACAAATTCAACTCGCGACGTGCCAACGGCTAAGCGCGCTCAAGTTGGTGCTGTGGTGTGCAATGAAAATGAACAACAATTTCCAATAAGCTAAAATAAAAGTACTTCTAGCATGCTATGCGAGAGTGCACGTGAGTGGGCACAAAAACTGCTCTCCCCCAAACTTAAACTAAACAATGCACAAAATATATGACATGAAAATCAGAAAAGGCTAGGGAAAGAGAGTACCCAGTGCTCAGAAATGAGCACACCAGAAGATTGGCGTGTAAGCTAAAATGAGCCGCAGCATCCGCCATCCAGAAAATATACCTGCAGGGGTCAGCTCCGCAAAAACAAAAGAAGAAGATAAACTAAAATAAACTACAGCTAACTAAGCAGGATTGAATAAAATGAAATGCATGAGAAATTAAGATAACTACTGGGGTTATTGTCATCCCAGCACGACTTATTCAAAAACTAAAGGTTCTAGCTAATGGGCGTATGGAAGGAGAAGTGGACAGGTAACTGGCCTAATATCCGTGTCGGTAGCGGGTACCGATACGGCGAAAGAACAATCACGCCTCTACCCGACTATAGATAAAACCTGCCCATCACAGGTAGAGGGAAAAGAAAGTAAGAAGAGGAGGAGATATCCTCACTCAACTCACCAAACACATCCTTTCCTAGCAAGGTGTCGCCCACAGGGAGGTGGCAGGAGGAAAAGGCAATGAGTTGAGCTTCCTCAACAGAGGGGGAATCAACCTCCTCACATAAGAGGATGCTCTCATCATTGACTTGGGCACAATGCACCAAATCCTCCTGGGGTACCTGTGAAGAGTCAACCTGCACAGGCTCGGATGAAGAGGGGGATCGAAAAATAAACAAGACGAAGAACATAAATATCAAAAATCGGGGGAGTGGTTCCGGACTCACTCCCGTCAGGCTGGGTAAGTAAAATAATGTTTGCATTGTCCTCAATGCTATAAGGTTCGACGGGATCAACAGTGGCCATGCCTAAGATTTGGACTTCCTCCACCGGTGTTGAGGAAACCTCCAATTCACCTAGAAGGTTGTCCTTCTCCATAGGAGTAGGTACAATAATAAGATCAACAGCCTCCTCTTGCGACACATCATCGACAATGTCGTCAGAGACGAATGTAGTATGCACAACAAGGGGGAAGAATAATGCTCGGATAAAAGTCGAGCACCGATTCCTCACAAAGAATTGAATCCACTAGAGGTTGTGGATGCACATGGAGAATAGGCTCAGCAATGTCGGTGCATAGATCAGCCGCACATCCGGTGACCGTGTCCATGCCATACCCTTCAAGATGTGAAGGTGACAAAGACACATAACCGGATGTTGAAGGTGTGCCGCCAGAGTTAGGAGTTGGGACGATCCGGATATCCGGCTCGTCATCCTCGTCCAATTGGCGAAGATACTCGGCACAGTTCTTCAAGACATGATCAGTGCTCCGACAAAACCGGCACTGCCTTGCGGGCTTCTTTGGCACAGCGGGGGCTGAAGCCGAAAAGAAGTAAGACGGTAAAGGCTCAGCAGAGTAGCCATAAGACTTATGCACACCATATGGAGTATCAGATGAAGTCGGTGCTCCATATGCTGGGCTATAAGAATTATGCCTACTATTCTCCGTAGGGCATTCATCATTAGAGTGGGAGGTATCTCTACACCAACGGCAACGGATATTGAGATGTGCCCACATAGTGTGGAGATAAAACGATTCAAAATAAAAATGCTATTGTGTAAAATACTACAACTAACAGAAATTACTAAAGCAACCTAATTAAAAAAATAAGAAAAAGGGATAAAAAGAACAGAAATAAAATAAAAGATGCAATTTACAAATGGAAGGGCTTCTCTCTCAGATTCTCCCTCTAAAAAAAAAACTCACACGACTGTGTTCCCCGGCAACGGCACCAAAAACTTGATGCGCAAATCTTAGCACACCGCTATAGGCGGTAGTAAGAATGCGGCACGAAACGGCAGTGTACCGATCGTTCAAGTAATATAAAATGGGAATGAATCCCCAAGTATCGATCTCAAAGGAACACAGTAAGGTGGAGTTTATTATCGAGGAAGGACTTGAGATTGAAGTCCTTTCGAGCGGATGGATGCGGAAATGGGGGATTTGGCTTTTGGAAAATAAAAGAAAACAACTACAACTACTCCTATGCAATGCCGCTATGCAGTGCTTCGCTTGGCGGGATGGAGACTAGGCAGGCCTTGAGCGCGCTGCGTCGCAAGGGCGGATGGACGAGTAGGCAAACGGAATCGAACTATGCAGGCCTTGAGCGCGCTGCTTCGTTAAGCGGGATTGATTACACGGGCCGCTATGCCACGCTTCGCTAGGCGGATGGAAGAGTAGGCATACGGATGAGGGTCGCAAGTACCACATCGACAAGCACGCCACTAGCAATTGCTAGTGCGGCACACGAACGTGACGACGTGATGGAGGACGGAATGGGGCGCACCTCAAGCAACTCAAACATTAAAATATTTCACATAGACATGAAATGTATAGAAATGCAAATAAAGTTAAGTGCTACTTCATCATAATGTTAGCTCTAGCTACATATACATCAATAAGAGAAGAACAAGGCAAGAAATCGACCGAATCCGAAGTCTCATTGTAGATTCACGACTGGAATCGCCGGGTTGTCAATCCGCGTCCAAGCTCGGTCCGCAACTACGTCCGGGGTAGAGAGAGCTGTCACTACTCTCCAATGAGCCCGTCTTCTTCGTGTCACGATCCGGTAGAGGTTGCAAACTTCCTCTTGCTTGATGGCGATGGCGGCTAAACCTTCCTTGAAGCTCTAGGATGAAGGAGGAGGCCGAGAGGAAGCTCCGGCTCAAGAATGGCGTGAAGAACAAGCCCGGAGCACCTCCCGATGGTGGGCGGCGATGGAGGGGCGAAATCGGGCGCTCTGGAGCAGGAAACGGCAGACTGGCGGAAGAAAATGCGGAGAATCCAACCTAATTCGCGAGCAGGAATATTTATAGGCGCTGGAATAAACAGTGCGCACGATCATTGGCGCACGACCAGTGGTCGTGCGCGCTGGAATCCTGTGATCGTGCGCCTGCCTGGGTGGAGCCTGCAATGTAAGAAATTTATAAAATACCATGTTCGCACGACCAGTGGTGCACGATCGGTGGTCGTGCGCACTATCGTAGGTGGTCGTGCGCACTGGTCGAAACAGAACTCATAAAATCATGTTAAGTGCGCACGAACAGCGGCGCACGACCGGTGGTCATGCGCAATATCGTTGGTGGTCGTGCGCACTGTCCGAGACAGAACTCAAAAAATTGGGTTAAGTGCACACGAACAGCGGCGCACGACCAGTGGTCGTGCGCAATAGAAACAGTGATCGTGCGCAGTGTTCCTGTACAGAATTGTACCGGGAACACCGGCACGACTCCTGTTCCAGCACAACCACGAATCCAGCCATTGAAAGTGGCACTTAACAATCCATGAAAATTACTAAAAATGAAGAACATGAAATAACACCAAAAACGGGCCTAGAGGTGCACTTAGCATGGAGTGTCAAATATGAGTGAAAACATGTCTAAAGTGAAGTGCATAGACTAGAAAATCGGCCCAGATGAGTCCATAAATATGTATAAATTTGGGACTCATCACACCCCCAGACTTAACTGTTTGCGCGTCCCGAGCAAACCATCTCTCGCGGACAGGAAAAACATAAGCTGGCGAAGAAATTATCAAGCGGAGTACCATGCGAAGTCGCATGCTCATGTGCGTAGAAATATAGTAGATAAAATTTCTAATTATACATATTAGTTTATACTTTTCTTAGGGGCGTATTTATATATTACATTTACTCAAAAAGTGAATCACGGTGAATCATAAGGTTGTACATAGGAAGAAAGTAAACTGAACGCTGAGGCGAGCATTGCCAAAGATCGGGGCTCGGGACAACTCTATTGAAATCCATCAATGTCGGTGACCATAAGCTTGCCCGTTCGCACTCTCTCCACGGCACTAGTTTGACTCAAATGCGTGAATCAATAAGACTTAAGGTTTTAGATGAGACTTGGGTTTAGGTGAGGTAAACAAATATAAACATGAAGGCTTAGAACACTAAAACCCAAATGAGCAAATGCATAACACTATCCAAGTAGCCAAAAAACACGCGGATGCACCACACCCCCAGACTTAGACTTAACAACATGGGTGTGTGCACCGCCTACTCCCAAACATATATTTTTACACAGATTTTTCATTAAAGCTCATATCTTTTTCTTTTCTTTTCACTTCTTTTCTTTCTCTCATTTTCTTCTTTTCTTTTCTTATCATTTTCAGCAGCTAAACAATAAAACACATCCACATCTTCACAAACATATCACCAAATCAACAACCCAACTCATAAAAATAATAAACAGCTAAATCTCAAATTTGGGTGTGCGACTAGGATTGACATTTAGGCTTTGGTGAGACAACAGTGGGGTTGAATCAAAGAAAGGGTAGGCACTACTGGGCTGACAAGGATAAAGCGATTGGAGTGGGCACAAAGGCTCAACCGGGCCAAAATGATGGCCTATATCACATTCACGCAATTGACTAACCGTATACCCATGCTTCAAGAATCGCTTGGGGCAAGTTCTAGCCACCGAGAAAGATAATCCTTTCTCCTGACTCGGGCAATACGAGGCTAATGAACGTCTACACACATCCCTATGCTACCGTTTGATTCACACCGGATTCACCAATTTTTGAGTATAGTAAACAATATTTACGCTAATAGAAAAAAATATAAACTAAAAGCATACAAAGAAATTGAATCTACACGAATTTCTAAATGAGACATGAGCACTCGACTAGGAGCACTACATGAGTCAACATTTTAGTCCGCCTCATAATCCTAAGCCAGCACAATGATTTTCGAAATCACACAAAAAGACAAATTCAACTCGCGACGTGCCAACGGCTAAGCGCGCTCAAGTGGGTGCTGTGGTGTGCAATGAAAATGAACAACAATTTCCAATAAGCTAAAATAAAAGTACTTCTAGCATGCTATGCGAGAGTGCACGTGAGTGGGCACAAAAACTGCTCTCCCCCAAACTTAAACTAAACAATGCACAAAATATATGACATGAAAATCAGGAAAGGCTAGGGAAAGAGAGTACCCAGTGCTCAGAAATGAGCACACCAGAAGATTGGCGTGTAAGCTAAAATGAGCCGCAGCATCCGCCATCCAGAAAATATACCTGCAGGGGTCAGCTCCGCAAAAACAAAAGAAGAGGATAAACTAAAATAAACTACAGCTAACTAAGCAGGATTGAATAAAATGAAATGCATGAGAAATTAAGATAACTACTGGGGTTATTGTCATCCCAGCACGACTTATTCAAAAACTAAAGGTTCTAG
Source organism: Dactylorhiza incarnata (assembly GCA_033032865.1). Classification (NCBI taxonomy): domain Eukaryota; kingdom Viridiplantae; phylum Streptophyta; class Magnoliopsida; order Asparagales; family Orchidaceae; genus Dactylorhiza; species Dactylorhiza incarnata. Next base: position 3,398,012 of record JAWHQI010000224.1, read on the forward strand.
CTAATGGGCGTATGGAAGGAGAAGTGGACAGGTAACTGGCCTAATATCCGTGTCGGTAGCGGGTACCGATACGGCAAAAGAACAATCACGCCTCTACCCGACTATAGATAAAACCTGCCCATCACAGGTAGAGGGAAAAGAAAGTAAGAAGAGGAGGAGATATCCTCACTCAACTCACCAAACACATCCTTTCCTAGCAAGGTGTCGCCCACAGGGAGGTGGCAGGAGGAAAAGGCAATGAGTTGAACTTCCTCAACGGAGGGGGAATCAACCTCCTCACATAAGAGGATGCTCTCATCATTGACTTGGGCACAATGCACCAAATCCTCCTGGGGTACCTGTGAAGACTCAACCTGCACAGGCTCGGATGAAGAGGGGGATCGAAAAATAAACAAGACGAAGAACATAAATAATCAAAATTCGGGGGAGTGGTTCCGGACTCACTCCCGTCAGGCTGGGTAAGTAAAATAATGTTTGCATTGTCCTCAATGCTATAAGGTTCGACGGGATCAACAGTGGCCATGCCTAAGATTTGGACTTCCTCCACCGGTGTTGAGGAAAACTCCAATTCACCTAGAAGGTTGTCCTTCTCCATAGGAGTATGTACAATAATAAGATCAACAGCCTCCTCTTGCGACACATCATCGACAATGTCGTCATAGACGAATGTAGCATGCACAACAGGGGGAAGAATAATGCTCGGATAAAAGTCGAGCACCGATTCCTCACAAAGAATTGAATCCACTAGAGGTTGTGGATGCACATGGAGAATAGGCTCAGCAATGTCGGTACATAGATCAGCCGCACATCCGGTGACCGTGTCCATGCCATACCCTTCAAGATGTGAAGGTGACAAAGACACATAACCGGATGTTGAAGGTGTGCCGCCAGAGTTAGGAGTTGGGACGATCCGGATATCCGGCTCGTCATCCTCGTCCAATTGGCGAAGATACTCGGCACAGTTCTTCAAGACATGATCAGTGCTCCGACAAAACCGGCACTGCCTTGCGGGCTTCTTTGGCACAGCGGGGGCTGAAGCTCGGTCCGCAACTACGTCCGGGGTAGAGAGAGCTGTCACTACTCTCCAATGAGCCCGTCTTCTTCGTGTCACGATCCGGTAGAGGTTGCAAACTTCCTCTTGCTTGATGGCGATGGAGGCTAAACCTTCCTTGAAGCTCTAGGATGAAGGAGGAGGCCGAGAGGAAGCTCCGGCTCAAGAATGGCATGAAGAACAAGCCCGGAGCACCTCCCGATGGTGGGCGGCGATGGAGGGGCGAAATCGGGCGCTCTGGAGCAGGAAACGGCGGACTGGCGGAAGAAAATGCGGAGAATCCAACCTAATTCGCGAGCAGGAATATTTATAGGCGCTGGAATAAACAGTGCGCACGATCATTGGCGCACGACCAGTGGTCATGCGCGCTGGAATCCTGTGATCGTGCGCCTGCCTGGGTGGAGCCTGCAGTGTAAGAAATTTATAAAATACCATATTCGCACGACCAGTGGTGCACGACCGGTGGTCGTGCGCACTATTGTAGGTGGTCGTGCACACTGGTCGAAACAGAACTCATAAAATTGATGTTAAGTGCGCACGAGCAGCGGCGCACGACCGGTGGTCGTGCGCAATATCGTTGGTGGTCGTGCGCACTTCCGAGACAACTCAAAAAATAGGGTTAAGTGCACACGAACAGCGGCGCACGACCAGTGGTCGTGTGCAATAGAAACAGTGATCGTGCGCAGTGTTCCTGTACAGAATTGTACCGGGAACACCCGCACGACTCCTGTTCCAGCACAACCACGAATCCAGCCACTGAAAGTGGCACTTAACAATCCATGAAAACTACTAAAAATGAAGAACATGAAATAACACCAAAAACGGGCCTAGAGGTGCACTTAGCATGGAGTGTCAAATATGAGTGAAAACATGTCTAAAGTGAAGTGCATAGACTAGAAAATCGGCCCAGATGAGTCCATAAATGTGTATATATTTGGGACTCATCAATCTCCTTCTGAAAAGTAAAACATTTTCATTGCACTTGAAAGACCTCGTAGAGACGTTCACTACTCTACGGAGGTTCAAGTTAAAATTAAACCTGTTGAAATGTGTGTTTGGGGCGAACAAGGGAAAGTTTCTCGGGCATCTCATAACTCCTAATGGCCTTGCACCGAACCCAGATAAGGTGAAGGCCATCCTTGATATGACTCCTCCTCGAAATACCTAGGAAGTTCAGCAACTTGGAGGAAGATTGGCAGGATTGAGCAGGTTTATCTCCAAATCAGGAGATAAAAGTGCCCCATTCTTTAAAATATTGCGGGGAGGATCAAAGTTTGAATGGAGCGAGGAGTGCAACAGAGCTTTCGAGCAACTAAAAGTACAGTTGACTTCAACTCCATTACTCCAAAGTCCCCATGAGGGGGAAATGTTATTCTTATATTTGGGAGTCGGCCCAGATGCGGTAAGCTCTGTCCTCGTTCGGGAGGAAAAGAAGAGGCAGTTTCCAATATATTATGTTAGCCATATTCTCAAAGATGCGGAAACCATATATTCAATCTTGGAGAAGCTGGCCTTGGCTTTGGTTATGTCTTCACGAAGGCTTCGTCCCTATTTTCAGGCTCATCCCGTCCAAGTGATCACATATCATCCTTTGAGAAATGTACTTGAGAAGCCAGATCATTTGGGGAGGTTGGCCAAATGGGCTATTGAACTGAGCGAGTTTGAAATATCATATACCCCGCGAACAGCAATCAAAGCACAAGTCTTGGAAGATTTCTTGGTGGATACAACAGAATCCGATCCTGAACAGGTGGTGAAGTCTCCTTTGGCTTGGGTCATTTACGTGGATGGGGCCTCTGGAAAAAACTTCGTGGGAGCCGGAGTAGTTTTAATTAGTCTGAATGACATCAAGCTGGAGCAAGCTATCAAATTCTTCTTTCCGGTTACAAATAATCAGGCTGAATATGAAGCACTCCTGTCTGGGTTGAGGCTTGCAAAAGAGTTGGGCATAGAATATGTACATGTAAATACTGATTCGTTGGTAATGGCCTTTCAAGTTTTGGGGAACTACGAGTCAAGAGAGCCGGTTCTGAGAAAATATCTACTGCTGACTAAGAAGGAAATTGGGAAATTCAAGTCATTCATTATCGAGCATATTCCAAGAACACAAAATGAGGAAGCAGATGAGTTGTCAAAGTTCGGTCTTCCATCAGGGGGAGTGACCTTTGAACTTTTCCATCCAGCAATAGATGAAGCTTAGCTCATGCAAATTGATCAGAATCCTTCGTGGAAGGACCCCTACGAGCTGTTTTTGTCAAAAGGGGAGTTCCATCATTCCATCAAAGACAGGAGAAAATTCAAAAGGAAAGCGGCGTACTATTATTTGATAGCTGGAGTTCTCTACAGGAAGACTTTAATCTCTCCCTCAACACGCTGTGTTTTCGAAGATGAAATCCCAACCATACTTCAGGAGGTTCATTCCGGGGAGTGTGGTAGCCATTCAGGAGCAAAGACTCTAGAGAAGAGGATCCTAAGGCAGGGGTATTTCTGGCCAACCATGAGGAAGGATGCTGAAGCATTCGCCAAGCGATGTGTTCAGTGTCAAAAGTTCGCTCCTCTTCAGCATTTGCCTGCTTAGTCGCTTAGGTCAATAATTGCGCCATGGCCCTTCGCAGTTTGGGGGATGGATCTTATCGGACCCTTCCCAATAGCCAGCGGCCAACGTCGCTTTATCATTGTGATGATTGACTACTTCAGCAAGTGGATTGAGGCTAAGACATTGGCGAAAACTACAACTCAAATTATCAGAAACTTCATCTGGGGAGAGATAGTCTGCCGACATGGAATTCCGCTAGCAATTGTCACTGACAATGGTCCGCAGTTTAACAATTCAGAGATGATAACCTTCTGTGATCAGATCGGGATTGACCTTCGGTTCTCCTCTGTACATCATCCGAGAACGAACGGCCAGGTAGAAGCCGCAAACAGGCAGATCCAATAGCTTCTGATGAAGAGGGTCCTGAATCAAAGAGGAAATTGGGCAAATCAACTTCCTTCCATCCTTTGGAATCTTCGCACTACTCCATCTTCAGCTATAGGGGAGACACCATTCAAACTATCTCATGGCTCGGAGGTTGTTGTTCCTGTAGAATTTGAGGTGGTCACTCCAAGAGTTGAGTATGCGAACGAAGGAGGAGAAGCCTGGATAGAGGATAATGATGAAGCTATCAAGTATAGTCTGGATCTGATCGAAGAGCTTCAAGACGAGGCAACAATCAGACAAGAAGAAGTTAAAAGGAGAATGGCGAAATACTTTGACAAGAATGTCAGAGTAAAAAATTTTGCAATCGGAGACGTTGTGCCAAAGAAAGTTGATGCAACAGCCAGAACAGGCAACGTCGGGAAGCTGAATCCCAATTGGGCCGGACCTTTCATCATCAAGGAAGTATTAAAAAGTGGGGCTTACCGCCTTCAGACCAGCGAAGGAGAAGACATCTCACGCACCTGGAGCGGTGACGATCTCAAGCAGTTCTATCCTTAAAATGTCCTCTTTACTTTCTTGCATTTTTTGGATATTTTAATGAGAAGCCCCATACTGACACTTCTCCATGTCTGATGTTTCTTTTTTACACTTTCTTATATATCAAACTCACTGAACCGCAGAGACATCGCCAAGTTCTGCTCGAACCCCATCAGATTGTAGTCATTAGCGTAAAACCACGAAGATCGTGTGTAGCGGGGAGTTTTCGCACACATGAAGTGGTAGCTTGCCAATTCCCGTGCGGTGGTCTTCGGAACCTTGGATCCCAGCTGATATCCGACACACCCCTGCATCAAGGGAGGTCTAGGTGAATGTTGGCTCTATCATGCCCCGAGAGGGATATAGTTACAGCTTTGATGATCTTTCTGAGGAAAGCAATGTCGGTATAGCCCCCGCGGCATAACCACACCTGCTCAACTGATCATCTTAGTCTGTGACCATCAAATACTCCTAGGTACTCTCAAGCGATGCCTAAGCGGGACCCACAACTGAGTTGATCTCTCTGAGGAAAGCAATGTTCGCCGCCTAGGCCCACCTGCCCAATTGATCAAATCGGCTTGTAGCCCTAGGCAAGAGAGCAGTTGAGTCGCTTACAGCCCTTATGACCACTTGAGGAAAGCAATGTTCGCCGCCTAGGCCCACCTGCCCACTTGGTCATCTGGTCTTTTTCTTTATTTCTACAGCTCCTATGAACACTTGAGGAAAGCAATGTTTGCCGCCTAGGCCCACCTGCCCACTTGGTCATCTGAGTCTGTAACCATCTCTTATTTCATTACAGGAAATTATCTCATCCTATATGGTCACTCTAGACCATTTGGGAGAAAAAACAGGACTTGTATGTGTGCATCACAAACCGGTCGGCTTGATGCTCAGACCGGACGGTTTGAAATAAGCAGGTACCAAAGATATCATGCGGTCTAGTTTTCAGACCGGACGGTTTGAAATAAGCAGGTACCAAAGATATCATTAGGTTTGGTTTTCAGACCGGATGGTTTGAAATAAGCAGGTACCAAAGATATCATGCAGTCTGGTTTTCAGACCGGACGATTTGAAATAAGCAGGATATCATTAAATGTCACAAGGCAAATATCAAGGGATCAAGCATAATCATGACCGGTCGATCTCATCATTCGTTTTGTGAACCAATCATCTTTGTGGGTTTTCAATTCGATTTGTTCTGTTAATAACAGGCTCTTCACAATCAAGCAATTATGATTCTCATTGCAAGTATCAAAGCTACTAACCGCTCAAAGTATGTATAGTCCGCGCGGGCTTATCAGTCAATGTTATGTAAGGCTGACTCACATAAATCATTCGGGTTAAATATTAATCGCACGGCCTACCAATTGTTTTCTTATGACTTGATATTCTATCTAGCGAAGCAATTACGAAAAGCCAGGTTATAATCGCGCGGCTTGATCATATCAATTTCCTGTTCGGATTTCCATCCATCCGAGTTATAAATTTCCCGCGCGGCCGTACCGGTTATATTCACGAGGATGAGACTTATAGCAATCTGAGTTTTAAATCGTTCGAGTTAAAGCTCTGGCCGCTCGGCCTGTTGATTGTTCTTATGACTTGGCATTCTTTATCCTGAAAAGCAAGTATGCAGAGTCTGGTAATAATCGCGCGGCTTGGTTATGTTCGGTTTCCTGGTTATCACAAGGCAACCATAATGAGATAAGGCAGAACTTGGATTTCTATCCGCTCGATTACATATCCAAACCGCATCGACTACGTGACGTAACATTATAGTTGACACTTTCTCGAGATGAATCAAATCCACTTGATCCGGATTGAAGAAACAAGCTATGCGAATAGGTTTTTTCTAATGGTTACTTAACCGGAATTCTATGAAGATTAGTGTCCTGACCGGGTGAGTTAATATTATGTCGCACGACTTGGTTAGAAGAGTCAATTATCCGAAGTAGAAAGAGATTGCAAACAATCACAAGTAAGTCACAGAAAGTAGACAGCTAGACAGGTAAAACTTTCCATTTCATTATCAAAATATCCTTACATCGTTTCTAACCGACCGGTTAACAAAATCAAACCGTCGGCCATCCAAAATAAAAACAAAATACAACTATTTATCACCCGACTTGAGCTTCTGAGATGCGGGAGCACTCAAATGTTCGCTGCCTTCAATCGAAACTTCGGGAGAATAGCCCTCGCTGCCCGACGAGGACGAGCTGCCCAGCTCGCCCGACTTGTGCTCGGCCTCTTCTTCAGAATCGCTGGACTCGGAGTCCGAGCCGCTCTCTCCCTCTTTAGCCGCAGCGGGCTCTTCGGCTTCATCATCTTCGTCATCACTCTCCTCTGAACTGGACCCATCAACTTTGTTCTTTCCTTTGGCCTTCCGCTTGATCTTCTCCAGTTTCTTTTGCAAAGTCGGGTAGGCATCGGAAAAAGTAAAATGTTCAAAACCAGGCGCGAGCCCTCTGAGCTCTCGCAGGCGGTTAAAAGCATTATCGATTCCCTCGGCGACATGAGGGAAAAGTTCCTCTTGATAAACCGGATCGTTCTCATCATACTTTGTCTGCAAAAAAGAGTAAGGTAAGAGACCGTGCGATCTGGAAAATTCAGAAGGATGGTTGGCCAGGTGATAACTTACCAGCTCGGCCTCCTTTAGCCGCGCATTTTTCTTCTTCAATTCGGCAATTTCCTTCTCTAGATGATCATTCGCTCTGATCAATCTTTTGAAGGTCATCCCCATGAAGACGTTGGTGATGAGGCTCTCAGCTCCAACCCGCGCAGCCTCCCGGGCAAGCTCCTCCTCAGGGATCTTCCTCAATCGCCTGAAGTTTCGTCGGCCAAACATGGCGATGCTGGCGGCCTCAGCATGCCGGCCTGACTTCTCATTCGCCCAGTGTGGGAGCGCAGTAGAAACCTGGACGCTATCACCATCCGGATGCCGGATCAAGACCGTGCGGCTTTTAAATCCTTCACCTTGCTGAAGGAACGAAGGGCAGAGAAGTCGCCCGAGGAGGTCGAATCCTCCCCATCGGATAGCAGCGGCTTGTTTCTGACCTGCCTTTTTCTCCTCTCGCCCTGAGTAAGGATTAAGCCGACCGGGCTAACCGGTTTGTTTTTCGGAACAACGGCCTCAGCTACAAAAAAGAAGTAAAATGGTTAGAACAAAAACTCGAACGGTCAACATTAAAGCCGGAGGCGGCTTGAGGAAGAACTTACTATCTTCAGGCCGGACATTCTCTAGTTCGGCGAGCAGCGGAATATAGTGGCGTACATTAAGCCGCTCATTCTCGAGAAGTTGGCAGGTCTCCTCCTCGACCTTGCTGATAGCGATTTGTTGGAAGGCCTCCTCCAGCCGCACCTGCGGGTTCGGGTTCAGTAGGCCAAGTCGGCCTTCGAATATCAGGTATCTCTCCGGCCAAGCCGTGACCTTGTTCGCGAGGTTGACCATTTTCAATCCCCCACATCCGAAGTAGAGGTGGCCCTTGAAAATATTTGACTCAGAATCCGGGATAGCCCGCACCGAGAACATTCTTCTAAAGAGGTCCATAGAGAAGCGGACTCTCTCAAACCGCAGGTAGGAAATGAAGCTGCAAATCCCGGCCATCGAGTTAGGGGAGATTTGGCCGAGGACAACTTCATAGTGGTCAAAGACCATGGAGAGCTCGATTGATATGGGAAACTTGAAGCCGCAATCGAAATGATCGATTGGGATTGCGATTTGGTTCGGTCCGGAAGAGTTCATCTGCTCATCACGGAGCGGAAGTCGCGCGAGCAGCAGACTATCAACCATATGCTTCTCAACAAATTCATCCAATTCGGCCTTAGTCAGACGGCATTCCTCGAGGTCTGCCGAATGAAATGCTAGAGCAGCTTCGGAGCGAGTATCAGAGGTCTTCGCAGGTCGCTTCGGCTGGCACTTTGCTCCCATCTTGAAATTCTGGTAAGAAGGTCTTCGTAAAGGCGCTACTTATAAGAACAGGTGATCTGCATTTAGCAAAGGTCAAATCGCGGCTAGACTACTCAACCCGCACGAGCATATTTCTGTGCAAGGCAAATTCATAAAACCACAAGTAGAATTTAAGCAGGCGGATTAAAGAAGCAACAGAAACTAGCCTCTCGGATTACAAAGCAATCCGCAGGTATCAATCCACATACAAAGGAAGAAAATAAAGCATGCAGACCGAGCAGTCTGAAAGACAGATCGAATGTCATAAAACCTAGCTCAAGCAGTTAAGTTGTCCAAAGGACCGAATAAAAATATTATTACAAGTAATTGTCTTAAAAACCACTTAACACTAGCGGGCATCGCTCGACGCATCCTCTCTGTAAGCCGCGCGACATGATCGCCGATCTGAAGGACAATCCCTTGCATCTGATTAATGCTGTGATTGAGGTGGTTGATCATGCTATGAAGCCGCGCAGCATCTCGCTCTACTCGCACCATCGGAATCACGCGAGCAGGGAAGGCCGCTGCGGCCTCATTTGCACTAACAACAGGGTGGATCGTCCCAGCCACTGGAAGAGTCGAGCTCGTCCCAGCAACCGGGCGGTGTGCCCCACGCCGACCTTCATCAGCCACATTAAGGGGACGCCGGCTTCCGCCAGCCTCCCTTGTCATTTGAAGGTATCTGTCTCTGTAGTAGGCGCAGTCCCCCTCAAGTTTGTGGATCTCCTTCTTCCCTCTGTCAAGTCGGGCAGTCAGTGCGGCCACCTGGTCTTGCTGTGCCTTCTCCTTCTCTCGACGCTCTTTCCGTTCGGCCTCCAACACAGTGCGGTTTTCCTTCCATTCGGCCTCCAACGCAGCGCAGTTTTCTTTCTGCTCAGCCTCCATCTCAACCCGCTGTGCGACCTTCTCGTCCTGAGCGGCTTTCTCCCGCTCCTCGAGAGCCCTCAACTGCCTCTTGAGGGTTTCAAAATTCCTTTGAAGACCAGTGACCTCATCCTCCATTCGGGTGTCCGGGATCAATAAGGAGCTTGGGAGGGGCGAAATCATTGGAGGGAGGCTAGCCACTAGGTCTCCCGGCTTCGGAATAGAATCACGATCATCTGCAATGAAAAAGACAGTCAAAAAAGGTCGGCCGAGTATAACTTCATATAACAGGAGGATTATCAAAAGAAGACCGCTCTTTCCGAATTCTCCTCGCTTACGAGCCGCTGCAGTTCGAGTAAAATTCGTGTGGATAGATCACTTTGCTTGCTCGGTGTCGATCTTTCGGCGCTATTCTCTCCAGGATATCTCGCTTTTCCTCCGCTTGGCAGCAGAAAATTGAGCGGCGGAGGGAAAGAAGCTCGGTGACGGGTTCAACAACAAGTCGCGTGACTTGTTTCGAGACCTCGTCTTGAAAAAACGAACAGGGCGGTAATCCGCGACCCCTTTACCTTGCAATAAAAGATTGGGTGGCGGCGGTGGCGGTCTGGTAAGCTGATCCCTTACTTTCTCCGCCTTCACCTGCATAAGTCGTAGCCCGGCCATCACAGAATCTTCAGGGGCCGGTGCGGCTTTCTCAATTCTGGTCGCATCCTCTGCCAGGGCTGTCTCCTTAATACTGGTCGCGTCCTCAGCCAGGGCAGCCTCCTTTCTAGGAGGATCAGCGGCCTGCAATTAGGAAGAGGTTATCAATAGATCGTCTTGCTTTTGGAGGGAATCAAGGTCCTTGATGATATCACTTACAGAGATGCTATGCGCATCGGTTTGGATCTGATCGTTCAGCTTGGGTGTAGGAGTAATTGCGCCCTCCGAAATTTCCTTCTCGCACGACTTGCCTTGCAGGCTATCCGCTCCCAGTTTCCTGGAGGCCGCCTTGTTTTTGGCCTTTAGGCCCTTCACCTTTTTCAGAAGCCTGTCTGTCGTGGACTCATCTTTTTTCCTCTTCTTGGTCGACTTCAGGCCGGCTTGCTTTGGGGAAACTGGGCTGTCTTCAATGTTCACTATCAGGCCCTGCTGGTCGCTCGGCTTGGGGGAGTCAACCGCTTCTCCCACTTCATCTCTTATCTTAAGGTGGAACACGCTGGAGGGAGTGACCTCCATTTTAAAAGAATCATCCCCATCGGCCTTCGGGACGACGGCTTCCGAGTCTATCTTGTTCGGAGGAGGGGGCGGGTTGATTCCCTTATCAGAAGAGGCAGGAGGATCAGCTGGGGGCAGGTTCGAACAACCCGCTTCATTTCTAGTGGTCAAGTCGACTGTCGGCTCAGGAGGCAGGTCGGCTGGCTTACCCGTGGAGGCAATAGTCACTGTGTTATCGGGTTGTGTCCTCTTTCTCTTCTTCTTCTTATCCTTCGGGCGATCTCCCTCGCGGTCTTTACCTGGCTTCTGACGATCTTCGAACCGCGCCATAAGATCTACCATCTTGATTGGACTATTTTGCCAGAATGTCCTAACAGCAAGGGGCGAATAGTGACTCGTGGTAGCACTACAATTATGCAGAGATAGAAGCTTCCAGAACATTTATAGCCCACCAGGCCAGATCGGCGCGGTCTCTGGCTAGAACTAATATTTTCGAAATCTCCTCAGAATTTGAAAATATGCGGGGATTATGTTTACCCAGAAGACCACTTCCGAATAGCATTACACGCAGACCGGGCAGTCTGAGTATACAAGCCGCTCGGTTCAGATTCGACAAGATCCATTAGTACCAACCAACACAAACTGGGCGGTCTGACACGACTCAGATCGCCTCCAGAGATTGAAGACTTCCAAGACCAAGTGCCAAAGGCAAGCCGCTGTCTCAAGTCGGAGACCGCCCGGGTTGCGCCATGAAGCCCAGCGAGGTACATGTCCCAAGTGCAAGCCGCGGTCTCAGGTCCGAGACTGCCCGGGTTGCGCCATAAAGAAAGGCAAGACCAAGTCCAAGAAGACAAGCCGCGGTCTCAAGTCGGAGACTGCCCGGGTGACATCATCGCCTTGGTCGCAGCATCTTCAGCCCCTCTACAAGACAGACCGCAAGAGCTAGCCGCCAAGCCACGCGGCTTCTTTCTTTTCTAATCTCTGTATCCTGTCACCACCTGCCCGATTCTCCTGTACCCGGGCAGGCGGTTATTTTATCCCTGCCCGTTCGGGCAGGCCCCCGAGCCTATAAATAGGGGGCGGCGACATTCCCAAGACACGCACACTCGAATCCAGGAGCTCGCTTGTTTGAGCTGCGGTCTCGAGTTTCCCGTCTTGCGACCTATCTGACCGACCGGCTTCTTCTTTCCAGCACTTGTAACCCGCTATAACCGCTTCTTCTTAATCAAAGGAAAGCCCATCACAGGAGTGGCATTCACCGTGACGGGCGAAGTCTGGCCTTGACCGCTGCCAGCGGTCTCTCTCTCTTTCTAACTAAAAAGTAACCGGCAGCCCGCAGCCTCCGATTTCCTTCGGAGGTGCGATTTCGGATTCAATAAACACAGTAAATGCAGAATATCATTTCTGGTTTTGCAATGCCCCAATCAATGTTTCCCCAGAAAATCACAGTAGTTTATATAATAAAACATATGAACTTTATAGCATTGAATAGTGAAACATTGTTTATACAGATACACTTAGATCTCCATGATGCCGATGATTGGAGGCGATGAATATTTAAACCTTGGGTTTTCTATACCGACCCTAATCAAAGGACCAGTTGGATCCTTACTTATCTGATAGAAAGAGTCATTGCTGTAGTCGATCCGAGTTCAGAGAATGAAAAAATATAATCTTTCTGAAATAAATCTGCTTTATAGAGAATTTTCGTCGATCTCAAGATTTTTTGTCGAACGCAATATTTAGTTCGTCGACCTCAAATGAATCTTGCTGGAAGAATTAATTTTGTTGAGTTGTGGAGAACTTTCATCGATCTGAAGGTATTCGTCAAACGCAGACTGGAGTTCGTCGAATGGAAGGATTCGTCGACCACTGAGCCTGGATAAATTCGTCGACCTCTAAGCTTGAGCAAAATCGTCGACCACTGAGCTGAGCAAATTTCGTCGACCGCTGAGATGGGATCGTCGACCGCTGAGACGAGCTTGAAGCAAGCTGTTCGTCGAACGCATAATATAATTAGTCAAGCTCTGTACTTAGACAAATTCTTCGACCGCTGAACTGCTGAGACGGGATCGTCGAACGCTGAAACGATGGATTTCATCGAGCGCAGAATGAACATCTTTCGTCGACCGCAGAGCGCTGTTCGTCGAATGCAAATAACCGTTTGTCGAACGCAGAGAACATGTCGTTCGTCAAACACAGAGAGCTTGCCATTCGTCGAACATAGAGAGCTTGCCGTTCGTCGAACGCAGAGAGCTTGCAGTTCGTCGAACGTAGAGAGCTCGCCGTTTGTCGAACGCAGAAAGCAGTTCATTGAATGCAGTATGGAGTTCGTAGAACGCAGAATCTGAATGATTTCTTGTGTTCTTACAGCCTAAACTCTTGACCCATAAACTATACAGTGGGGTCAACTTGATCCTAGTCAACATTTAGTGATCGTAGCCCAAATCAGAAATAGGGTTGTTCCAACAATCTCCCCCTATTTGGGTTAGGACACTATTTGACAAAAATTGAAAACAAACAAAAAAACACAGAGCATAAATATATCTGATATATTTTAAATATTTTATCAGATATAAAATAAATAATAGTCTGAGTTTTGAAATTACATTTCAATAAAACTAATAAAAAGATCCTTTGATTTTCTCTGAATTCTACTTTCTGAATTCTGAATTCTGATATGATAATTCTGAATTCTGATTTCTGATTTTGTCTGAACTATATCTGCTATGTTTCAGCTTTCTGAATTTGATCTGAACTGAATCTTTATATTCTGAATATGTTATCTGCCATAACTGAAATCTGAACCTGAACTTGAGCTAAAACAATTACTGCATCTGAATTTGCATTATGTGTAGCTTGTTCAGAAGTCATCTTACCCTTTCTGAAAGCATCTCCCCTGAGAGTATCTCCCCCTGAGACTGAAGGTTCTTCAGCTTTCTCCCCTTGCCTAGTTTATAGAACAACCCCCCCCCCGAGCAAAACACTGCATCAAATGGAGCTTGTTCAAAAAACTGTTGGGTATTGTGTCCACAATCACCTTGATTTGAAGATGTCCCCTAGTAAACTAAAATGAATTGTATTTGTATGTTGAATCCAAAATTGCACCTCCACGATCTACTCGAGGGGATTGGGGGAAAAGGAGGCCGCGAGCAGCTGGTTACTTGGGTCGCGAGTGAAGAGGGGAGAAGAAGAGAGGGCCGCTAGCTTGTGGCGAGGCCAGACTTCGCCCGTCGCGGCAAAAGCCACTCCTGCGACGGGCTTTCCCTTTATTCAATAATCTGTCTTACAACTTGCCACTTTTAGTACATGGAAATGAAATGAGTACAAGAGGATGACAGATAAGAAAGACAAGTCGCCCAGGCTGTTTTGCTGAGGCCGCCCGGCCTGTTTCTTGAGGTCGCCCGGGCTGCTTTGTTGAGGCCGCCCAGCCTGTTTCTTGAGGTCGCCCAGGCTGCTTTGTTGAGGTCGCTCGGAAAGGCCGCAGCAAGGTGCGGTCTGGCTGTTTCTAGCCGCTAGTTTTGCCCCCAACTTGTCTGTCCTTTGTTCATGGTCGAGGGTCCTATTTATAGGCTCTGGGTCGATGTCGTCACCTCCGGTGAGCCGGTGACTGGATCCCTACCAGCGCGGTCTGAAGGAAGAGGCCGTCCGGCTTGGCGGCCTGACGGAGGAGGCCGCCACTGCTGGGCGGTCTGACGGAGGAAGCCGCCCCTGCTGGGCGGCCTGACGGAGGAGGCCGCCCCTGCTGGGCGGCCTGACGGAGGAGGTCGCCCCTGCTGGGCGGTCTGACGGAGGAGGCCGCCCCTGCTGGGCGGTCTGACGGAGGAGGCCGCCCCTGCTGGGCGGTCTGACGGAGGAGGCCGCCCCTGCTGGGCGGTCTGATGGAGTAGGCCGCCCCTGCCGGGCGGTCTGACGGAGGAGGCCGCCCCTGCTGGGCGGTCTGACGGAGGAGGCCGCCCCTGCTGGGCGGTCTGACGGAGGAGGCCGCCCCTGCTGGGCGGTCTGATGGAGTAGGCCGCCCCTGCCGGGCGGTCTGACGGAGGAGGCCGCCCCTGCTGGGCGGTCTGACGGAGGAGGCCGCCCCTGCTGGGCGGTCTGACGGAGGAGGCCGCCCCTGCTGGGCGGTCTGACGGAGTAGGCCGCCCCTGCTGGGCTGTCTGACGGAGGAGGCCGCCCCTGCTGGGCGGTCTGACGGAGGAGGCCGCCCCTGCTGGGCGGTCTGACGGAGGAGGCCGCCCCTGCCGGGCGGTCTGACGGAGTAGGCCGCCCCTACCGGGCGGTCTGACGGAGGAGGCCGCCCCTGCTGGGCGGTCTGACGGAGGAGGCCGCCCCTGCTGGGCGGTCTGGCTGAGTAGGCCGCCCCTGCTGGGCGGCCTGACGGAGGAGGCCGCCCCTGCTGGGGCGGCCTCCTCTGTCAGACCGCCCGGCAGGGGAGGCCTACTCCGTCAGACCGCCCGGCAGGGGCGGCCTCCTCCGTCAGACCGCCCAGCAGGGGCGGCCTCCTCCGTCAGACCGCCCAGCAGGGGCGGCCTCCTCCGTCAGACCGCCCGGCAGGGGCGGCGTACTCCATCAGACCGCCAGCAGGGGCGGCCTCCTCCGTCAGACCGCCCAGCAGGGGCGGCCTCCTCCGTCAGACCGCCCAGCAGGGGCGGCCTCCTCCGTCAGACCGCCCAGCAGGGGCGACCTCCTCCGTCAGGCCGCCCAGCAGGGGCGGCCTCCTCCGTCAGGCCGCCCAGCAGGGGCGGCTTCCTCCGTCAGACCGCCCAGCAGTGGCGGCCTCCTCCGTCAGGCCGCCAAGCCGGACGACCTCTTCCTTCAGACCGCGCAGGTAGGGATCCAGTCACCGGCTCACCGGAGGTGACGACATCGACCCAGAGCCTATAAATAGGACCCTCGACCATGAACAAAGGACAGGCAAGTTGGGGGCAAAACTAGCGGCTAGAAACAGCCAGACCGCACCTTGCTGCGGCCTTTCCGAGCGACCTCAACAAAGCAGCCCGGGCGACCTCAAGAAACAGGCCGGGCGGCCTCAACAAAGCAGCCCGGGCGACCTCAAGAAACAGGCCGGGCGGCCTCAGCAAAACAGCCTGGGCGACTTGTCTTTCTTATCTGTCATCCTCTTGTACTCATTTCATTTCCATGTACTAAAAGTGGCAAGTTGTAAGACAGATTATTGAATAAAGGGAAAGCCCGTCGCAGGAGTGGCTTTTTCCGCGACGGGCGAAGTCTGGCCTCGCCGCAAGCTAGCGGCCCTCTCTTCTTCTCCCCTCTTCACTCGCGACCCAAGTAACCAGCTGCTCGCGGCCTCCTTTTCCCCCAATCCCCTCGAGTAGATCGTGGAGGTGCAATTTTGGATTCAACATTGTATTTGATGACTTTTGTTTAGATGTGTTATGACAGGCCTTCATGCTAAGTGCTCACCAAAGTCAGGTTGCAATGGATCACCAAACACAGTTCTAGACAATGTAATCCCTCATTGTATAGAACAAAGTGTTGGTCCATGTGTAATCTCTCTTTTGGGGTGCACTTCATATACTCATAACTGAAGGCTTTCAAGGTTGAGGAGTGGAGCAGGTTTTCAGAAGAAAAGAAAAATTCTGCTGAGTCAATTCGTTGAGATGACTCGGGTCATTCCGACGAATCCAGACAGAAGACCTTTGTCTTGGTTTAGAAGAAAATTCTGCAGCTAAGTCCATTCGTCGAGATGACTCGGGTCATTCCGATGAATCCCGACGAATGCTGACAGAGGTCATTTTGTCTGAGTTGTGAAGAAAATTCTGCAGCCAAGTCCATTCGTCGAGATGACTCGGGTCATTCTGATGAATCCCGATGAATGCTGACAGAGGTCATTTTGGCTGGGTTATGAAGAAAATTATGCAGCTAAGTCAATTCGTCGGATGTTCACGTGAAGTCTCGACGAATGACGGACAGACGGATTTCAAATCTTTGTTTCGTTTTCGAAAATTAGGGTTAGCCAACATGAACAGTACACGTGTCGCCTCTTCCTTCCTTGTCGCACGAGCCGTTGAAGTCCTCCTTATAAATAATTCCTTATTTTAGGGCTAAAAAATCTTCTTAAAAAAATCGATCTAAAATCTCTCTTCAGCCGACAGTTCAGAAAAGAAAAAAGCTGAAGGTCGATCTCCTTTCTCTTTTGCTGAACAAGATTTCTGAGACCTAACATATTCTGCTCAAGATCCTTTCTCTATTGTTGTTAGAGATTTCTCAGAAGAAGGCCTTTGATCTTATTGCTGCTCTCTTTATTGAAGATTCTTTCAAGTAAGTCAAAGGGCCTATTCAGATCTGGTTAGCCAAGTCTTCTCTCTTCCACTTCTTTCAAGTGCCAAGCTTTCTTTCAAGGTTAAGAAGAAGACTCAGTTTTCAAGATCTGAAGTTAATCTCTTTTGAGGTTAAAAAGAAGTATTTTTTTGTTTCAATATTTTCTTTTGTAGGAGTTTTCACTCCGAGATTATTTGTAGGAGGTGTTTACTCCGAGGTGTAGGAGTTGTTATACTCCGAGTTGTAGGAGTGGTATACTCCGAGTTGTAGGAGTTTGGACTCCGAGGTGTAAGATTAGTTATAATCTAAGATTGGTGAAGTAGCCGAGTCTAGCCTCGTAGTGCTAGATAGGCGAGGCGGGAAAGAGGACTACCCACATCGGGGAACCTCTATAAAATCCTTGTGTCTGTGCTGTGGTTGATTGTTTGCTTTTCTGTGTTAAATTTTTAATTCCGCATAAAGACATAGAATCCACCTATTCACCCCCCTCTAGGTGATTTA
This sequence comes from Dactylorhiza incarnata, assembly GCA_033032865.1. Lineage (NCBI taxonomy): Eukaryota > Viridiplantae > Streptophyta > Magnoliopsida > Asparagales > Orchidaceae > Dactylorhiza > Dactylorhiza incarnata. The sequence continues at coordinate 3,415,307 of JAWHQI010000224.1, forward strand.
GGCCGCAACTAGATACTTTCAATTGGTATCAGAGGTAGGTTGTTCGCTATAAGGCTAACACCTTGAACAAGACTCCTCATCTAGTTGCTAAAGCAAATATGTCTGGAATGGATAAGGCCAAGGATTCCGTCAAGTTGCCAGTCTGCACCAAAGAGAACTTTCTTATGTGGAAGGAAAGAGTAAGATTCTACATGGAAGTTGCCGACCCAAGAATCTTTCAGATCGTGGAAGAAGGTCCCCATATTCCGATGAAACCATCTTCAATAAACTCCACCATCATGATCCCAAAGAAGATGTTGGAACTGAACAAAGATGAGATCGCTCTAGTTGCCCTAGACAAGAAAGCAAAGAATATCATAGCAGGTGCAGTTGATGATTCAATGTTGCAAAATCTGCTTCACTGCAAATCTGCTAAAGAAATGTGGGATTCACTAGTCGTTCTGATGGAAGGGACCGAAGAAGTGAGGGATGACCGAAGATCATTGCTGAACCAAGAATACGAAGCATTCAAGCAAGATCCAAGAGACTCCATTTCTGACACCTACGAGAAGTTCTTCAAGATCGTAAATGGTCTTAGGAACTATGATAGAGAATTCACAACTGGCAAACTAAATGACAAATTTCTGAGATCCCTGACGAAAGAATGGGACACCAAGGTTATAGCCATCAGAGAATTCGGAAAGCTCGGAACCACGGAGCCACAAATGTTGTTTGGTAAGCTCCTGTCCCATGAGTTGAAGCTAAATTCCCGCAAAGCTGAAGAAGAGGGGGTCAGGGCCTCTGGAAGGGAGAAGTCCTCTGCCCTAAAAGCTGAAAGCTCAAGAAAGAGCAAGGCTCTCCCACCTGTCAGGAGACCATCTTCTGATGAGGATGAGTCTGATGCCAGCCCCTCAGGTTCAGAGATGTCTGATGGAGAATTTTCTCTTCTCTCCATTCAATTCAAAAGACTTCTGAATAAAAGAAAGCAGAAGAGAGGCCAATCCACTGCATTTGATCACAGAAGATCAAGACGTGATGGTGATCATCACAAGAAGGACTACTATAATAACAGGTATAAATCTAAACCGAACAAATTTGATTCTACTGACATTATTTGTTATTGCTGCAATAAGCCAGGACACGTAATAGCCGAGTGTCCATACAAAAAGAAAGAAGGATCAAAGAAGGAAGAAAAGAGATCCTTTAAAGGAAAGAAGAAAGAAAAGAGCCTCCTCGCCAAAAAGGCCAAGACTCTGAGCGACAGTGACTTTGATGCCTCAAGCTCAGATGAAGAAGCCTACTTTGGGCTAATGGCACATCTAGACGAAGAAATAGGCGACTCCTCTTATAAGGGGAAGGTAAACTCTCATACCCCTCTGTCTGCTTCTGAAGATGAGACTGCATCCATAGCAAATGAAGGCTACTCCTCAGAGGAGGACTCTAAGTTAATAACTCAGTATGAAGCCCTTGTGAAAGGATTTGACAAGTGCCGCAAGGTCGTCAAGTCCAAGTCAAAAGAAATTGAATCTCTCAAGACAGTGGAATTAGCTTTGAGGGAGGAAGTTGAACAACTAACTCCTCTCAAAGATGAAATCCAACTCTTGAAAGACGAACTGAAAAGCTCCACTGAGTTGTTGAATCTAAAGGAGAAAACTATAAATGAACTAGAAGATAAGTTGAAGGTAGAAAGGAAGCTCGTAGAAAGCTTCTCGAAGCCTAAGACTATTCTTCCATTCATTGATAGGTTTTCTGCTCCTGCGAAGGGTAGTGGAATTGGTCATAAGGCTGAAAGTAGTAAGGCTGCTGAGAAGAGAGCCGTGAAAGGGAAGGGAACTGCCAATCAAAGTCAACCTTCATTCAGGATGGTCATTTTTCCATCAAACCCGTTTGACTTTGATTCATCCTACGGTCATCTTGCTAGGCCAACACATGTTGAACCTAGTAATAGATATCAAGGATGGAGCTTTCCCCGAAACTTTGACAACTCTCCATTCAAAGCTCCTCAAGAAGAAATAATCCTCAAAGATCATGGTCCTTTTGTTCACGGATCAGCTCACAAGAAAGCACCAAAAATTAAAACGATTGCACCCAAATCTGTTGAGAAGAAGTTAGAGCCATGTGTGTGCTGTCACCATGAGGCCCCCACTTCTAAGAAAACTTCCACTAAGAAAGTCACTCCTGTTGCACCTCCCGTTCAAAAGGCAAAACAGGAGACAAAGAGAAGGTACAATCGATTCGATTGTTGGTGTTGTGGCAAGGTTGGTCACTTTGCCATAGATTGTTGGTTTAATCCGAGAAATGTCACGACTCCACGGATTAACAATGCAAGAATGACCCCTCGCAATGTTAACATTCCAAGTGGTGGTCATCTAACAAGAAGCCAAAGACCCAAATCGGTTTGGGTTCCTAAGGGCAATTGATTATTGATTGCAGGTATGTCCAAAGGCCAATTCAAATCCAATATGGTACTCGGACAGTGGATGTTCACGGCACATGACCGGAACAAGAAGCCTACTACAAGAGTATACCCCGGTGAAAGATGGTCCAAAAGTTATTTTTGGCGGATCTGATCGGGGAATCACAAAAGGCTATGGTATGATCACAAATGGTATAGTCTCTTTCACAAACGTGGCTTATGTTAAAGGATTACAACATAATCTCATTAGCATAAGTCAACTTTGTGACAAAGGCTATATGGTAGAATTCTACAAGGACAAGTGCTTGATAAAGTCGTCTGATACGTCAGAAACTATTTTAACGGGCACTCGGAGTAGAAATATTTTTTGCTTAAATTTTCTATGTTTAGACTCTTCTACACCAGTGTGCTTTTTAGCAAAAGATAGTGCATCTCTTTGTGACCAGTGGCTCAAGAGACTAGCACATATAAATTTCAAAACTATAAATATGTTATTTTCCCACAACTTAGTTCGTGATGCTCCTGATGTTAAGTGCATTAAAGAGAGACCTTGTCACGCATGCCAAATGGGCAAGCAGACGAGAGCTAGCTTTAAGAGCATTATTGGCAAAGAATCTACCAGATGTTTATATCTACTTCATATGGACTTATTTGGTCCCATGCCAATTCGGAGTTTAGGGGGTAAGTCTTATACGTTGGTCATTGTCGATGATTACTCACGTTTTGATTGGGTATTCTTTCTGAAACACAAGTCAGACACCTATGATTCTTTCACCTCATTCGTTAGGCAAATTCAGAATGAATTAGAATGTTCTGTGGTCAAAATCAGAAGTGACCATGCTACAGAATTCAAGTCTGGGGCCATGACTGAATTTTGTGAAAGCCTAGGTATCTTTCATGAGTTTTCCTCTCCCCGTACTCCACAACAGAATGGAGTAGCTGAAAGAAAGAATAGAACGCTCATAGAGGCCTGCAGAACAATGTTGAGTGATTCTTCACTACCAGAGTACTTCTGGGCTGAAGGCATCAACACTGCTTGCCACGTGCAAAACAGAGCACTAATCAACAAAAATTATCATAAGACTCCCTATGAACTTCTGAAAGGTAAGAAACCAACTCTGTCTTATTTTAGAATCTTTGGCAGTAAATGCTTCGTGCTTAACAATGGAAAATATTATAAAACTAAGTTTAGTGAAAAATGCTTTGAAGGTATTTTTGTAGGTTATAGTAGCCATAATAAGGCATATAGGATTTTCAACAAGAAAACCCTGGTTGTAGAAGAAACTTACAATGTTATATTTGATGAGACGAGTATGCTTCAAAGCAGCTCTTCTAGTGTCTTTGTTGAAGATGCAGATGCAAGGTTCAAAGAACTACACTCAGAAGAAGTGGTAAAGGAAGACCCAAAGGACAGAATGTGATTGGAACCAAATGGATTTACCGGAACAAGCTTGATGAAAAGGGCATCATCATCACGAACAAATCAAGACTGGTTGCTCAAGGGTACCGGCAAGAAGAAGGGATTGACTTTGATCAGACCTTCGCACCAGTAGCAAGACTTGAAGCGATCAGATTATTTCTGGCTTATGCTGCATATAAGGGCTTTAAGGTTTTCCAGATGGATGTAAAGTCCGCCTTTCTGAATGGAGACCTTAAAGAGGAAGTTTATGTAGCTCAGCCTCTAGACGCTGATTTTGCAGGAAGCAAAGATGATAGGAAGAGCACTTCGGGAACTTGCCAGTTCTTAGGAAAACGGCTCGTCTCCTGGAGCAGCAAGAAGCAAAATTGCGTTGCAATATCGACTGCTGAATCGGAGTATATCTCTGCCGGCAGTTGCTGTGCACAACTTTTGTGGATGAAAAATCAGCTTGAGGACTATAATTTAAAGCTCTCAGAAATCCCCATGTTCTGTGACTCCTCAAGTGCTATTGCCATAGCAAATAATCCCGTCTCTCACAGCCGAACGAAGCATATTGAGCTTCGCTACCACTTCATCCGGGAACATGTTGAGAGTAAGGACATAAATTTGTTATATGTTAATACTGACAAACAAATTGCAGATATCTTTACGAAGCCTCTAGACGAAACCAAATTCAATTTCTTCAAAATGGAACTTGGAATGCTTAACAAGGACTCTTGAAGTTGGGAGTGTTGAGATTTCACGAAATTGCACGAGATTTCACTTGTTAACTCAGAAAATTTCATGAAGTTTCACGGGTGTTCACGGGACAAATATTACTCCTCTCAATTCATCTCCCGTGGAATCATCTCCCTATTAAATACGATTTTTTCGTCCTTCAGGTACGTACTCTACTTCAATTTATATATATATAAAAATCAAAGAAAACATCACGATTTCACGAGAACCTCCGTGAAACCCTACCCGACCGTTCGTCTCCTTCTTTCGCGATTCCTCTGTTTCTCTTCCGCGGCTTCGACGACATCAATGGCGCCCAAAGCTTCTGGTGGTTTGCATTCAGGGGGAGAGTTGGTGAGAGGCGCCTTCCGCTCAGCTTCAGATGAGTTTTGGAACGTGATTTTGATGCTCGATGTCGCCTGGCTCAGTTTTATCTTAGAAGAGCCGGCTAAAATCTTAGAACAGGACATTCTGGAGTTCTATCGAAATGCCAAAATCTCAAGTCAAGGTAAGAAGATCAAAAACTCGGTTAGGTCTTGCAAAATCATTTTGAAGGCTAGTGGTATCAACCGATCGTTGAGGATGCCTGAAGTTGAATCAGAAGAGTTGTCTGTTGAAGATATTTTCAGAGCCAGAAGATTCTGTGGCATTCTTGATCAAAGCTCCAAAATAAGAAGAAAGTTCATGAATGAAGGAGGTAAGCTTCTGTGTGATATTATAGGAAAAGTATTATTATGCAAGGTAGGCTCTCATGACTACTCTCTGAAGAAGCTTTCAAAATTCACACCGCTATAATTTGTCGGAAGAATTTCAATTTTGGTGAAGTAATCTTTGAGAAGATTAAAGAAAGTTTTCTTGCTCCAAATTTTGGAAGAATTCTCAGTCTGCTTCTCCACTGTCGCAATCCAGATTTTTTTAATCTTGGAAGAGATATCCCCATCCACCACACAAAGAAGATCAACTCAACCATTTTCTCCAAATGGGAAAGGGTAATTCCCAAGGGCTTAGGGAATGCTGGAGTTAGGGCTGCTGTAAGTGATGATGAGGCCCCTCTGCTTGATGAGCATAGATCTATTGAAGCAGGGCAATCATCCAGGGGGAGTGGACTTAGTCCAGCTCCTGCTCAGGGCAGAGATGCACATGTTGAGGGGGAGTTTCCAACCCCAAGAGACATTGGTGCAGGAAGTGGTGCTGCAGAAGATGTTCCTCCAAGTGATGCTGATCAAGTACCTCTTGATCCTGTTGATTTTCTTGTCCCTGATGCTACTCTTGACATGGAGGGCCCAGAGAATGCTGCTGTTTTTGATGAGTCTCCTGAGCTGGAAGATTCAAGGAGATCACCTGCCATGGTTGTTTCTCATTCTGAAGATCATGAAATCTTGCCAGACTCTCCTCATGAGCAATCTGAATCTGGGGAGAAGGGCAGCTTTGGTGCTATGCTGAGGTTGGCTAAGGAGATGTCTCTATTTGAGGGGGAGAAAGACCAGGAAGATATCTTCATGGCTGAATCTGTTCCTCCTGAAGTCTTTCCTTCTGTGCTGCCTTTGCCTCCTCCAGAAGTTCTTGTGGCTAGGAGCACTTCTCCAAGGGCAACTGTGCTTGACAAGCAAGCACAGTCCTCAAGTTTTGTAGCTGATAGAATTTCTCCTGAAGAGGTTGAGACTGGTGATAGCTCTCACTCTTCTTTGCTGAAGTCCATAGCAGGGCTGCTAAAGGTTCAGACTGATCACTTTGATCAGTCTATCAAGCAAGTCTATAAGAAGATTGACTCTGTTGATAGTTCTCTGAAGCAGGAAATGGCTGAGATCAAGCATGACATGGGAAGATTCAAGAGTGATCAAGAAGCCTGGATGCTATCTGCAGGGAAAGCTTTGGATCATACAAATAAAGTTGTTGGGCATGCTCTCAAGAATCTGCATCAGGTTAGTGAAGATGTACTACATTTGACTACTGCTCTCTCTACTCTTAGCTCTGCTCATGATCAAGGAATCACTTACTTGGATGATCAAGTTGAAGCTCAGCTGAAGAGATTATATACCCTCCTGCATGAAGATGTCATAAAGGGGGAGGAGAGTGTGGTATCCAAGTTAGAAGAAAGTGCAAGCAAAATGAATAATTTGAATGAAACTGTAGCTAGTCAAATGCAAGATCTCAAGGAAAACATCTTACAAAATATTAAGGATGTGAACTGGTATACTCATGAAGCCCAAAGCTGGCTGTTCAAGCAAGTGGCTGGAATGCTTGGGTTCACTGTTGTGGATAAAGGATCAGATTTTCCCTCATCAAGTGCTCCAGGACCCAGGGCTCCTAGTTTCTCTCCAAATCCTGTTGAGGATTCTGTTCTTGCTGATGAAGTCATTCCTGCTTCATCTTATCAAGAATTTTGGGATGATCCATTCCCTGTTCAAGATCCTGACAGCTCACATTTTGCTGAACCCTCTGAGAAGTCATTAAAAAGGAAGCTATTTGCTGATAAGCCATCTGCTAAGAGGTCTAATCCACATAAGAAGATCAGAGAATTTTATGATAGGCCTCCTCCTAGAAACTTCCAAGAAAGTTGGAGCCCCATCTCCAAAAGTATTGTTCTCTCTGTTTTTGATAAAGTCAGCAATCAGAATGAAAAAGTCAGTGACCATTATAGTTCAGAAGAATGGAGCAAGTTTGAGAAGAGGACAAATGAAAGAAGAATTCACTTCAAGAATGGTGGATCTAAAGAGTCTGCTCCTGACAAATACTGGCCTAAGCCAAAGGCATTCTTTGAGAGAATGGATTCAGAACTGAAGAAGAAAACTGAGGCAGTGGACATAATGTTTGCAAAGAAGAAAGGCAAAGGTCATGAATAAGCTGTACTTATCTGGAATCATGATGTTTTCTTTGCTTATATATATATACACATTTCTCTTGTGTTAACTTAAAACATTCAGTCCTATTCTGTTTTTTCTTATATATTACTGCCTGGGTTGTGCTTTCTTATTTAGTATTCTTTCTGTGCAATTCAAGTTAGTGTCTAGGGTTATGACATCTTCAAATAGGGGGAGATTGTTGGGTATTGTGTCCACAATCACCTTGATTTGAAGATGTCCCCTAGTAAACTAAAATGAATTGTATTTGTATTTGATGACTTTTGTTTAGATGTGTTATGACAGGCCTTAATGCTAAGTGCTCACCAAAGTCAGGATGCAATGGATCACCAAACACAGTTATAGACAATGTAATCCCTCATTGTATAGAACAAAGTGTTGGTCCATGTGTAATATCTCTTTTGGGGTGCACTTCATATACTCATAACTGAAGGCTTTCAAGGTTGAGGAGTGGAGCATGTTTTCAGAAGAAAAGAAAAATTCTGCTGAGTCAATTCGTCGAGATGACTCGGGTCATTCCGACGAATCCTGACGAATCCAGACAGAAGACCTTTGTATTGGTTTAGAAGAAAATTCTGCAGCTAAGTCCATTCGTCGAGATGACTCGGGTCATTCCGACGAATCCCGACGAATGCTGACAGAGGTCATTTTGTCTGAGTTGTGAAGAAAATTCTGCAGCCAAGTCCATTCGTCGAGATGACTCGGGTCATTCTGACGAATCCCGATGAATGCTGACAGAGGTCATTTTGGCTGGGTTATGAAGAAAATTATGCAGCTAAGTCAATTCGTCGGATGTTCACGTGAAGTCTCGACGAATGACGGACAGACGGATTTCAAATCTTTGTTTCATTTTCAAAAATTAGGGTTAGCCACCATGAACAGTACACGTGTCGCCTCTTCCTTCATTGTCGCACGAGCCGTTGAAGTCCTCCCTATAAATAATTCCTTATTTTAGGGCTAAAAAATCTTCTTAAAAAAAATCGATCTAAAATCTCTCTTCAGTCGACAGTTCAGAAAAGAAAAAAGCTGATGGTCGATCTCCTTTCTCTTTTGCTGAACAAGATTTCTGAGACCTAACATATTCTGCTCAAGATCCTTTCTCTATTGTTGTTAGAGATTTCTCAGAAGAAGGCCTTTGATCTTATTGCTGCTCTCTTTATTGAAGTTTCTTTCAAGTAAGTCAAAGGGCCTATTCAGATCTGGTTAGCCAAGTCTTCTCTCTTCCACTTCTTTCAAGTGCCAAGCTTTCTTTCAAGGTTAAGAAGAAGACTCAGTTTTCAAGATCTGAAGTTAATCTCTTTTGAGGTTAAAAAGAAGTATTTTTTGTTTCAATATTTTCTTTTGTAGGAGTTTTCACTCCGAGATTATTTGTAGGAGGTGTTTACTCCGAGGTGTAGGAGTTGTTATACTCCGAGTTGTAGGAGTGGTATACTCCGAGTTGTAGGAGTTTGGACTCCGAGGTGTAAGATTAGTTATAATCTGAGATTGGTGAAGTAGCCGAGTCTAGCCTCGTAGTGCTAGATAGGCGAGGCGGGAAAGAGGACTACCCACATCGGGGAACCTCTATAAAATCCTTGTGTCTGTGCTGTGGTTGATTGTTTGCTTTTCTGTGTTAAATTTTTAATTCCGCATAAAGACATAGAATCCACCTATTCACCCCCCTCTAGGTGATTTAGGCCGCAACTAGATACTTTCAAAAACTTCTCCCCCTGCCTAGTTTCAGGAAGGCCTGAAGCTTGGCCGCTTGAAGAAGGGACATTTGATGGAGGTAGGGAAGAATGCAAGATTGTCATTGCTATTGTTCCTGCACAATAAAATAGAGATCAAGTGCAAAGGGAACTAGAAAGATAAGCAATTATGTAGGCATTTATATATAATGAAAAAGATTTTGATTATGAGAACATGGTCAGAAATAAAAAGCTTCATCATAACTGGGTTCGACGAAAAATGAGTTTTCGTCGATCACAGTTCGACGAACTTGATGACTTCGTCGATCTCCGTTTGACAAAAAACTTGATTTCGTCGATCTCAGTTAGATGAAGAGATGAGATAAGTAGAAAACTTAATTTTTATCAGATTGAGTCTTCATCTATCATTCCTAACTGATTTATAAAGAAAATATGTTTCTTTTCATCCAAGGGGTTGGTGAAAATATCAGCTCTTTGCAAATCAGTAGAGATGAATTGTAGGCAAATTTTATTTTTATCCACATTATCCCTAAGGAAGTGGTGCCTAATTTCTACGTGTTTAGTCCTACTATGGAGAACTGGATTTTGTGTTATAGATATTGCACTTGTATTGTCACAAAATATAATTGAATTATTTAATTTGACACCATAGTCTAGGAGCTGATTTTGTATCCATAATATCTGTGAAGCAACTGCCTGCAGCTATGTATTCAGCTTCAGCTGTTGATGTAGACACATATGTTTGTTTCTTACAAAACCAAGACACAAGCCTATCACCAAGAAACTGACAAGTTCCTGATGTGCTTTTCCTGTCTACTCTGCATCCAGCATAATCTAAATCTGAGAATCTAGTTAATTCAAATTCAGATGTTGTTGGATACCAAAGTCCTAGATTAGGGCAACCCTTTATATATCTCAAAATCCTTTTTAGTAAAATTAGATGAGATTCTTTGGGGTTAACTTGAAACCTAGCACAAATATTGGTAGCAAACATTATATAAGGCCTACTAGCTGTTAAATAAAGTAATGAGCCAATAATTACTCTATTTACTTTCTAATCAGCAGGTTTCCCTGATTCATCAGTATCAACAACAGCATTAGAGGGCATGGGTGTTTTCATGGTGGAAGAATCAGACATACCAAATCTTTTCACTAATTCCTTAGCATACTTAGATTGGGATATGAAGATTCCATTTGGAGTTTGCTTCACTTGAAGACCAAGGAAGTATGATAGTTCACCCATACTACTCATTTCAAATTTAGATTGCATTAGATTAGAAAATCTTTTGCATAAGTTTGAATCAGTAGAGCCAAAGATAATGTCATCTACATATATTTGAACTAGTAGAGTTTGATTTTTATGTATCCTGAAAAATAAGGTTTTATCTACTATGCCTCTACAGAATTTATTCTCTAAAAGAAAACTAATTAAGGTCCCATACCATGCTCTGGGAGCTTGTTTAAGACCATAATGAGCTTTATTAAGCTTAAATATAAAAGAGGAGTGAGTTGGAGAGATGAAACCTGGTGGTTGTTACACAAAGACTTCTTCTTTGATTTCTCCATTCAAGAATGCACTCTTTACATCCATTTGATAAACCTTGAATTTCTTGTATGCAGCAAATGCAAGGAAGATCCTGATTGCTTCTAACCTTGCAACTGGTGCAAAAGTCTGATCATAATCTATTCCTTCTTCCTGTGAGTATCCTTGAGCTACTAGTCTAGCTTTGTTTCTCACAATATTGCCATCTCCATCTAGCTTGTTCCTGTAGACCCATTTAGTTCAAATGACTGGATGATTCTTTGGTCTAGGAATGAATTCCCAAACTTTGTTTGTCTCAAACTGATTGAGCTCCTCTTGCATAGCAATGATCCAGTTGGGATCTTGTTCTTCATCTTGTAGGGATTAAGGTTCAATCTGAGAGATAAAACAAGTGTGCATCATATTCTGATTAGCTTGATACCTTGTTTGGACACCAGTTGATATGTCTCCAATTATTTGAGATTTGGGGTGATCCTTAATATTGACATAATCAATAGGCATAGTGCAATCAACATTATTTGTAATTAATTTCTCTTGTGGAATGTTACTTAATGCTTCCTTTTCAGATACAGTTTCACTGATTTCTTCATCACTTTCTTCACTTTCCTGCTGTACAGGATTTAGAGATCCTTCCTTCTGTAGAGCTAATTGATCTAGCTGCTCACAGAGTGTAGGTAGGTACCTGCAAATTTTCTTTGGTAGAAGAAATCTTCTCCTTGTAAAACATGTTAGTTTCATCAAAAGAAACATGCATAGATTCTTCAATTTTAAGAGAGGATTTGTTAAATATCCTATATGCTTTGCTGATTAAAGAATAGCCTAAGAAAAATTCCTTCTTCAGATTTTAGTTCAAATTTTTCTAAGGTATTTTTTGTCATTATTGTGAACAAAACATTTACAACCAAATGCTCTAAAATAGTTAACTTTAGGTTTCTTCCCTTTAAGTAACTCATATGGAGTCTTACTTTTAAGTTTGTGTATCAAACTCCTATTCAACACATAATTTGACGTGCTAACAGCCTCTGCCCAAATAGTTAGGGGCAAATTAGCATCTGCAAGTAATGTTGTTGCTGATTCAATTAGGGTTCTATTTTTCCTTTCAACTACCCCATTTTGTTGAGGAGTTCTAGGAGCTGAGAAGCAATGCCTAATACCTTCCTTCTCACAGAATTCTTGCATGAGAAGAGAATCAAACTCAGTGCAATGATCACTTCTGATCAATGCAACTACAGTAGAGTACTCAATCTGTATGCTCTTAAGAAAGTCTATAAGAACTTTAAAGTTATCTGACTTTTCTCTAAAACAGAACACCGAAGTGAATCTAGAGAAGTCATCTACAATAACTAGAGTGTATGACTTCCCCCCTAAACTCTTTATTGCTATTGGTCCAAAAAGTTCCATATGTAGCAAGTATACGATTCTAGGTGAATCACTTTTAGATAATGATTTAAAACTATTTTTAGTTTGCTTGCCTAGTTGACATACTCTGCAAAGACCTTCTTTCTTGTATGAACCTAAATGTAAACCTCTAACAAGATTTTCCTTAGATAATTTAGCAATGGTCCTAAGGTTTACATGTCCTAATCTCTTATGCCAAAGTTCACTAGGTTTGCTTAATTCATTAAATAAATAGATTTCTGATTTAGATGAATTGAAATTTACTAAATAAATATTACCTTGCCTAATACCTGATAAAACAATAATATCATCAGAAGATTTAATAAGGCATTTTAATTTATTAAAAGTTACCTGATACCCTTCATCATATAATTGACTTATGCTGATGAGGTTGTGCTTTCGTCCCTTGACATAAGCTACCTCTTTGAAGGTGACTTCTCCAACCTTGACTTTTCCATAGCCTTTTGTTTGTCCACAGTTGGAGTCTCCAAATATTACTTTTGGTCCAGGCTTTGCCTTGTAATTGTTTAGGTTGGCTTTGTTTCCTGTCATATGCTTTGAACAACCACAATCCAAATACCATTTTTCATTTATTCTTGGATAGCTGTGTACCTGCAAAAAACAGAAAAACAATCTATTTGTTCCTAACCCAGACTACCTTGGGTCCTTTTGAATTTCCACAAAAATCTGAAATAAAAGACATTTCAGGTTGGTCCATGTAACCTTGTGGATGATATCTCCTTGGAGGTATTATCCATTCAGTGAAAGGATTCTTAGAATGTGAAGAATAAGAATTGTTCAAATTCTCTGTATAGTTTCTGTTCGACGAACTGGGCTGAGTTCATCGAGCGTCGTTCGACGAATGACTGAGATTTCGTCGAGCATTGTTCATATAATGACTATATTGAAAATCTATCTTCAGAGTTCGTCGAGCTCCGTTCGACGAAGTGGATACATTTCATCGAGTTCCGTTCGACGAATTCTGCTGATTTCTGCTATTCTCGATAGTCTTACTTGAAATGTTTTTATTTATTCCTACAACCTCTTTGCTCTTAGCAGAGATGAATTTATAGGTGTAGATAATATGTTCTTCTTAATCAGATGTGGCTCACTTGATGAAGCACCCAAGCCTAGTTTGCTATTAAGTCTAACATTTACTATTCTTATAATGTCCATCAGTTTGATGCTTCTCCCATTTAGGGATTCTTCAAATTTCTTGGCCTCAGAAAGTTTATTCTCAATGATAATAATTTGTTCTCTAGAGGCAGCCAAATCTTTCTTAAGATTAGCATTCTCTTCACTTAAATTATTCATTTCAGCTAGCTTATGTCTGAGTGAGATTATTTCTTTCTCAGACTTTATTATGTCTAAGCAAAGAACCTTGAATTCATCTTTGAATCCAACTGAATTGAAATCAAAGTTAGTTATTACCTGATCAGCATCATCTACTGCTTCTGATTCTGATTCTTCTTCATCAGAATTGTTGGCTGAGGCATTGATTGCCATCATGCAGAAGCTCTTCTCTTCTTCATTATCTTCATCATCACTGGATGATGATGCATTTCCTGACTCACTGCCCGAGTCATAAATGGCCATCAAACATTGGACATTTTCTTTTGATTCTTCTTCATCATTTGAAGAACTGGCTTCTTCATCATCTGAAGAACTGGATGACTGTTCTGATTCTGTTTCACTGCAGGTTTCTGCTACAAATCCTCTTCCCTTCTTTTTGTGTTTGTGGGAGGAAGATTTGCTTTTGTTCTTCTTCTACTCTTATTCTTCTTCTTCTCTCTTCTCTTCTCTCTGTATATGCATTCTGGAGAGCTGTTCGGCTGATTTGAATTCTAGCCCGACAAGGAAGGAAAGAGATAATAACTCTTTAATTTCCTGGATCCTCAAGAACATAAATTGACGTCTTTGGCTTTGCTGAAATGGCTATAACATTTAATGCCTGCAACGGCTATATTGTTAATGCAGCAATATATAAATAGAAATAATAAAATATTGCTTTAATAAATCTGACAGCATATTTTAGTCGAGCTGAGAATGATATTAAAATAATGCTGAAGATATTTTTGTCGAGCTCAGCTTCACGTTCGTCGACCTGATCATTTGATTCGTCGTTCTGAGCTTCTATTGAAGATTCGTCGAACGTAGACTTGAGTTCATCGAACGGAAGGATTCGTCGACCGCTGAGCCTGGATGATTTCGTCGACCGCTGAAATAATGAGCTGTTCGTCGAACGCAGACTTGACTTCATCGAACGCAATTTTTCGTCGAGCACTGAAACGGGCTGGATCGTTGACCGCTGAGATATTGAGTTGTTCGTCGAACGCAGACTTGAGTTCATCGAATGCAGGATTTCGTCGACCGCTGAGATGAGGTCTGTTCATCGAACGCTGAGATAATCTGTTTGTCGACCGCTGATTCGCTGAGACGGGATCGTCGAACGCTGAACCGCTAAGATGGGATCGTCGAACGCAGAACCGCTGGATTTTGTCAAGCGCAGAATGAATAACATTCGTCGAGCACAGAGCGCCATTCGTCGAACGCAGATGGCCGTTCGTCGAACGCAAAGAACATGTGTTATTTTTATTCTTCTCTTATTTTCTCAGCCTATTATATATATATATTCAGCCTATTATCTTAATGGGATTTGATCTAAGTTATAAGATATGTTATGATAGAAACTTAGACATTAAATGTGGATCCTAACTCAAATCAAAACTAAGGTTCCAACAATCTCCCCCTATTTGAGTTGGGATCCTACTCCAAATTAAGACTAGGTTATAACAATCTCCCCCTATTTGGTTTAGGATACCTAAGCATAAAAAGTCTTGAATAACTTAAGGCTTAAGGGTCAGAGATTCTTTTATAAACCAAGCAATTTCTGATTTCCTAGATTTTGATTTAAATAGGAATTTAATATTATGAATTGCTAGCTGTTATTGAATTCAAAGGAGTTTTAAAATCAGAAAGACATTGCCTGATACCATCTTTCTATAGAATCCCCTTAATCAGAAGAGACTCACACTAAGTGCTCTAATCATTTCTGATCTATGCAATCTGAGTAGAATGCTCAACTTGATTTTGGAGAAAATCTGTAAGAATGTGAAGTTATTTGACATTGTTTTCAAGATAAAAAAAATTCAAAAGAATTATATAACTGTTGTTTAATTATAATTTGAGTAAAAATATTAAACAGCTTAAAAAATTGCCTTATAGATAGATATGTTGGCCTTTTTATTTCATTAAAATATAAATTTGGTAAATTTCTCTGACTTTGTTGAACATGAAAATTTTCTTTTTAAAAGATTGTTCAAATTTATTTTTCAACAAAATATTTTGTTCTTCTGATATTTTTAAAATTTCCTGAAGTTTATTATATTCAGAAGTCAAATTATTTATTTTTGTTAACTCCTTTTTAATTTCCTTCTCAGATATTAAATCTGTATATGTTATTTTAAAATCAGATTTGTGATTTTCAGAGGTAGAGTTGGGATTTGAAGTTACCTCTTTTACCTTTTCTTATTCAGATTCAGATTCTGCATCTGAGTAGTAGTTTGAGCCATATATGACCATCATGCAGAAAGCTCTAGCTTTTTGTTCTTCTTCTTCTTCTTCTTCTTCTTCTTCTTCTTCTTCTTCTTCTTCTTCTTCTTCTTTACTTAGATTGGATGATGGTTCTGCATCAAAAGTATAGTTAGTGGAAGAAGTAGAAGTGGATTCATTTACCATCCTTGAGAGGGAGTTCCAGATGGCCCTTGCTGAAGTGCAATCAGCCTCTTTTTGAAGAATGTCTTTTGACATTAATTTAGCCAATATGTTCATGGCCTTGGCATCAGCACTTTTCAACTTCTCTTGATCATCTGTTGAAGAAGTTGAAGATGAAGGTCCTGTCAAAATGGAATTGTAAATATCTTCATCTATGGCATTCATATATAGTTTAATTCTAACTTGCCATAAGGAAAATCTATCCAGATTACAGATTGGTGGATTTGAAAATTCTACTTGTGCCATTAAATTTTAGAAAAACTTTTTTTTTTAAAAATTTAAGAACTAAGTGATCTTTGTGATTCAGGTGTTAGCCTGTATGGAATCAACTACCCTCTGATACCAATTGAAAGTGGAGGTTAGATCTTAAATTAACTCTAGAGGGGGGTGAATAGAGTTTTAAAACTTTTCCCTTAGTTTTATAGCGGAATTAAAATAGTGATATATATATATATGTGTATAGAGTTGGTGATTTATAAAACCTAAATAAAAACAAATCAACAAAGCACAAGCAACACATAAATTCACAGCACATAAGACACAAGGATTTTTATAGTAGTTCCCCACTAAACTTAGGTACGTCTACTCTTCTACCACACTTGGTAGGATCCACTAGGATTTTTGATTAGGTGCCCTCACACCAAGGGATTTTTGATCAGGTGTCCACACACCACTGAGCTTTTGATCAGGTGCTCAAAACCAACTAGATTTTTTGATCAGGTGTCTTGTCACCAATGGGTAAAGTTTTGAAGGGAGTTTTAACCCTGTACAAGATGGGATTGAGAGGGGTTTAGATGTTCTTCTCTGTCAAGATGCTGAGAGAAGACTCTAGTGGATGTATGTTGAAAAGCTCCCTGTCTGATATGAAATTGTTTGACAGTATGAGGATGGAAGCTTCTTCTTGAAAGAAATGATCTTCCTGATAGCTGATAAATCTGAGAGACAAGAATGCTTCTCAGATTGTTTGTTGCTCTTTGGAGATCTGTGCTTGCAGCTGATGACTGAGAGAATAATGTTGATGTTCTCAGTAAGTAAGAGCTGCTTGAGGAAGAAGAAGATAGGTGTGCTTTTTTGTTCTTCTGTTCTTCCTGTCTTTCTCTTTTTCTTTCTATTTCTCTGTACAGTTATTCTTGATATATTCTGTATTCTTGTTGTCGTGTAAAAACTATAGAAGAATAATCTGCTGTATATCTTCTTCCTGTTTTTCCTTTTGAAATCTCTGACAGACATTAATTGCAAATCCCTTATATTAAGGAATATAATATATCTGAAGGGATATTTTGAAAACATAAATCTGCTACGCCGTTTATCTTTTTCCTTTTCCATGGATATGTCCTTTTCCGAGAAATGTCAACGGCTATAATCTTGAAATAATAAAGGAAATATATTATCCTTACTTATCTGATAGAAAGAGCCGTTGTTGTAGTCGATCTGAGTCCAGAGAATGACAAAATATAATCTTTCTGAAATAAATCTGCTGTATAGAGAATTTTTGTCGATCTCAAGATTTTTCGTCGAACGCAATATTTTGTTCGTCGACCTCAAATGAATCTTACTGGAAGAACTAATTTTGTTGAGTTGTGGAGAACTTTTGTCGATCAGAAGGTATTCGTCGAATGCAGACTGGAGTTCGTCGAACTGAAGGATTCGTCGACCGCTGAGCCTGGATAAATTCGTCGACGTCTGAGCTGAGCAAATTTTGTCGATCGCTGAGACGAGCTTGAAGCAAGCCGTTCGTCGAATGCATAATATAATTAGTCGAGCGCTGCACTTAGAAAAATTCTTCGATCGCTGAACCGCTGAGATGGGATCGTCGAACGCTGAACCGCTGGATTTCATCGAGCGTAGAATGAACATCTTTCATCTACCGCAGAGCGCCGTTCGTCGAACGCAAATAGCCGTTCGTCGAACGCAGAGAACATGCCATTCGTCGAACGCAGAGAGCTTGTCGTTTGTCGAATGCAGAGAGCTTGCTGTTCATCAAATGCAGAGAGCTTGCAGTTCGTCGCACACTGAGAGCTCGTCGTTCGTTGAACACAGAGAGCAGTTCGTCGAACGCAGTATGGAGTTCATTGAACGCAAAATCTGAATGATTTCTTGAGTTCTAACAGCCTAAACTCTTGACCCATAAACTATACATTGGGGTCAACTTGATCCTAGTCAACATATAGTGATCCTAGCCCAAATCAGAAATAGGGTTGTTCCAATAAATCGGACACATGACATGAGACTAAATACACATGAGTTTGCACACAATGTCAAAAGATCTTAGAAAACCAATTCAAGGAACATCATATGTGTCATGAATGGCAATCATGTATTAGTACAAGCATGCAAGAAATAGATAATGTAGTTCAAGTCCAATTCTTATGCATGGAAGTGTTATACTAAACAATGACAAGTGTAGGTGTAGCATCAATAAAAATAACATCAAGTTAAATTAAAATTAATACAAGCTATGTCTCAGTAATTTTATATGCTAACACAAGATCCATGAAGTGATAAATCATGTTTGTTAGTGTTACATGAATACCGAGTATAAAACTAGGGCACTAATTTAATTTCTGTTTTGCACAAGATCGTAACAATTTTTTGACCAAGGTGCTCATCCTCACAATGCTTATGAAGGCTTATCAGGAGGAGTGAGTAGTGCTTGGGGGAAATCCTTGTCAACAAGATTGATTGTACATAATTTTCATTTATGCAGCACTATCAATTCTTTTTTTTTCATTTTTTTTTATTTCTTTAGACAAGGTTCCCGAATAAAAAAAAATCTACCCACATAGATAGATACACTTTAACCTATATACAAAACCCATTTATTAATATAATTTTATCCTAAAATTCTATGCCCTATATATCAAAGATGAGTATCGTGATTAAAAGTGCACAGTGTGCCTCTGAGTATTCTCTAGAGGGGGGGGGGGGGGGGGTGAATAGAGTTTTAAATATTTTTTACCCTCAATGTACACACACAATAAAACTACTAAGTAGTTTGATTAAGAGGGACAACACAAAAAATTCAATCCAGAAGATACAGGATTTTTATAGTGGTTCCCCAAAATATGGGTAGTCCACTCTTCTACCTCCCTGGTAGGATTGAACTAACTGTGCCTGAGTCTTTCGATAAGGAGACTCTCAGAACCACTGAGTCTTTTGATAAGGAGACTCTTAGAACCACCGAGTCTTTTGATAAGGAGACTCTTAGAACCACTGAATCCTTTGAAATTGGGATTAAAAAAAACTCTTTTACAGATGGTGAATAAAGTAGAAGAAAGTGAGAAAGCGGAGAATAGAATTCTGCTTCCAGAATTCTTCAGAAGCTACTTTTTAAACTGCTACTTCTGTTTATCACTGGATCTGAATATAATGAACCCTTGCTTATGATTGTGATGATTGCAAGGGTTATTGGCTTGATCCTTATTCTCTGAGTACTTCTTGTAAACTTGTTGTTGTGTGATGAATAAGAAGAAGTAGCTGTGTTGTTTTTCCTGTACAGAGAGATGTGTCCTTCTCTTTCTTAGGGTTGAAGGAGGAAAGGGAGAAAAACCCTATTCGACAGATGGAAAATATGTGATCAAGACTTCTATTTTTCTTCTCCTCTCAGCATACATATTCTCCATGATTGGAATTTGAATTTCTTTCTTCTTTTGGGCTGCCCTGAAAAGGAATTCCTATTAGACAGTTGATTTCCTTTCTTCTTTTGTTCCCGGCCCGTCCATCAGATTTGAATACATTCCAAGAATGTTTTTGCTGTCTCCTGGAATACTACGTTGCAATCTTGGCAATGAACAAGCCGTTGTAGAACTGTCTTTAGCATTGTGAACCTTCTGAAAAGGTATAAAAAGGACAGCTAAAAAAGCTTTTATTTCAGACTATATTCGACACTGCGTCGACTTCATCATTCTTCATATCGACGCATCTCTGAGTTCTTATAGGAGTAGCTTCAAAATCCTTCTTAGCTCTGGCTGAACTCAGATGTTGACGTTACATCGATTACTTATCGACGTATTCGTCGAATTGAAGGCTTGGACTTGAACATCATCATCTGCGTTGAATTGAAATCGAAGTTGCGTCAACTTTTAAGATGACTTCGACAGACTCTTCCTTCTGCGTCGAGTTCCTTTCGACGTTACGTCAACTTGACTTATACTTCGACAGGCTGATTGAGTTACTTCGACTTTCAGTCAAAGTTACATCGACATCTATTCGAAGTTGCGTAGACTTCTATTCGACGCAAGTTTTATCTCAACTGAATATGTGCTTATCTTGACCTGGTCTTGACACTTTTAGGTGAGTGTGACATCCTAAGACATCTAATGACGAATTTACCATTTTTATACAATGTGGGTAATATAACCTAACTGATGAAATCACTTTAAGTAATTTGTTAGATAAATCACAAGCTTTTTTCCCAACAATCTCCCCCTATTTATCATAACAAATTTTACAAAATAAAGTAAGTGATTTCAAACATGTTTTTACATAAATACAAACAACAATACATAAACAATAAAGACATTAATGAATGGAATCATAGACCATTTTATACATTGTCAAGTAGTCATATTGTCTTAACAGTTGTGTCCTCCAGATGTTATAATGTAAATTGTTCATAATTACAGAATACCTAGATTTCAATGTTCTTTGTTAGGAGTTTTCCTCTTCCTTGAGAAGACCAGAGGAACTACCTTTCCTGCAGCAAATACAACAGGCTCATTTTCTTCTTCAGCAGTCTTGTCAGCTTCTTGATGGGTTTCATTCTCTTTGGGAGGCTCCCCCTGAGAATGTGCATCTTGTTCAGCATTTAGAGCAGCCTCCTAAGCAATCATTACCACCTCATCCAATAGTTGTTCATATTCTAGGATCTCCCCCTGAGTTGTTGGAAGCTCTCCTTAGGTTACTACAGGGATTTATGCAGCTGGCTCCCCCTGGATTGATGCAAGCTTTTCTGGAGGATTTGCAAGAGGCTCCACTTAGACTATTCTAGTTTGAAAGACAGTGAGCTTGTTTGGGTCATGAACCTTAGTAGTTAGGACACTTGGGGCAATCTCTCCTTGTGTACTCTTGTCCTTCTCCCGGACACTCACATTTCCTTGATTAAGCCTCTCCTCCTCCTGGATTTTCTCCCCCTTCGTAACCTTACTTACCAGGGAGGTTAAGAACTCTTTAGTTACCATGGAGGAGGATATAGTTAATTTCAGTGCTAGGAGGGAATCTTGTGATTTGTAATTCTGACTCCATCTTGGAGCACTTCCTATTGAAATTCCTTGCTTGAGAGGCCATTAGATTAGCAGATGTGCTAGCAGCTAATCCTACTGCTTTTGAAATCACTTGCTCAAAGTCAAAGCAAGGAGTAGGTGTGGTAGAGACAGGACGTGTTGCTGTGAAGTTCTCATGGAAGGCTAGAATATCTTGGTGGATAGGAGAGTGAGGTTGATACACTTTTGGAGAAATGTGATATTGTGGTAGCAGAGTAGACAAGTTGTTTGTAGTTATGATGGATGGTTGTTGTTGTGGTTGGAGAGGGATCTGAGGTGCAGGTTCTGGAACTATAGGAGATGGGAGGGAGTGGAGATTTTGTACAGAAATATCATCTGGGATGATATCTTGTTGGGCTGCAGGGACCTGTGCTGGATTGCCATCCCTTGGAGGATCTGGTAAATTTGTCTCTGTGTCCTGTGGAGTTGGAGAAGGAGGATGTGAAGAAGCAGCTTGCCCAGGCTTTAGGATCTGCCTGGTCCACTTGGAAAAGATTCCAATGTTCATTCTTTTTCCTAGAGGAATAGGCACCCCTTTTGACGTGCACACACTTGGATATTAATGGAACAGAACTTGGCTCATTATTATCATATAAAGCATTCTCCTTATGAGAGTATTGTTGAATCTATAGGCGCCCTTAGAGGGGGGGGGGGGGTGAATAAGGGTTTTAAAAACTTATGTTATATTTTAAAAGACTTAAAAAGTTAAGAGATCAAAATAGAGGAAAGCCAAACAAATCAAGTGAAATAAAATGGAGACATGATTTAATAAACTTTGAAATATAAGATTACAAAACTTGATTTCTTATGACGCTAGAAATCAAAGACGAATAGTAAAAAGTCTTTTCATTTTTTATCACGACTCGTATCCCCACGAACCAGTGGCTTTAGCCAATCCTCCCTCAGATTCGGCCTTAAGCCGCTTTAGCCAATCCTCCCCTGGATACAGCCTCAAGCACACCCTAGACCAAACCTAGATCTAGTCGCCAACACGAGGCAAATTCCTCCCTAAATCCTACCCATACCTAGTCACCAACACAATGCTAATTTATTACACAATTGCAATAATAAAGAGATAAAATAAACAACAACAATATGAAAACTCCCTCAAAAGAACTTCTGAAGTTGGAGTTGAAAGATCGCTGTAGAATAAGCATGTTTGAAGTGATCGTTGGTCGGATATGGCGTGAAGAAGTCCTCCTTCAGAAACTCACAGAACTTTTGGTGGGAGATCAATTCTCGACAGTATAAGGCTCTGAATTTTTGGCACTAGAACTCTCTCTTGGATGTGTATTGAAAACAAGAGAAGAGGGCTCCTTTTATAGGAGATCGGGCTACCGCCTGCGCTAGCGCTACCACCAGCACTATGCTAAATTAGGAAATATTCTCCGCGTGCGCATCTTTCTTTCCAAGGAAACCTTGCCAAAATTCCTCTTGTGCATTGAGATAGGGCTTACGCTAGACGGTACCGCCTGCACTAGCGCCTTCTATAACTGCCTCCCGAAATTGCCTAATTAGGGCAAGCTCCTGCGCTAGTGGATAGCACCGGCGCTAGTGGGCATGCTGGAATTTTTGGCTTCAAACTTGGGTGCAACCTTCTTATGTTATCCTTGAGTCATATGACATTGTTTCCTGCACACTCAAACACATAAGATCAAATATACATAGGATTTGTTATTCTCAAACCTAGGAGATGCGGAAGAACATGTTCCAACAAACTCCCCCTTTTGATAATAACAAATCCATTAATGGCAAATCAGAGCATTAATGCATAAGCATGACGAAACCTACTTGTGTGTGTGAGTGATGACTTAGGATAATTGTCGATTTTGGTATTTAGAATTGCTCCCCCTAAATGCATACTCCCCCTATGTGAATGCTCCCCTTATATGTAAGCTATCATCTTAAGAATTAATCTTGTTTAGTTCTTCCCCATTTGATAACAGTTTTTATTTAATAAGTTAGTTCTCCCCCCTTTTGTTATTAGCAAAAGTGGGTTAAGGTAGCAAGAGATATAGAAAAAGATAAGGCATGATCGAGCTTTTAGAGAAAATGAAATGATAAGGAGTTTTTAGCATAAAAATAATTTCACAGAAATAGATCAGAGTTTTTATAGAAAGTATGCATGTTAGAACAACTTAAAATAACCTTTACCAAGCAAGTCGACCACTTGTTGAAGAAAAAGAATATTGAGATTTAAGACTTAAAACAAGCATGAAAGTGCAAGGTAAAAGTGATAAGTTAATATTGCGGAAGACATAGAGATACAAGAAACATCTTTTTGTAATCATGATGATTAATAAGAAGAAATAAAAGTTAAATTCCAAAATAAGAAGATGTTTTTGTAAATCATTTTTCTTTTCAAATCGTTAAGTTTTACAATAAAGTAACCGTGCATGAAAAGATGATATCGAAAAGAGATTACTAGAATGTTATTTTAATTCACAATTTCAAAACATACCAAACATTGTAGAGAGGATGCTAGGTTATCTAGTGCATTTATATAAAAAGTAGTATATAATTAGCATTAAGATCCAATACTCATGAGAATAAGTGTTATGGAAGATAATGATGTGCACATAAGTGTATTTTGAAGAGCGTAAACAAATGATTTAATCAAAAATACAAGACATATGTAGTGTAAAGTGCACAATAAAACACAAATAATTTTACTTCCACACACTTCAATGCACATAGAAAAAATGTACAACTACCAAGGTGCTCGACACACACAATGCTCATGAAGACTTATCAGGGTGCAAAGTAGAGCTTGGGGGATCACACACTTTATTTTTCAATATTGATATTTTTGTGATCCGGTATACTTAAGAAGAAGTGGTGTAAAAGAAACTAAGGTTTGCACAAGACACTTTACTATTCTTTCCAAGGTGCTCAACCTCACAATGCTTATTAAGGCTTATCAGGAGGTTCAAGTAGTGCTGGGTGGAGTTATCTTTGTCAATTTATTTTATGATTTTTTATTTTGTACAAAGTTCTCCGAATACACTTGTTTTGCAAACCAATTAAATTTTGAAAGCACAACCACTTTTCTTAATTTTTAATAGTGCAAATAAATGTAGTGTAGGTAAGATACTTGTACAATTTTAATTCTTTGTACAATTACAATACACAAGCAAGTATTCTTAGATTAAAAGCACATGTAGACTTTGCCAAAAATAAGTGAGTGAAGAACGATCATTATCAATTATAAAGCATTCACTCATACTTAGATGCATGCTAAGCTTGATTCTACACAAAACTTTTTTAATACAATTGATGCACATATGATTAGATATATCAAAACATGATAAAAATAATGTTCAAAGTAGTTTAAAAAGATGAATTGCAACATTATAGAAGGTCTAAATAATAAATTAAACCACGCTTGATATTATTAATAAAGATCATACAGTTTTTTGATATTTTGAAAAATAAATTTGATTTAAAATTTGAACTCATATAATTGATCTTGGACTTCCCGAAGTCTACCCTGTGAGGCGTTCCCACCGGCACTAGAAGATGTGATGGTGTGATATCCCAAATCTCCCTTTCGCAAGATACAAGTAAATAGAAAAAGTTAAGTTCAAAAAATAATTTTTGATAATTTTTTTGTTTAATAATTTTGTATTTGATTTTTGCATATAGAGATAGAAATCAAACAAATAAACAAAGAAAAGAAGAGAATAAAAATATTTTTTGTAATTTGGCTTTTGTAATTTTTTATTTTAATTTTTCAAAAATCAATTACTGCAAAAATGAAAAAATAAGTAGTACATATAAAAGAACATATTTTTAGAGATTTTGCAAAAAATTAAAAACACAAAAAAATTACATCACGCGATACCGCATGCGCTAGTGCTAGCGCTGCTTTTATTAAATCCCCTTTTCCTTGTTGTTTTGGTCATTTCAACACAAGCTCTCCCGAGAACCCTATTCAGATAGCGCAGCCCACAGATATATCTAATGTAAATCCTCATCATTTTTATGATTTTTGTTTTAAACTTTGATTTTGATGTTTGAGATGAAGATTTTTGAACTTATCTAGTGGTTTGTATGAAGGATCTAAAAGGTTTGATCTTTTTGTTTTTTAAAAAGAGGAACTAAGGTAAATCTCCATCATTTTTTATGATTCTTGTTTAAAAATTTGATTTTGATGTTTGAGATGAAGATTTATCAGCCTATTTGAGATTTTTTGTGATTTAGATGATGGATTTTAAAAAAGGTAGATCAAAAGTAGATCTCCACCATTTTTATGATTTTTGATTTAAACTTTGAATTTTATGAAGATTTCTAGTTTTATTTTTGCCTAGAATATATGAGATTCATGGATCTAAGTGTTTGAGAAGTTTAGGATTCGGGAATAGGAATAGTAGTTAGAATCTTTAATAGAAAGCTAGCGCCAGCTCTAGTGTTGGCACTAGAGCTAGCGCTGACGCTAGTGCTAGCGCTGGCGCTAGTATTTTATCCTTAATTTTAATTTTTCTTATAAAATGTGGCAGATGACACCTGGATCTAAGGGAAAGAAAAGTGCAGGACTGGCAGTGGAGATAACAACTGTGGGTGTGCCATATTTTATGGAATTTGCACTGCCGAGAAACCACTACATAATGCAGGTTTTTGCAACGTTCGTGGTATCAAATGTTTTTCTTTCGGAGCAATTTTCCTCAGAGTTTGTATGAGAGTATTATAAGCATTTGGAAGATCCATCATAGACAGGTGTGGTTGGAGGTGTGCAGTCCTAGGCACAGGGGCACATGGTTACTATAACACATGATGATTTGAGGGAAGTGTTTGGGTTGACTGGGCACCCTGATAGGTTGGTTGTCGTTGAGAAGTTCTGGGTTGAGTGATATTGGACTCAGCTGAATTTGGTACTACACCATAGGGCATACAGGAGTTTGATCTCTTCAGTGGCGACACTTAAAGTAGATTCCTGTGCAGTTCATTATGTTTTACGCCACACCATTCTGCTGAAGTTGGGCGATACAACCAAGATTACTGCATAGCTCAACGTAGTTTCCTATTTCATTCTTGAGGAGGAGAGGTTTGATGTGGCTGACTTGCTACTTTCATTGATTCGATACATTTACAAACTGCAGGATCCTTCCCGTCAGCGATACAACAACCTCCCACTTGGTGGCATTATACAGAGGGTTATTCTACAGAGGTACCCTACTATTGAGATTGGTTTCTATATGATGGATTACTTTCCTTCCCTCTACAACACCGCATACCTTCAAATGACATCACTCTCAGACGAGCCATCTTCGCCCAATCGACCACCACTCCGGCGAGGAGCGTCAGTCCGAGAGACTCGAGATGATTATTTGAGCATTTTCAAGATGATATGGGGGAGCGGTTGACATGAGTGGAGGAGGTATCGGAGGTAAAAAATGATGTTTCCAGCATCAAGAAGATGATGAAGTTTATGATGAAGGCCCTAAAGTTGAATCCATCATCTCCGGAGCAGAGGGAATGGGATAGCCCGACAGTGGATCCGCCACGACATTCTATTCGGCGGAGTCGCAGATGACGGTCACCAAGTTCTAGTGTGCAGGAGGTAGATGAGACTGAGTAGAGGAAGAGGAATGACCCGAGGGTCACTTATATTTGAGTTTTGTAATAATACAAGAGATGAAGACATGTTTTTAAACACTTTCCACTACCGTCGGCGCTACTTGCTGGCGCTGGCGCTACCTGCTGGCGCCGGCGTATCCTTTTTGTTTAATGATGATATTTTTGTATTTGTGGATATCTTTATCTGGTTCTTATGATCCTTTTAGTGATTATAAAATTTTTGTCTTGCATTTTTATCTACAAATTTTGAAATTAAATGAAGTGGAGATGTTATGGTTTGAGATTTCATTATTCTAGACAAATATCACATAACAAATTTTGAATTCAATTTAATTTATAAACTTATTAAGATTTAAGAGATAAATTCAAATTTCTAATAATATATATGATGACAATGTCATGTTAGCTTTAAACAATTAAGAAAACAAAAATAAAAATAAAAAAGACATTGAAGTATATCATGAAGTAGAAATTTGTATATTTCATTTTGAAAAGATTCTACTTCATGCATTTGATGATACCTAATGAATAAGAGTTTTAGGTATCCAAAGGGGACCAAGTGTGGTGATTCCTTTGGGTACCCAAATATAACGTGTTGGTTTGCGGGGAGATAGTGATGAATGGGTCCTTTTATGTGATGTTAATGTTTCATTTTTAACTTTGGGCCTCCATTCAAACTTTAGATTAATGTTATTCTTATGCATCAAATTTCCATTTTGATTATCTTTATTTTGAAGATTATAATTGTTATGATTATTGAAAGTATCGTTCATAGGAAACTTGTGTAATTCTAATTTCAAGTTGGGAGAAACATGATTTTGTAAATAATGGTGATTTGGATTTTGATTTACAAAAACTTTGTGTTTCTTACTCCCATTATTAGGCTTAGTTAAGATATTCATATTCATATTCAACTTGCTTTTAGATATTTCTTTATATTGTGAATTTGTGTGTTGTGAATTTTTATTCATAATTTTCATAAGCAAGTTGATTTTTTATTTTAATTCATCATTCTTGATCTTAAAATTATGTCTATCTTTATTATAAGTTATTGTGTTATTTTTAAGAGTGGAAACAAAAGAGTCAATATGAGTTTGATAGTTATTTCTAAATTCCTCAAATGTTTCGTCCATCTCCTTGATTTCAATTTTATAACTTTGGCACGTAGCACAATCACTTTTCAAAGATGAATTTTCTAAAGATAATTTTTCATTATGTTCTTTTATAAAAATAAGTTGCTTTTCACGTTCCTTGTATTTTTCTTTAATATCATTACAATCAAAACAAGGCTTTGAGATTTCAATTAGAGAGCAAGATGGAGAAGCCACATCACATTTAGATTCTAAATTAACATTAGCTTTTAACCTTTTATTTTCTAAATGTAAATTTTTATTAACAATTTTTAATTTCTTGATTTTACGTTTAGCCATTTTTAGTATATGGAAAGTAGTTTTAGAAGTTATCACACAAGAAGAAGATTTATTCTTTCTTAAAACGCTATCGGAAGAGGCAAGATGTGAACATGAAGTTCCTTTGTCGTCTTCTAGGCCTTTCTCCTTTATAGATGAATTTTCATCTTCATTTTCTCTTGAAGAATTGCTCTCTTTATCTAAGTGAATTTCCAAGATTTCCATGGTTTTGCTACAAGAGATATCTCCTTGAATAATGGTGGATGCTTGTTTGTCCCTCTCCTCCTGTGTTTGTTCTATACCTGTGAGAGGAAGATCATACATTTCTTCAAGAAATTTCCATAATTTGTATGCACTAGACAAATAATATATTAATTTGAAAATATCTTGAGATAAAGCCCAAAAAATATTATTCAAAGCTTTTGCATTTAGGTGATATTCCTTTTTATTTGATTCAATTGCTGGTCTTATTATTGCTATATTCCATGCTTCGAATCTAAAGCTTTAATAAACTTTTTCATTAAAAATGTCCACCCTTTATAATTTCTCTCTTCGAATAAAGGTGGTGCAAGAGATTTTTCTTCATCATAAAAAATTTCCCCACTAGTATGAGCGAGATC
Source organism: Dactylorhiza incarnata (assembly GCA_033032865.1). Taxonomy (NCBI): domain Eukaryota; kingdom Viridiplantae; phylum Streptophyta; class Magnoliopsida; order Asparagales; family Orchidaceae; genus Dactylorhiza; species Dactylorhiza incarnata. The sequence continues at coordinate 3,443,970 of JAWHQI010000224.1, forward strand.
ATGAGATGCCATTATTCCCAGTTGTTAAGCCGATTTGGAATAACCTAGCTCTGATACCACTTGTTGGATCTATATGCGCCCTTAGAGGGGGGGGGGGGGTGAATAAGGGTTTTACAAACTTATGTTATATTTTAAAAGACTTGAAAATTTAAGAGATCAAAATAGAGAAAATCCAACCATATCAAGTGAAATAAAATGGAGACACGATTTTATTAACTTTGAAATATAAGATTACAAAACATGATTTCTTATGATGCTAGAAATCGAAGGCGAATAGTAAAAAGTTTTTTTGTTTTCTATCCTGACTCGTATACCCACGAACCGGTGGCTTTAGCCTATCCTCCCCCAGATACGGCCTTAAGTCGCTCTAGCCAATCCTCCCTTGAATACGGCCTCGAGCGCCCCCTAGACCAAACCTAGATCTAGTCACCAACACAAGGCAAATTTCTCCCTAAGTCCTACCCAGACCTAGTCGCCAACAAGAGGCAAATTTACTACACGATTACAATAATAAAGAGATGAAATAAACAACAACAATATGAAAACTCCCTTAAAAGAACTTCTGAAGTTGGAGATGAAAGACCATTGTAGAATAAGCATGTTTGAAGTGATCGTCGGTCGGATGCGGCGTGGCGAAGTCCTCCTTCAGAAACTCACAGAACTTTTGGTGGGAGATCAATTCTCGGCATTATAAGGCTCTGAAATTTTGGCACTAGAACTCTCTCTTAGATGTGTGTTGAAGACGAGAGAAGAGGGATACTTTTATAAGAGAGCGAGCTAGCGCCTGTGCCAGCGTTACCTCCAGCATTATCCTAAATTAGGAAATATTCTCTGCGTATGCATCTTTCATTCCAAGGAAACCTTGCCAAAATTCCTCTTGTGCGTCGAGATAGCGTCTACGCTAGCCGCTACCGCCTGTGGTGCCTTCTATAACTGCCTCCCAAAATTGCCTAATCTGGGCTAGCACCTGTGCTAGTGGCAAGCGTCGACGCTAGTGGGCATGTTGGAATTTTGGCTTCAAACTTGGGGGTAACCTTCTTATGTTCTCCTTGAGTCGTATGATATTGTTTCCTGTACACTTAAACACACAAGATCAAATACACATAGGATTTGTTATTCTCAAACCTAGGAGATGCGGAAGACCATGTTCCAATAATAATTTATGGCCAATCAGTCTTCGAAGGCACCTCCCCCAGTTGATCTTCTTATTTAGAACCAAAGCTCCCATTATCTGGAGCTACTACTTGGGGATGACATCATGAGCTGAGATTTTGCAAAGGAGCACCTTCCCCACTATATCAGCAAGGAATCAGTATTCTTCTGCAAGATCAATCTTCTTCGGATTGATTGCCTACTCTTTCCTAATCTGCATGATTTCTAAAGCCTTCTTTATCTCTTCCTCTGTCAATTCATCAGACTCATCACCTGTTGGTAGATCAAAGTTGTGAGATAGCATTTCCTCTGTAATGTTAATATCAGTTCCAGATATTTTCCTATTGAGGGATCCATCCTCTCCTATTTGAAGATTGTCTTTACACTCTGTCAGTTCAACATCAAGGATTTTGCACCTTGTGGAGATCAGCTTTGTCAACCCGGTAGACTAAAACAAGCCAAGAATGGCCATGAAATTATTAGAGGCTGCATTGAAGGAGTCCACATCAACATCAAAACCTGAGTTTATCTTAGGAGGATCCATTGACTCTGTGGTGAATTACCTACAAAGGAGAAAAGAGAGAGAGAGAGAGAGAGAGAGAGAGAGAGAGAGAGAGAGAGAAAGAGATGCAAGAGAGCTAGAGGGAGGAAGAGCACGAGAGCAAGAAAGAGAGAAATCAAAAGTGTAATGAATTCGACGCCTATGTTGCTTAAAAGAAGATGATTCTTCATAACTTAGGGTTTTATTTGAAGCGTCGTCGACAAAAATAAATAGTCAGCGCACCAAAATGTGTCAAAGCAGCTTCTAGAAGTGAGACTGTGCGCGCTTGTCATGACGACATTGCGTCGATTAGAACTTGACGCATCTTTGAATTTAACTATCAACTATTAAATCGATGGATGCGTCGATATGAAGTCGACGTTGCTTCAAATTCTATTCAAATTTTCTATTGCAGATTGCTCTTGAAGCAGGCATCGAGTAGAATTAGACGGTACGTCGAATTCTATTGGATGCAACTCTGAATAAATAGTTCTATTGTCTTAGAAAGTTCTTGCTGTTTTTCCCAACAATGATTTTTATTGAAAATGGTATTTATACTATTATTTTCATGAACTAAAGAAGATGAATAAGGGGATTTAAAGAAGAAATCACTCCGTTGTTGGATTTAGTTCTTTATTAAGGCCCTAGATCTTACTTCCCCTCCATTATCTCTTAGGAGGGATCCTACCTAATCCTACACAAGTAGATCAAACATTAGAAGGAACCCAGGTTATCTTGGCCCTTTGCTTTTACCATTATAAGGTTCTATGAAAGAGTAGAAGCGTCTTTTATGATATCCTTTAGGATGGTAGAGAATGAGTCTATAAAACCTATCTTTATTATTTTGGTACTTGAAATGTGTATAAAGTGTATCCAAATATAATAAATCAGCAAAGTGTCTAATTATTCTACTTTTGGCTTTAGCATTTTGATTGTTGTTGATTAATTCTCTGAATTACTCTTGCCTAGAGATTTCTTTTCCTTGTTTGAATTTGCTCAATTAAATACAGTTATTTTATCCACATTACTAATATCCTGATCTTTAGTTATTGCACTCCTCTCACTTGTTCGATAATCTCTGGGTCTAATAAATGTAACTGGATTTTCCCGGTTGGTCTACTCGTGACTTCAGTACTAGTGCATGGGTCTGCTCCTAGACCTAGATGCTTAAATCTCATGGAGAGATTTTGTGTAATATCTTTGTGCTTTTGACTCCTCCCATTGAGAGAGTCCTCAAAGGCTTTTGCCTTTGTTAGCTCTTCTATTAATTTTTTATTTTCATTTCTTATCTCGACAAATTCTATTTCTTTATCCTGAATTTTATTTCTCAAATCATTATTTATTGAATATAATTCATCTTTCATGAAGTTTTCTAATTCTCCCCTATCTGTTTCTAATTCTTTTTGTATTTATAGGTAATCATTGCAAAATTCTTTCAAGCAATTTTTAAAGAGAAGCTTAACTCTACTTTAGAGTCACTCCAGGTTTCAGCAATGAAACCTTTAGCTTTCTTCTTGTCTTTCCTCCTGAAAGGCTTCTTCTTCTGCTTATCTTTGTTGCTGCTCAAGTCCCTTTGTTCTTGTGGGCACTCAGGGGCTATGTGCCCTGACTTGTTGCAGGATATGCAAATCACTTCCCTCTTTGGAGTTTTATCAAATCCGGGCTTTGAGCTCCTCCCTCTCTTCTTCTTGAGTCTTCTATCTTGACCCACTTTCTGAATCTCCTTACTAAGAAACTGAACATCTCATCTTCAAGAGTGGAGGGCTCTCCTTCAGCAACCTTCAAAGAAAGTCTCCTTTGGATTGGAGTTGAGGTTGTCTCCTTTGCCTCTGTTTCAACCCTGCTTTCTAGTAACATCTCATAAGATTTGAGCTTTCCTAGCAAAGCATCAGTAGAGACCTCTCTATTGCATCTGGACTCTATGATGACCCAGATTCTTGAGTCCTATGAGGTTGGGAAGCACATGAGGATCTAATCATTGATCTTTGTCAAGGATACCTCCTTGTCCAGACTCTTTAACTCATTGATAATGATGTTAAATCTGTCATACATTTCAGCAACATTTTCCTCAGCTTTCTTTTGAAAGTTCTCATATTGGGATATGAGAAGGGACTTCCTGTCCTCTCTTTCATCAGAGCTCCATTCTACAATTCTGGAAAGGGATTCCCAGATCTCTTTTGCTGATTGGCACTCAGCTACTTTCTGGAAAGCGTCTTCTGACATTGTAAAAACTAGAATGTTCATTTTCTTAGCATCACATGCCTTCTACTTCTTCTCAGCCTCTGTCCACTCATTCATTGGAACAACTTCCAGTGTTAAAGATCCACTGGCATCTTGTCTGACTGGAGCTGGGGGACCTGAAATTATAACATCAAAGATGTCTTCAATAATAGAGTTCATGTAAAGCATTATTTTGGCCTTCTAGAGTGTAAACTTATTTAGGTTACACACTGTGGTCTTGTTGATGCATAATCTTTAGAACACATTTTCTTTAGAAAATAGTTTTAATTAATTTAAAATAAAGAAATGAGAGTGAGGAGATCATTTGATTAAGGTGTTAACCTTTTAATGATCAACCTATCTCTGATACCAATTGAAACTGCACAGTGTGCCTCTGAGTATTCTCTAGAAGGGGGTGAATAGAGTTATAGATATTTTCTACCCTCAATGTACATACACAATAAAACTACAAAGTAGTTGCAATTAACACTACCAAAATAGAATAAAGTAAATGCAGGAAATGTAAATACAAAAAGCACTAAAGAGGGACAACACAAAAAATTTAATCCAGAAGACACAGGATTTTTATAGTGGTTCCCCAAAATATGGATAGTCCACTCTTCTACCTCCCTGGTAGGATTGCACTAACTGTGCCTGAGTCTTTTGATAAGGAGACTCTCAGAACCACTGAGTCTTTTGATAAAGAGACTCTCAGAACCACTGAGTCTTTTGATAAGGAGACTCTTAGAACCACAGAATCCTTTGAATGAGTGATTAATAAAACTCTTTTACAGATGGTGAATAAAGAAGAAGAAAGAGAGAAAGAGAAGAATAAAATTCTGTTTTCAGAATTCTTCAGAAGCTATTTCTTTTAAACTGCTGATTTTGTTTATCACTGGATCTGAATATAATGAACCCTTGCTTATGATTGTGTTGATTGCAAGGGTTATTGGCTTGATCCTTATTCTCTGAGCACTTCTTGTAAACTTGCTGTTGTGTGATGAAGAAGAAGAAGCAGCTGTGTTATTTTTCCTGTGCAGAGAGATGTGTTCTTCTGTGTCTTAGGGTTGAAGGAGTAAGGGAAGAAAAACTCTATTCGACAGTAGGAAAATATGTGATCAATGCTTCTATTTTTCTTCTCCTCTCAACATACTTATTCTCCATGATTGGAATTTGAATTTCTTTCTTCTTTTGGGCTGTCCTGAAAAGGAATTCCTACTGGACAGTTGATTTCTCTTTCTTCTTTTTTTCCTAACCCATCCATCAGATTTGCATACATTTCAAGAATGTTTTTGCTGTCTCCTGGAATACTCCATTCCATTCTTGGCAATCAATATGCCGTTGGAGAACTGTCTTCAGCATTGTGGACCTTCTTAAAAGGTATTAAATGGACAGCTAAAAAAGCTTCTATTTCAGACTATATTCGACGTTGCATCGACTTCATCATTCTTCATATCGACGCACCGCTGAGTTCTTATAGGAGTAGCTTCGAATTCCTTCTTAGCTCTGGCTGAACTCAGATGTCTACGTTACGTCGATTAGTTATCAACGTATCCGTCGAGTTGAAGGCTTGGACTTGAACTTCATCTTCTGTGTCGAATTGAAATCGAAGTAACGTCGACTTCTAAGATGGCTTCGACTGGCTCTTCCTTCTACGTCGACTTCCTTTCGACGTTACGTCGACTTGACTTATACTTCGACAGGCTGATTGAGTTGCTTCGACTTTCAGTCAAAGTTACGTCGACATCTAGTCAAAGTTGTGTCGACTTCTATTCGACGCAAGTTTTAACTCAACTGAATTTGTGTTTATCTTGACCTGGTCTTGACACTCTAAGGTGAGTGTGACATCTTAAGACATCTAATGACCAATTTCCCCTTTCTATACAATGTGGGTAATATAACCTAACTTATGAAATCACTTTAAGTAATTTGTTAGATAAATCACAAGGGTTTGTCCCAACAGTGACATTGATTTATCAAGTCATGCCTACAGTGTTAGTCACAATAACACGAGTTATAGCTAGTACACATTTGGATTTAAACTTGACTGCATTCTCTAAGGATATGTGGATGTGTAATATCATTGTCTAGCATAAATCCTCACACATACATAAAGGCATATTAAACTTACATTTTTACTGTATTAGCACTCAGTTGTTTGTCTACCTTTAGATTCGGGCATATCATGACGAAGACATACAATGTACACAAGGATTAGAAATCATAAATCAAATAGTGCATGCAATCATGGAGTTTCAATTTCACGCCATATATGCCCCTTTAGCATGAGCAACTTCAGTTGTTTTTATTTTAAGTTTAAAAAAAATAAACACACAACAACAAGCACAAATGGAGAAAACAAAAGAAAAATATGTTTTTGTGATTTTTAGGTTTTCAAATTTTTGTGTGATTTTTGGTATTTAAAAAACTGGAAAGAAACTAAAGACAAACAGAAGTATAGGAGTATATGGGCATACACTAAAGCTTCTAAATGTCATTCAAGGTTTAGAAACTAAAGATAATACTACACCATAGACGCGTACTAAGTGACGGATAGGCATGAGGAGTAGCAAACATGCTGTAGGTTGGTAGTCCCACGTGCATACACTAAAGCCCATCAAACCTAACAATCTTTCCCTCAGTGGCTCACAAGGCCCCACTAGAACCCTCCCTAGTTAAGGACAAGATGTGGTTTATAGATTAGTGTCTCTAATGCACCCCCCCTATGCCCCTGCTATGGTGAGATATAAAAATCAAAACACAAGAAATATTTCCAGGCATTTCAGAGTACTCAGTAACAGTGGAAAATATTTTGTAGTGATAAGCTACCGCCGACTGTAAAAGTACCGCGCCATGGTAGCATTCTGTAAAGGGCTTTTAACTAAGGCCGATCCCTCACATCTCCTCTTACAATTTCCCTTTCGCACATGCAGTTTCCGCCCGACGCTATCCCTCTTCCAAGGGAAACCCCATTTTCTTCCCCTTTTAGTTTTAGATTTAAAGTGTTTGGTTGATTTCATGGAGGATTATCAAATTACATTTAGATCTAGATAAAGAGGTTATGAATTTGAGGTTTCTCAGAAATTGGATTTAGGGGTTTTCAATTTTCTTCATAGATCCTTGGTAGAAATTCACCTTTGCTTAGGTATAGGTTATGGAATAACGCTGCCTCATGGATTTCCCATATTTTATTGCTGGATCTGGAGTTTTGAGATGGATCCGGAGGAAGAAGACGGGTTCATGGCCGTCTGACTACCGCGCGGCGGTAATAACATTATCGTGCGGTGGTAACTTCCACACAACTTTGTACTAATGATTTTTCCACTTCTTTCTTACTAGGTCATGGCATCTTCCAGCTCACACCCTCGACGTAGTTTTAAAGAGACACCATTCTGCAACCCACTCCAACAGTGAGTGTTGGCATTATTGGAACATGGTGTTCCACATCTCCTAGGTTTGAGAATAACAAATCCTATGTGTATTTGATCTTGTGTGTTTAATTGTGCAGGAAAAAATACCACATGACTCAAGAATAACATAAGAAGGTTACCCCCAAGTTTGAAGACAGAATTCCAACATGTCCACTAGCACCGGCGGTAGCACCTAGCGCGAGCGCTAACTCTGATTAGGCATGTTCAGGCGGAAAGTATAGAAGGCGATATCGGATAGCGCATACGGTAGCGTGGAGCACAAGAGGATTTTTTGAAAGGTTTCCTTGGAATGAAGATATGCACATGGAGAATGTTTCCTAATCCATGATAGCGCCGGTGGTAGCGCTAGCATAGGCGCTAGCTCCAAGGCTATAAAAAGGACCGCTTGGCTCCGTATTTTTCAGCCTCTTACACCCATAAATTCCAGAGCTTCGCGTCATATCATATAGAGGATTGTCTAAAGTGATACTCCCACAAATCCATGAAGGCTTAAGGAGATCCGTGGAGAAGATTTCAACACGCTTCATCCCCGTGATGAAAGACCGCATCGACTACGATCAAACTCTGCGGCTCTTTGTCTACTTCTTCAGAGATCCACATAGAGGGAGTTTTTAATATTGTTGTTATTTTCATTCTTGTAATCGCTTAGTAAATTTACCTCATGTTGGCGACTAGGTCTGGGTAGGACTTTGGGAGAAATTCGCCTTGTGTTGGCCACTAGGTCTAGGGTGTAGATTTAAGGGGTGTTCGAGGCCATATCTGAGGGAGGATTGACTAGAGTGGCTTGAGGCCATATCCGGGAAGGATAGGCAACAGCCACCGGTTTGTGGGGATACGAGTCAGGATAGAAAATGAAAAAGTCTTTTTACTCTTTGCCTTCGATTTCTAGCGTTATAAGAAGTCAAAATTTTTAATCCTACATTTCATATTAATAAAATCATGTCTCTATTATATTTCACTTATTTTGTCTTTGTTTTGCACTATTTTGATCTACTAATATTTCAAGTATTTCAAAATATATTAAAATTTTTAAAACCCTTATTCACCCCCCCTTTTAAGGGCGCCTACAGATCCAACAGCCATGGTCATGGAGAATGATGTGGATCGATATCCCCACATCTACACATATCTGGCCGATGCAGAAATCTCCCAGTTATTACGTCAGAAGACGCATTCTCATCGGTGCGGGTCCGAGCGTTCTACAACAACCTCCAAGATCCAGCTCTCATGTTACTTAATGGAAGGGTGCATTCCTGTATTGGTTCACTAATCATGACCATCGAGCGCGAGGAATTGGAGAGGATGTACAACTTAACTCCAACCCACACCCAAATTTACATCGTGGAGTCCTTTCGGACTTTCCGGGATATGAACTTGGTAAATTTGGTCTTCTATGGTCAGGAGAATCACCGGGACCTTATCACGTCCACGACTTCTCTCACTCCAGATGCTCGCATCATCCAGGATGTCTTGCGCCATTCTCTTATGTACAATTCAAAGAACACTGCAAAGATTACTGCCCAGCTTTCGATGGTAACTTATTATATCTTGGCCGATATGTCATATAGTGTATCTGATTTGATATTGTCTATTATGAGATATAATTTTTGACTGAGAGATCCCGAGTGCTGATGAGTCCCAAATATATACACATTTATGGACTCATCTGGGCCGATTTTCTAGTCTATGCACTACACTTTAGCCCTGTTTTAGCTCATATTTGTTATTCCATGCTATGTGCACTTCTAGGCCCATTTTGGTGTAATTTCTTGTTTATCTTCATTATTAGTTTTCATGCATGGTTAAGTGTCACTTTCAGTGGTTTGATTGGTGTTGTATGCTGGAGCAGGAGTCGTGCAGGTTTTCCCGGTACAAATCTGTACAGGAACACTGCGCACGATCACTGGTTCTATTGCGCACGACCACTGGTCGTGCGCCACTGATCGTGTGCACTTACCCCCTGAATTCTGAGTTCTATCTTCCTTATCGCACGACCACTTACAATAGCGCGCACGACCACTGGTCGTGCGACACTGGTCGTGCGAACATTGTATTTTATAATTTTCTTCCCATGCAGGCTCCGTCCAGGCAGGCGCACGATCACAGGATGATAGTGCGCACGACCACTGGTCGTGCGCCAACGATCATGCGCACTGTTTATTCCAGCGCCTATAAATTGCCCTGCTCGCGATTTAGGTCGGAAACTCCGCATTTTCTTCCGTCCAGTCCACCGTTTTCGACCCTTCCGCAGGTTCTCCGCCCCCCTAGGCCTCCTCCATCATCCTTGAGCTCCAAGGAGAGGTTTCTATCCCAAAGATCGGCAACATCGAGCAAGGAGATCGCGTATCAGAGGATATTGGATCGTAACACGAAGAAGACGAGCCATTGGGAGGAAGTGACAGCCCTCCTCTACCTCGGACGCAGTTGAAGACCGAGCTTGGACGCGGATTGACAACCCAGCAATTCCAACCGTGAATCTTCGGCAAGGCTTCGGATGTGGTCGACTCCTTTACTCTCTTTTTCCTTCTTTATGTTGATGATTGTTTAGGTTAGATTCTTCTATATCTTGATGATGAACACAATGAATCGTGCTTGTAATCTTAATTTCATGTCTATGTGAAGTTATATTTTGTTCATATGTGTATGAGGTGCGCCCCCATCTAATTTCCATTCCGCCGTCGTGTTCGGTGCCGCACTAGCAATTGCTAGTGGCGTGCTTGTCGAAGAGGTGCTTGCGACCCTCATTCCGTTAGCCTGCTCGTCCATCCGCCTACCGAAGCGTGGCATCGCGGCCCGTGTAATCCACTCGCCCTTCGAAGCAGCGCGCTCAAGGCCTGCATAGTTCGATTCCGTCTGCCTACTCGTCCATCCCGCCTAACGAAGCAGCGCGCTTAAGGCCTGCCTAGTCTCCATTCGGCCAAGCGAAGCATTGCATAGCGGCATTGCATAGGAGTAGTCATAGCAGTTTCTCTTTATTTTCCACAATCCAAAATCCCCGTTTCCGCATCCATCCGCTCGAAAGGACTTCAATCTCAAGTCCTTCCTCGATAATAAACTCCACCTTACTGTGTTCCTTTGAGATTCGATACTCGGGGATTACTCCTCGTTTTATATTACTTGAACGATCGGTACACTGCCGTTTCGTGTCGCAGTCGAGCTACCGCCTATAGCGGTGTGTGAGATTCGCGCCATCAAGTTTTTGGCGCCGTTGCCGGGGAACACAGTCGTGTGAGTTTTCTGGAGAGGGAGAACCTGAGAGAGAAGCCCTTCCATTTGTAAATTGCATTTCTTTGTTTTATTTCATTTTATTCCATTTTCCTGTTTTAATTAGGTTGCTTTAGTAATTTTTGTTAGGTGTAGTACTTTGCACAATAGCATTTTTATTTTGAATCGTTTTATCTTCGCACTATGTGGGCACATCTTAATTTCCGTTGCCGTTGGTGTGGAGCTACCTCCCACTCTAGTGATGAATGCCCTACGGAGAATAGTAGGCATAATTCTTATAGCCCAGAATATGGAGCACCGACTTCGTCTGATACTCCATATGGTGCGCGTAAGTCTTATGGCTACTCTGCTGAGCCTTTACCTTCTTACTTCTTTTCGGCTTCAGCACCCGCTGTGCCAAAGAAGCCCGCTAGGCAGTGCCTGTTTTGTCGTAGCACTGATCATGTCTTGAAGGACTATGCCGAGTATTTTCGCCAATTGGACGAGGATGACGAGCCGGATATCCGGATCGTCCCAACTCCTAACTCTGGCGACACACCTTCAACATCCGGTTATGTGTCTTTGTCACCTTCACATCTTGAAGGGAATGGCATGGATACGATCACCGGATGTGCGGCTGATCTATGCACCGACATTGCTGAGCCTATTCTCCCAGTGCATCTACCACCCCTAGTGGATTCGATTCTTTGCGAGGAATCGGTGCTCGACTTTTATCCGAGCACTACTACTCTCCCTGTTGTGCATACTACTTTCGTCTCTGACGACATTGTTGAGGATGTGTCGCGGGATGAGGCTGGCGATTTATGTGTTATGCCTGCTCCTATGGAGGAGGACAACCTTCTAGGTGAAGAGGAGCTTTCCTCAACGCCGGTGGAGGAAGTCCAAATCTTGGGCATGGCCACTGTCGATCCCGCTGAACCTTGCGGCATTGATGACAATGCCAACATTATTTTACTTCCCCAACCTGATGGGAGTGAGACCGGGATCACTCCCCTGATTTCTGATTATTTTTGTCCTTCTTCTCTTTTATTTCCTGACCCCCCCTTCTTCACCCGAGCCTGTGCAGGTTGAATCTTCACAGGTACTTCAGGAGGACTTGGAGCTTTGTGCTCAAGTCAATGATGAGTGTTTCCTTTTATGCGAGGAGGTTGATTCCTCCTCCATTAAGGAAGCCTCATTCGTTGCCTTCTCCTCCTGCGGACCTGCTGTGGACGATACCTTGCTGGGCAAGGATAGTTTTGGTGAGATGAGTGAGGACCAGGCCTCCTCCTCTTCTTACTTTCTTTTCCCTCTACCTGTGAGGAGCAGGTATTTATATTCGGGTAGAGGCGTGACTGTTCTTTCTCCGTATAGATACCCGCTACCGACATGGATATTGGGCCAGTTACCTGTCCACTTCTCCTTCCATACTCCCATTAGCTAGATATTATAAAGTTCTGAATAAGTCGTGCTGGGATGACAATAACCCCAGTAGTTATCTTAATTTTTCCTGCATTTTCATTTCTTTTCTAATTTTATTTAGTTAATTGCACTTTATTTCAGTTTTCTATTTTCTTTTGTTTTTGCGGAGCTGACCCCTGCAGGTATCCTTCTTCTGGATGGCGGATGCTGTAGCTTCATTTTAGCTTACACGCCAATCTTCTGGTATGCTCATTTCTGAGCATTGGGTACTCTCTTCCCCTAGCTCTTTTCTGAATATCATAGATATATTGTGTGTATAATCTAGTTTAAGTCTGGGGGAGAGTAGTTCTGTGTGCCCACGCACGTGCACTACTGCATTTGCATATTAGGAGTATTTTAATTTCAATTATTTAGTTATGTTCAATTGCACTTCACACCACTACACCCACTCGAGCGTGCACTTAGCTGTTGGCACGTCTTGAGCCGAACTCATTTCTTTTCGTGTGATTTGGAAAATCACTGTGCTGGCTTAGGATTGTGAGGCGGAGTAAAATGTTGACTCCGGTAGTGCTCCTAGTCGAGTGCTCATGTCTCGTTTAGAAAATCGTGTAGATTCAATTTCTTTTTATGCTTTTAGTTTATATTTTTTTCTATTAGCACAAATATTGTTTACTCTACTCAATTGGTGAATCCGGTGTGAATCAAACGGTAGCATAGGAATGTGTGTAGATGCTCGTTAGCCTCGTATTGCCCGAGTCGGGAGAAAGGATTATCTTTCTCGGTGGCTAGAACTTGCCCCAAGCGATTCTTGAAGCATGGGTATACGGTTAGTCAATTGCGTGAATGTGATATAGGCCATTTTGGCCCGGTTGAGCCTTTGTGCCCACTCCTATCGCTTTATCCTCGTTAGCCCAGTTGTGCCTACCCTTTCTTTGATTCAGCCCCACTGTTGTCTCACCAAAGCCTAAACGCCAATACTAGTCGCACACCCAAATTTGAGCTCTAGTATATTACTTTCATGATTGGGTTGTTGATGTAGTGTTATGTTTGTGAAAATGTGGATATGCATCATTGTTTAGATTGCTGAAAATATGTGAAAAGAAAAAGAAAATAAGAAAAAGAAGAGAAGTGAGAAGAAAAGAAGAAGATATGAGCTTTATTGAAAAAAATCTGTGTATGAATGTATGTTTGGGAGTAGGCGGTGCACACACCCATGTAGTCAAATCCAAGTCTGGGGGTGTGGTGTACCCGTGTATTTGTGTGGTGAATGAGGAGAATTTCTGCACTAGCTTATTTGGGTTTTTGTGTTTTAAGCCTTTATGTTTATATTTGTTTATCCTCACCTAAACCCAAGCCTCATCTAAAACCTTAAGTCCTATTGATTCACGCATTTGAGTCAAACCAGTGCCGTGGAGAGAGTGTGAACGGGCAAGCTTATGGTCACCGACATTGATGGATTTCAATGGAGGTTGTCTCGAGCCCCGATCTTTGGCAATGCTCGCCTCAGCGTTCAGTTTACTTTCTTCTTATGTACGACCTTATGATTCACCGTGATTCACTTTTTGAGTAAATGTAATATATAAATACGCCCCTAGAAAAGTATAAACTAATATGTACAATTAGAAATTTTGTCTACTGTATTTCTACGCGCATGAGCATGCGAGTTCGCATGATACTCCGCTTTACAATTTCTATGCCAGCTATGTATTTTTTTCTCAGCCGCTTGAGGAATTTGTTTGCTCGGGATGCGCAAACAGGTAAGTCTGGGGGTGTGATGAGTTCCAAATATATACACATTTATGGACTCATCTGGGCCGATTTTCTAGTCTATGCACTGCACTTTAGCCCTGTTTTAGCTCATATTTGTTATTCCATGCTATGTGCACTTCTAGGCCCATTTTGGTGTAATTTCTTGTTTATCTTCATTATTAGTTTTCATGCATGGTTAAGTGTCACTTTCAGTGGTTTGATTAGTGTTGTATGCTGGAGCAGGAGTCGTGCAGGTGTTCCCGGTACAAATGTGTACAGGAACACTGCGCACGATCACTGGTTCTATTGCGCATGACCACTGGTCGTGCGCCACTGATCGTGTGCACTTACCCCATGAATTCTGAGTTCTGTCTTCCTTATCGCACGACCACTTACGATAGCGCGCACGACCACTGGTCGTGCGACACTGGTCGTGCGAACATTGTATTTTATAATTTTCTTCCCTTGCAGGCTCCGTCCAGGCAGGCGCACGATCACAGGATGATAGTGCGCACGACGACTGGTCGTGCGCCAACGATCGTGCGCACTGTTTATTCTAGCGCCTATAAATTGCCCTGCTCGCGATTTAGGTCGGAAACTCCACATTTTCTTCCGTCCAGTCCGTCGTTTTCGCCCCTTCCGCAGGTTCTCCGCCCCCTAGGCCTCCTCCATCATCCTTGAGCTCCAAGGTGAGGTTTCTAGCCCAAAGATCGCCAACATCGAGCAAGGAGATCGCGTATCGGAGGAGATTGGATCGTGACACGAAGAAGACGAGCCATTGGGAGGAAGTGACAGCCCTCCTCTACCTCGGACGCAGTTGAAGACCGAGCTTGGACGCGGATTGACAACCCAGCGATTCCAACCGTGAATCTTCGGCAAGGCTTCGGATGTGGTCGACTCCTTTACTCTCTTTTTCCATCTTTATGTTGATGATTGTTTAGGTTAGATTCTTCTATATCTTGATGATGAACACTATGAATCGTGCTTGTAATCTTAATTTCATGTCTATATGAAGTTATATTTTGTTCATATGTGTATGAGGTGCGCCCCCATCTAATTTCCATTCCGCCGTCGTGTTCGGTGCCGCACTAGCAATTGCTAGTGGTGTGCTTGTCGAAGAGGTGCTTGCGACCCTCATTCCGTTAGCCTACTCGTCCATCCGCCTACCGAAGCATGGCATCGCGGCCCGTGTAATCCACTCGCCCTTCGAAGCAGCGCGCTCAAGGCCTGCATAGTTTGATTCCGTCTGCCTACTCCTCCATCCCGCCTAACGAAGCAGCGCGCTCAAGGCCTGCCTAGTCTCCATTCCGCCAAGCGAAGCATTGCATAGCGGCATTGCATAGGAGTAGTCATAGCAGTTTCTCTTTATTTTCCACAATCCAAAATCCCCATTTCCTCATCCATCCGCTCGAAAGGACTTCAATCTCAAGTCCTTCCTCGATAATAAACTCCACCTTACTGTGTTCCTTTGAGATTCGATACTCGGGGATTACTCCTCGTTTTATATTACTTGAACGATCGGTACACTGTCGTTTCATGTCGCAGTCGAGCTACCGCCTATAGCAGTGTGTGAGATTCGCGCCATCAAGTTTTTGGCGCCGTTGCCGGGGAACACAGTCGTGTGAGTTTTCTGGAGAGGGAGAACCTGAGAGAGAAGCCCTTCCATTTGTAAATTGCATTTCTTTGTTTTATTTCATTTTATTCCATTTTCCTGTTTTAATTAGGTTGCTTTAGTAATTTTTGTTAGGTGTAGTACTTTGCACAATAGCATTTTTATTTTGAATCATTTTATCTTCGCACTATGTGGGCACACTTAATTTCCGTTGCCGTTGGTGTGGAGCTACCTCCCACTCTAGTGATGAATGCCCTACGGAGAATAGTAGGCATAATTCTTATAGCCCAGCATATGGAGCACCGACTTCGTCTGATACTCCATATGGTGCGCGTAAGTCTTATGGCTACTCTGCTGAGCCTTTACCGTCTTACTTCTTTTCGGCTTCAGCACCCGCTGTGCCAAAGAAGCCCGCTAGGCAGTGCCGGTTTTGTCGGAGCACTGATCATGTCTTGAAGGACTGTGCCGAGTATTTTTGCCAATTGGACGAGGATGACGAGCCGGATATCCGGATCGTCCCAACTCCTAACTCTGGCGGCACACCTTCAACATCCGGTTATGTGTCTTTGTCACCTTCACATCTTGAAGGGAATGGCATGGATACGGTCACCGGATGTGCGGCTGATCTATGCACCGACATTGCTGAGCCTATTCTCCCAGTGCATCCACCACCCCTAGTGGATTCGATTCTTTGCGAGGAATCGGTGCTCGACTTTTATCCGAGCACTACTCCTCTCCCTGTTGTGCATACTACTTTCGTCTCTGACGACATTGTTAAGGATGTGTCCCGGGATGAGGCTGGCGATTTATGTGTTATGCCTGCTCCTATGGAGGAGGACAACCTTCTAGGTGAAGAGGAGCTTTCCTCAACGCCGGTGGAGGAAGTCCAAATCTTGGGCATGGCCACTGTCGATCCCGCTGAACCTTGCGGCATTGATGACAATGCCAACATTATTTTACTTCCCCAACCTGATGGGAGTGAGACCGGGATCACTCCCCTGATTTCTGATTATTTTTGTCCTTCTTCTCTTTTATTTCCTGACCCCCCTTCTTCACCCGAGCCTGTGCAGGTTGAATCTTCACAGGTACTTCAGGAGGACTTGGAGCTTTGTGCTCAAGTCAATGATGAGTGTGTCCTTTTATGCGAGGAGGTTGATTCCTCCTCCATTAAGGAAGCCTCATTCGTTGCCTTCTCCTCCTGCGGACCTGCTGTGGATGATACCTTGCTGGGCAAGGATAGTTTTGGTGAGATGAGTGAGGACCAGGCCTCCTCCTCTTCTTACTTTCTTTTCCCTCTACCTGTGAGGAGCAGGTATTTATATTCGGGTAGAGGCGTGACTGTTCTTTCTCCGTATAGATACCCGCTACCGACACGGATATTGGGCCAGTTACCTGTCCACTTCTCCTTCCATACTCCCATTAGCTAGATATTATAAAGTTTTGAATAAGTCGTGCTGGGATGACAATAACCCCAGTAGTTATCTTAATTTTTCCTGCATTTTCATTTCTTTTCTAATTTTATTTAGTTAATTGCACTTTATTTCAGTTTTCTATTTTCTTTTGTTTTTGCGGAGCTGACCCCTGCATGTATCCTTCTTCTGGATGGCGGATGCTGTAGCTTCATTTTAGCTTACACGCCAATCTTCTGGTATGCTCATTTCTGAGCATTGGGTACTCTCTTCCCCAAACTCTTTTCTGAATATCATAGATATATTGTGTGTATTATCTAGTTTAAGTCTGGGGGAGAGTAGTTCTGTGTGCCCACGCACGTGCACTATTGCATTTGCATACTAGGAGTATTTTAATTTCAATTATTTAGTTATGTTCAATTGCACTGCACACCACTACACCCACTCGAGCGTGCACTTAGCTGTTGGCACGTCTTGAGCCGAACTCATTTCTTTTCGTGTGATTTGGAAAATCACTGTGCTGGCTTAGGATTGTGAGGCGGAGTAAAATGTTGACTCCGGTAGTGCTCCTAGTCGAGTGCTCATGTCTCGTTTAGAAAATCGTGTAGATTCAATTTCTTTTTATGCTTTTAGTTTATATTTTTTTCTATTAGTGTAAATATTGTTTACTCTACTCAATTGGTGAATCCGGTGTGAATCAAACGGTAGCATAGGAATGTGTGTAGATGCTCGTTAGCCTCGTATTGACCGAGTCGGGAGAAAGGATTATCTTTCTCGGTGGCTAGAACTTGCCCCAAGCGATTCTTGAAGCATGGGTATACGGTTAGTCAATTGCGTGAATGTGATATAGGCCATCATTTTGGCCCGATTGAGCCTTTGTGCCCACTCCTATCGCTTTATCCTCATTAGCCCAGTGGTGCCTACCCTTTCTTTGATTCAGCCCCACTGTTGTCTCACCAAAGCCTAAACGCCAATCCTAGTCGCACACCCAAATTTGAGCTCTAGTATATTACTTTCATGATTGGGTTGTTGATGTAGTGTTATGTTTGTGAAAATGTGGATATGCATCATTGTTTAGATTGCTGAAAATATGTGAAAAGAAAAAGAAAATAAGAAAAAGAAGAGAAGTGAGAAGAAAAGAAGAAGATATGAGCTTTATTGAAAAAAATCTGTGTATGAATGTATGTTTGGGAGTAGGCGGTGCACACACCCATGTAGTCAAATCCAAGTCTGGGGGTGTGGTGTACCCGTGTATTTGTGTGGTGAATGAGGAGAATTTCTGCACTAGCTCATTTGGGTTTTTATGTTTTAAGCCTTCATGTTTATATTTGTTTATCCTCACCTAAACCCAAGCCTCATCTAAAACCTTAAGCCCTATTGATTCACGCATTTGAGTCAAACCAGTGCCGTGGAGAGAGTGTGAACGGGCAAGCTTATGGTCACCGACATTGATGGATTTCAATGGAGGTTGTCTCGAGCCCCGATCTTTGGCAATGCTGGCCTCAGCGTTCAGTTTACTTTCTTCTAATGTACGACCTTATGATTCACTGTGATTCACTTTTTGAGTAAATGTAATATATAAATACGCCCCTAGAAAAGTATAAACTAATATGTACAATTAGAAATTTTGTCTACTGTATTTCTACGCGCATGAGCATGCGACTTCGCATGATACTCCGCTTTACAATTTCTATGCCAGCTATGTATTTTTTTCTCAGTCGCTTGAGGAATTTGTTTGCTCGGGACGCGCAAATAGGTAAGTCTGGGGGTGTGATGAGTCCCAAATATATACACATTTATGGACTCATCTGGGCCGATTTTCTAGTCTATGCACTGCACTTTAGCTCTATTTTAGCTCATATTTGTTATTCCATGCTATGTGCACTTCTCGGCCCATTTTGGTGTAATTTCTTGTTTATCTTCATTATTTGTTTTCATGCATGGTTAAGTGTCACTTTCAGTGGTTTGATTAGTGTTGTATGCTGGAGCAGGAGTCGTGCAGGTGTTCCCGGTACAAATCTGTACAGGAACACTGCGCACGATCACTGGTTCTATTGCGCACGACCACTGGTCATGCGCCACTGATCGTGTGCACTTACCCCCTGAATTCTGAGTTCTGTCTTCCTTATCGCACGACCACTTACGATAGCGCGCACGACCACTGGTCGTGCGACACTGGTCGTGCGAACATTGTATTTTATAATTTTCTTCCCTTGCAGGCTCCGTCCAGCAGGCGCACGATCACAGGATGATAGTGCGCACGACCATTGGTCGTGCGTCAACGATCGTGCGCACTGTTTATTCCATCGCCTATAAATTGCCCTGCTCGTGATTTAAGTAGGAAACTCCTCATTTTCTTCCGTCCAGTCCGCCGTTTTTGCCCCTTCCGCAGGTTCTCCACCCCCCTAGGCCTCCTCCATCATCCTTGAGCTCCAAGGAGAGGTTTCTAGCCCAAAGATCGCCAACATCGAGCAAGGAGATCGCGTATCGGAGGAGATTGGATCGTGACACGAAGAAGACGAGCCATTGGGAGGAAGTGACAGCCCTCCTCTACCTCGGACGCAGTTGAAGACCGAGCTTGGACGCGGATTGACAACCCAGCGATTCCAACCGTGAATCTTCGGCAAGGCTTCGGATGTGGTCGACTCCTTTACTCTCTTTTTCCTTCTTTATGTTGATGATTGTTTAGGTTAGATTCTTCTATATCTTGATGATGAACACTATGAATCGTGCTTGTAATCTTAATTTCATGTCTATGTGAAGTTATATTTTGTTCATATGTGTATGAGGTGCGCCCCCATCTAATTTCCATTCCGCCGTCGTGTTCGGTGCCGCACTAGCAATTGCTAGTGGCGTGCTTGTCGAAGAGGTGCTTGCGACCCTCATTCCGTTAGCCTACTCGTCCATCCGCCTACCGAAGCGTGGCATCGCGGCCCGTGTAATCCACTCGCCCTTCGAAGCAGCGCGCTCAAGGCCTGCATAGTTCGATTCCGTCTGCCTACTCGTCCATCCCGCTTAACGAAGCAGCGCACTCAAGGCCTGCCTAGTCTCCATTCTTCCAAGCGAAGCATTGCATAGCGGCATTGCATAGGAGTAGTCATAGCAGTTTCTCTTTATTTTCCACAATCCAAAATCCCCGTTTCCGCATCCATCCGCTCGAAAGGACTTCAATCTCAAGTCCTTCCTCGATAATAAACTGCACCTTACTGTGTTCCTTTGAGATTCGATAATCGGGGATTACTCCTCGTTTTATATTACTTGAACGATCGGTACACTGCCGTTTCGTGTCGCAGTCGAGCTACCGCCTATAGCGGTGTGTGAGATTCGCGCCATCAAGTGCCAACGACTGAACACACTACCTTTGGGTGGCGTGATTCAGAAAGTGTTAGCGCACAAGTATCCGACCATCAATTGGACAGCATTTACAAATGATAGTCATCGTCAAACATATATAGTAGAGGAGATCTCATCAACACCTAGCGCACGTCCATCCACTTCACGTCCTCCTCTTCGTCGTGGAAGTTCACTCCGAGAGACCGGTCGAGATATGTATGAAATGATCGAGGAACAAGGATGGGAGATAAAAGAGATGAAGAAGGCTATTGGAGGATTAAAGAAGATGATGACGAAGAAGATGAGTAAGTTAATTATTTCACCGACTTCCTCAGAAGGCAATCATGACTAGACTTTTATATATTTGCTTTTATATTGTAATAAGACAGGTTGGACATTCATAATGTATTTCATGCTTTTATTTTATACATTATTAATTGTTTTGTGACGACAACATGCTTATATCTATGTTATAGTTTTCAAATATTTGTGGTTAGTTAATTTTAATTTTAATTAACACTCTTGATAACTAGCTTTTAAAGTTTAGTTTAAGATTAATCGAAGATATTTTGGTCACTTGTGAAGAGATGATTTCTATCTAGCTTTGGGTACATGAATTTAGTTCAAGAAACTTGTTTTTAGTATTTATAAATTATCTTGCAGTATCAGTTAAGTGCCCAAAAGCGAGTTCGCTCAAAAAGAATAAGCAGAGAGGAAACAAGAAAATAAAGAGAGAGATCTTTTAAGCATATCATGAAGCAGACATGTGTAATCATTCTTTTGGCTCTACTTCACGCAAATCTAGGATAATAGTGAATAATCGATTTAGGTATCCAAAGGGGACCAAGAATGGTGGTTCCCTTGGGTACCCAAAATTGACGTGTTGCCTTTTGGGGAGAAGATGATGAATGAAACCGTTTAGGTGGAGTCACCTTATTATTTTTTATTATTGGTCTACATTCATACTTTGATTGAATTTTGTTATTATTGTTCAAATTTCAATGTTTATTTTGGAATTGATTCTTAGGAAATTTGATTTCAATTAATTTTTCCGATGGAGTGGTTCTATTTTGTAAATGAAAAAGAATTTTTTTTAGGAATTTTATCTACTTGCATTTGGCTTTTCCTACTCCATTTGCTCAATTTATTTGTGTTATGGAAATTTGTATTCATCTCACTCTTGGACTAAAAGTGTTTTTGTAGATTCTCCTTTTGTGAGTTTTTCTTTATGATTTCCTTGAGCAAGATAATCTTAGTTTTCAATTCATAATTTTTAATTTTTAAATTTTGTCTAGCTTTATTATATGTTATTGTGCTATTATTAAGTGTGGAGACTTTTGGATCGATATGAGCTTGATATTTACTTCTGAATTGTTCAAAAGTCTCATCCATTTCTTTAAATTCAGTTTTAATTTTCACACTTAGCATAATCAGTTTTTAATGATTAAATTTCCAGACAAAGCTTTTTATTATTTTATTTTGACAAAAAGCTCTTTTTCTAGTGCCTTGTATTTTTCATTTAAATTATTACAAGGCTTGGCATTTTCCACTAAAGAGCTCCATGGTGTCGGAGATCGGAGGCGATGAATATTAAAACCTTGGGTTTTCTATATAGTGATTTCCGGACTCATCTGGGCTAGTTTTCATGCACTTGCACTTCACTTTAGGCCTATATTCAATTCTATTTGATCACGTTGCCATTTCATTGCTTATTACACATTTTTGCCCATTGTGGTGTGATTTCATGTATTCATGTGGTCTAGTATATTTTCATGCAGGTCCAAGGGTTGTGCGTCACTCGGGATGGGTTCTGGAGGATTTTCGGTCGAAAAAGCCACTGGTCGTGCGTTTTCCTTCGCGCACGACCAGGCGCATGACCACTGGTCGTGCGTTAATTCCCTCCCCAGATCGAGCGACGGCACACGATCATTGGCCTTCTTCGCGCACGACCGCTGGTCGTGCGCCGCTGACCGTGCGCTATTTTGCAGTTCAAGCCTATGCTACAGGTTCTTCGCGCACGATCAGAGGCATTCCTTCGCGCACGACCATTGGTCGTGCGCCTGATCGTGCGCGGTGTTTATTTCCTGCTCCGCCTATAAATAGGCAAGCGCGATTTTAGGTCGGGATCACTTCCAGTCCGCCTTTTTCCGCCTATTTCGGGGGGTTCCGACTCCTCCAGCGCCGCCCACCTTAGGGAGGATCTCCGGGCAAGCTTTCAACGCCAAATCGTCGCCGGAGCTTCCTCTTGGCCTCCTCCTTCATCCTTGGGCTTCAAGAAGGGAGTCAACCTAGCCTTCTTCTTCAAGATTGGAGCAGCTTGTGATCATTCCTCCGGTTCGTGACACGAAGAAGATGGGTCCATTGGAAGGTAGTGACAACCTTCTCTACCCCGGACGCAGTTGAGGATCGAGCTTGGACGCGGATTGACAACCCGGCGATTCCTTCCGTGAATCCTCAATAAGACTTCGGAGTCGGTCGATTTCGCACACTCATCTCCTCTTGTAGTTGATAGTTTAGTTGGATTTCTTATATGTTTGATGAAGTATACTTTCATTTGTTAACATTAGTATGAAATCATGTCTATGTGATTGAGTAATCTTGTTATATTTTCATTTGAGGTGTGCCTTGTGGTGTGGATTGTTTGTTGTGTTATGCCGCCCTAACAATTGTTAGTGGTGTGCTTTGCGAAGAGGTGCTTGCGACCCTCATTCCGCCGCTCTCTCCACTCCATCCGCTAGCCAGCTCGTCCATCCGCCTAGCGATTCGGTGCATTGCGGCCCGTGTAGTCTTCCATCCCGCCTGGCGAAGCAGTGCGCTGAAGGCCTGCATAGGAGTAGTCGTAGCTATTTTTATTTTGTTTTCCGCAATCCAAACCAAGCCTCCCGCAATCCATCCGACCTTAAGGACTTCAATCTCAAGTCCTCCTCAATAGTCAACTCCACCTTACTGTGTTCCTTCCGAGATCGATACTCGGGGATTTACTCCTCGTTTTATATTACTTGAACGATTGGTACACTGTCGTTTCGTGCCGCAGTCGAGCTACCGCCTATAGCGGTGTGCGAGATTTGCGCCATCAAGTTTTTGGTGCCGTTGCCGGGGAACACAGACGTGTGAGTTTTCTGGAGAGGGAGAATCTGAGAGAGAAGCCCTTCCATTTGTAAATTGCGTCGTTTTTTTATTATTTCAGTTCTTTTTATTCTATTTTCCTGTTTTTAAATAGGTTGTTTAGTAAATTACTGTTAGGTGTAATAGTTTGCACGATAGTGTCTTTATTTTGAATCTTGCTATCTCCATATAATGTGGGCTGCATTTAATATTCGTTGCCGTTTATGTGGAGATATTTCTCACGCTAGTGATAGATGCCCTACGGAAGATGGTGGGCATAATTCTCGTGGCCCGGTGTACGGAGCACCATTTTCCTATGGTTCTTCATGCCCTGTGCCCAAGTCTTATGGCCACTCGTCCTCGCCGCATACACCATTTTTATATTCCTCCCCGGCCCCTCAAGGAACAAGGGGTAATATAAAACGGTGCTTGTTCTGTCAAAGCATGGATCACGCCCTGAAGGACTGTGCCGAGTATCTTCGCCAATTGGACGAGGATGATGAGCCGGATATCCGGATCGTCCCGAGTCCTACTTCCGGCAGCACACCTTCAACATCCGGCTATGTGTCTGTGTCAGCTTCATCTTGTGAAGGGTATGATGTGGACACAGTCACCAGATGCGTGGCTGATCTAGGCTCTAACATGGCCGAGCCTATCTCCCATGTGCATCCATCACCTAGCGTAGATTTGATTCTTTGTGAGGAATCAGTGCTTGACCTTTATCCAAGCACCATTCCTTCCCCTGTTGTGCATTGTTGGGAATTGTATTCACAATTACCTTGATTTGTGAGAAGTCGCCCTTGAACTAAGATTGAATTGCATTTGTATTTGATATGCTTTTCCAGTATTGTCTTGCAGATTATCATTGCTAAGTGTAAATCAATGTCAGGTCACAATGGGTCTGCAAACACAGTTTCATACAATGTAATTCCTCATTATATGAAACATGGTGATGACTCATGTGTGATCTCTCTATTGGGGTACACTTCATTTTCAAGACTATTGAATACTTTGGAGTGCGGTTGCAGCAAGTGTTCAAGAGAAGAAAAGGAAATTTTTTTGAAAACAATTTCTCTAAGGATATGTCTCGAGAGATCAGACTTGTCTCGAGAGTTCTGGCATGTCTCGAGAAGCAAGTTCTGTTGATCTCGGTTTTTCTGTTCTTGATGACTCGAGAGATCAAGCTTGTCTCGAGAGTCCTTAAGACCGAAATCTTTGTAATGTCTCGAGAGATCATCGAGTTCTCGAGACATCCCTTTCCTGCTCTCTTTGTTTCATATCTCGAGAGATCCGTTTGTTCTCGAGAGATCCCTTATGTCTCGAGAGTTCTGTCCGTTATTTTCTAATTTGTTTCCTCTGTTCTTGACGGTTCGTAATCGCTCCTTCCCGATCCTAACGGCTATATTGAGTGCGTTTAAAGTCGATTTAACCCTTAATCATTGCCCTCTATATATAGGATCGCTCTTGGGTTATTTACATTAAGGTTTTCGAATCGTTCTCAAACCCTAATTTTCTTTCCTGATCTAAAAGAACGAGAAAAGCGCCGCCTCGCTGTCGCCTACGATTGAAGATCGATCTACTCATTTGAGTTGCTGATTTCTATCAAAGAAGTATTCGATCGATCCGTGTTCTGATTCTACAACCTCTATTGGATCGTTTCGGATTGCCAAAGACAGATTTGAAAGATCATTGTTCTTCCTCATCTTTCTCAAAAGCCATTCAAGAAGAAGGAAGAAAACGCCTCTGTTATTCAGATCTGGTATCTTATTGTTCAAAACCTTTTATCATCTATTGTAAGAGTTGTTATCTCCGAGCTGTAGGAGAGGTTGTTCTCCGAGTTGTAGGAGAAGTTTTTCTCCGAGTTGTAAGAGAGGTTCTCTCTGAGATTGTAGGAGTTTGACTCCGAGTTTGTAGGATCATTCTGATCCGAGATTCAGTGAGTAGTCAAGTCTAGCTGTGGTGCTAGATTGGCGAGGCCGGCAGTGGAGTGCCCAAGTACGGGGAACCACTATAAATTCCTGGTGTTATCTGTGGCTGTGATCTATTTTGTGTGCTGTGCTTTACGTTTAATTTTTAATTCCGCAAAAGACGTAGAGATCACCTATTCACCCCCCTCTAGGTGATTTAGGTAGGCAACTAGATACTTCAATTGGTATCAGAGGGTCGCTGTTCGTTGCTAGGTTAACACCTTGAACATGGTCCATCCTTCTAGTTGCTAGCAAGCCATGGATAGAGTCAAGGAATCCTCTCTGAAACTACCCATCTGCACTAAAGCCAACTTTCCTATGTGGAAGGAAAGAGTCCATTTTTATATGGATGCTGCAGATCCTAGAATCTTCCAAGTCGTGGAAGAAGGTCCCCATGTGCCCATGATGGTTTTGTCAACAAATCCTACTGTTCAGATACCTAAGAAAATGATGGATTTGAATAAGGATGAGATAGCTCTTGTTGCTCTTGACAAGAAGGCTAAGAACATAATTGCTAGTGTAGTGGATGATTCCATGTTGCAAAACTTAATCCACTGCAAATCAGCCAAAGAGATGTGGACATCCTTAATTGTTCTAATGGAAGGTACTGACGAGGTAAGAGAAGATAGAAGGTCTCTACTTAATCAAGAGTACGAGGCGTTTAAGCAGAATAAGAAGGAGTGCATTGCTGATGCGTACGAAAGATTCTTCAAGATAGTCAATGGTCTGAGGAACTACGACAGGGAGTTCACAAACGGTGAACTAAATGACAAATTCTTGCGTTCCCTAACGAAAGACTGGGATAGCAAGATTGTTGCTATTAGAGAGTTTGGAAAATTGCCCAGTCTAGAACCTCAGAATCTGTTCGGAAAGCTGTTTTCTCATGAACTGCAAATGAACATCCGAAAGTCTGAAGAGGATGTAAATTGAGCTTCAAGCAAAGAAAGAACCTTAGCCTTGAAGGCAGAGAGTTCAAAGAAGAGCAAAGCCATGATACCAATCAGAGAAAAGGAATCTGATAATGAAGAAGAATCGGAAGCCAGCTCCTCCTGTTCCGAACTATCTGATGGGGAGTTCTCTTTGATTTCCCGTCAGTTTAAGAAACTACTGAACATACGAAGGCACATGAACAACAAGCCGTCTTCCTCGGATCATAAACATTCTCGTCGTGATGGCGACTATCACAGGAAGGACTCAAGCAATAATGACAGGTACAAATCGAAACAGAACAAACATTTTTCTTCTTACATTATTTGCTACTGTTGTAATAAGCCAGGACACATAATTGCTGAGTGTCCCTACAAGAAGAAAGAAGGTGGAAGAAAAGAAGACAAGAAATCCACTCACGGAAAGAAGAAATAAGATAGAAGTTTCGTCGCTAAGAAAGCCAAAACTCTGAGCGACAGTGACTCCGATGAGTAGAGTGATGAAGAAGTAGCTTACTTCGGCCTGATGGCCATGTCTGATGATGAAGAAGCACCCCCATACACCGGAAAGGTAAATGATCACACTATCCTATCTGATTCTGATTATGCTTCGGCTGAACAAAAGGATAACCCCTCAGACGATGAATCTGAGCTTATGTCTCAATATACCAAAATGCTCAAAGGCTTTGACAAGTGCCGAAAGGTCGTCAAAACTCAAGGTAAGGAGATCATGGCTCTCAAGGAGGTGGAATCTAACTTGAGAAAAGAAGTTGAAGAACTTTCTTCTCTCAAAGAGGAAGTCCAAGCCTTGAAAGACAAGATCAAAAGCTCGGAAGAGACTCTTGCCCTGAGAGATCATTCGATAAAAGTCTTGGAGGAACAGCTTGCGGCTGAGAAGAAGTTGGTTGAAGCATTCTCTCAACCTAAAACTGTTCTGCCAATTATTGGTACTTTTACCACTAAGGCAAAAGGAAGCGGCATAGGGCATGAAGCTAGTACTAGCAATTCTTCTAAAAACACAATTGCTAAGAAGAATGGTTTGGTTGCTAAGAAAGCTACCACCAAAGAAAAAGGAAAAGCTCATCAAGAGCCTGTAGCATTCAAGAGAGTTATATTCCCTACGAATGCTTATGATATGGAGAGTTCCTATGGTCATTTCACACGACCAATTCCTTTTGCGCCTGTGAATGATCATAAGGAATTGGCTCCTCCCCGAAACTTTGGTGATAGTGCTTTTCAAGCACCTTATCAAGAGATTAATCGGAAAGGGTACGGTCCATTTGTTCATGGTCCGAGTGCTAAGAAAGCACCAAAAGTGAAGGCTGTTGCACCAAAGCCGAAGAAGACAGTACCACCTTGTGTGTGCTGCCCCCATGAGGCATCCTCATCTAGAAGGACTTCTCCTGCAAGAGCTAACGTTCAAAAAGTTAAGCAGGAGAGTGTAAAAAGAAGGTACAACAGATTCGACTGCTGGTGCTGCGGCAAAATTGGTCACTTTGCCGTTGATTGTTGGTTCAACACAACGTATACTAGGAGACCACAAGTTAACGTTGCAAGGCAGACCACTCGCAATGTTAACATTCATCGTGGTGCTCAACTGACAAGGGACCAAGGACCCAAATCTGTTTGGGCTCCTAAGGCAAAATAATCTGTTTTTGCAGATATGTCCAAAGGCCAATAAAAATCCTATCTGGTACTTGGACAGTGGATGCTCTCGGCATATGACCGGGACAAGAAGCCTTTTGCAAAACTACATTCCAGTTGCGAACGGTCCAAAAGTTATTTTTGGCGGTTCAGACAGAGGAATAACTAAAGGCTATGGTATGATTTCTAATGGTAATGTATCGTTTTCCGATGTAGCTTATGTGGAAGGATTACAACATAATCTGATAAGCATAAGTCAACTTTGTGATAAAGGATACATTGTTGATTTTCATAAAGATAAGTGTCTGATAAAGTCGGCTGAAAATCATGAAACGATTTTATCAGGCATTCGCTGTAGAATCATATTTTGTTTAAATTTTCTTTGTATATCATCTTCTACACCTGTGTGTCTTTTAGCTAAAGATAGTGCATCTCTTGTTGACCAATGGCATAAGAGATTAGCACATATAAATCTCAAAAATATTAATAAATTGTTTTTTCAAAACTTAGTGCGCGATGCACCGGATGTTAAGTGCGTTAAAGATAGACCTTGTCATGCATGTGTAAAAGGCAAGCAAACAAGAGCTACCTTTAAGAGCATTATTGGCAAAGATTCAACCAGGTGTTTATACCTGCTCCATATGGATTTGTTTGGTCCTTTGCAAATTAGGAGTTTAGGAGGAAAGTCTTACACATTGGTTATTGTAGATGATTACTCTCGTTTTGCCTGGGTATTCTTTCTGAAACACAAGTCAGATACCTTTGACACTTTTACTAGCTTTGTCAGGCAAGTCCAGAATGAATTTAACTGTTCGGTGGTCAAAATCAGAAGTGACCATGGTACAGAATTTGAATCTGGAGCCATGACAGAATTCTGTGAAAGCCTTGGTATCTTTCATGAGTTTTCCTCTCCTCGAACTCCACAACAAAATGGGGTAGCTGAGAGAAAGAATAGAACACTTATTGAGGCTTGCAGAACCATGTTGAGTGACTCTTCACTACCTGAATATTTCTGTGCTGAAGCTGTCAATACTGCATGCCATGTGCAAAACAGAGCACTCATAAACAAAAACCATGAAAAGACTCCTTATGAACTTCTAAAGGGCAAGAAACCGACCATTTCTTATTTTCGAATCATTGGTAGTAAATGCTTTGTGCTAAACAATGGAAAGCATTACAAAACTAAGTTTAGTGAAAAGAGCTTTGAAGGTATTTTTGTAGGTTATAGTAGCCATAGTAGGGCATATAGAGTTTTTAACAAGAAAACCCTAGTGGTAGAAGAATCTATTAATGTTGTATTTGATGAGACGAGCATGCTACAAGGCAGCTCCTCTAGCATTTCTTCTGTAGACACAGGTTCAAAGCTGCAGGACTTAAGCTTGGATCAGCCAGTTGAAGAAAATTCTCAACACTTCATCAAGATTCCCCCATTAACTACCTATGAAGAAGATCATCCTGATGAAGAGCCAATCCAAGTGGAGGAAGATACTCCAACAGTAGAATAAACTCCTATTGGTCCAAATCATGCAAGGAACCTCGGGCTACGACACATGAGGGATCATCCAGTTGATCAGATCATAGGAGATCCTCATGAAGGAATAAGAACAAGACGAGGTACCATTAACGAGAATATGCATTTGAGTTTTCTTTCGCAGGTCGAACCAAAGAAATTCCAAGAGGCAAATGAAGATCCATCTTGGATAATTGCTATGGAAGAAGAATTAAATCAATTCAAACGCTGTAAGGTATGGACACTTGTTCCAAAACCCAAAGACAAAAATGTCATTGTAACAAAGTGGGTGTATAGAAACAAGCTGGATGAAGAAGGAACAATCATAAAGAACAAAGCCAGACTTGTAGCTAAAGGATACAGACAAGAGGAAGGTATCGACTTCGATCAGACGTACGCTCCATTAGCAAGGCTCGAAGCGATCAGACTCTTCCTTGCTTATGCTGCTTTCAAGGGTTTCACCGTATATCAAATGGATGTCAAATCCGCTTTCCTAAACGGAGACATTAAAGAGGAAGTATACGTTGAACAACCCCCAGGTTTTGTTAATCCTGATCATCCCAATCATGTTTATTTATTACAAAAAGCTTTATATGGTTTGAAACAAGCTCCTCGAGCTTGGTATGAGACGCTATCTAACTTTCTTCTTGAGAACAAGTTCACAAGAGGAAAGATAGACAAAACATTATTTCTTAGGGAAGTAAAAGGCAAGATTTTGCTAGTGCAAATCTATGTCGATGACATCATATTTGGCTCTACGGACAATAACCTCTGCAAAAAGTTTTCTAAACTTATGCAAGGGAAATTTGAAATGAGCAGTATGGGTGAGCTGAAATATTTCTTAGGACTTCAAGTGAAACAGTCTGAAGATGGAATCTTCATTTCTCAAACAAAGTTCACTAAGGAGTTGATTAAGAAATTTGGAATGGAGAATGCAACCTCTATGAGGACTCCAATGAGCTCAGCTACGTCTCTGGACAAGGATGAGAAAGGGAAACCTTTTGATGAAACCAAGTACAGAAGCATAATTGGCTCTTTGCTCTACCTTACTGCCAGTAGACCTGATATAATGTTCTCTACATGTGTATGTGCTAGATATCAGGTGAACTCTAAGGAATCCCACTATACTGCCGCAAAGCGGATTTTGAGATACCTTAAAGGCACACCAAATCTTGGCTTATGGTACCCAAGAAGTAATGATAGCGAACTAATTGGTTTTTCAGATGCAGACTTTGCAGGTAGCAAAGACGACAGAAAAAGCACTTCCGGGACGTGCCAATTCCTCGGAAGGAGACTTATTTCCTGGAGTAGCAAGAAGCAGAATTGTGTTGCAATATCAACCGCCGAGTCAGAATACGTTTCTGCTGGCAGTTGTTGCGCACAACTTCTATGGATAAAGAATCAACTTCAAGACTACAACATGAAGATCAAAGACATTCCTATGTTTTGCGATTCTTCCAGTGCAATTGCTATCGCAAATAATCCAGTCTCTCACAGTCGGACAAAGCACATCGAGCTACGATATCACTTTACCCGGGAGCATGTGGAGATGGGTGACATAAATCTGAGTTATGTTCCCACGGATAAGCAAGTTGCAGACATTTTCACGAAGCCACTGGATGAGACTAAGTTCTCTTTCTTCAAGACGGAACTTGGAATGCTCAACATGGAGTAATGATCAAGTCAACCAAAACCATGACGAACAGGAAGTTATTGACAAGTCATGTCTCGGGACCTGGCTGGATTTCTCGAGACAAGCCAAAGATTTCGAGATAGGCAGATGTCTCGAGACACGGGTTATTACTCGAGACATCAGGGAAGGAAATGCCGCGCTGAATTTCCTGAGTTCTCGAGACATAAACGATGTCTCGAGACATGAGTATTTTAAAGAACTCCAAACGTCAGGTACGCGCTGTTCATTCGTCTAATTTTCTTCAAAATGTCACTTTAACGTCAAATCAAATATATATATATATAAGAAATCGAGACCTTGATGTTCACGAAATCCTTTTCCGAGACTTCCCCGACCTTTCGACTTTCTCTCGAGCGGCGACAGTCTGCAACAGGTCTCTGTGCTTCGGTGTTTCCGTGGTTCTCGGTGCTTCATCATTCTCATTCGACAATTCTCTCTCTCTCTCGCATTAATGGCTCCTACTCCTCATCCAAAGATTGGCGTCGGGAATGAGGTCGTTCGCTCAGGTATCGCCAGTTTATCCGATGACTTCAAGAACCTATTTTGTTTGCTTGATGCCGCCGGTCTTACTTTCGTTCTTGAGCATCCTTGTCGGGTGCTGTTTGATGAGGTTGAAGAGTTCTTTATAAATGTGAAGCCTATTAAGGAAGGAAGAATGTTGATTTCATTTGTTAAGGGTATCAAAATCAAAGTCTCTCCAAAGACTCTTACTAAGTATTTGCAGCTGTCTGAAATAGAAGCTGAAGCAGACTTGAATGAAATTGACTGGTTGAGAACAGCTAGGTACTGTGGTCTTGATTCAGATTTTGCTGTAGTGAAGAGGCACAAGATGAACGATGCTGGCAAGCTTTTAGTGGACATTGTTTCCAAGGTTCTTTTCTGCAGGACAGGCACACGAGGACATGTGTCTGAAGAAATATTTCAGTTGGTGATTGGAATTGTGTCAGGAAAACAGAGAGATTGGGCCTCAATCTTATTTTCAAATATCAAGGCTTGCATTAATTCTCCAAACTTTGCCCGGATCATCTCATTATTCCCGAATCAGTTTAATCCTGTTATATTTGACATGTCCAAAGGTGCAGTTATCCATCACCTTAAGAAGATCGATGTCATCTCCATGCAGAGATGGGACATTCGAATCAAGAAGCCGGGAGTGGCTAGTGCTACTTCTGAGGGGGAGACTCATAAATCTGCAGTTGCAAGTGAAGCAGAAATTCCAGTTCCATCTTCTGAAGGTCAGGTACCTAAAGTAACATCATTTCCACTTCCTTCACGGATTCGTTCTAAAGCTTCAGGTCGAGCCAAGCTGCCAATCCGTTCCAAAGCCAAAGGTCAGCCCTCATCAGCTCCAACAGAATTCATTCCATCAGTGACACAGTCAGATCCATCAGATACTATCCCATCACCTGCTCATATTCACATTCCAGCTCCATCTTCACCTCTACCAGATTCAGTTCCATCACCTCCTCCTTCTCCATCAGTACAAGCAGATGTCATAGTGTCAGATTTTCCAGCTAAGGAGAACATACCTTCTTCTGACAAGGATGTGTTCATCCCCTCTTCTCCCTCAGTTCTTGAAGCAGACACTTCTTTGGCAGATGACAGAGTTTCAGATGTTCAGAAGGATTTGCAACAAGAAGTATCTGAAGTGCACAGTCCCAGTGGCCAACAGGCAGGGTCTGGTGCAGATTTTGTTTTAGAAGACGATGGTGATGATTCCGTTCATGAATCATCCCCTCCCCTAGTACATGTTGAGGGGGAGTCAGAGTTTGACACAACCAGGAATGCTCCAGATGAGCTAGGTTGTGAAGAGGACAATGTGGTTCACTCTCTTGAGATTGAAGAGCTCCCTGATGATGTTCCTGATGCCGCACCTGCTGTTACTCTTCCTTCCTCTCATCCTTCCCCTCCAATCCTTGATGCAGATTCTCTTCTGGGAAAGATTGAAGCTATGCTCAAGAAGCAGAGTGAACAGTTTGAGAACTCTTTGACAACTGTTCACAGAAAGATTGCCTCAGTTGAAAGTGATCTTGGTAGGGAGTTAGCTAAAATCAAATCAAATTATGAAAATCTCTCTGAATTGATGAGCCTAGGGAGCAAGCAAATTGAACATGCAACTGAAGGTGTAGGCACAGTGTTGGCTCAGACTATTACAATGACAAAGCTTCAAGACTCATTGTCTGACAAGGCTGAAGCAAATACATTCAGGATTGTTGATGAAGTCGGAAATTTCAAAGATGATACTCTCCAAACCCTATCTGTAGAAGTCAGAAAGGGGGAGGACATTATAATGGAAAGAATGACAGATTTAGTGGAAAGCTCTGTGTCAGCTATTCAAAGCTCATGGAAATCACAGTTTGATCAGTTCTCTTCCAGGGTGCAGAAGCAAATTGCTGATGTTAATGCTTATACCTTCAAAACAGCAACGTGGCTTCATAATCAGATTTTTCCTGAGTTAGAAATTGATCCAGATGTTCCTGTTCCTCAGTTTTCTCCAAGGCCAGAAGAACTACTTGGGAAGGCTCCTATAGTTGAAGATCAATCAGATAGGGCTGGGACCAAAAGAAAAAGAAAACTTGGTGAAGGTCCCTCTGCGAGTAGATCTGTTCCGAGTTCTAGCTCTGCAGGCCATAGCAAAGCTCAGGTTGAGGAGGTTCTACCAGAAATCTGGAGCCCAGTCTCAAAAGACATAATTCTTGAATCTTATAAGTTAGTCCATGAAGGCAAAATGAATAGATTTGAATGCTACAGCTCACTTGAATGGGAAAAACATGAGACAGCTCAAAGGAAGAGAAGAATCCATTTCAGGGCATTTGGTTATAATAATTCTGATGCTCCGGCTCCACCTCTGTTTTACCATCCCAAGCCTTATGCTTATTTCTCCAGACAAGAAGAAAAGTGGAAAAGGAGAGCTTGAAGGATAATGCTGATGCTGACAAGATATATTTTGCTTTGGTTCTGATTTTGTGAACATCAAGTCTTCTTAACAATTCAATTTAGACATATATATATATAATTGTTGATTTGATGTTCTCTACTTGTTCATTTCTATATCTTTGTGAAGTGTAGCATATTTATTCTATATTGCTGTAATTCAACTTAGTGTATAGGGTTCTGACTTCTACAAATAGGGGGAGATTGTTGGGAATTGTATTCACAATTACCTTGATTTGTGAGAAGTCGCTCTTGAACTAAGATTGAATTGCATTTGTATTTGATATGCTTTTCCAGTATTGTCTTGCAGATTATCATTGCTAAGTGTAAATCAATGTCAGGTCACAATGGGTCTGCAAACACAGTTTCATACAATGTAATTCCTCATTATATGAAACATGGTGATGACTCATGTGTGATCTCTCTATTGGGGTACACTTCATTTTCAAGACTATTGAATACTTTGGAGTGCGGTTGCAGCAAGTGTTCAAGAGAAGAAAAGGAAATTTTTTTGAAAACAATTTCTCTAAGGATATATCTCGAGAGATCAGACTTGTCTCGAGAGTTCTGGCATGTCTCGAGAAGCAAGTTCTGTTGATCTCGGTTTTTCTGTTCTTGATGACTCGAGAGATCAAGCTTGTCTCGAGAGTCCTTAAGACCGAAATCTTTGTAATGTCTCGAGAGATCATCGAGTTCTCGAGACATCCCTTTCCTGCTCTCTTTGTTTCATATCTCGAGAGATCCATTTGTTCTCGAGAGATCCCTTATGTCTCGAGAATTCTGTCCGTTATTTTCTAATTTGTTTCCTCTGTTCTTGACGGTTCGTAATCGCTCCTTCCCGATCCTAACGGCTATATTGAGTGCGTTTAAGGTCGGTTTAACCCTTAATCATTGCCCTCTATATATAGGATCGCTCTTGGGTTATTTACATTAAGGTTTTCGAATCGTTCTCAAACCCTAATTTTCTTTCCTGATCTAAAAGAACGAGAAAAGCGCCGCCTCGCTGTCGCCTACGATTGAAGATCGATCTACTCATTTGAGTTGCTGATTTCTATCAAAGAAGGATTCGATCGATCCGTGTTTTGATTCTACAACCTCTATTGGATCGTTTCAGATTGCCAAAGACAGATTTGAAGGATCGTTGTTCTTCCTCATCGTTCTCAAAAGCCATTCAAGAAGAAGAAGGAAGAAAACGCCTCTGTTATTCAGATCTGGTATCTTATTGTTCAAAACCTTTTATCATCTATTGTAGGAGTTGTTATCTCCGAGCTGTAGGAGAGGTTGTTCTCCGAGTTGTAGGAGAAGTTTTTCTCCGAGTTGTAAGAGAGGTTCTCTCTGAGATTGTAGGAGTTTGACTCCGAGTTTGTAGGATCATTCTGATCCGAGATTTAGTGAGTAGTCAAGTCTAGCTGTGGTGCTAGATTGGCGAGGCCGGCAGTGGAGTACCCAAGTACGGGGAACCACTATAAATTCCTGGTGTTATCTGTGGCTGTGATCTATTTTGTGTGATGTGCTTTACGTTTAATTTTTAATTCCGCAAAAGACGTAGAGATCACCTATTCACCCCCTCTAGGTGATTTAGGTAGGCAACTAGATACTTCATGCATTCTACTACGCTCGTCTCCGACGACATTGTTGATGATGTGTCGCAAGATGAAGCTGGCGATCTATGTATTGTGCCTACTCCTATGGAGGAGGACAACCTTCTAGGTGAAGAGGAGCTTTCCTCAGCACCGGTGGAGGAAGTCCAAATCCTAAGCATGGCC
This sequence comes from Dactylorhiza incarnata, assembly GCA_033032865.1. Taxonomy (NCBI): domain Eukaryota; kingdom Viridiplantae; phylum Streptophyta; class Magnoliopsida; order Asparagales; family Orchidaceae; genus Dactylorhiza; species Dactylorhiza incarnata. The sequence continues at coordinate 3,479,588 of JAWHQI010000224.1, forward strand.
CTTGTTGATCCCGCCGAACCTTGTAGCATTGATGATAATGCAAGCATTATTTTACTTTCCCAACCTATTGGGAGTATGTCCGGGACCACTCCCCCGCTTGATTTTTATTTATGTTCTTCTTCTCTTTTATTTCTTGACCCCCCCCTTCTGCTATATCTGAGCCTGTGCAGGTTGAGTCTTCGCAGGTACTTCAGGAGGACTTGGAGCATTCTGCTCAAGTCAATGATGCTCAAGTCAATGATGAGTGTATCCTCTCATGTGAGGAGGTTGATCCCCCCTCCATAGAGGAAGCCTCGTTCATTTCCTTCTCCTCCTGCGGACCTGCTGTGGATGACACCTTGCTTGGCAAGGATTTTTTGTGTGAGATGAGTGAGGCTTATTTCTCCTCCTCATCTTACATTCTGTTTCCTCTACCTGTGCGTTGCAGGTATTATTATACAGGTAGAGGGGTGACTGTTTTATCGCCGTATCAGTACCGGCCACCGAAACGGATAATGGAACAGTTACCTGTGCATTTTCTATTCCATAGGCCCATTAGCTAGAACTCGTAAAGTTTTGAATAAGTCGTGCTGGGAAGACAATAACCCTAGTATTTATCTTATTTTTTTTCTTGCATTGTATTTTTCGTTAAGTAGAATAGTTAGTTAAATTTCAATTCAGTTTTAGTTTTTCTATTTCTTTTTGTTTTTGCGGAGCTCACCCCTGCAGGTCATTCCTATGGAAGGCGGTGGTCGCGATTCTTCGTATGGTGGAGGTGCGGCTTGGTCTTGTTCTACACGCGTCTTCTGGTATGCTCATTTGCTGAGCATTGGGTACCCTCTTCCCCCAACTTTGTTTTAGAATATCTTAATGCATAGTTTAAGTCTGGGGGAGAGCTAGTATCTGTTACCCAAAGCACGTGCACACTGCATATGCATACTAGAAGCTTTTATTGATTTATTTTGTTTAGATCATTGCATCACACACCACTTGCACCCACTTGAGCGTGTGCTTAGCTATTTGCGTGCCGCGAGTTAAACTCATTTCTTAAGCAAGGTTCGGGCAAATCATTGTGCTGGCTTTTAAATTATATAGTGGAGTAATATGTTGACTCCGGTGTTCCTAGTCTAATGCTTTTATGAGCATAGAGATTTGTGTAGATTAGATTCTTTTTTATACTAGTAGTCTTATACATTTCTATTAGTGTAAGTAATGTTTGCTCTACTCAAATTGTGAATCCGGTTTGAATCAAAAGGTAGCATATGGGTGTGTGTAAATTATCGCTAGACGTGTATTGCTTGTGTCGGGAGGAAGGATAACCTTTCTCGGTGACTAAGAACTCGCCCCAAGCGATTCTTGAAGCATTGGCATAGGATAATTCTGTTGCGCAAGAATGACGTAGGCCATCAATTTGGCCCTGTTGAGCCTTTGTGCCAATCCTGATATCTTATCCTCATTAGCCCATTTATGCCTACCCCATCCCTTTGATTCAGCTCCACATTTTATTCCACCAAAACCAAAAAGCCGATCCTAGTCACATACCCAAAGCTGAGCTTTAGCTGTTTTCACATTTGTATTTTGGAATGTTGATGTGGTGATGTTAAATTTGGAGATGTGGTTGTACTCCCTTGAACATTTGCTGAATTTAAAAAATATAAAATTAGAAGAAGAAATGAAATGAGAAAAAAGAAAAGAAAAATGAGAATGAGTTTAATTGAAAATCTAATTGAGATATGTACTTTGGAGTAGGCGGTGCACATACCCATGCGTTCAGGTCCAAGTCTGGGGGTGTGGTCCATCCGCGTGTTTTTGTAGCTGCTGGGATAGAGTTATTGTTTATGCTCATTTGGGTTGGTTGCTTTAAGCCGTCCTGTTTATCATTGTTTACCTCACCGTAACCCAAGCCTCATGAAAAGCCTTAAGCCCTACCGACTCATGCTATGAACTAATCTAGTGCTGTGGAGAGAATGTGACCGGGCAAGCTTATTGTCTCCGACACCGATGGATTTCGGTGGAGTTTGTCCCAAACCCTAGCCTGGGCAATGCTCATCTCAGCGTGTATTTTACTTTCCCCGTATGCGTGACCGATTGATTCACCGTGATTCATATTTATGAGTAGTAGTAATATTTATTTACTCCATAAGAAGCATATAAACTATGTGTATAATTAGAAACCTTATCCACTATTTCTCTATGCACTTGGGTATGCGACTTCGCATGGTACTCCTCGGTGTAATTTTAAGCTAGCTATTTATTTTTCCCCGCCTGCTTAGGATGTGTTTGCTCGGGACGTGCAAACAGGTAAGTCTGGGGGTGTGATGAGTCCAGTTTATATAGTGATTTCCGGACTCATCTGGGCTAGTTTTCATGCACTTGCACTTCACTTTAGGCCTATATTCAATTCTATTTGATCACGTTGCCCATTTCATTGCTTAGTGCACATTTTTGCCCATTGTGGTGTGATTTCATGTATTCATGTGGTCTAGTATATTTTCATGCAGGTCCAAGGGTTGTGCGTCACTCGGGATGGGTTCTGGGGGATTTTCGGTCGAAAAAGCCACTGGTCGTGCGTTTTCCTTCGCGCACGACCAGGCGCACGACCACTGGTCGTGCGTTAATTCCCTCCCCAGATCGAGCGACGACACATGATCATTGGCCTTCTTCGCGCACGACCACTGGTCGTGCGCCGCTGACCGTGCGCTATTTTGCAGTTCAAGCCTATGCTACAGGTTCTTCGCGCACGATCAGAGGCATTCCTTCGCGCGCGACCATTGGTCGTGCGCCTGATCGTGCGCGATGTTTATTTCCTGCTCCGCCTATAAATAGGCAAGCGCGATTTTAGGTCGGGATCACTTCCAGTCCGCCGTTTTCCGCCTATTTCGGGGGGTTCCGACTCCTCCAGTGCCGCCCACCTTAGGGAGGATCTCCGGGCAAGCTTTCAACGCCAAATCGTCGCCGGAGCTTCCTCTTGGCCTCCTCCTTCAACCTTGGGCTTCAAGAAGGGAGTCAACCTAGCCTTCTTCTTCAAGATTGGAGCAGCTTGTGATCATTCCTCCGGTTCGTGACACGAAGAAGACGGGTCCATTGGAAGGTAGTGACAACCTTCTCTACCCCGGACGCAGTTGAGGACCGAGCTTGGACGCAGATTGACAACCCGGCGATTCCTTCCGTGAGTCCTCAACAAGACTTCAGAGTCGGTCGATTTCGTACACTCATCTCCTCTTGTAGTTGATAGTTTAGTTGGATTTCTTATATGTTTGATGAAGTATACTTTTATTTGTTAACATTAGTATGAAATCATGTCTATGTGATTGAGTAATCTTGATATATTTTCATTTGAGGTGTGCCTTGTGGTGTGGATTGTTTGTTGTGTTGTGCCGCCCTAACAATTGTTAGTGGTGTGCTTTACGAAGAGGTGCTTGCGACCCTCATTCCGCCGCTCTCTCCACTCCATCCGCTAGCCTGCTCGTCCATCCGCCTAGCGATTCAGTGCATTGCGGCCCGTGTAGTCTTCCACCCCGCCTGGCGAAGCAGTGCACTCAAGGCCTGCATAGGAGTAGTCGTAGCTATTTTTATTTTGTTTTCCGCAATCCAAACCAAGCTTCCCGCAATCCATCCGACCTTAAGGACTTCAATCTCAAGTCCTCCTCAATAGTCAACTCCACCTTACTGTGTTCCTACCGAGATCGATACTCGGGGATTTACTCCTCGTTTTATATTACTTGAACGATCGGTACACTGCCGTTTCGTGCCGCAGTCGAGCTACCGCCTATAGCGGTGTGCGAGATTTGCGCCATCATATACCGACCCTAATCCAAGGACCGGTTGGCTCTCCATAATGCCAGAGATCGGAGGCGATGAATATTAAAACCTTGGGTTTTCTATACCGACCCTAATCCAAGGACCGGTTGGCTCTGTTCCTTTCCTCCCCGGAAAATTCTATGAGCCCCTCCTCAACTTCCTCCCAGGAAGGGACTTGGAGCCCGCTAGATCTCCCCGATCTAGATGCCCTCCAACGACGATTTCCTATGGAATCCTGCCCGGATTCCGATGACCTCCCCGGTCAATTTCCTCGGATTATAAAACAGATTTCGACGTCCACACTAGACGATTTCACGCACCAAAATAATAAAACAATAAAAGAGAAAACTAGAAGAGATGAGAAGTTATGCTCCCTCAACGTATGTCCCCAGATGTGGTGAGCGAACATCGCTTTTGATCTTCGTGTAGGATGCAGTTGTTTGTGCTCAGATTCTTGTTCTTATTCCACACTCCGATGACCTTCTTTGTTATAGCTTGAGGGAAGGTGTTCTTTGATGCGCAAATCCTGCACACCGTTATAGGTGGTAGCTAGACTGCGGCACGAAACGGCAGTGTACCGATCGTTCAAGTAATATAAAATGGGAATGAATCCCCAAGTATCGATCTCAAATGAACACAGTAAGGTGGAGCTATCTATCGAGGAAGGACTTGAGATCAAAGTCCTTTAATCGGATGGATCGCGGAGGGGGGTAGATTTGGTTGTGGAAAATAAAGGAAAATATTACAACTACTCCTATGCAATGCCGCTATGCAATGCTTCGCTTGGCGGGATGGAGACTAGGAAGGCCTTGAGCGCGCTGCGTCGCAAGGGCGGATGGACGAGTAGGTAAGCAGAATCAAACTGTGCAGGCCTTGAGCGCACTACTTCGTTAGGCGAATGAATTACACGGGCCGCTATGCCACGCTTCGCTAGGCGGATGGACGAGAAGGCTAGCGGATGGAATGGTTCGCACCGGCGGAGTCGGAATAGATTACACGGGCCGCTATGCCATGCTTCGCTAGGCGGATGGACGAGTAGGCATACGGATGAGGGTCGCAAGCACCTCGTCGACAAGCACGCCACTAGCAATTGCTAGTGCGGCACACGAACACGATGGCGGAATGGAAAATGGATGGGGCGCACCTCATACACACATACAAACAAAAGATAATTTCAATAAGATGAAATAAGCATTACATAGCATGGTTTATGGTGCACATCATCAATAAAATAGAGATTACAAACATTACATCACACAAAGAGAGAAAAAGGCAAGAGATACGACCGAATCTGGAGGCTCGTTGTAGATTCACGGTAGGAAGCACCGGGTTGTCAATCCGCGTCCTAGCTCGGTCCCAACTATCGTCTGGGGTAGAGAAGGCTGTCACTACCTTCCAATGGACCCGTCTTCTCCAGCGTTTTACAATCCGGCCACGTCCGATGCGAAGAACTCCTTCCTTGGCGATGAAGATGAGCGTAGAATCTCCTCCTTGAAGCTCTTGGATGATGGAGGAGGCCTAGGGGCGAAAAACCTGCGGAAAGGGCGGAACGGCAGAGCTGGGCGGAAGAAATGCGGAAGGAAGCAACCAAATTCGCGAGCAGGAATATTTATAGGCGCTGGAATAAACAGTGCGCACGATCATTGGCGCACGACCAGTGGTCGTGCGCGCTGGAATCCTGTGATCGTGCACCTGCCTGAGTGGAGCGTGCAATGTAAGAAATTTATAAAATACCATGTTCGCACGACCAGTGGTGCACGACCGGTGGTCGTGCGCACTATCGTAGGTGGTCGTGCGCACTGGTCGAAACAGAACTCATAAAATTGATGTTAAGTGCGCACGCACAGCGGCGCACGACCGGTGGTCGTGCGCAATATCGTTGGTGGTCGTGCGCACTGTCCGAGACAGAACTCAAAAAATAGGGTTAAGTGCACACGATCAGCGGCGCACGACCAGTGGTCGTGCGCAATAGAAACAATGATCGTGCGCCGTGTTCCTGAACAGAATTGTACCGGGAACACCCGCACAACTCCTGTTCCAGCACAACCACGAATCCAGCTACTGAAAGTGGCACTTAACAATCCATGAAAACTACTAAAAATGAAGAACATGAAATAACACCCAAAATGGGCCTAGAGGTGCACTTAGCATGGAGTGTCAAATATGAGTGAAAACATGTCTAAAGTGAAGTGCATAGACTACAAAATCGGCCCAGATGAGTCCATAAATTTGTATATATTTGGGACTCATCACACCCCCAGACTTAACTGTTTGCGCGTCCCGAGCAAACCATCTCTCGCGGACAGAAAAAACATAAGATGGCGAAGAAATTATCAAGCGGAGTACCATGCGAAGTCGCATGCTCATGTGCGTAAAAGTACAGTAGACAAAATTTCTAATTATACATATTAGTTTATACTTTTCTTAGGGGCGTATTTATATATTACATTTACTCAAAAAGTGAATCACGGTGAATCATAAGTTCGTACATAGGAAGAAAGTAAACTGAACGCTGAGGCGAGCATTGCCAAAGATCGGGGCTCGGGACAACTCCATTGAAATCCATCAATGTCGGTGACCATAAGCTTGCACGTTCGCACTCTCTCCATGGCACTGGTTTGACTCAAATGCGTGAATCAATAGGACTTAAGGTTTTAGATGAGGCTTGGGTTTAGGTGAGGTAAACAAATATAAACATGAAGGCTTAGAACACAAAAACCCAAATGAGCAAATGCATAACACTATCCAAGTAGCCAAAAAACACGCGGATGCACCACACCCCCAGACTTAGACTTAACAACATGGGTGTGTGCACCGCCTACTCCCAAACATATATTTTTACACAGATTTTTCATTAAAGCTCATATCTTTTTCTTTTTTTTCACTTCTTTTCTTTCTCTCATTTTCTTCTTTTCTTTTCTTATCATTTTCAGCAGCTAAACAATAAAACACATCCACATCTTCAATAACATATCACCAAATCAACAACCCAACTCATGAAAATAATAAACAACTAAAGCTCAGATTTGGGTGTGCGACTAGGATTTGCATTTAGGCTTTGGTGAGACAACAGTGGGGCTGAATCAAAGAAAGGGTAGGCACAACTGGGCTGACAAGGATAAAGCGATAGGAGTGGCCACAAAGGCTCAACCGGGCCAAAATGATGGCCTATATCACATTCACGCAATTGACTAACCGTATACCCATGCTTCAAGAATCGCTTGGGGCAAGTTCTAGCCACCGAGAAAGATAATCCTTTCTCCCGACTCGGCAATACGAGGCTAACGAATGTCTACACACATCCCTATGCTACCGTTTGATTCACACCGGATTCACCAATTTTTGAGTGTAGTAAACAATATTTACGCTAATAGAAAAAAAAAATATAAACTAAAAGCATAAAAAGAAATTGAACCTACACGAATTTCTAAACGAGACATGAGCACTCGACTAGGAGCACTACAGGAGTCAACATTTTACTCCGCCTCATAATCCTAAGCCAGCACAATGATTTTCCGAATCACACAAAAAGACAAATTCAACTCGCGATGTGCCAACGGCTAAGCGCGCTCAAGTGGGTGCTGTGGTGTAAAATGAAAATGAACAACAATTTCCAATAAGCTAAAATAAAAGTACTTCTAGCATGCTATGCGAGAGTGCACGTGAGTGGGCACAAAAACTGCTCTCCCCCAGACTTAAAACTAAACAATCCACAAAATATATGACATGAAAATCAGAAAAGGCTAGGGATAGAGAGTACCCAGTGCTCAGAAATGAGCACACCAGAAGATTGACGTGTAAGCTAAAATGAGCCGCAGCGTCCGCCATCCAGAAAAGATACCTGCAGGTGTCAGCTCCGCAGAAACAAAAGAAAATAGAAAACTGAAAAAAAAAATACTACTAACTAAACATGATTATATGAAATAAAAATGCAGAAAAGAAAGATAACTACTGGGGTTATTGTCATCCCAGCACGACTTATTCAAAAACTAAAGGTTCTAGCTAATGGGCGTATGAAAAAGGAAATGAACAGGTAACTGTTCTAATACGCGTGTCGGTAGCGGGTACCGATACGGCGATAGAACAGTTACTCCTCTACCCAAATAATAATAATACCTACATAACGCAGGTAGAGGAAACAGAAAGCAAGAAGAGGAGGAGATATCCTCACTCAACTCACCAAACACATCCTTGCCTAGCAAGGTGTCGTCAATAGGGAGGTGGCAGGAGGAAAAGGCAATGAGTGGAGCTTCCTCTACGGAGGGGGAATCAACCTCCTCACATGAGAGGTTGCTCTCATCATTGACTTGAGCAAAAAGCTCCAAGTCCTCCTGAAGTACCTGTGAAGATTCAATCTGCACAGACTCAGATGAAGGAAGGGGATTAAGAAATAAAGAAGACGAAGAACATAAATAAACATCAATCGGGGGAGTGATCCCGGTCTCACTCCCATCAGGTTGGGTAAGTAAAATAATGTTTGCATTGTCATCAATGCTACAAGATTCGGCGGGATCAACGGTGGCCAGGCTTAGGATTTGGACTTCCTCCACCGGTGTTGAGGAAAACTCCTCTTCACCTAGAAGGTTGTCCTCCTTCATAGGAATAGGCACAACACTCAGATCACCCACCTCATCCTGCGACACATCATCAACAATTTCGTCGGAGATGAGTATAGTATGCACAACAGGGGGAGGAGTAGTGCTCGGATAAAAATCGAGCACCGATTCCTCATAAAGAATCGAATCCACTAGAGGTGGTGGATGCACATGGAGAATAGGCTCAGCAATGTCGGTGCATAGATCAGCCGCACATCCGGTGACCGTGTCCATGCCATACCCTTCAAGATGTGAAGGTGACAAAGACACATAACCGGATGTTGAAGGTGTGCCGCCAGAGTTAGGAGTTGGGACGATCCGGATATCCGGCTCGTCATCCTCGTCCAATTGGCGAAGATACTCGGCACAGTCCTTCAAGACATGATCAGTGCTCCGACAAAACCGGCACTGCCTTGCGGGCTTCTTTGGCACAGCGGGGGCTGAAGCCGAAAAGAAGTATGATGGTAAAGGCTCAGCAGAGTAGCCATAAGACTTACGCGCACCATATGGAGTACCAGACGAAGTCGGTGCTCCATATGCTGGGCTATAAGAATTATGCCTACTATTCTCCGTAGGGCATTCATCACTAGAGTGGGAGGTATCTCTACACCAACGACAACGGATATTGAGATGTGCCCACATAGTGTGGAGATAAAACGATTCAAAATAAAAATGTTATTGTGCAAAATACTACACCTAACAGAAATTACTAAAGCAACCTAATCAAAAAAACAAGAAAAGGGATAAAAAGAACATAAATAAAATAAAAGATGCAATTTACAAATGGAAGGGCTTCTCTCTCAGATTCTCCCTCTAAAAAAAACTCACACGACTGTGTTCCCCGGCAACGGCGCCAAAAACTTGATGCGCAAATCCTGCACATCGTTATAGGCGGTAGCTAGACTGCGGCACGAAACGGCAGTGTACCGATCGTTCAAGTAATATAAAATGGGAATGAATCCCCAAGTATCGATCTCAAAGGAACACAGTAAGGTGGAGCTATCTATCAAGGAAGGACTTGAGATCGAAGTCCTTTAATCGGATGGATCGCGGAGGGGGGTTAATTTGGTTGTGGAAAATAAAGGAAAATATTACAAGTACTCCTATGCAATGCCGCTATGCAATGCTTCGCTTGGCGGGATGGAGACTAGGCAGGCCTTGAGCGCGCTGCGTCGCAAGGGCGGATGGATGAGTAGGCAATCAGAATCGAACTGTGCAGGCCTTGAGCGCACTGCTTCGTTAGGTGAATGAATTAAACGGGCCGCTATGCCACGCTTCGCTAGGCGGATGGACGAGAAGGCTAGCGGATGGAATGGTTCGCACCGGCGGAGTCGGAATGGATTACACGGGCCGCTATGCCACGCTTCGCTAGGCAGATGGACGAGTAGGCATACGGATGAGAGTCGCAAGCACCTCGTCGACAAGCACACCACTAGCAATTGCTAGTGCGGCACACGAACACGATGGCAGAATGGAAAATGGATGGGGCGCACCTCATACACACATATAAACAAAAGATAATTTCAATAAGATGAAATAAGCATTACATAGCATGGTTTATGGTGCACATCATCAATAATATAGAGATTACAAACATTACATCACACAAAGAGAGAAAAAGGCAAGAGATACGACCAAATCCAGAGGCTCGTTGTAGATTCACGGTAGGAAGCACCGGGTTGTCAATCTGCGTCCTAGCTCGGTCCCAACTATCGTTCGGGGTAGAGAAGGCTATCACTACCTTCCAATGGACCCGTCTTCTCCAGCGTTTTACAATCCGGCCACGTCCGATGTGAAGAACTCCTTCCTTGGCGATGAAGATGAGCGTAGAATCTCCTCCTTGAAGCTCTTGGATGATGGAGGAGGCCTAGGGGGCGAAAAACCTACGGAAAGGGCGGAACGGCGAAGCTGGGCGGAAGAAATGCGGAAGGAAGCAACCTAATTCGCGAGCAGGAATGTTTATAGGCGCTGGAATAAATAGTGCGCACGATCATTGGCGCACGACCAGTGGTCTTGCGCGCTGGATCCTGTGATCGTGCACCTGCCTGGGTGGAGCCTGCAATGTAAGAAATTTATAAATACCACGTTCGCACGACCAGTGGTGCACGACCGGTGGTCGTGCGCACTATCGTAGGTGGTCGTGCGCACTGGTCGAAACAGAACTCATAAAATTGATGTTAAGTGCGCACGCACAGCGGCGCACGACCGGTGGTCGTGCGCAATATCGTTGGTGGTCGTGCGCACTGTCCGAGATAGAACTCAAAAAATAGGGTTAAGTGCACACGATCAGCGGCGCACGACCAGTGGTCGTGCGCAATAGAAACAGTGATCGTGCGCAGTGTTCCTGTACAGAATTGTACCGGGAACACCCGCACGACTCCTGTTCCAGCACAACCACGAATCCAGCCACTGAAAGTGGCACTTAACAATCCATGAAAACTACTAAAAATGAAGAACATGAAATAACACCAAAAACGGGCCTACAGGTGCACTTAGCATGGAGTGTCAAATATGAGTGAAAACATGTCTAAAGTGAAGTCCATAGACTAGAAAATCGGCCCAGATGAGTCCATAAATGTGTATATATTTGGGACTCATCATTCTTCTCTTCCGGTGATTGATCCTTGATCCAAAAATGGCGAAAGAGACGACTTCTTCTTTTAGGTTTCGATAGCCACACATTTGAAAAATAGGGGAACGCTTTTATAGCTATTTCTTTAAGTTACCATCGGTGGAATAGTTACCGCGTGGCGATAGAGTTACCGCGCAGCGATAACGTCTTTACGCGCTTTAGCCAGCTGTGCAACGCCAAATCAGGAAGGTGCCAGAGAACATTCTCTTACTGTCTTTGGATAGCGCGACGCGGTAGGCTTAGCGCTTCGCGGTAGTAGTCACGTGGAATCCTTCTCGACAATAGCAGTGCATCAAGTCGACATATTCTTCTCATCGATAAGCTAGTGCGCGGCGGTGAGATAGTGCCCGCGGTAGCAGTTATATTGATATCGTCTTGACGCATTTATCTCGACACCATGGTATCAAGTTGACGTATCCTTCATGTTGACGCTGGTAGTCTCGTCGACATAGCTAGCACCTGCGGTAGGTTAGCACGTGGCAGTAGTCTTCTCGAAGATATCATCTCGACGACATGAGTCTTCCGGTCAATATTTGTCTTTGCATCGATAACAAGTAACGTCGATATGGCTAGCACCGGCGGTAGGACTGTCGCCCGGAGGTAGTACTTGTAAATGAAATTCTCGACATCTTCACACCAGTAAGCCTGCACACTATCCTAAGAGATGTATGATCAAATACAATATGGGATTTGATATTGCCAAACTAAAGAGATGCAGAACGCATGTTCCAACATGCCCGTCAAGTGACATGTGCCACTTTGAGTTGCTTGGATTAGGTAGTCGTCCTGAGATCCTAACATTACTATGAATATGCTAGGATCAACATGGGTGGGTGTAACACCCTACTCCCTAAAGTTAGGAATCAAAAGGAAAAAAATGGTAGAAGAGAGCTAATGTCGGGCGTTAGGTATAACGTCGGCGGTAGCTTTGTCGTCGAGAGCTAACACTGGGTGTTAGGTATAATGTCGATGGTAGCTATGTCGTCGAGAAGTGTGGCTTTGTCGTTGAGAAGGGGTGAGCTTCTCGACGATACCGTCATGTCGTCGAGAGATAATGTTGGGTGTTATCTATAACACCGACAGTAGCTTTGTCATAGAGAAGTGTGGCTTTGTCATCAAGAAGGGGTTAGCTTCTTGACGATACTGTCGTGTTGTCGAGAGCTAATGCTGTGCGTTAGGTATAACGCCAACGGTATCTTTATCATTAAGAAGTGTGGCTTTATCGTCGAGAAGGGTCTAGATTCTTGACAATACCGTCGTGTCGTCAAGAGCTAACGCTGGCGTTAGGTATAACGTCGATGATAGCGAGGAATGTTGCTTTGTTGTCAAGAAGGGGTTAGCTTCTCGATGATACCATGTCGTGTCATCAAGAGCTAATGCCAAGCATTAGGTAAGTAACACCCCAGTTTTTGTTAAGCACGGGAGCTGGTTTGCCCAAGGAGGAGGGCAAGGCATTCATAGCTGGGAGCTAGTGCCAGTGCTAACGCTAGCGCAGGTGTTAGCTGTCCCGTCGAGCAAGGCCCTTGTGTCTATAGTGTTCATCAAGTTAAATTTGTCGAGGTGGATTCGTCGAGGGAATTCGTCGAAGAGCTACCGCAGGCAGTAGTGCTAGCGCCAGGAGGTAGCATTTCATCGGGAAATGAAGTTCCATCGGGACGTTGAGTTGTTCTTCATCGAGGGGTTTTCATCGAGTGGCTAGCGCAGGCGGTAGCGCTAGTGCCGGTGCTAGCCCACAGAACCAGATCCATAAGTGGCGATTTTATGGGCATCCGATCTTCTTAGATCTTGATCCTAAGGTTCAGATAAGTGTGTCATAAGGATCTAATAGGGCAGAGAAGTTCTATTCTCATTCCATTAAGTCTTTTGGGTGCTTTTGGAGGCTAAGGAAAGGAGAAGGGTTTGGAGGAAGAATAAGGTTAGATCCGCCATTGTTGGAGCACCGGAGCTCCGTTCGCCGATCCGAGACCAGATCCGTGGAGAGGACTAGAAGGCTCTTCTATCTATCCGTGCCTTTCAACCGATCCAAGGCGAGGAAGAGACTCTTAGGGTAACAACAGCTCTCCTCCTGATTTTAGGATATGTGCATGGAATCTTTGCTTTTACCTTCTCTTTTCTGAAATTTATGGCACCGGATCTCTCAAATGACAGGTGTTTGGGTCGCCTTGGTTCAAGAAGAACCATCGGGTTGATTGAGTCCGTCCCTGATATGATTTTGCACTAGAGATCCACTCCGTTAGTGGATTAGGCATTGTGGGTGAAGCCAAAATTGTGACCGGTTGTCAGATTCGGTGATGTTGCTTAACGTGCATTTTAGGGATTTTGTTAGAAATCCGATGATGGCGAAAACATCATATGTGTTGCCATTATGTTTTGTGTGAGAATGAACGGTGGTTTGGAAAGGTTAACTTATATGGGTGATGAATGGCTTGTGAAGCCGCTTGTATGTGAAGGTGTGACTTTGTCTTTGTGGTCGGTTGGCTAGCCCGTGAATGCTTGGATTCATGTGGGGAGAGTGTCCCGGCAAGACAAGTCCCCTTTTGGGCTAACTGACAAGAACAAGTATGTTGATGCGCCCGTTGGCAAGATGAGCCATGTAAGGGGTGAGGTCTGAGTGGAGTTCTTGGCTTTTGGCTTAGTGATTGTGGAGAGAACAAGTATGCTGATGCGCCAGTTGACAAGATGAGTCGTATAAGGGGTGAGGTCTCAGTGGAGTTCTTGGCATTGGGCATGCATGCCCGTGGGGAAATGGTAAGTACCCTTGGTTTGTTGTGAATTGATAATGTGTGTTGATGTGTTAGAAGCATACACGCCATAGGGTGTCTTGGCTGAAACCCAGGTTTGCATACATGCTGCATTGCTAGATCCCCTTACTTTTATTGCTCAACATAGAAATGTGTATGATGATTGTTACACTCATGCCTGTCGTTTTTATATTATTACTGTTTATTACATTTGCATACGAAGGGCTGACTTGCAGGGTGATGTAGTTCCCCGGGGCCCGCTAGGACTGCCGGGTGGAGGGGTGTTGTTACACCATTGTTGGTCAGCCAAAGCTGACCCTCGTTATACCACTCTTTGTGATTTGGATGCTGGGCAAGGATCGCATGCTGGACCTAGCTCGCCAGCCAAAAAGGGCAAAGCTTCATGAAATGCATTTTTCCTGCTTTCTTGTTTGACTTGAGTATGGGTTTTGTAAGGCCTTAAGGACGTGGTACTCTTATGTAGATGTGGACAACTTCGTTGGTTTATTTAATGTTTCTGCTGTGTTGGTTCTGAGTTTTGAGTTGGTTTGATCTATATCACTTTTTAATACTAAAGCTGTGGCGATTATATGCTTTGGGGTCACGGCCAGACCTATATTATATAGTCATTGCAGGGGAGGTGTTACAATTGGTATCAGAGCCAAGTTAGCATTCTTGTTGAGGTTTAGCGTGTTCGGATTGCATTAAAGAGTTGTCCACATAGGAGTACCTTGCGGGACCATGAGTGTCCATGCGTTCGAGTCTTGCGAATAGAGTTTGATTCGTGTTTCCTTGCTTATGCTAGGATGGTGGTGACGATGCAGGGATGTCGAGATGACAAGAGAAGCCTTCGACAAGCAGTGCCATGGCCCCAATATTGGTGCTTCCATGGTGATCTGGAAGTGGTCAAATATCTAGTCTCACTGCCAACGTGATATGAGCTTATAGGGTCGCACATAAAAGGTGCTTGGAAAAATTGGAGAAAGAATTGAGTTGATCTTGCTCATATTGGATGTGAGTAGAGGATCATTCTTTTGACTGTTTGGAATTATGTTGAGAAAGTCTCAACGGGAAATCGTTTAATGTGTTTAAACGATTGGACTTATAGTAGACAAATTCGGCTAAAGTGTTTAACCGAACTGGGTCAAATTCGGCTATTAGGTTTGGACGAATTCGGCTAAAGTGATTAGAAGATTTTGGCTAAATCAAAATTCGGCTAAATGGTATAATCGAATTTTTATATATCTGAATTAGTATAGTCGAATTCGTCTATAGGGTATAGGCGAATTCGTTTAAAGGGCTTAGTCGAACTGGTTTTATCTCATTCGTCGAATGCAGATTTCTACCAGTTCATCGAACGCAAGTTATTGCGGATTCGTCGAACGCAGATTTCTGCTGGTTCGTCGAACGCAGATTTCTGCCAGTTCGTCAAACGCAAGTTGTTGCGGATTCGTCGAACGCAGGTTTCTGCAGGTTCGTCGAACGCAGATTGTTGCCGGTTCGTCGAACGCAAGTTGTTGCGGATTCGTCGAACGCAGGTTTCTACGGGTTCATCGAACGTAGATTGTTGCCGGTTCGTCGAACGCAAGTTGTTGCGGGTTTGTCGAAAGCAGGTTTCTGATGGTTCGTCGAATGCAGGTTTCTGCTGGTTCGTCGAATGCAGGTTGCTGCGGGTTCGTCGAACGCAGGATTCTGCTGGTTCGTCGATCGCAGATTGTTGCGGGTTCGTCAAATGCAAGTTGTTGCGGGTTCGTCGAACGCAGCTTTTATAAATCAGTTTGCAATTTAGGTTTACACACACTTGATGCGATTTATTCGGCAAGTGCACCGGTCGCGCAAGTAATAATAATGGGGAAGATCCCTGAGTGTCGGTCTCTCAAGGAACACAGTAAGGTGGAGTTAGGTTTCGAGGAAGGACTTGAGATCGAAGTCCAGCGATAGGTGGAGTGCGGACGAAAGGGATTTGGTTTGTGAATAATAAAGTAAAATATTACAACTACTCCTATGCAATGCCGCTATGCAAAGCTTCGCTCGGCGGGATGGAAGACTATGTAGGCCTTGAGCGCACTACTTCGTTGGGCGGATGGATGAGTAGGCTAGCGGAATCGAACAATGCAGGCCTTGAGCGCGCTGCTTCGTTAGGCGGGATGGATTACACGGGCCGCAATGCCACGCTTCTGTAGGCGGATGGACGAGTAGGCTAACGGAATGAGGGTCGCAAGCACCTCTTCGACAAGCACGCCACTAGCAATTGCTAGTGCGGCACCGAACACGAAGGTGGAATGGAAATTAGATGGGGGCGCACCTCATGAACACATATGAATAATATAATCTCAAATAAATGAAATAGACATTACATAACAAGATTCATTGTGCACATCATCAAAATATAGAAGAATCTAACCTAAACAATCATCAACATAAAGAAGGAAAAAGAGAGTAAAAGAGTCGACCACATCCGAAGCCTTGCCGAAGATTCACGGTTGGAATCGCTGGGTTGTCAATCCGTGTCCAAGCTCGGTCTTCAACTGCGTCCGAGGTAGAGGAGGGCTGTCACTTCCTACCAATGGCTCGTCTTCTTCGTGTCACGATCCAATCTACTCCGATACACGATCTCCTTGCTCGACGTTGGCGATCTTTGGGCTAGAAACCTCTCCTTTGGGCTCAAGGATGATGGAGGAGGCCTAGGGGGGCGGAGAACCTGCGGAAGGGGCGAAAACGGCGGACTGGAGGGAAGAAATGCGGAGCGTTAGACCTAATTCGCGAGCAGGAATATTTATAGGCGCTGGAATAAACAGTGCGCACGGTCATTGGCGCACGACCAGTGGTCGTGCGCACTAGAATCCTGTGATCGTGCGCCTGCCTGCGTGGAGCCAGTGGTCGTGCGCATTATCATAAGTGGTCGTGCGCATTGGTCGAGACAGAACTCATAAAATAGGGGTTAAGTGCGCTCGATCAGCGGCGCACGACCGGTGGTCGTGCGCAATAGAACCAGTGATCGTGCGCAGTGTTCCTGTACAGAATTGTACCGGGAACACCTGCACGACTCCTGTTCCTATAGAAATGCTAATCAGGCCACTGAAAGTGGCACTCAACAATACGATAAGGCTATCAAAAGAGAATAAACATAAAAACACACCAAATCAGGCCAAGAAGTGCACCTAGCATAGAATATCAAATATGAACGAAAACATGCCTAAAGTGTAGTGCATAGACTAGAAAATCGGCCCAGATGAGTCCATAAATGTGTATATAATTGGGACTCATCAACCCCCAGACTTACCTGTTTGCGCGTCCCGAGCAAACAAATTCTAAGCGAACGGGGAAAGAAAAGTAGATGGCTTAAAATTACAATACAGAGAACCATGCGAAGTCGCATGCTCACGTGCATGAGAAAAATAGTAGAGAAGATTTCTGATTATATAAACAGTTTATATATTTCTAAAAGAGTAAAAGCATATTACAACTACTCAAAAAGGTGAACAACGGTGAATCATTCGGTCATGCATATGGAGAAAGTAAACTAAGCGCTGAGACGAGCATTGCTCAAGATCGGGATGCGGGACAAACTCCACTGAAATCCATCAGTGTCGGTGACCATTAGCTTGCCCGGTCACATTCTCCCCACGACACTAGATCGGTTCAAGGCGTGAGTCAGTAGGACTTTCAGGTTTTAATTGAGACTTGGGTTACGGTGAGGTAAACAATGATAAACAAAATGGCTTAAAACACATAACCCAATTGAGCTTTTAAAATAACTACCCGCGCACCAAAATCGAATGCAAGTGCACCACACCCCCAGACTTGGACTTTTGCAACATATGTGTGTGCACCGCCTACTCCCAATACATAATTTTTTTATAGACGATTTTCAATAAAACTCATTTTTTTTCTTCTTTTTTTTCTCATTTTTCTTGCTATCTTTCTTTTCTTGTCTTTTTTTTTTCAGCAAAATTTTCAAATGAGCATATCCACAGATTCACATAATAAACACCACAATCAACACCCCCCACAATGTAAATAAAACTACAACTAAAGCTCAGATTTGGGTGTGCGACTAGGTTAGGCGTTTAGGCTTTGGTGAGATATATGTGGAGCTGAATCAAGAAAAGGGTAGGCACGAAGGGGCTAGCAAGGGTAGACGATAGGCATGAAATAAAAAGTTCAACCGGCCAAAATAATGGCCTACGTCATTCTCACGTACTAGAACTTATCCTATGCCAATGCTTCAAGAATTGCTTGGGGCAAGTTCTAGCCACCGAGAAAGATTCTCCTTTCTCCCGACTCAAGCAATACGAGTCTAGCGATCGTTTACACACATCCCTATGCTACCGTTTGATTCACACCGGATTCACCATTTGAGTAGAGTAAACAACATTTACACTAATAGAAAAAATATAAAACCATAAGTATAAAGAGAAGTCTAGTTTACACAAATTTCGATGCAACCGAGTGCTCGACTAGGAGCACTACTAGAGTCAACATTTTACTCTGCTACATAGTCCTAAGCCATCACCTAGACTTTCCCAAATAAGCAGAAGAATTAAATTCACAACAGAGCAAGTAAACAGATGAGTACGCGCTCAAGTGGGTGTTGTGGTGTGCAATGAAAATGAACAACAATTTCCAATAAGCTAAAATTAAAGTACTTCTAGCATGCTATGCAAGAGTGCACGTGAGTGGGCACAAAAACTGCTCTCCCCCAGACTTAAACTAAACAATCCACAAAATATATGACATGAAAATCAGAAAAGGCTAAGGAAAGAGAGTACCCAGTGCTCAGAAATGAGCACACCAGAAGATTGGCGTGTAAGCTAAAATGAGCCGCAGCATCCGCCATCCAGAAAAGATACCTGCAGGGGTCAGCTCCGCAGAAACAAAAGAAAATAGAAAACTGAAAAAAAAATACTACTAATTAAACTTGATTAGATGAAATAAAAATGCAGAAAAGAAAGATAACTACTGGGGTTATTGTCATCCCAGCACGACTTATTCAAAAACTAAAGGTTCTAGCTAATGGGCGTATGAAAAAGGAAATGAACAGGTAATTGTTCTAATATGCGTGTCGGTAACGGGTACCAATACGGCGAAAGAACAATCACGCCTCTACCCGAATATAGATAAAACCTGCCCATCACAGGTAGAGGGAAAAGAAAGTAAGAAGAGGAGGAGATATCCTCACTCAACTCACCAAACACATCCTTGCCTAGCAAGGTGTCGTCAACAGGGAGGTGGCAGGAGGAAAAGACAATGAGTGGAGCTTCCTCAACGGAGGGGGAATCAACCTCCTCACATAAGAGGATGCTCTCATCATTGACTTGGGCACAATGCACCAAATCCTCCTGGGGTACCTGTGAAGACTCAACCTGCACAGGCTCGGATGAAGAGGGGGGATCGAGAAATAAACAAGACGAAGAACATAAATAATCAAAAATCGGGGGAGTGGTCCCGGTCTCACTCCCATCAGGTTGGGTAAGTAAAATAATGTTTGCATTATCATCAATGCTACAAGGTTCGGCGGGATCAACATTGGCCATGCCTAAGATTTGGACTTCCTCCACCGGTGCTGAGGAAAACTCCTCTTCACCTAGAAGGTTGTCCTCCTCCATAGGAGTAGGTACAATACTAAGATCAACCGCCTCCTCTTGTGACACATCATCGACAATATCGTCAGAGACGAATGTAGTATGCACAACAGGGGGAAGAATACTGCTCCAATAAAAGTCGAGCACCGATTCCTCATAAAGAATCGAATCCACTAGGGGTGGTGGATGCACCGGGAGAATAAGCACAGCAATGTCGGTGCCCAGATCAGCCACACATCTGGTGACTGTGTCAACGCCATACCCTTCAAGATGTGAAGGTGGCAAAGACACAAAACCGGATGTTGAAGGTGTGCCGCCAGAGTTAGGATTCGGGACGATCCGGATATCCGGCTCGTCATCCTCATCCAATTGGCGAAGAAAAGCAGCACAATCCTTCAGGGCATGATTTGTGCTCTGACAAAACTGGCACTGCCTAGCGGGCTTCTTTGGCACAGCGGGTGCTGAAGCCGAAAAGAAGTAAGACGATAAAGGCTCGGCAGAGGAGCCATAAGACTTACGCACACCATATGGAGTATCAGACGAAATCGATGCTCTATATGCTGGGCGAGAAGAATTATGCCCACCATTCTCCGTAGGGCATTCATCACTAGAGTGGGAGGTAGCTCCACACCAACGGCAACGGATATTAAGATGTGCCCACATAGTGCAAAAAAAATGATTCAAAAAGAAAAACACTATTGTGCGAAATACCACACCTAACAAAAATTACTAACGCAACCTAATTAAAAATAGGAAACAGAATACAAGGAAATACAACAAAGGAATGCGATTTACAAATGGAAGGGCTTCTCCCTCAGGTTCTCCCTCTCCAGAAGACTCACACGACTGTGTTCCCCGGCAACCGCGCCAAAACCTTGATGCGATTTATTCGGCAAGTGCACCGGTCGCGCAACTAATAATAATGGGGAAGATCCCCGAGTGTCGGTCTCTCAAGGAACACAGTAAGGTGGAGTTAGGTTTCGAGGAAGGACTTGAGATCGAAGTCCAGCGATAGGTGGAGTGAGGACGAAAGGGATTTGGTTTGTGAATAATAAAATAAAATATTACAACTACTCCTATGCAATGCCGCTATGCAAAGCTTCGCTCGGCGGGATGGAAGACTACGTAGGCCTTGAGCGCACTACTTCGTTGGGCGGATGGACGAGTAGGCTAGCGGAATCGAACAATGCAGGCCTTGAGCGCGCTGCTTCGTTAGGCGGGATGGATTACACGGACCGCAATGCCACGCTTCGGTAGGCGGATGGACGAGTAGGCTAACGGAATGAGGGTCGCAAGCACCTCTTCGACAAGCACGCCACTAGCAATTGCTAGTGCGGCACCGAACACGAAGGTGGAATGGAAATTAGATGGGGGCGCACCTCATGAACACATATGAATAATATAATCTCAAATAAATGAAATAGACATTACATAACAAGATTCATTGTGCACATCATCAAAATACAGATGAATCTAACCTATACAATCATCAACATAAAGAAGGAAAAAGAGAGTAAAAGAGTCGATTCACGGTTGGAATCGCTGGGTTGTCAATCCGCGTCCAAGCTCGGTCTTCAACTGCGTCCGAGGTAGAGGAGGGCTGTCACTTCCTCCCAATGGCTCGTCTTCTTCGTGTCACGATCCAATCTACTCCGATACACGATCTCCTTGCTCAACGTTGGCGATCTTTGGGCTAGAAACCTCTCGTTGGAGCTCAAGGATGATGGAGGAGGCCTAGGGGGGCGGAGAACCTGCGGAAGGGGCAAAAACGGCGGACTGGACGGAAGAAATGCGGAGCGTTAGACCTAATTCGCGAGCAGGAATATTTATAGGCACTGGAATAAACAGTGTGCACGGTCATTGGCGCACGACCAGTGGTCGTGCGCACTAGAATCCTGTGATCGTGCGCCTGCCTGGGCGGAGCCTGCAATGTAAGAAATTTATAAAATAACATGTTCGCACGACCGGTGGCGCACAACCAGTGGTCGTGGTCGTGCGCATTCTCATATGTGGTTGTGCGCATTGGTCGAGACAGAACTCATAAAATGGGGGTTAAGTGCGCACGATCAGCGGCGCGCGACCAGTGGTCGTGCGCAATAGAACCAGTGATCGTGCGCAGTGTTCCTGTACAGAATTGTACCGGGAACACCTGCACGACTCCTGTTCCTACAGAAATGCTAATCATACCACTGAAAGTGGCACTCAACAATACGATAAGGCTATCAAAAGAGAATAAACATAAAAACACACGAAATCAGGTCAAGAAGTGCACCTAGCATAGAATATCAAATATGAACGAAAACATGCCTAAAGTGTAGTGCATAGACTAGAAAATTGGCCCAGATGAGTCCATAAATGTGTATATAATTGGGACTCATCAACACTCCTGACGACTAACCTTTTTACGGTTTGCGAAAGACAGAAAATTAGACCGCCCCCTTTTGCGATTTGAGAGAGCATTGCCGGAATCGTTCTGCTAGAGATTTTATCCTCTTCCAACAGTCGCCGCCTCTTCCTGTAAACGAACCTAGCAGTTCGTGGAAGACGTTGAGGTCGCTTCTTCTCCAACTTAGTTCTTGTGCGATAAGAAGCTAGGGTTCTCCTTCTCTTGTGTGGACTTCTGTAGAGGTGTGGACACAATTCCACACTCACTCCTCCGACGAGCAGTCGTTTGTTGACGGAGCAGATAGCAAGTGCAGAGCAAGGACTTGGAATACGATTCTGAATCCTAGAAGAATTTTCTTGGAGCTTTTGATTGAGTGCTGACTCAATCCCTTGAAGGTAATTTTGTTGCCTCTATTTCTTGATTCATGATTTTAGCAAGATCCATATTTCTCTTTGGGTTGTTCTTGATATATTCCGCTGCGCACATATGATGTGTACACCCTTAAGGAAAACCCAATAGTGGTATCAGAGGGTGGTTTTTGCTAATTCCATGTTTCAGAAATTGTTCCCTTCGCAGTAACCGTCTGTCTCTATGATAGTTTGTGAAACTAAAGACTAGAGAGATGTGCTTGTCTACTGCTATAAGGGTGTTTGCTTTTGCGAGCATCCGGGACATGTAAATCCGAAGGTTTAGAAATATTCTAAATATTCAGATTTAATCCATATCATCAAGTGTTGATGGTTTTGTGCATCTGGAATGTATCTGGGTTATGCTTGGTCTGTTTGTGAATTGTGTGAACATTGATTAAATGTTAATCATGATTAAATGTTAATCACGATGAAATCTTCATCAATTGAAAGATAAAATCCCTTATCTAATATTAAGTATTCGGATGCCTTCCGGTGGATGACACTATTCCTGCCTCGGTCGATGAAGTGTGGGCTTGCCAAAGCAAGGTGCATTAATCTATCTTGGTAATGGTGCGAGCGGATAATTGTGATATCCCACTGTCGACATTGGGTCTAACTTAACTAAGTGACCTCAAAGGTTGAGTGCTTAGAGGCATAGGGTTGGCATGCACCATATGATGGATGCGAATAAAGAGTTATTCACCAACCATACAAGAGTTGCATAGTGATGCAATTGGCAAGTGTTGCCTACCTAAATAACCCCATCGTGAGAGAAACGCCAAAGCGGACTCATTGTGTTGGTGAAATACGGATCTTGTCCACTAAGAGAGTAGCTCGCATAAACTCTCCGAATCAAAATTAAGGGTTATCGATTTGATTAAAATAGTGGGAGCTCTTTTAATAGAAGTCCTTATTAAAGTAAAATGTATTTTGAAATATAGTACTGAAAAATCTTTTGCAAATTTATTGTAGAATTTCCATGGCAAATACATCACACTCCACGATCTCCTTGAGAGCAATCCTTGAGAAGGATAAGCTCAATAGGACGAACTTCCTCGACTGGTACAGGAACCTGAGAATTGTTCTCAGGCAAGAGCGCAAGCTCTATGTCTTGGAAGGTGAAGCCCCCACAGAGCCGGCCAGAAATGCTCTGAGAGCAGATAAAGATGCTTACAAGAAGTATCAGGATGATACCTTGGATGTGGAATGCCTCATGCTTGCTACCATGTCCTCTGAGCATCAGAAGCAACACGAGAGCATGTGTGGTTATGAGATAATCGGGCACCTCAAGAAAATGTTCGAGGGGCATGCCCGACAAGAGAGGTTTGACATATCCAAGGCATTGTTTCAGTGCAAAATGGGAGCTCGAGACTCAGTTGGGACTCACGTACTCAAGATGATTGGGTATATAGAGAACCTTGAAAAACTGGGTTTTCCCTTGGGCCAAGAGTTGGACACGGATCTGATCCTGTAATCATTGTCGGACAGTTATGAGCAGTTCGTCTTAAACAATAACATGAATGAAATAGAAAAGACACTGACCGAGCTCCTTGGCATGTTAAGAACTGCCGAAAACAATATGAAGAAGGCCAAGTCTGCCAGCCCCATACTAATGGTGCATAAGAGCAAGGGCAAGGCCAAGGGATCTAAGAAGGCAAAGATTGGATCTAAGTCTCCTCTTGATCCCAAGTCTTCTGCACTGAAAAGGAAAGGTTTGGCGAAGGAAGGAAAGTGCCACCACTGCGGTAAGGCAGGGCATTGGAGGCGGAACTGTCCCCTCTACATTGAGGATCTTCAAAAGAAGAAAGGAAGTATGACTTCCACTTCAGGTATTTACGTTATAGAGATAAACCTTTCTGCTCCTTCATCTTGGGTATTGGATTCCGGATGGGGTTCTCACATTTGTATAAATGTGCAGGAATGGAGAAGGAGAAGAATGCTGGGTAAAGGGGAGGTGGACCTGCGCGTCTGGAATGGAGCAAGTGTTGCTGCCGTCGCCGTTGGTGTTTACTGTCTTTCTTTGCCCACTAGGCTTGTAATAGAACTAGATAATTGTTATTATGTTCCAGCCATAACTAGAAACATTATATCCATTTCATGTCTTGACATGACGGCTTTTACGTTTATAATTAAGAACAATTGTTGTTCAATTTTTATGAATGATGTTTGTTATGGTGTAGCCCAATTGTTTAATGGTTTATATATTTTGAACTTAGACCATCCGATCTATAATGTAGAAAATAATAAAAGACTAAGAACAAATGATTCGAATCCTACATACCTTTGGCATTGTCGTTTGGGCCATATAAACGAGAAACGCATATCCAAGCTCCATAGAGATGGACTACTGGACTCATAGAGATGGACTACTTGCAAGATGACTAAAGCCCCTTTCACTGGTCATACTGAGAGGGCAGATTATCTCTTGGGTGTCATACATAGTGATGTGTGCGGACCCATGAGTTCTATGGCTAGAGGTGGGTTCCACTACTTCGTTACATTTACTGATGATTTCAGTAGATACGGATACGTGTTTCTTATGAAGAACAAATCCTAGACCTTTGAAAAGTTCAAAGAGTTTAAGAATGAAGTAGAGAACCAACTGGGTAAAAGAATAAAAGCACTCCGATCTGATCAAGGTGGCGAATATTTGAGTCAGGAGTTATGTGATCATCTGAAAGAGTGTGGTATTGTATTATAGCTGACCCCACCCGGAACACCGCAACATAATGGTGTTTTTGAGAGGAGGAATTGTACCCTGTTAGACATGGTGCGGTCGATGATGAGTCATGCAGATCAGCCCATTTCCTTTTGGGGTTTTGCTCTAGAGACTGCTGCTTTTACACTAAATCGAGTTCCGACGAAAACGGTTCAAAAGACACCATATGAGATATGGACTGGGAAGCGTCCTAGTATGTCTTTCATTAAGATTTGGGGCTGTGAGGGATACGTACTATGTCAAATGTCTGACAAGCTGGAACCCAAATCAGATAAGTGTTATCTTGTGGGATATCCTAAGGAAACCAAAGGGTATTACTTCTACCTGCCGTCTGAGGGCAAAGTGTTTGTCGCAAGGACTGTCGTCTTTTTGGAGAAAGAGTTCTTATCCAGAAAGACTGAAAAGGTGGAACTTGAAGAGGTTTAAGAACCACAAACAATGAATGAATGTGAATTGGAACATGGGCAAGGACTACAATCTGTTGTAGCTGGAGAACCTGCTCAAGAAACACAAGTCCTACGTAGATATGATAGACCAAGATTTGAGCCTGAGAGATATGGATTTCTCGTGTCTCAAATAGGTAGTGTGTTGCTTATGGATCATGATGATGAGTCTGCAACCTATCAAGAGGCTATGTGTGGACCTGACTCTGAGAAGTGGCTTGAGGCCATGAAATATGAAATGGACTCCATGTATGCAAACCAAGTTTGGACCTTGGTGGAACCACCTGAAGGGGTATGACCCATAGGGTGCAAGTGGGTCTTCAAGAAGAAGACCGACATGGTTGTGAATGTACAGACATTCAAAGGCCGGCTGGTGGCTAAAGGTTTCAGGCAAATTCATGGTGTTGACTATGATGAGACCTTTTCCCCTGTAGCCATGGTCAAGTCCATCAGAATTCTACTTGCTATTGCTGCGTATTATGACTACGAGATTTGGTAAATGGATGTCAAAACGGATTTCCTTAATGGAAACCTCCTTGAGGAAGTGTATATGACACAACCCGAGGGTTTTGTATCTCCAAGTGAAGCCACTAAAATATGCAAGTTGAATCAATCCATTTATGGATTGAAACAAGCTTCTCGAAGTTGGAATCTGCATTTTGATGAGAAGATCAAAGAGTTTGGCTTCATCAAGAACGAAGATGAGCCTTTTGTTTACAAGAAAATTAGATGACATATTGCTGATTGGGAATGACATTCCAATCCTACAAGCTGTTAAGAACAGGCTAGGGGACTGCTTTTCTATGAAGGACTTGGGTGAAGCGACTTACATACTTGGTATTAAGATCTTTAGAGATAGATCGAAGAAGTTGTTGGGTTTGACCCAGAGTACATACATTGACAAGGTGTTGAAACGGTTCAACATGCTTGAGTCCAAGAAAGGATTCTTACCCATATCACATGGTGTGAGTCTCTCTAAGGACCAGTGTCTGAAATCTTTGGAAGATAAGGACCGCATGAAGATGATTCCATATGCTTCGGCAATTGGATCAATCATGTATGCAATGTTGTGTACTCGACCCGATGTCTCATATGCTTTGAGCATGACGAGCAGGTATCAGTCTGATCCTGGTGATGGTCACTGGATAGCTGTCAAGAATATCCTAAAGTACTTGAGAAGGACTAAGGATACGTTCTTGGTGTATGGTGGAGAGGAAGAGCTCATTGTAAGTGGTTACACGGATGCTAGCTTCCAAACTGATAAGGGTGATTCAATGTCCCAATCAGGTTTTGTATTTTGCCTTATTGGAGGAGCTGTAAGTTGGAAGAGTTCCAAGAAGGAGACAGTTGCCGATTCTATGGCAGAAGCCAAGTATATTGCTGCCGCAAATGTGGCAAAGGAGGCTGTGTGGATTAGGAAATTCATCGGTGAGCTAGATGTAGTTCCTAGCATTGTTGATCCCGTAGTTCTCTACTGTGACAACAACGGTGCAATTGCCCAAGCTAAGGAACCTAGATCTCATCAGCGCTAGAAGCACATACTTCGGAGGTTCCATCTTATTCGTGAGATTGTCGATCGAGGAGATGTGAGCATTTGTAGAGTACCGACTGAAGATAACATAGCGGATCCTCTGACAAAGCCTCTTGCGCAAAGGAAGCATGATGGTTATGTTAGATCAATGGGTATTAGATACCTGAATGATCATCTTTAGTGGGAGCCTTATGGATTGCATGTTTGTCGGTTGTTTATTCATTTGATGAATTGTGTTATGTACTGTATAGTTCATTTTATATTTATGGCAAGTTCTTTTATTATGTTAATTGTTTCTATATGAAAGACTAATTAACATAATGAATGCCCTTAGAATGTTTGCTTCAATAGGAATTCAAGTACGTGACTTGAATGTGAGGACCTATGTTTATATGAAGCTTCATTCTTAAATGGTCCCTGGTCGAGGTATCATCCTAGAAATTGGGGCGAGGATGAGACCATAAGACTAGCATGTGCGTTTACTGATGACCGGTTCTCACAGGTCATGATATTGTGATATCAAGTCATCACATGGGTACTTGTTAAGAACAAGTTGTACTGGACAGACCCTCGTGAGACTACTTTGTGGATTGTTATATGAACGTGTCACAAGTAGGTCTCAAGTGACAATGGTGTTTGTGGTCCTTTGACCTGAAGTCACAGCATTCATCAGGTGAGGAAGAGCGTACTTTGATGCCATCTAAAGTCTTCTCTTGAGAAAGGTTGATGATAAGGGTGGTTATTGGGTATGTTAAGAATCATTTGGTTGTTTGCGTGTGAGCAGAAATGGGATCTGTCCTCCTATATGACAGAAGTTACATCCATGGGCCCCTTGATGGAATGAGACTGAGAAATGCATGGACATGCTTGGTTGAGTCAATATATGATATTGAGCTCACCATTCTCAGACAGTCTTTTCTAGATCAAGAAACTGGGATTGAGCAATTATGAGTGTGACACGGTCGATGCCTCTAGTTCTATCCGGATGTAAAGGACAAAGGGACATGACAACATTGATACATTGGTCATGACAGGATTGTTGAGTTATGAACTCTTATTGCTTGGGTAGCAATGATGCATTGCTAGATGCCGCTCATTGTTTGTGAGACTTTTATTTGATACGTTCAAGATCAAGTGGGAGACTGTTGGTGCTTCCATGGTGATCTGGAAGTGGTAAAATATCTAGTATTACTACCAACGTGGTATGAGCCTATAGGGTCGCACATAAAAGGTGCTTGGAGAAATTGGAGAAAGAATTGAGTTGATCTTGCTCATATTGGATGTGAGTAGAGGATCATTCTTTTGACTGTTTGGAATTAAGTTGAGAATGTCTCAACGGGAAATCGTTTAAAGTGTTTAAACGATTGGACTTATACTAGACAAATTCGGCTAAAGTGTTTAACCGAACTGGGTCAAATTCGGCTAATAGGTTTGGACGAATTCGGCTAAAGTGTTTAGACGATTTTGGCTAAATCAAAATTCGGCTAAATGGTATAATCGAATTTATATATATACGAATTAGTATAGTAAAATTCGTCTATAGGGTATTGGCGAATTCGTTTAAAGGGATTAGTCGAACTGGTTTTATCTCATTCGTCGAACGCAGATTTTTGGCGTTTCAACGAACGCAAGTTGTTGCGGATTCGGCGAACGCAGGTTTCTGCGGGTTCGTCGAACTCAGATTTCTGCCGGTTTGTCAAACGCAAGATGTTGCGGATTCATCGAACGCAGGTTTCTGCGGGTTCGTTGAACGCAGATTATTGCCGTTTCATCAAATGCAAGTTATTGCGGATTCGTCGAACGCAGGTTTCTGCGGGTTCGTCGAACGCAGATTATTGCCGGTTCGTCGAACGCAAGTTGTTGCGGGTTCGTTAAACGCAGGTTTCTGCTGGTTCGTCGAACACAGGTTTCTGCTGGTTCGTCGAATGCAGGTTACTGCGGGTTTGTCGAACGTAGGTTTCTATTGGTTTGTCGAACGCAGATTGTTGCGAGTTTGTCGAATGCAAGTTCTTGCGGGTTCATCGAACGCAGCTTTATATAAATCAGTTTGCGATTTAGGTTTACACACACTCCTGGCGGCTAACATTTTTACGGTTTGCAGAAGACGGAAAATTAGACCGCCCCTTCTGCGATTTGAGAGAGCAGCGCCGAAATCATTCCGCAAGAGCTTTTCTCCTCTTCCGATAGTCGCCGCCTCTTCCTGTAAACGAACCTAGCAGTTCACGGGAGACGTTGAGGTCGCTTCTTCTCCGACCTAGTTCTTATGCGACAGGAAGCTAGGGTTCTCCTTCTCTTGTGTGGACTTCTGTAGAGGTGTGGACACAATTCCACACTCACTCCTCTGACGAGCAGTCGTTTGTTGACGGAGCAGATATCAAGTGCAGAGCAAGGACTTGGAATAGGATTCCAAATCCTAGAAGAATTTTCTTGGAGCTTTTGATTGAGTGCTGACTCAATCCCGTGAAGGTAATTTTGTTGCCTCTATTTCTTGATTCATGATTTTAGCAAGATCCAAATGTCTCTTTGGGTTGTTCTTGATATATTCCGCTGCGAACATATGATGTGTACACCCTTAAGGAAAACCCAACACCCAACCCTTATGAATATGGGTGTATCCCCAGCAGACTTCTATCGTATGCTAGCGGAGGCGATGTTGGCGGCTCAAGCTGCGGTAATGCCATAGATTGCGATTCCTGTTGTGCAGGCTGCGACTCCTGTTACTCGGGGTACTGAGACACAAGAGGTGGGAGTAAGACAGGTAGAGGCCTTAGCCGAGAGAGCAGTTGGGCAAGGATATCATTAGATGAAGTACTATCTGAGTTTCCATCCTCCGACGTTGAAAGGAGTTGGCACTCCGACGGACACCAAGGATTGGTTGGCGAGAATTCAGGAACTCCTAAAAGCAGCAAAGACCCCGAGGACAAGCAGTCCCAGTTCACAATGTTTATGTTAGAAGGCGACGCCAAGCTGTGGTGGGTGAATCATAGCGGTCGTCATTTCCCTGGACGTGCCCCGTCCATGGAAGAGTTCGGGAATGCCTTCCTGAAGCGCTATATCCCCTCATCGACAAGGTTAGCCCTTCAGCGGCAGTTCTTGCACTTGGTGCAGTGCGAGAAGACGGTAGACGAGTACTTGCAGGAGTTTACTCGGTTGGGTCGTTACGCAGGAACGACCATGGCAGACGATGAGGAGAGGGATAATCTCTTCTATCACGGTCTGAGAGAGAATTTAAGGCAACCTCTGATAGCCTTAAAGAATGCGGGGTTCAATGAGTTAGTTGAAGCTGCTCGAACATTGGAGAACGATATGGAGCGAACCCAGCACCGCAAGGGCTTGGCGGCAAAGCAAGGAGAAAGTAAGCCATCTTGGTCTCAGGGGAAGTCTAAGAAAAGTTGGTGGATGAAAAAGCCCCATCCTTTTAGGACTGGCGAGAGGAGCGGTGCGGCTTCTGGAGAGTTCCGTTCCAAGGGAGTAGTGACGTGCTACAAGTGTGGCAAAGGGGGCCACATAGCTCGGTTCTATTTCGAGAGTGGAGTTGAGCCAGAGCAGAGGCAAGAGTAGTCGATGCGTTCCGGTCCTAGTGTTGGGGAGAAAGGGAAGGCGGCGGAGTCCAGTGCTTCTCGTTTCCCTCCTATGCAACCTAGAGCGTATAACCTCGGGCAACAGGGAGTGATTCGTCAACCTGACGTGGTGACAAGTACAAAAGTTCAGAATTTTGTTTAATAGCTTTAAACTGTTTGCGACCTTTCATATTCATTATACGCGTGTTAGGCTTCGTGCTAGTTTCTGGCTACCCCTCTAGAGTGTTTTTTGACACGGGAGTGTCACACTCTTTTCTCGCGGAAAGTTTTATTCGGAGGGGCGGTGTTGAGACTGTCGAGGCAGAGGCGTTGCTTAGTATGCGCATGCCGAATGGGTCTTTCATGACCACTGGAAGGAAATGACGCATTGTGCTGAGAATTTGCGAGCATGATTTCGAGTTGGTAGCAACGATCCTACTATTAGCCAAATTTGACATCATCCTAGGGATGGACTGGCTTGCAGAGCAGCTGATGCGTAGGTCTAGCACACTACTATATGTGGTAGCGAGACTGCGGCACGAAACGGCAGTGTACCGATCATTCAAGTAATATATAATGTGGGAGTGAATCCCCAAGTATCGAATCTCAATGGAACACGGTAAGGTGGAGTTTACTATCGAGGAAGGACTTGAGATTAAAGTCCTTTAGGTCGAATGGATTGCGAAAAAGGGGTTGATTTGGATTGTGGAAAACAAAAGAAAACAACTACTCAACTACTCCTATGCAGGCCTTGAGCGCACTGCTTCGCTAGGCGGGATGGAAACTACGTAGGCCTTGAATGCACTAATTCGCAAGGGCGGATGGACGAGTAGGCAAGCGGTTGGAGTGGTAAGTGCTGAATCGAACTATGCAGGCCTTGAGCGCACTGCTTCGTGAGGCGAATGGATTACACGGGCCGCTATGCCACACTTCACTAGGCGGATGGAAGAGTACTAGGCACACGGAATGGGAAAGTAGGCTAGTAGAATGGAGTGGAGGGTGGAGCGGATTTGGTGGCGCACCTCTAGTGACTAATTAACATACAACAAAATTCATAAACATGAATTATCACGAAGAGCAAGTATGTTTATAGCACAACATCATCAATAAAATGAATAACACAACCAAATACATTCACACAAGTAGAGAAAAATGCAAGATATACAAACGAATCCGGAGGCTCATTGTAGATTCTCAGTAGGAATCGCCGGGTTGTCAATCCGCATCCTAGATCGGTCCCAACTATCGTTCGCGGTAGAGGAGGGTTGTCACTTCCTCCCAATGGACCCGTCTTCTCCGGTAAACTACAATCCGGCCACGTCCGATGCGAAGAACTCCTAGCTTGGCGATGAAGATGAGTGTAGAATCTTCTCCTTGAAGCACTTGGATGATGGAGGTGGCCGAGAGGATGCTACGGCTTTAGATTTGCAAGGAAATGGTGGTCGGAGCTCCTCCTTAAGGTGGGCGGCGATGGGGCGGCGATGGAGCGGCGAAAAAGGGCGAAACTGGAGCTCTTGGGCGCAGGAAAGAAGATCGATCCGATTAGGGTGGATTCTGCAGCTTAAATAGAAAAATGGTCAGAAATTGGTCACGCACGGTCGAACGCACGACCGTGCGTGAACCGTGCGATATTAATTAAGAATAATACCCAGGAAGATGACCCAGAGCGCCCGTGTGTTTTACTCACACACGGTCAAAGCCGACCGTGCGTAAAAATGCATGGGCAAATTCAGAAAGCCAAAAACAAAGCTAAACAGGTCAATCGTGCGATTCCTTCACGGACGGGCAACTGCCCGTGCATAGAGACGCACGATCAACGACAGAACATCGTTTTCCACCACAGAAGAGAACGCACGATCACATACGACCGTGCGTCAAGGAAAACGCACTGTCGTGCGTTATACACAGACATGAATTCTGGATAAAAAATGGATGAACCGTCCACCTGCATCAGCCACAACACAGCTGGGAATACCCCTCCAGCTCAAGCATAAATGCATAAAAAGAATGGGGAGCACATTGTGCTTGCCTCCAACAATAAAGCGCGCAATTGCACACCACAATGGGCCAAGACATTGCACTAATAGTGAAAGCGCGTACGAGTAAAATATAAGCAATTAAGAACTGAAAATGAATTCCAAAAGCAGGAAAACTAGCCCAGATGAGTCCATAAAAGTGTATATAAATGGGACTCATCACACCCCCACACTTACCTGTTTGCGCATCCCGAGCAAACATATTCGGCGGGATAAGAAAATGGTAGTTAGCGTAGAGAATTACAAAGAAAGAGTTGGATGCGAAGTATCATACTCATGCAAATAGAAATTCAGTAAAAGAAGATTCTAACTATACTAACTAATTTATAATAGTATAAATGCGTAAATAAAGATTTAAGTTTACTCAGATGGTGAATCATGAAGAATTTTGCAATCATGCCTCGGTGTGAAAGTAAACAAGCCACTCAGGAGGGTGTTGCTAAGGACCGGAATTCAGGGGTAACTCCGCTGAAATCCATCAACGTCGTGAGCCATTAGCTTGCCCGGTCACACTCTCTCCACGGTGCTAGTAAACTCAAAAGGCGAATCAGTAGGGCTTTCGGGTTTTACAGGGGCTTAGGTTATGGAATGGTATATAATGATAAACATGACGGCTACGCAACCCAAATAAGCTAAAAGACAATGTTGCACTTGAATAAGCCCAAGAACAATGCTATTGTGACACACCCCTAGACTTATCTTGAAAACTGGGTGTGCACACATCCACTCCAAACAAATAACAACTGAATTTTTCTATTACGCCCAAGGGGATTTCTTTTCATTTCATTTTTTTCAGATATTGCTTCTAACTTCATTTTTTTTTCTAATCATTTTATCCCCCAATTGGTTCACAAGAATGTATTCAGCACACAATATAATTTTTTCACATCACAAACATTTCATACATCACACCCAAACAAGAAATATAATTTCAGTTAACTCACTACTTGGTTGCGATAATAGGATAAGCTTTAGGTTTTGGTGATTGAAAGAAGAGCTGAAACAAAGGAGGGGTAAGCACAAATTGACTTGCAAAGGTAAGCGTGTAGGTCATGGAAATCAAAGCTCAAACTAGACAACTAGATGGCCTACATCACACTCAACTTTGTGAGTCGCTCTCACCCATGCTTCAAGAGTTGCTTGGGGCAAGTTCTTAGCCAACGAGAAAGATAAACCTTCCTCCCGACACGAGCAACGCACAACTAGCGCTCGCTTACACACAACACCATGTTACTGCAAATTTTAGTCACATTCACCAAATGAGTAAAATAAATCAAAAACTACGCAAGAACACTAATTGTAATTAAAAGCATATAGATAATCTAATTTTACTCAAATTTCTATGGGAGCATGCAGATGCGACTAGAGCACTACAAGAGTCAACACCGCACTCTGATTTGCAATTCCTAAGCTAACATCCTATTTCACATTCCAAACCAAGATAGCGTGTACGGAAGCACATAAACAAGTGAGTGCGCGCTTGTGCGGGTGAACTGGTGTATGCTATCATATGACAAATGAAAATATACTTCTGGTATGCTAAAACGTGTACACGTGCAGTGAACACTCGGTACACTCCCCCTCAGACTTGAATTAGACAATCACATGAATTTTGACAATGAAAATAAGAAATTGCTAAGGAAGAGGGTACATATGCTCAGATATGAGCATACCAGAAGATTGGCATGTAATCCAAAAGAAAGCTGCAACATCCACCATCCAGAAGAAGGACCTGCAGGTGTGAGATCCGCCAAAAACAAAAGAAAAAAATACAAAATAAAATGAAAAACACTAACTAAACTAAACTAGATGAAATAAAAATTGCAAGAAAAGTAAGATAACTACTGGGGTTATTGTCTTCCCAGCACAACTTATTCAAATTTAAAAAAGTTCTAGCTAATGGGAGTATAATAAATGGAAATAACTAGGTAATTGTTCTAGTATGCGTGTTGGTAGCGGGTACCGATACGGCGACAGAACAGTTACTCCCCTACCTAAATAATAATACCTGCTCGTCACAGGTAGGGGAAGCAGAAAGTAAGAAGTGGAGGAGGAGTCCTCCTCACTATTCTCACCAAAAACATCCTTGCCCAGCAAGGTGTCATCTTCAGGGAGGCAGCAGGAAGAGAAGGCAATGAATGAGGCTTCGTCTATGGAGGAGGGATCAACCTCCTCACATGAGAGGATACACTCATCACTGACTTGAGCAAAATGCTCCAAGTCCTCCTGGAGTACCTGTGAAGACTCAACCTACACAGGCTCGGATGAAGAAGGGGGGTTAGGAAATAAAAGAGAAGAAAAACTTATAAAATTATCAATCGGGCGAGTGGTCCCGGTCTCACTCCCAAGAGGTTGGGGAAATAAGATATTGTCGGCATCATCGACAATGCTGCAGGGCTAGTAGGATCATCCGTGACCTCCTCCACGATTTGGACTTCCTCCACCGGTGCTGAGGTAGAATCCTCGTCACCTTAGAAAATATCCTCCTCCATAGGAATAGGCACAACACATAAATCACTTGCCTTATCCTGCGAAACATCCTCAATAATGTCGTCAGAGACAAATGTAGTAGAATGCACAATAGGGGGAGGAATAGTGCTTGGATAAAAGTCAAGCACCGATTCCTCACAAAGAATCGAATCCACGCAAGGTAATATATGCACAGGGGAGATGGGCTCAGCCATGTCAGAGCCTAGATCAGCAACAACTCTGATGAGCGTGTCTGCATCATTCAATTCAAAACTTGAAGGTGATACATCAACGTAATCAGAGGTGGAAGGTGTGCTGTCAGAGTTAGGAGTTGGGATGATTCAAATATTTGGCTCATCATCCTCGTCCAATTGGCGAAGAAATGCAGCACAATCCTTCAAGGCATGATCCATGCTCTGACAAAACAAGCACTGTTTTGCATTTTTCTTCGGCTCAAATTGGACCGGAGATGAATGCAAAAAGGGCACGTGCGGAGGGGAAGAGTAGCCATAGGACTTACGCGCACCATATGGAGTACCAGACGAAGTCGGTGCTCCATATACTGGGCCTTGAGTGCTATGGCTATTATCTCCCTTTGGACATCTATCACTAGCATGAGATATATCTCCACACAAACAGCAACAAATATTAAATGAATCCCACATTGTGTGAAGATAACTAAATTCAAAAGAAAAATACTATTATGCAAAATACTACACCCAACAATAATTTACTAAGGCAACCTAATATAAAATAAGAAAAAGGAATAACAAGAACTGAAATAAAATAAAGGATGCAATTTATAAATGGAAGAACTTCTCTCGCAAGTTCTCCCTCTCCCGAAAACTCACACGACTGTGTTCCCCGGCAACGGCGCCAAAAACTTGATGCGCAAGTCTAGCACACCGCTATAGGCGGTAGCGAGACTGCAACATGAAACGGCAGTGTACCGATTGTTCAAGTAATATAAAATGTGGGAGTGAATCCCCAAGTATCGAATCTCAAAGGAACACGGTAAGGTGGAGTTTACTATGGAGGAAGGACTTGAGATTGAAGCCCTTTAGGTCGAGTGGATTGCAAAAAGGGGGTGATTTGGATTGTGGAAAATAAAAGAAAACAACTACTCAACAACTCCTATGCAGGACTTGAGCGCACTGCTTCGCTAGGCTGGATGGAAGCTACGTAGGCCTTGAACGCACTACTTCGCATGGGCGGATGGACGAGTAGGCAAGCGGATGGAGTGGTAAGTGCGGAATCAAACTGTGTAGGCCTTGAGCTCACTACTTCGTAAGGCGAATGGATTACATGGGCCACTATGCCATGCTTCACTAGGAGGATGGAAGAGTAGGCACACGGAATGGGCGAGTAGGCTAGCAGAATGGAGTGGAGGGTGGAGTGGATTTGGTGGCGCACCTCTAGTGACTAATAAACATACAACAACATTTCATAAACATGAATTATCACGAAGAGCAAGTATGTTTATAGCACAACATCATCAATAAAATAAAGAACACAACCAAATACATTCATACAAGTAGAGAAAAATGCAAGAGATACGGACGAATCCGGAGGCTCATTGTAGATTCTCGGTAGGAATCGTCGGGTTGTCAATCCGCATCCTAGCTCGGTCCCAACTATTGTCCGGGGTAGAGGAGGGCTGTCACTTCCTCCAAATGGACCCATCTTCTCCGGTAAACTACAATCCGGCCACGTCCTATGCGAAGAACTCCTAGCTTGGCAATGAAGATGAGTGTAGAATCTTCTCCTTGAAGCACTTGGATGATGGAGGCAACCGAGAGGATGCTCTGGCTTTAGATTTGCAAGGAAATGGTGCCTGGAGCTCCTCCTTAAGGTGGGCGGCGATGGAGCAGAGAAAAAGGGCGAAACTGGAGCTCTTGGGCACGGGAAAGAAGATCGATCTGATTAGGGCAGATTCTGCAGCTTAAATAGAAAACTGGTCAGAAAATGGTCACGCACGGTCAAACGCACGAACGTGTGTGAACCGTGCGATATTAATTAAGAATAATACCCAGGAAGACGACCCAGAGCACCCGTGCATTTTACTCACGCACGGTCAAAGCCGACCGTGCGTAAAAACGCACGGGCAAATTCAGAAAGCCAAAAACAAAGCTAAACAGGTCGATCGTGCGATTCCTTCACGCACGGGCAACTGCCCGTGCGTAGAGACGCACAGTCAATGACAGAACATCGTTTTCCACTACAGAAGAGAACGCACGATCACATATGACCATGCGGCAAGGAAAACGCACGACCGTGCGTTATAAATGGATGAACCATCCATTTATAACATGAATTCTGGATAAAAAATGGATGAACCATCCACCTGCATCAGCCACAACACAGCTGGGAATACCCCTCCAGCTCAAGCATAAACACATAAAAAGAATGGGGAGCACATTGTGCTTGCCCCCAACAATAAAGCGCGCAATTGCACACCACAATGGGCCAAGACATTGCACTAATATTGAATGCGCGTATGAGTAAAATATAAGCAATTAAGAACTGAAAATGAAGTGCAAAAGCAGGAAAACTAGCCCAGATGAGTCCATAAAAGTGTATATAAATGGGACTCACCAGCAACGAGCTAGTATTGACTTCCTGTTGAAGGTGGTGACCTGAAGGAGTGAAGGAAGAGCGGAAGCCAAGTTCGAGGGCCTATGCGGAGTGGCTTGCTCCCTGATTTCTGCCATGTAAATGGTTCGTGCGGTGAATCGAGGGGGTGAGGCAATTGTAGCTTTGCTGGAGACTCACTCCACAAAGTTGGCGATCGGAGAAGTGCCGGTGGTGGATGAATTTGAGGATGTGTTCCCTTAGGAGATTCCGGGAGCGCCTCCTTAGCGTGAAATCGACTTTTCGATCGAGTTGGTGCCGGGTGCGAGGCCGGTGTTGCGTCCTCCATTTAGGATGGCACCGAAGGAAATGGCTGAGCTAAAGGTGTAGTTGCAAGAGTTGCTCGAGCAGGGGTACATCAGGCCCAGCTCCTCACCATGGAGTGCGCCGGTGTTGTTCGTTAAAAAGAAGGATGGTAGTATGCGACTGTGCATAGACTCTCGCGAATTGAATAAGCTGACCATCAAGAATAAGTACCTGATTCCATGAATCGATGATTTGTTTGATCAGTTGGTGGGGTCGACGGTGTATTCTAAGTTGGACTTGAAGTCGGGTTACTATCAGCTAAGGATTCGAAAAGAGGATATTCCCAAGACGGGGTTTGGGACGAGGTATGGTCATTTTGAGTTCTCGGTGATGCCGTTCGATTTGACGAACGCGCCATCAGTGTTCATGGATTTAATGAACCCAGTGTTTCGACAATACCTGGATTCATTCGTGGTAGTGTTCATCGACGACATCTTAGTGTATTTGAAGTCGAAGGCGGTGCATGAGTCTCACCTGAGAATAGTGTTGCGGACTTTGAGGGAGAACAAGCTTTATGCTAAGTTCTCAAAGTGCGAGTTTTGGATCGGGAAAGTGGCATTCTTAGGTCACGTGATTAGTGGAGATGGGGTGGCAGTGGATCTTGTGAAGGTGGAAGCCATTAGAGATTGGCCTGTACTGAGAACCGTGGCGGAATTCCGGAGTATCCTTGGACTAGCCGGTTATTACAGAAGGTTCGTTGAGAACTTTTTGCGGATGGCTTTCCCCCTCACGACTCTTACCCGAAAGGACCAGAAGTTTGTGTGGACGCCGGAGTGTGCCCGTGCGTTCGAGACCTTGAAGGAAAGATTGATGTCTGCTCCAATCCTAAGTCTTCCTAGTGGGACCGATGGATTTTAGATTTTCAGCGACGTGTCAGGTTGCGGTTTGGGTTGCGTGCTGGTGCAGCATGGCAACGTGATAGCTTATGGGTCGAGGCAGCTAAAGCCTCATGAGAGAAATTACCCCGTCCACGACTTGTAGTTGGCGGCGGTGATTTTTGCGTTGAAGTTGTGGCGGCACTACGTGTATGGTGCAAAGGTTGAAATCTACACGGACCACAAAAGCTTGAGGTATCTTTTAGATCAGAAGGATCTTAATATGGGGCAGCATAGGTGAGTCAAGTTACTTGGGGACTATGACGTAGCGATTCAGTATACGCCAGGCAAGGCCAATGTGGTGGCTGACGCCTTGAGTAGGAAGTATTCCAGGCAGGGAAATTAGATTAAAGCGCATGACAAGCATTTGGTGCGAGAGTTTGAGTCTCTTGGCATTGTGGGTGTGGCTAAGGGTGAGTCCAGCGCGGCTCGGCTGAACTGGATCGAGATGCAGTGTGATCTGGCAGATTGAATTCGAGAGGCAACCGGTGCATACGAAGAGTGTTAGTGATTGGCGTTGGAAGTTCAGCAAAGCGAAGGCAGTGCTTTGGAGATGGTCGGTGGACTTTTAAAGAGAAATGGAAGGGTGTGTGTCTCTCGCTTTGGCAAGCTCCATGAGGAGTTGATGTTTGAGGCTCACTTCACAAAGTACTCCATTCATCCAGGAAGTACAAAGATGTACTTGGATTTGAAGAAATCCTTTTGGTGGTCTGGGATGAAGCGGGATGTAGCTTTGTATGTCAGCCGATGTCAGATGTGCGCCTTAGTGAAAGCTGAATGCCAAAGGCCGGGTGGATTCTTGAAACCTCTTCCTATCCCCGAGTGGAAATTCGACGACATCTCCATGGATTTTGTGCATGGTTTGCCTTGATCGCGACAAGGTAACGATGCAATTTGGGTGATTGTGGATCGCCTGACCAAGGTAGCCCACTTAATTCCAAATCGGAAGGACGATGGCGTTGAGAAGTTCGTAGAGCTTTACATTCGTAACATTGTGTGGTTGAACGGAATTCCGAAGAGCATCGTTAGTGATCGCGATGGATGGTTCACATC
Organism: Dactylorhiza incarnata; assembly: GCA_033032865.1. NCBI lineage: Eukaryota > Viridiplantae > Streptophyta > Magnoliopsida > Asparagales > Orchidaceae > Dactylorhiza > Dactylorhiza incarnata. Next base: position 3,519,340 of record JAWHQI010000224.1, read on the forward strand.
CAAGGATTGGGGGTTAGTGCAGAGAAGTTTGGGCATAAAATTGAAATTTAGTATCGCGTTTCATCCGCAGACCAATGGTCAAACGGAGAGAACGAATCGTACGTTGGAGGACATGTTGAGGATGCGTGCTCTCGATTTCAGTAAGAGTTGGGAAGACAACCTCTTCATGGTGGAGTTTGCCTACAATAATAGTTTCCAGGAGAGTATCAAAATGGCACCATACGAGGCTTTATATGGAAGGCGGTGTCAAACATCGATGTCTTGGATAGAGGCGGGAGACACCCAGATGTTGGGAAAAGGAGTGGTGGCAGACGCTTGTGAGTTGGTGCGAATGATCCAGGAGCGAATGAAGGTTGCTCAGGATCGGCAGGCAATGTTTTTTAATGCGCATCACAGAAATATGGAGTTTGCGGTTGGTGACATGGTCTACTTGAAGATCAAGCCATTCAAAGGCGTTTCACGCATTCGACTACTCAAGAAGTTGAGTATGAGATACTTGGGTCCATTTGAGGTTACGGAGCGCATAAGCGAAGTGTCCTATCAGTTGGCGCTGTCCGTAGAACTAAGTGGATTACATGATGTATTTCAAGTTTCAGTGCTGAGGAAAGCGTTGGTAGGGCCGGAAGATGCTGTTGAGTCTTCGACAGTTCCTGTAAGTGATGATCTGAGGACGATAGTTCGTCCGGTTTGCGTGAGGATTCTGAAGTCCGGCGGTTGCGAAACAAAGAGGTCAAGCTGGTGAAAGTGCATTGGGATAATTGCGGACGAGACGAGTTCTCATGGGAGCGCGAGCAAGTGATGCGAGATGACTTACCGGAACTGTTTGTTTCAGGTATGTGTGTTAGTGCTTTCGGTAAAGTCGTAAATTTTGAGGACGAAATTCTTTTAAGGGGGGCGGAGTTGTAACACCCCAATTTTTGGTAAGCACAGGAGCTGGTTTGCCCAAGGAGGAGGGCAAGGCATTGTGAAAATTTCTGTAGATCTAGGAGTGAGCAGGAATTGTATAACTCAAAGTTATAGCCAACAACCAGAAGCACATGAAGCAACACAATCTTTATTGATGATAACAAAAGTCTTCATTACAGAGCGACGTATACATGGCGAGACATGATTTCGCTAGTACACAAAACCAAAACGAAATTACAATGCTGAAGGAAAGATAACCAGCGGTCTGAAACTCTAAAACCGCCTGACCGCACGACCTGGCTGTTCGCGTGACTAGAAAATGAGACCGCGCGAACACACACTGCCGGTGACTTGAACAGCACCAACTGAACCTCCGCGACCTCTCGAACTCCACTGATTCTCCCGAACTCCAGCAACCCGCACTACAAGCCGCGAGACCGCCCGAACACCTTAGAAGAAGAGGTGACCGCTGCTGCCCGCACAATCCGCAGAAGCTGCACAAGGAAATTCAATCAGCTAACCGGCCGGTCACAAAAAAGAGATCGCAAGAATTATGCGCGAGCTCATCTTACACTTGGTGCGATTTATTTGCTGCTACAGTGACTCCTATTTATAGGTGTGCGACCTAATCCAGTCACCACCCTATGAGATAGAGTCACCGCCCTGACCGCGTGACCAAGACCGGTCAACCCGCGCGGTTAGTAGATCGCTCTGCGCCGTGAGCTCGCCGACTTCAACCTGCACCAGGAAATCGCCACTCCTCCAAGAAGCCGCGCGACCATGACAACTCGCCCGGTTATGACACCCACCACCTGTGTTTGCAAATACGAAATCTCCTCCAGAGACCGCGAACAACGCCAAGTCGAATAAGGCAACAGCCCGCCAAGTCGACTAACAACAGAGACCGCATATACCAGTAGATCGCCAAGGACCAGCTTATGCGAACTCAAAAGGGGAGACCGCGCGACTAAGAGAATCTTTAGTCAACGCGCACCACCAGGAACCCGAACAGTCAACAGACCGGATTGCCCGTTCCAGAACACAACCTTGTGCGGTTACCACGAACCAGACAGCATAGTACAGAGAACAGCCCGCCACGCGGTCTCACGAATCAGACCTCGCAACCTCAAATTGGCACCTTGGACAGAGACCGATGGTCAAGCCGAATAGACCTGCGGCTAGACCAAAGATATCAGACCGCAGATGGAGACCGCAAGACCGCGCTGTTAGCCAGACCGCACGACCTCCCCACCAGACCGCCAATTTCCACTTCAACATTTTCAACACTCCCCCTTGAAGTGGGAAGTTGAAAACAGCCCAAGTAAACTCCTCAGCCGAGTGAACGGACCCTTCGCCAGCGCCTTTGTGAATATATCAGCAACGTTGTCGTTACTCCGAACATGCTCGACCGAAAGAGACCCCTCCAGCACCTTCTCACGAATGAAATGACGTTCGATCTCGATATGCTTGGTCCTCGCGTGACACACTAGATTAGTAACCAGTTTGAGTGCACTCTCATTGTCTCCGCGGAGCAGAGTCAGACCCCGAACCTCCTTATGGACATCTCCCACCAACCTCCTAAGCCAGATGGCTTCTTGAGCTGCCAAGGCCAAAGCCTTGTATTCCGCTTCCATGGTAGAAATCGACACGGAATCCTGCTTCTTGTTGCACCATGATATAGCCGTGGGGCCCGCCATGAAGACGAATCCAGACGTCGACTTCCGATCAGCCGAATCACCCCCGTAATTAGCTTCCATGTACCCATGCACATCGAAGCCTGCATCCCTCCTGTAAAGGAGACCCATATCCGAAGTCGCCTTGACATACTTCAAATTATTCTTGGCCGCTAGTAGATGAGGCATCCGTGGTTCCGCCATATAGCGACTCACCCTGCCAACTGCATAAGCAATATCCGGCCTAGTGATCGTCAGATAAATCAAGCTCCCTACCAGAGCTCGGAAGACAAGCGGATCTTCCAGAATCCTCCCCTCATCCTTCCGAAGTTTCATGGCCTTCTCCAGAGGTGTAGAAATGCACTTCCCTTCCTTCATGCCGAATCGCTCCACGATTCGCTCTGCATATCCAGCTTAGGACACCAGCACTCCACTTTCCTTCCTCTGCACTTCGAGTCAAAGAAAATGGTGAAGCTCACCCAAGTCCTTCATCTCAAACCTGATAGATAGCTCAGCCCGAAGCTTTGCTACCTCCTCCTTCGAATTCCCCATCATGATTGATGAGTAGTATTTATGCGTATTTTAATTATAGTATTTAGTTTAGTTTTAATTACAAAATGCAAATATTATTTATATTTTAGTTTAAAAACACTTCTTTTATAATTTCTGTTCTAAATGTAGTTTTACTTTTATTTTTGCAGAATTTTGGGAAAAATTGGAGAAAATCACAAGTCACGCCCTCAGTCACGCCCGTGACCAAGGGCGTGTAACCTAAATATCTGCGTTCGACGAAATTGGAGCTGATTTCGACGAAAGCTCTCTTCCCCTGCGTTCGATGAAATTGGAGCTGAGTTCGACGAAAGCTCTCTGCCCCTGAGTTCGACGAACGCACTCTGTCCCTGAGTTCGATGAACGCGCTCTGCCCCTGTGTTCGACGAAGCTCTCTGCCCCTGCGTTCGACGAAGCCTGAGCTGAGTTCGACGAACGCGCTGTGCCCCTGAGTTCGACGAACGCGCTCTGCCTGTGAGTTCGACGAACGCTCTCTGTGACCCAAGTCACGCCGGTGACTTCCCGCGTGATCCCTGCTCCCTGCCGCGCTGAATTCAAGCCCATGCTGCGCCTAATTCAAGCCCATGCCGCATTGATGAAGCCGCCCAAGTACACACCCGTGACCCAAGTTACACGGGCGTTTAATGTCCAAATTTCTCCCGGCGTCACGCAAAGTCCACGCCACTGTCAAATCCAATGTCAGCAATGTTTACACGCCCTCGGTCATGCCCGTGACCGAGGGCGTGTAACTTGAAATTTTTGCCTATAAATTCAGAGGTTCTCCCTTGAGTTGATAGTTCAGAAATTTGGAGAGGGGAGTTACTGTTAGAACTGTTAGTTAACTTTTTCAATGCTTTTTCATGTCTTTCAATTTCATGTTCTCTTTCTTTTCAAATCAGGTAATGTGCTAGTTCCTATTTCTATGCAATAGTTAGTTAAAGCTTGTAGCCCTTAATTATCCTAGCTTTGTAATCTTATTTAAAGAGTTGTAATAGCTTTTCATTTCAATGAAAGTTGGCATAGTTTTCTTTATCTCTCTTTCTTCATAGTGATTTTCCTTCTTGCAATTTGTCTTTTTTTTTTTAGTTTAGTAAAACAACCCTCAAAAATCGTTCGATAAGATAATGGTGATTTTCCTCGAAATAGAAATAATCAACGTGCCCCGTGGAATATGACCTTGGTATTTCTAAATATCCTATACTATAGACGATAAGGTGCACTTGCCTTATTCGGATATAGTTTTGGAGAAAATCTTCAAACCTTCGCTTAATTTCAAAACACAAAATTTCTATATCAAGTTTTTGGCGCCGTTGCCGGGGACTTTGCGTAAATATTTTGAAAAGAGGATATCTATTAATTTTATCATGCTTCTTTTTATTCTATTTTGCTTTTTCTAAATTTCAAAAAGAAAAAAAAATTTAGTTTTTCCTTTTCCTTTTTTTTAGTGTATGATGATGAGTCCCAAATATATACACATTTATGGACTCATCTGGGCCGATTTTCTAGTCTATGCACTTCACTTTAGACATGTTTTCACTCATATTTGACACTCCATGCTAAGTGCACCTCTAGGCCCATTTTTGGTGTTATTTCATGTTCTTCATTTTTAGTAGTTTTCATGGATTGTTAAGTGCCACTTTCAGTGGCTGGATTCATGGTTGTGCTGGAACAGGAGTCGTGCGGGTGTTCCCGGTACAATTCTGTACAGTAACACTGCGCACGATCACTGTTTCTATTGCGCATGACCATTGGTCGTGCGCCGTTGATCGTGTGCACTTAACCCTATTTTTTGAGTTCTGTCTCGGACAGTGCGCACGACCACCAACGATATTGCGCACGACCACCGGTCGTGCGTCGCTGTTCGTGCGCACTTAACATCAATTTTATGAGTTCTGTTTCGACCAGTGCGCATGACCACCTACGATAGTGCGCACGACCACCGGTCGTGCACCACTGGTCGTGCGAACATGGTATTTTATAAATTTCTTACATTCCAGGCTCCACCCAGGCAGGCGCACGATCACAGGATTCCAGCGTGCACGACCACTGGTCGTGCGCCAATGATCGTGCGCACTGTTTATTCCAGCGCCTATAAATATTCCTGCTCGCGAATTAGGTTGGATTCTCCGCATTTTCTTCCGCCAGTCCGCCGTTTCCTGCTCCAGAGTGCCCGATTTCGCCCCTCCATCGCCGCCCACCATCGGGAGGTGCTCCGGGCTTGTTCTTCACGCCATTCTTGAGCCGGAGCTTCGTCTCGGCCTCCTCCTTCATCCTAGAGCTTCAAGGAAGGTTTAACCGCCATCGCCATCAAGCAAGAGGAAGTTTGCAACCTCTACCGGATCGTGTCACAAAGAAGACGGGCTCATTGGAGAGTAGTGACAGCTCTCTCTACCCCGGACGTAGTTGCGGACCGAGCTTGGACGCGGATTGACAACCCGGCGATTCCAACCGTGAATCTACAACGAGACTTCAGATTCGGTCGATTTCTTGCCTTGTTCTTCTCTTATTGATGTATATGTAGCTAGATCTAACATTATGATGAAGTAGCACTTAACTTTATTTGCATTTCTATACATTTCATGTCTATGTGAAATATTTTACTGTTTGAGTTGCTTGAGGTGCGCCCCATTCCATCCTCCATCCCGCCGTCACGTTCGTGTACCGCACTAGCAATTGCTAGTGGCATGCTTGTCGACGAGGTGCTTGCGACCCTCATCCGTATGCCTACTCTTCCATCCGCCTAGCGAAGCGTGGCATAGCGGCCCGTGTAATCCATCCCGCTTAACGTAGCAGCGTGCTCAAGGCCCTCATAGTTCGATTCCGTTTGCCTACTCGTCCATCCGCCCTTGCGATGCAGCGCGCTCAAGGCCTGCCTAGTCTGCATCCCGCCAAGCGAAGCACTGCATAGCGGCATTGCATAGGAGTAGTTGTAGTTGTTTTCTTTTATTTTCCAAAAGCCAAATCCCCCATTTCCGCATCCATCCGCTCGAAAGGACTTCAATCTCAAGTCCTTCCTCGATAATAAACTCCACCTTACTGTGTTCCTTTGAGATCGATACATGGGGATTCATTCCCATTTTATATTACTTGATCGATCGGTACACTGCCGTTTCGTGCCGCATCCTTACTACCGCCTATAGCGGTGTGCTAAGATTTGCGCCATCAAGTTTTTGGCGCCGTTGCCGGGGAACACAGTCGTGTGAGTTTTCTGGAGAGGGAAAACCTGAGAGAGAAGCCCTTCCTTTTGTAATTGCATTTTTTGTTTTATTTCTTTTTATTCCATGTTCCTGTTTTAATTAGGTTGCTTTAGTAATTTTTGTTAGGTGTGGTATTTCTCACAATAGTGTTTTTCTATTTGAATCGTTTTATCTTCGCACTATGTGGGCACATCTTAATATCCGTTGCAGTTGGTGTGGAGCTAACTCCAACTCTAGTGATGAATGCCCTACGGAGAATGGTGGGCATAATTCTTCTCGCCCAGCATATAGAGCATCGACTTCATCTGATACTCCATATGGTGTGCGTAAGTCTTATGGCTACTCTGCTGAGCCTTTACCGTCTTACTTCTTTTCGGCTTCAGCACCCGCTGTGCCAAAGAAGCCCGCTAGGCAGTGCCAGTTTTGTCGGAGCATAGATCATGCCCTGAAGGATTGTACTGCTTTTCGTCGCCAATTGGATGAGGTTGACGAGTCGGATATCCGGATCGTCCCGAATCCTAACTCTGGCGGCACACCTTCAACATCCGGTTTTGTGTCTTTGCCACCTTCACATCTTGAAGGGTATGGCATTGACACAGTCACCAGATGTGTGGCTGATCTGGGCACCGACATTGCTGAGCCTATTCTCCCAGTGCATCCACCAGCTCTAGTGGATTCGATTCTTTGTGAGGAATCGGTGCTCTACTTTTATCCGAGCATTATTCTTCCCCCTGTTGTGCATACTACATTCGTCTCTGACGACATTGTCGATGATGTGTCGCAAGAGGAGGCTGTTGATCTTAGTATTGTACCTACTCCTATGGAGAAGGACAACCTTCTAGGTGAAGAGGAGTTTTCCTCAACACCGGTGGAGGAAGTCCAAATCTTAGGCATGGCCACTGTTGATCCCGCTGAACCTTGTAACATTGAGGACAATGCAAACATTATTTTACTTACCCAGCCTGACGGGAGTGAGTCCGGAACCACTCCCCCGATTTTTGATTATTTATGTTCTTCGTCTTGTTTATTTCTCGATCTCCCCTCTTCATCCGAGCCTGTGCAGGTTGAGTCTTCACAGATACCCCAGGAGGACTTGGAGCTTAATGCTCAAGTCAATGATGAGAGCATCCTCTCATGTGAGGAGGTTGAGTCCCCCTCCGTTGAGGAAGCTCCACTCATTGCCTTTTCCTCCTGCCACCTCCCTGTTGACGACATCTTGCTAGGCAAGGATGTGTTTGGTGAGTTGAGTGAGGATATCTCCTCCTCTTCTTGCTTTCCGTTTCCTCTACCTGCGTTATGTAGGTATTATTATTATTTGGGTAGAGGAGTAACTGTTATGTCGCCGTATCGGTACCCGCTACCGACACGCGTATTAGAACAGTTACCTGTTCATTTCCTTTTTCATACGTCCATTAGCTAGAACCTTTAGTTTTTGAATAAGTCGTGCTGGGATGACAATAACCCCAGTAGTTATCTTTCTTTTCTGCATTTTTATTTCATCTAATCATGTTTAGTTAGTAGTATTTTTTTTTCAGTTTTCTATTTTCTTTTGTTTCTGAGGAGCTGACCCCTGCAGGTATCTTTTCTGGATGGCGGACGTTGCGGCTCATTTTAGCTTACATGCCAATCTTCTGGTGTGCTCATTTCTGAGCACTGGGTACTCTCTTTCCCTAGCCTTTTCTGATTTTCATGTCATATATTTTGTGGATTGTTTTGTTTAAGTCTGGGGGAGAGCAGTTTTTGTGCCCACTCACGTGCACTCTCGCATAGCATGCTAGAAGTACTTTTATTTTAGCTTATTGGAAATTGTTGTTCATTTTCATTGCACACCACAGCACCCACTTGAGCGCGCTTAGCCGTTGGCACGTCGCGAGTTGAATTTGTCTTTTTGTGTGATTTGAAAAATCATTGTGCTGGCTTAGGATTATGAGGCGGAGTAAAATGTTGACTCCTGTAGTGCTCCTAGTCGAGTGCTCATGTCTCGTAGGAATTCGTGTAGATTCAATTTCGTTTTATGGTTTTAGTTTATATTTTTCTACTAGTGTAAATATTGTTTACTTTACTCAAAAAATTGGTGAATCCGGCGTGAATCAAACGGTAGCATAGGAATGTGTGTAGACGTTCATTAGTCTCGTATTGCCCGAGTCGGGGGGAAGGATTATCTTTCTCGGTGGCTAGAACTTGCCCCAAGCGATTCTTGAAGCATGGGTATACGGTTAGTCAATTGCGTGAATGTGATATAGGCTATCATTTTGGCCCGGTTGAGCCTTTACACCCTTTCCTATCGATATATCCTCGTTAGCCCAGTTGTGCCTACCCGTTCTTTGATTCAGCCTCACTTTTATCGCACCAAAGCCCAAAAGCCAATCCTAGTCGCACACCCAAATCTGAGCTTTTGCTGTTTAGTATTTTCATGAGTTGGGTTGTTGATTTGGTGATATGTTTGTGAAGATGTGGATGTGTTTTATTGTTTAGCTGCTGAAAATGATAAGAAAAGAAAAGAAGAAAATGAGAGAAAGAAAAGAAGTGAAAAGAAAAGAAAAAGATTTGAGCTTTAATGAAAAATCTGTGTAAAAATATATGTTTGGGAGTAGGCGGTGCACACATCCATGTTGTTAAGTCAAGCCTCATCTAAAACCTTAAGTCCTATTGATTCACGCATTTGAGTCAAACCAGTGCCGTGGAGAGAGTGCGAACGGGCAAGCTTATGGTCACCGACATTGATGGATTTCAATGGAGTTGTCCCGAGCCCCGATCTTTGGCAATGCTCGCCTCAGCGTTCAGTTTACTTTCTTCCTATGTACGACCTTATGATTCACCGTGATTCACTTTTTGAGTAAATGTAATATATAAATACGCCCCTAAGAAAAGTATAAACTATTATGTATAATTAGAAATTTTATCTACTATATTTCTACGCACATGAGCATGCGACTTCGCATGGTACTCCGCTTGATAATTTCTTCGCCAGCTTATGTTTTTCCTGTCCGCGAGAGATGGTTTGCTCGGGAGGCGCAAACAGTTAAGTCTGGGGGTGTGATGAGTCCCAAATATATACACATTTATGGACTCATCTGGGCTAATTTTATAGTCTATGTACTTCACTTTAGACATGTTTTCACTCATATTTGACACTCTATGCTAAGAGCACCTCTAGGCCCGTTTTGGGGTTATTTCATGTTCTTCATTTTAAGTAGTTTTCATGGATTGTTAAGTGCCACTTTCAGTGGCTGGATTCGTGGTTGTGCTGGAACAGGAGTCGTGCGGGTGTTCCCGGTACAATTATGTACAGGAACACTGCGCACGATCACTGTTTCTATTGCGCACGACCACTGGTCGTGCTGCCGCTGTTTGTGTGCACTTAACCCTATTTTTTGAGTTCTGTCTCGGACAGTGCGAACGACCACCAACGATTTTGCGCACGACCACCGGTCGTGCGCCGCTATTCGTGCGCACTTAACATCAATTTTATGAGTTCTGTTGCGACCAGTGCGCACGACCACCTACGATAGTGCGCACGACCACCGGTCGTGCCCCACTGGTCGTGCGAACATGTTATTTTATAAATTTCTTACATTGCAGGCTCCACCCAGGCAGGCGCACGATCACAGGATTCCAGCGCGCACGACCACTGGTCGTGCGCCAATGATCGTGCGCACTGTTTATTCCAGCGCCTATAAATATTCATGCTCGCGAATTAGGTTGGATTCTCCGCATTTTCTTCCGCCAGTCCACCGTTTCCTACTCCAGAGCGCCCGATTTCGCCCCTCCATCGCCGCCCACCATCGGGAGGTCCTCCGGGCATGTTCTTCACGCCATTCTTGAGCCGGAGCTTCCTCTCGGCTTCCTCCTTCATCCTAAAGTTTCAAGGAAGGTTTAACCGCCATCGCCATCAAGCAAGAGGAAGTTTGCAACCTCTACCGGATCGTGACACGAAGAAGACGGGCTCATTGGAGAGTAGTGACAGCTCTCTCTACCCCGGACGTAGTTGCGGACCGAGCTTGGACGCGGATTGACAACCCGGCGATTCCCACCGTGAATCTACAACGAGACTTCAGATTCGGTCGATTTCTTGCCTTGTTCTTCTCTTATTGATGTATATGTAGCTAGATCTAACATTATGATGAAGTAGCACTTAACTTTATTTGCATTTCTATACATTTCATGTCTATGTGAAATATTTTACTGTTTGAGTTGCTTGAGGTGCGCCCCATTCTATCCTCCATCCCGCCGTCACGTTCGTGTGCCGCACTAGCAATTGCTAGTGGCGTGCTTGTCGACGAGGTGCTTGCGACCCTCATCTGTATGCCTACTCTTCCATCCGCCTAGCGAAGCGTGGCATAGCGGCCCGTGTAATCCATCCCGCTTAACGTAGCAGCGCGCTCAAGGCCTGCATAGTTCGATTCCGTTTGCCTACTCATCCATCCGCCCTTGCGACGCAGCGTGCTCAAGGCCTGCCTAGTCTCCATCCCGCCAAGCGAAGCACTGCATAGCGGCATTGCATAGGAGTAGTTGTAGTTGTTTTCTTTTATTTTCCAAAAGCCAAATCCCCCATTTCCGCATCCATCCGCTCGAAAGGACTTCAATCTCAAGTCCTACCTCGATAATAAACTCCACCTTACTGTGTTCCTTTGAGATCGATACTTGGGAATTCATTCCCATTTTATATTACTTGAACGATCGGTACACTGCCGTTTCGTGCCACATTCTTACTACCGCCTATAGCGGTGTGCTAAGATTTGCGCAACATATGACCCGAGGTAGCGCTTTGAATATTCCTTTTGATCCAGAGATCGAGCGGACCCTTTTTAGGCGCCGCCGTTCTCGTGATAAGGATAATCAATTAGAATTCGAAGAGTTGATTGGGGACACTAACACAGCAAATATGGATCCTGATCTTAATCCTCCTAATCCTAACGCGCCAAATCCTAATGAGGTCGCGCAACGGACCATGTCCTATTATGCGCGGCCGAATTTGGAAGGCACACAATCGAGTATTGTTCGCACCACGGTGGCGAACAATAATTTTGAGATCAAGTCTAGCATCATACAAATGGTGTAATAATCGGTGGCCTTCGATGGTCAACCGGACGAAGATCCAAATTCGCATATTTCTTACTTTCTTGAAATTTGCGATACTTTTAAAATCAATGGCGTCACCGATGACGCCATTTGATTGGGTCTTTTTCCTTTTTCTTTGAGATCTAAGGCCAAGCAGTGGCTGGGATCCCTACCTAGGGGATCCATCACTACATGGGCCGAAATGGCGGAAAAATTTCTAAATAAATATTTCCCGCATTCAAAGACCGCTAAATTGCGCACTGATATTGCGTCGTTCATGCAAATCGACTCGGAGACTCTCTATGATACATGCGAGCGCTTCAAGGAGCTTTTGAGTCGATGCCCTCACCACGCACTTGCCACTTGGCAACAAGTGCAAATATTTTATAATGGATTAAATCTCCAAACGAGGCAAATGATTGATGCGGCCGCCGGGGGGACGTTAAATAACAAAACCCCGGACGCCGCTCAAGAGCTTTTCGAAGAGATGGCCATGAATGCGTACCAATGGAACATGCCCCGAGCGCGGCCTAATAAGCCACCCGGAATTTTTGAAATAGATGCAAACGCAAATTTGGCTTTACAAGTTGAGCGCTTAATAAAGCAAGTGGCGGGGATGTATGTCTGCTTCCACTGCCACTCCTCCTTGGGCTAATAACGTTTTAATTGAAGAACGGGTCAACTACATGGGAAATGCGCCTCGACCTTCCTATAACCCGAACTTGGCTCCATATAACAACACATACAATGCGGGTTATAGGAATCATCCGAATTTCTCATGGACCAACCAAGGAAATGCTCAGCGTCCTATGAATCTAAATCAACCCCCACCTAATAAACTTCTTAACTTAACTCCGCCTCTAAATTTGATTTCTCAAAATTTTAATCCTCCCGGTTTTCCACCGCAACAGCACAAGCCCTCTTTGCTTGAAGAGGTCTTTGCTAAATATGTTGCTACAAATGAAACGAACATCTGGAACCTTACCGGATCAATCAAAAATTTAGAGAATCAAGTGGGCCAGCTCGCAAAGATTATTTCTGAGCGTCAGCAAGGAGCACTACCGGGGAATACAGAGCAAAATCCAAAGGAGAGCGCGCACGTGATTACACTCAGTAGCGGGAAGGAGGCGGTTTCAAAATAGGACGAATCCAAGGTAACATCCTCTCCTCCTCCTCCTACTCTTAATTTATCTTCGAATTTGCCCACTACATTAGCTCCGCGCGCTTCTACTTCTAATATTCCATATCCGTCTAAGTTTAAAAGGGAGTGCGCCGAAAAAAATTATAAAAAGTTTTTAGACGTTTAAAGCAAATTCATATTAATGTACCCTTCTGCGAGGCTATCTCTCAAATGCCTAAATATGCGAAATATCTTAAGGAGTTGCTCTCCAATAAGAAAAGATTAGAAGATATTTCGCATATTTCTTTAAACGCAAAATGCTCCACGGTTGTACTCAACAAAATGCCTCAAAAAGCAAATGACCCGGGACGGTTTTCCATCCCATTATTATTTGGCAATTCGTTAGTACAACACACCTTAGCGGATCTTGGAGCAAGCATCAATCTCATGTCGTTTTCATTATTCAAAAAGCTAGGTCTAGGAAATCCTAGCCCCACTCGAATGAGTATTCAATTAGCGGATCGTTCTTTAAAATATCCGGTAGGAATAGTGGAGGACGTGCTCGTCAAGGTTGACAAATTCATCTTCCTGGTGGATTTTGTCATTCTTGACATCGAAGAGGATGCCGAAGTACCCCTCATACTCGACCGCCCCTTCCTTGCCACCTCCCGCACTATTATAGATGTAAGTAACGGAAAGCTCCCCCTACGGGTTGGAGACGATGAAGTTACTTTCTGCATAAATTCCTCGATGCGGAATACATTAGAAAACGATGATTAGTGTTTTTACCTAGAAGAGTGTTGTGAGTTCGATTCATCCCCCGAGCTAGTCTCATCGGCAAGTAGTGATTCCGAGCTCGTCGAGCTCTTTTATCTTGAAGAAGAAGTCTCTCACCCCACACCACCCGAACCATTACTTCTAGAAAAATTAAAAATTAAAACTTCTTATGAAAAGCCACCCGTATTAGAGTTAAAACAACTCCCCCTCTCCTCCAATATTTATTTTTAGAAAAAGAGTCTAAGCTACCCATCATCGTTTCATCCGATCTTAGCAACTCAGAAATTTTTGAGTTGTCTATAGTCTTAAGAAAGCACCGCCACGCAATTGCGTGGCAAATATCGGATATTAAGGGTATAAACCCTTCCTTCTGCACTCATAAAATCTTTCTCGAAGATAATTCCCGCAACTCAGTCCAGCCTCAACGACGACTAAACCCGAACATGAAAGAAGTCGTTAAGGCTGAAGTTATTAAACTTTTAGACGCGGGAATCATTTACCCGATATCGGATAGTACTTGGGTTAGCCCAGTACAAGTCGTACCAAAGAAAGGCGGTGTCACAGTAGTTGCGAACGAAAATGATGAATTGATCCCAACCCGTACTGTTATGGGTTGGCGGATGTGCATCGATTCTCGAAAACTAAATGATGCCACCCGTGAGGATCACTTTCCGCTACCTTTTATCGATCAAATTTTAGAGCGCCTTTCAGGTCACTCCTACTACTGTTTTCTCGATGGTTTGTCGGGATATTTCCAAATTCCAATTTCGCCCGACGACCAAGAGAAAACCACTTTCACTTGTCCCTTTGGCACCTTCGTTATCGAAGGATGCCATTTGGTCCTTGTAACGCGCCAGCTACATTCCAAAGGTGTATGCTGGAAATATTTGACGAGTTAGTAGAGGAGGTGATGGAAGTGTTTATGGACGATTTCTCCGTATTCAGAAACTCATTTAAATATTGTTTAAAAAATCTCGAGCGCGTGCTACAACGATGTGAGGAAACGAATTTAGCGCTTAATTAGGAGAAATGTCATTTTATGGTCAAAGAAGGATTAGTCCTTGGCCATAAAATTTTGGACAAGGGGATCGAAGTCGATAGGGCCAAGATCGAAGTAATTGAAATGCTCCCCCTCCAACAAACGTAAAAGCAATTAGAAGTTTCCTAGGCCACGCAGGGTTTTATCGGCGCTTTATACAAAATTTTTCCAAAATCACAAAGCCGTTAACCCATCTTCTCAAAAAAGAATCCTCCATTATTTTTAACGATGAATGCCACTTGGCCTTTAAACTTATCAAAGAGAAACTTATAAACTCCCCGATTCTAGTCGCCCAGATTGGTCGCTCCCTTTTGAAATCATGTGCGATGCGAGTGATATTGCGGTTGGTGCCGTTTTAGGACAACGGGTGAGTAAGTATTTCCACCCAATTTATTATGCGAGCAAAATACTCACGTCGACACAAGCGAACTACACCACTACCGAGAAGGAACTTCTAGCAATCGTTTTCGCTTTTGATAAGTTTAGGTCGTATATCACGCTTTCCAAAGTTATCGTCTTCACAGATCACTCCACGCTTAGGTATCTCTTAAGTAAATCGGACGCCAAGTCTCATCTTTTGCGATGGATCCTCCTCTTGCAGGAGTTTGATTTAGAGATCAGGGACAAAAGGGGATCCGAAAACTTGGCGGTCGATCATCTTTCTCGATTAGAAAATCCCACCTCGGAAGCATTAATAGAAGCCGACATTAACGATAAATTTCCCGAAGAGCGCCTCCTTGCTCTCGAAAATATTAATTCATCTTCTACCCCCTGGTTTGCGGATTTGTCTAACTATTTATTAGCCCGGGTCCTGCCAAAAGAATTCTCGAGTCAGCAAAAGAAGAAATTCTTTTCTGATTTAAAGAATTATTTTTGGGAGGACCCCTTTTTATTCCGTGTTTACGCAGACCAGGTGGTGAGAAGATGCGTCTCAAGTGAGGAAGGACTTAAAATTTTACGTCATTGTCACGAGGGACCAACCGATGGTCATTATCAAACAAACCGAACCGCGAAGAAGGCGCTGGAAGCGGGCTTTTATTGGACCATGCTCTTCAAAGATGCTCACACCCTTGTGAGTACTTGCGACAGCTGCCAGCGGTCGGGGAACATCTCCCGCCGGGATGAGATTCCCCAAAACATTTTCTTAGAATGCGAAATTTTTGATCTTTCGGGTATTGATTTTGTTGGTCCTCTCCCTCCCTCTTATTCAAATAAATATATTCTCGTTGCGGTCGACTACGTGTCGAGGTGGGCGGAAGCGCAAGCTCTCCCCACCAACGATGCGCGGGTCGTCGTTAATTTCTTAAAAAAATTATTTTCACGATTTGGCACACTGCGCGCTATAGCGAGTGATCGGGGCACCCATTTTTGAAATAGTCAATTTACAAAAATCTTAGCAAAATATGGTGTCACGCACAAATTATCCACTACTTATCACCCACAAACGAGCGGACAAGTCGAAGTTGTTAATCGAGAATTAAAGCGGATTTTAGAAAAAAACGGTTTCTATTAATCGGAAGGATTGGGCAATAAAGCTCGATGACGTGCTATGGGCCTATCGAACGGCGTACAAGACCGCTATCGGTTGTACACCATATCGAATCGTTTTTGGCAAGGCTTGCCACCTTTCGGTCGAACTAGAACACCGCGCATTTTGGGCGCTTAAATTTTTAAATCTCGATTCCACTTTAGTGGGCGATCAAAGAAAATTTCAAATGAACGAATTAGATGAATGGCGAGCGAATGCGTATGAGAGCAATAAATATATAAGCAGCGAACAAAGTTTTATCACGATAATCGCATAAAATTTCCAAAAACTTTTTTGCTGGGCAACCTCGTTATCCTTTATAATTCTCGCCTTCGCCTTTTTCCAGGAAAGCTAAAATCCCGATGGACCGGAACCTTTATTGTTAAAGAGGTTTAGTCCTATGGGACAATTCTCTTTTTATTGTTTTTCTTTTTATTTTAACATGTTTTGTAGGTAACCGTCACTTCCCCCGCATCTTCATAATCAGGGAAGCCCTCTTAACCTCTCCTTCGTTTCCATTATTTTTGTTTTGTCTTGCACTTTATTTTCTTTTACTTCATACTTAGTTTTAAACATTGGGGACAATGTTTAACTTTAAGTATGGGGGTGTAAATAGTTCTTTGTAAATAGTTCTTTTTAAAATTAGAAAATTTTAAAAAAAAAATCTTATGTTTTCTTCTATTTAAGCACTTGTAAAACCCAAAAAAAAGACTCAAAAATTTGAGAAAATCGAAAAATTTAAATCTTGGAAAGGGACGTTTGAGACCTCATCCCATCTCACCTCCTAGTACCGTGAGAACCCTTCACGGGGTATACCTCGGGAAGTCCAAGAATTAACAAAAAAAATTTAAGCTTTTTAGTGTATGTTTTTATTGTTTATTTCTTATCAAAAATCCCAAAAAAATATAATATAAAAAAAAAAGATAATATCAAAATCCAAAAATATGAAAAACTTGAAATACAAAAAAAATATAAAAATCTTATACCTCTCCTATTTGTTGTTTTTGTGAGTTCTTAGAAATCTAGTTGAGGATGTTTATAAGCATGTTTAGGTTTTTAATTAGCTAAAATTTTGCTTATCATAGTTTGTAATTTTAAATTTGAGGTAATTTTGCTTTAAGAATCATCTTATGATTTTAACTTGATTAGAGATTTTTTTTAGCAAGACTTCTCTTTTTATTTCTAAATGGCTTCATTTTGTAGTGAATTTGCTAAACCTCTTTAGATTTCAATTATATTTTCTTCTAACTTTTTAGATCTTAGGAAATTTAATTTTACTAGAATTTGCTCTCAATATAATTTAAAGCTAGCTAGATTTAATTTCCTTCCCTACCCCCTTTGTTGGCATAAAAAATGAAGTTTACAAGATCATATGTCATGGGAATAAGAGGATAAAATTCATTATTCCCTAAACATATGCACCCAAAATCATTTAAAAGATTATATGGCATGGAGTAAGAGGATAAAATTCATTACTCCTAAACATATACATTTTGGGTTTTTATTAGAAGAGAAAAAAATATTCATGAAGAGGATAAATTCCATTACCTCCCTTCAAAAAATTCTCTTATGTTGCCAAATTTTATGAAATCCCCCTTATGCAATTATCATTGTTCTGGATTTAGTTTAAGATTATGGAGAGAGCAATATTTAGTAAGTTACTTTTCCTTAAGTTTCTTTTAAGATAGAGTTCTTATAATTTTAATTTAATCTCATTTTATAATTTCTATAATATTGTTAAACCAATTAATTTTCTTGAGAAGTCCTTGCCTAAACATTTTCGCCTCTTTTCAAATCATCATCATAATTTAGGACTTAACTCCTCCTTGAATTTACTCTTAACTTAACTTTTGGTTTAAATGAAATTTTAGTTTAAAATTAAAAATTTTAAGGATGTCTTATAAATTATGTCTCACACTTTTGCTCTGGAATGGCAAAACCTCAAGTATGGGGGTATTTGATGAGTAGTATTTATGCATATTTTAATTATAGTATTTAGTTTAGTTTTAATTTAAAAATGCAAATATTATTTATATTTTAGTTTAAAATCACTTCTTTTATAATTTCTGTTCTAAATGTATTTTTACTTTTATTTTTGCAGAATTTTGGGAAAAATTGGAGAAAATCACAAGTCACGCCCGCAGTCACGCCCGTGACCAAGGGCGTGTAACCTAAAGATCTGTGTTCGACGAAATTGGAGCTGAGTTCGACGAAAGCTCTCTACCCCTGCGTTCGATGAAATTGGAGCTGAGTTCGACGAAAGCTCTCTGCCCCTGCGTTCGACGAACGCGCTCTGTCCCTGAGTTCGATGAATGCGCTCTGTCCCTGAGTTCAACGAACGTGCTCTGCCCCTGAGTTCGACGAAGCTCTCTACCCCTGCATTTGACGAAGCCTGAGTTGAGTTCGACGAACGCGCTCTGCCCCTGAGTTCGACGAACGCGCTCTGCCCGTGAGTTCGACGAACGCTCTCTATGACCTAAGTCATGCCCGTGACTTCCCGCGTGATCCCTGCTCCCTGCCGCGACGAATTCAAGCCCATGTCGCGCCGAATTCAAGCCCATGCCGCATTGATGAAGCCGCCCAAGTACACACCCGTGACCCAAGTTACACGGGCGTGTAATGTCCGAATTTCTCCCGCCGTAACGGAAAGTCCATGCCACTGTCAGATCCAATGTCAGCAATGTTTACACGCCCTAGGTCACGACCGTGACCGAGGGCGTGTAACTTAAAATTTTTGCCTATAAATTCAGTGGCTCTCCCTTGAGTTGATAGTTCAGAAATTTGGAGAGGGGAGTTACTGTTAGAGCTGTTAGTTAACATTTTCAATGCTTTTTCATGTCTTTCAATTTCATGTTCTCTTTCTTTTCAATTCATGTAATGTGCTAGTTCCTATTTCTATGCAATAGTTAGTTAAAGTTTGTAGCCTTAATTATCCTAGCTTTGTAATCTTGTTTAAAGTATTGTAATAGCTTTTCATTTCAATGAAAGTTGGCATAGTTTTCTTTATCTCTCTTTCTTCATAGTGATTTTCCTTCTTGCAATTTGTCTTTTTTTAGTTTAGTAAAACAACCCTAAAAAATCGTTCGATAAGATAATGGTGATTTTCCTCGAAGTAGAAATAATCAACGTGCCCCGTGGAATACGACCTTGGTATTTCTAAATATCCTATACTACAGACGATAAGGTACACTTGCCTTATTCAGATATATTTTTGCAAAAAATCTTCAAACCTTCGCTTAATTTCAAAACACGAAATTTGTATATCAACGATCATATCGTCGACGTAAAACATCACGATGACTTGAAGCTCCCCGCTCTTCTTGACAAACAAGCTTGAGTCCGAGTCTGAAGCACCGAATCCACAGAAAAGGAGATATTTTGCAATCTTTTCGTACCACGCCCTCGGCGCTTGCTTCAACCCATACAGGGCCTTCTTCAGCTTACAGACATAGTCTGGAAAATCTTCAGATACGAAGCCTGGCGGCTGGATCATGAAGATGTCCTTGTCAATCTCACAGTACAGGAAAGCATTCTTTACGTCGAGCTGCCAAATCTCCCACCCATAAAATGCCTCCAAGGCAATAACGAACCGTACTGAAGTCATTTTTGCCACCGGACTAAATGTCTCTTCATAGTCTTCACCGTATTGCTGCGAGAATTCACGAGCCACAAGGAGAGCCTTGTATCGCTCGATACTGTCGTCTGCCTTCTTCTTGAGCTTGTAGACCCACTTGCATGTCACAGGGGTAATGCCCTTGGGCCTGGGCACCAGAGACCAAGTCTCATTCTTCTCAAGAGCTGCCATCTCTTCTTCCATAGCCGAATCCCACTGCTTCACGCCTTTGGCCTTGTCAAAGCTCACTGGTTCCCGCTCATCCATGGGACCAACAAAGAAATATGAGACAAAGCTCACCATGTTTCCTCCTATATAGCGATCAGGAGCAATTATCATTCGCTTCGATCTCCACAATATCTTCTCCTGACTCGCAACATCCTCAGCTGCTTCTTCCCTAGCTCCCCTTCGAGGCGTACTAGGAGCATCGCTCCCACTGCTTCTAGATCCAGAAGCCTCCGTCACAGAAGTAGAGATGGATGGACCACCTGGTGACAAAGGCAGCTCCACCTGAAGATTTTCCACAGCTCTCTCCTGCTCCTCCACCCTGCTTTCTGGTAATTCAATATCAGAACTTCCCTTGTAAGATGTCACCTCGTCAAACATGATGTCGCGAGATACACTAAATCTCCGCGTCTCTGGGTCCATGCACTTCCAGCCCTTCTTCCGATCATCGTATCCCACAAAGACCAGCTTCCTTGCTTTTGCATCTAGCTTCGTCCGAAGCGCATCTAGAACGTGCACATAGTAGTTGGAACCAAACACCCGAAGGTGTGCCACGCTTGGCTTTTCTTTGAACATCATCTCATGCGAGGTCAACATGTTGATGAGACTAAGAGGCATCCTGTTGATGACGTAGGCGACACAAGACATTCCCTCCGCCCAGAAGTACCTTGGGATACTCTTGGCATGCAGCCAACACTTGCAGGTCTCCGTCAGATGATGGATCTTTTGCTCTGCAACTCCATTTTGTTGTGGAGTATGTGCACAAGTAAGCTCCCTCCGGATGCCCTCCTTCCTACAGAAATTAGAGAACTCGCTAGAGGTGAACTCCCCCTGTTGTCAGTTCTCACCTTCTTTATCCGCAGACTTAGCTGACCCTCCACTAGCTCCTTGAACTCCACAAATTTGAGAAACGCCTCCGCGTTCTCCTTCAAAAAATAAACCCATACATATCTGGTGTAATCGTCGATCAACACCAGCATATACCTGCTACCTTTGAGGCTTGGGGTAGCAGTCGGTCCCATCAAGTCACCGTGGATGCACTCCAACGACACACTACTCCTTGTCTGTGACTTATCAAACGACAGCCGATGAAACTTGTCGAACTGACATCCCGCGCAAATATGACCATCACCATAGGGAGATACACTAGGCAGGCCCATGACCAGACCTTTTATTACCATAGCCTTCAGCTTGTCCATCCCTACATGCCCCAACCTCCCATGCCATATAACGGTACTATCATTTGCTTTCATCTTGTCAACATAAGAACTTGTCGATGAAATGAACAAGTCTTTTGCCCTTCTCCCGACATGAACGACATCCGCCTTTAGCGCCTCCACGTTTCAAAGAAACCTCACTTCTGTTGGACTGAACAGAACGTAATACCCAGTGTCTATATCGTTGGGCATGGAGAAGAGGTTTTTTCTCATTCCGGGCACATGATAGACACTCTTCAAAGTTAGAGGCCCCCTATCACTGCCCAGGGAAACAACCCCCACCTTCTCGACACTATGCACAGTATTATCAGCAGTTATGATGGCATCATTACCTGAGTAAGGCTGTGCCGAAGAAAGCCTTGACTCATCCCCGTTGAGGTGATGACCACACACCGAGTCCACAATCTAGTCCTCCTGATAGTTGATAGGAGCCGCAACTCCGACAGAAGCCGAGAAAGCTCCTCCCCATCCTCCATCATTTTGCCTGGCCTCAGCTTCCTCCTTCCCTGCAGCAGCATGCCCCTACTAAAGATTCACCCGACAATCCTCCCTGATGTGACCAAGCTTTCTGCATCTGAAGCACTTGGGTCCTTCTCCCTTCTTCTTCCCTTCAGCCTTAGGAGCATAGCCCCTCTCCTGCTGTCCAGAAGTTGAAGGCCCATTGCCTCCAGTGGTCTTCTTCTTCTTATCCCATTTCTTCTTCTTCCCTGTGAAGAGCACTTCGCCATCTCCCCAGACACTGACACCCCCGCCATCTGCGTTGTCAGGCTCTCCTGCGACGCAAGCAGATTCTCCAACTCCAGCAGAGATGGCTGATTTGCCCAACCCTGCACCGACGTCACAAAGGCCACATACTCCTTCTGCAAGCCGCGGATGATGTGCCTCTTCAGCTTCACCTAAGAAATTGGCTCATCAGGATCCAATGCTGAAATCTCAGCGCACAAGTTCTTCATCTTAGAGATAGAAAGTTCTCCCTGAGCCGACCTAGCCAGCTCATTTTCCAGAAACTGTAGCCTCGCTACATTCTTCTTATTAAACAAGCCATCCAGGGCTCTCCAGATCTCCGCAGCTGATCCACACCCTAAGATGTGATCGAATAAGTCAGGTGATATTGCTCTTTTCAGAGTGAACTCTGCTTTCGCATTAGTCCTCCTCCAGTTCCTCGCCTCATGACCATTGTCCCCAAATGGTACGACTTCCTCCATACTATCACCTCTAACAACCTCCCAAAGGTCCTCGCCCAGAAGATAACTCTGCATGCACGACTTCCACTTCTTGAAGTTAGTCAAGTTGAGCATCTCAATCCCAAGACCTCTTGCTTCCATGGCTCTACCACTGGTTCCTTCTTCACAAAGGCGATGACAACTTTGAGTTAATCACTGCTCTATCCACTCCAACCTATCTCTGATACCATGTGAAAATTTCCGTAGATCTAGGAGTGAGCAGGAATTGTACAACTCAAAGTTATAGCCAACAACCAGAAGCACATGAAGCAACACAATCTTTATTGATGATAGCAAAAGTCTTCATTACAGAGCGAGGTATACATGGCGAGACATGATTTCGCCAGTACACAAAACCAAAAGGAAATTACAATGCTGAAGGAAAGATAACCAGCAGTCTGAAACTCTGAGACCGCCTGACCGCACCACCTGGCAGTTCGCGCGACTAGAAAACGAGACTGCGCAAACACACACTGCCGGTGACTTGAACAACACCAACTGAACCTCCGCGACCTCTCAAACTCCACTGATTCTCCCGAACTCTAGCAACCCGCACTACAAGCCGCGAGACTGCCCAAACACCTTAGAAGAAGAGGTGATCGTTGCTACCCACACAATCCGCAGAAGCTGCACAAGGAAATTCAATCAGCTAGCCGGCCGGTCACAAAAAAGAGACGCAAGAATTAGGTGCGAGCTCAGCTTACACTTGGTGGATTTATTTGCTGCTACAGTGACTCCTAATTATAGGCATGCGACCTGATCCAGTCACCACCCTATGAGATATAGTCACCGCCCTGACTGCGTGACCAAGACCGGTCAACCCGCACTGTCAGTAGACTGCTCTGCGCCATGAGCTCGTCGACTTCAACCTGGACCAAGAGATCGCCACTCCTCCAAGAAGCTGTGCGACCATGACAACTCACCCGGTCATGATGCCCACCACCTGTGTTCGCAAATACGAGATCTCCTCCAGAGACCGCGAACACAGCCAAGTCGACTAAGGCAACAGCCCGCCAAGTCGACCAACAACAAAGACCGCATATACCAGCAGATCGCCAAGGACCAGCTTATGCGAACTCAAAAGGGGACAACGGGCGACTAAGAGAATCTTTAGTTGACGCGCACCACCAAGAACCCGGACAGTCACCAGACCAGACTGCCCATTCCAGAACACAACCCTGTGTGGTTACCACAAACCAGACCGCACAGTATAGAGAATAGCCCGCCATGCAGTCTCACGAAATAGACTGCACAGCCTCACCTCGACACCTTGGACAAAGAATGGCGGTCAAGCCGAATAGACCTGCGGCTAGACCAAAGAGATCGGGCCGTAGATGGAGACCGCAAGACCGCGTGGTTAGCCAGACCGCGCGACCTCCCCCCCCCCCCCCCCCCCAAGACCGCCAACTTCCACTTCAACATTTTCAACATGCATTCGTAGCTGGGAGGTAGCACCGGCGCTAGCGCTAGCGCAGGCGTTAGCTATCTCATCGAGTAAGGCCCTTGTGTCGACAGTGTTTGTCAAGTTAAATTCATTGAGGTGGATTCGTCGAGGGAATTCGTCCAGGAGCTAGCACATGCGGTAGCGCTAGCGCCAGGCGGTAGCGTTTCATCGGGAAATGAAGTTCTGTCGGGATGTTGAGTTGTTCTTCGTCGAGGGGTTTTCTTCGAGTGGCTAGCGCAGGCGGTAGCGCTAGCGCCAGCGCTAGCCCACGGAACCAGATCCGTAAGTGGCGATTTTTTGGGCGTCCGATCTTCTTAGATCTTGATCCAAAGGTTCAGATAAGTGCATCCTAAAGCTCTAATCGGGCAGAGAAATTCTATTCTCATTCCATTAAGTCTTTTGGGTGCTTTTGGAGGCTAAGGAATGGAGAAGGGTTTGGAGGAAGAAGAAGGTTAGATCTGCCATTGTTGGAGCACCGGAGCTCCGTTCGCCGATCCAAGACCAGATCCGTGGAGAGGACTAAAAGGCGCTTCTTTCTATCCGTGCCTTTCAACAGACCCATGACGAGGAAGAGAACTCTTAGGGTAACGACATCTATCCTCTTGGTTTTAGGATGCGTGCATAGCATCTTTGCTTTTACCTTCTCTTTTCTGAAATTTATTGCATCGAATCTCTCAAATGAGAGGGGTTTGGGTCACCTTGGTTCAAGAAGAACCATCGGGTTGATTGAGTCCATCACCGACATGATTTTGCACTAGATATCTGCTCCGTTAGTGGATTAGGCATTGTGTGTGAAACCAAAATCATGACCGATTGTCCGATTCAATGATGTTGCTTAACGAGCATTTTACGGATTTTGATAGAAATCCGATGACGGCGAAAATGCCGTATATGTTGCCTTTATGTTTCGTGTGAGAACGAACGGTGGTTTGGAAAGGGTAACTTATATGGGTGATGAATGGATTGTGAAGCCGCTTGTATGTGAAGGTGTGACTTTGTCTTTGTGGTCGGCTGGCTAGCCTGTGAATGCTTGGATTCATGTGGGGAGAGTGTCCCGTCAAGACAAGTCCCCTTTTGGGCTAACTGACGAGAACAAGTATGCTGATGCGCTCATTGGCAAGATGAGCCATGTAAGGGGTGAGGTCTCAGTGGAGTTCTTGGCTTTTGGCTTAGTGATTGTGGCGAGAACAAGTATGCTGATGCGCCCGTTGGCAAGATGAGCCATGTAAGGGGTGAGGTCTCAGTGGAGTTCTTGTCCTTGGGCTTGCATGCCCGTGGGTAAATGGCAAGTACCCTTGGTTTGTTGTGAATTGATGATGTGTGTTGATGTGTTAGAAGCAGACACGGCATAGGGTGCCTTTGGTGAAACCCAGGTTTGCATACATGATGCATTGCTAGATCCCCTTACTTTCATTACTCAACATAGAAACGTGGATGATGATTGAGACACTGATGCCTGTCGTTTTTATGTTATTACTGTTTATTACATTTGCATACGAAGTGCTGACTTGCATGGTGATGTAGTTCCCCGGGGTCCGCTAGGACGGCCGGGAGGAGAGGTGTTGTTACACCGTTGTTGGTAAGCCAAAGCTGACCCTCGTTATACCAATCTTTGTGATTTGGATGCAGTGCAAGGATCGCATGCTGTACCTAGCTCGCCGGCCAAAAAGGCCTAAGCTTCATGAAGTGCATTTTTCCTATTTTCTTGTTTGACTTGAGTATGGGTTTTGTAAGGCCTTATGGTCGTGGTACTCTTATGTAGATGTGGACAACTACGGTGGTTTATTTAATGTTTCCACTATGTTGGTTCTGAGTTTTGAGTTGGTTAGATCTATATCACTTTGTAATACTAAAGCTGTGGCGATTATATGTTGTGGGGTCCCGGTCGGACCTATATTATATAGTCATTGCAGGGGAGGTGTTACAAGGTATAACACTGATGTTAGCGTACTGATAGAAAGTGATGTCGTCTTGTTGACAGTGTCAAGTGGCTTATCCCAAAATTGAGAAGTGAAGTTTGGCCATTAGGAAGAGGACACCTAGCATAGGATGTCTTTCCAAAGCATGGGAAATGTTTTTCCCCATTATCTATCCATAATCCTTAGCGTCAAATCAGCCACTATTTTCTCTCTCCTAGTTCTTCTCCTACAAATCATTTCCTCTATCTTTCTAAGAACTATTCAGCCATTATTGAAGAAACCAAGCTTAGGAGAAGAGTTAGAGCAAAGTCGATTACCTCCATGCCCCAAGGAGGAGCACTCAATCCATGGTTGTGAATCAGGTGACTTCCACCCCCTCTCCCTTGGTTTTAGATCTTTAGATCTGAAAACAGGAGAGATATTGGGCTCAAGAGAGCTTAATTTCAGCGAGATTCATGGAATTTCGTAGGAAGAGACCACGCTAGAACTTACATTCTAGGGAGTTGTTCGCCGAGAAAATATCTTCGATTAACTCCTCTCTTCTATACAGAGTTGCATGACTTGATTTCTTGAATAATGGTGGTCTATTGATGGAGTAATGAAGGAAAGAAGGCATGTTGATCATAAACCTTTGCTGGAGGAAGAAGATGAATGGCTACCTTTAGATCTCTTTTAAGATCTATGCATATTTATTATCTGCAGACCAATCTGGATCTATTTTTATGTGCGCAGCTAGATTAAAACCACTTTTTAGGCATGTTCCAGCTTGACCCAGACCTCGGTCTCAACATTAATCTTGTAGCCCTCGGAAAGACCTTTCCGAAATGTGGTTGCATGTTTTCTGGGGAGCTCTTGTTGGAACATGGTTTTCCGCATCCCTTTGATTTGAGAATATCAAATCCTACTTGTATTTGATCTTGTTTGCCATTATGTTTTTAGCATGCAGGTTTGAACAGATATGACACTAGGTTGCTGCATTATTGGTCTGGACCTGCTTACAAACTAAAAAATGGGATGTGGTCTAACGCTAGGCGTTAGGACTTAACGCTGGGTGTTGACTCTCATTCACATCATGATGATTATGGCAAGGAGGGAAGCAGTCGTGATTGAAGGGGCACATTAGGAATGATCTGACCTAACGCCAGCGTTAGGGTTGCCTAAAATGAATGTTTCCTAAAGTGCATAATCTCCTTCCCGTTTTGAAGATCCGAGCCATCAAAACAATTCCATACTGGGTCAACGCCAAGCTTTAGCCTTAACGCCGACGTTAGCCTCCAGTCCTATAAATTAGTGGATTTCGTCTTCTCCAACTACTGATTGAAGAGAGCCCTATTCCAGCACTTAAGAAACTTTGAGAGGGCCGTATTTTCCAGACCATCATCTCCCACACAATTTTGAGAGAAGAATTCAAGGAGGATCGGATCAATGCTTACTCAACGCGAAGAACGCACGCTCCGACTTTGAGAATATTCAGCGAGTCTTCGCCATCTCCAGAATTCTACATAGGGAGTTTTTATTTGGTATTTTGTATTTTGTTTTGTAACACTTTTCATAACTATCGTGGAGTAAATTTGCCTAGTGTTGGCGACTAGGTCTATGGAAAAGCCTAGAGATAGATGAGATAATGGGGATAAAAATAAATTTAATAATAATGCTAAAGCTATGAATACTTTATTTTGCGCATTAGATAGGACTGAAATTAAAAGAGTTTTTGCTTGTGAAACTGCTTATGACATTTGGAATTTAGTAGAAATAACTCATGAAGGTCCCTCTCAGGTTAAAGACTCCAAGCTCTTCCAACTGGAATCGGAGTTTGAAAGATTCAGAATGGATCCAGATGAGGGCGTGGACTCGATGTACGCACGTTTTACCAAGATTGTAAATGCCTCAAAGATCCTTGGAAAAACTTTCTCAAATGGTGACCTGGTGAGAAAAATCCTTCGATCTCTCCCTCTGAAGTTCAATCCAAAGGTGACAACTATTTCGGAATCGCATGATCTAAGATGGCTCCAGATTGAGAGCCTCGGGAATCTCAAAACCCATGAGGTAGAACTCAAAAACCAAGATGAAGAATACAACCAAGAGCCAAAGAAGAAAGCCTTGGCAGTAAAGTTAAGGAAAGAGGATGACAACAAGGAAGAGGACGAGGAGAGTCTTTTTGTGAAAAATTTCACAAAGTTCATGAAGTATTCAGAAAGGAGGAATACTTTCCATAAGTTCTTCCGAAAAGGCTCATCCTCCAAAAGAGAGAAAAAGGAAAAATCAAGCGATGATGATGAAGAGCGACCTCCTCCTGAGTGCTTCCATTGTAGGAAGACAGGACATATAAGAAGCCGATGCCCAAAGTACTTGAAAGAACAAATAGAAAAGTGGCATAAAGGAAGAGAAAAGAAGAAGGTCTTGAAGGCTGTAATGTGGGATGACTCTTCATCTGAATGTTCAAAGGAGTCAACTTCAAGCGATAGTGATGAGGAAAATCTGTGTCTTATGGGGAGGAGCCATGAATCAACGGGCGACGTGTGCAATGTCCAAAGCGACGTTGAGGTAATTCCTAATACTTATGATGACCTCTATATTGAGTACATGAAAACATGCAAATTATTTAGTAAAAGTCTAAAAGATCTTAATCTCCCAAAAACCAAAAATAAAATTCTTTTAAAACAAAATCAAAAATTAAATAAGGAAATAAAAACTTTGGGAAAAAGAGATATGGTCTAACCAGGAAAATGATCATAACTCAGCAGAAACAAAAATACTAGAAAACAATCTTTCTAAGGCTCTCTCCAATATCGAATCTCTCACAAAACAAAAGGGAGACTTATAAAGAAGTTCTCTTCCTCAAACAGAAAATGAAAAGAAAAATTTCGCAAAGAGGTGTGGAAATTTAGTAAGAGAAAATTTTGCCTTAAAAGCCCGAATCGAAGATCTTAATATGGCAATAAACAAATTCGGGGTTGCCCAAAAATCACTAGACATGATCTTGGGCAACCAGTGCTATGGTTCTGCAAAGTTTGGGCTTGGTTATGGTTCGGGAAGCTACCGCCCAGCGTTAGCTTCTAACGCTGGCGTTAGCTCTAGTTCCAGAAACAAAAATTCTTTTTATAATAATATTTCTGTCGCGCCTTCCACTTCTGTGTCTACCGATAAGGGTCAACAAAATTATCTGAAAAAGTTCTCATCTCCTTATGTTGCATGTGCAAATTGTTTGTTATTTGTGCACACCACAAACTCTTGCAGGAAGAAGGGAAAGCGCACTTTAAAACAAATCTGGGTACCTAAGGTTACTACCTATACTATGGGAGGAACCTCTTGGGTATCCAGATCTTCACTAACAACTTCTTTTTAGGTATGTTAGCAGGCTAAGGACAAGGAAGACATGTGGTACTTGGAATCAGGCTGTTCCAAGCACATGACGGGCAATAAAGCAAAGTTCCTTAGCCTCACAAAGAAGAAAGGAGGAACAGTGACATTCGGTGACAATGGAAAAGGAAGAATCTTAGGCACTGGTACAGTGGGTAACGACTCTTTCTCTCTTACAAACATCTTATATGTTGAAGGCTTAAAACACAACTTAATTTCTATTAGTCAACTATGCGATAAAGGCCTTAATGTGTTATTTGAGTCTTCTACTAATTTGTGCAAAATTATAGATCCTAAGATTAATAATATTGTACTCACTACACCAAGATTTCATAATGTCTATTTAATCTCTTTTCATGATCTATCACGCGTGTCACTAAAATGTCTAATTACAAAAAATGAAGAACTAAAATTATGGCATAGGCTTCTTGGTCACACTAGCACCAAGTTGATCTTAAAAATTGTCAAAAAATAAAATAATAAGGGGTTTACCAATGCTTAATGAAAATCTATCCACTTTATGCCAGCCATGCCAAAAGGGAAAATTTTCTAAAACAACTTTTATAAACAAAAATGAAATGTCCACCACTAGACCTCTACAACTAATTCACATAGACCTATTTGGGCGAATTAGCACTTGTAGTCTAAGTGGTAAAAAGTACACATTTATTTTAATTGATGATTTTTCTAGATTTACTTAGACATTATTTTTTACCTCCAAATTCGATGCTTTTTCTGAATTTACTAAACTATGCAATCGCATTCAAAATGAATTAGAACTAAAAATTAAGTGCATTAGATCGGATCATGGAGGGAAATTTGAAAATGATAGTTTCACCACCTTTTGTAATAATCTAGGTATTAAACACGAATTTTCCGTTCCACGCACCCCCAACAAATGGTGTGGTGGAGAGGAAAAATAGAACCCTTCCGGAACTGGCACACACTATGCTATCCGAGTATGGGTTGCCTAGATCCTTTTGGGCTAAAGCCGTAAATACATCTTGTTATGTCATAAATCGAGTCACGCTTCACCCAATCCTAAAAGAAACCTAATGTATCTTACTTTCATGTGTTTGGATGTCAATGTTTTATCCTAAACACCAAAGTTGCTTTAGCAAAATTTGATGAAAAACGTGATGAAGGAATATTTCTTGGATACTCTTCAACTAGTAAAGCATATATGATATACAATAAAAGGCCTAAAAAGATTGAAGAGTCCATTCATATGAAGTTTGATGAACTGGCACGCACTATAAGGATATGATTATATCCAAGGGTGTTATGGCAAGGACTCGGTTGGAAGTCCTTAGGTGTTGGCTTGCACCAATCTAAACATGGTACTGGGTAACTTGTGTTAAGGACTCGGGTGGTAGTCCATGGGTGCTAGTTAGCATGAAATATTCATGGGTATATTGGTATACATAATTACATAATTATGCTAATTGATAGGGTTACTTGTGGAGAGTCTACGGGCTTACCGGTCATCACACCGACGGAAGATGGTAGATAGACTCTAGGCTAGGAAGGAAGTGGTCTCCATGATGACCCTTTTTATAGCCATTAAGGCTCAGCTGGTTCTAGCGAGCAAGAGTATGCAGGTTCTCCGCTGTATGGTTCTTAGCGTCGATGCATACGTACGACCTAGGTTTAGTAGTGTGCATACTCACCTAGTAGTGGAGATGCATGTTCCACTGTCTCTATCTGGCCATGATGTGAGGTGCCTGAGTGGTTAGCTACCCTCAAAAAGTTGGAAGTAAAGGTCTATGTTGACATAGCAAATCAGAGTGTGTAATTAAATCATGGGTGAGTCATCATACATACATTCATTGCATTGCACCACGTAAAGATCCTCATCAATATAAACTTATATGAGCACCTTTATATGATGAGTTACTTATTATTATGAAAGACCCTTAACTTATAAACTAGTATGGGCATCTTTATAAGTTAAGTTCAATTCAGTTCTTGTAACTTGTTGTTTATTACCATGCTAGTATTTCTTGTTGCCCACATATACTTATGAACTGCTAGAATTACTCACCATTATACCACTTGCTTGACTATATATTACTGCTTATACTGCGCTCCTATTTCCTTCCTTCCGCCCAGTGCTTAAGAGTCGTCGGTGGAGAGGATGTGAAGCCACTTAATCTTTATGACAAGCAGTTGCTACACTACTATTTTTAGGAGCACGCCTAGTAGCAACAGCACACAGTGTAGGAGGGCAGCTAGGTCAGGGAGACGGGGCTTGATACCATCATGCAACCCTTACCGTCGCACCCTTCTGTGACAGATGTGAGATTTTGGGAGATTTTGATTCAGGAGCTCATGTGGCTTCTTGTTTTTATTATAAATGTGTCGTGGACTTTTATGCTTTTTATGGATTTTGGTCTTCTGTTTAATTTATTGATGGGTTAAAATGTGATATTTAGAAATAGCCAGCATGATAGGTGTCTTGTGGAGGAGTCTAGCACGTTTGCGGGTGCTTCTACAAGGTGTCTATTCTGGGCATATGAATCCCTTCGGTCATGTTTAGTGTTCCGGGAGGGGTCTTACAAATGGTATCCGCATCCAATCGATCCTGAGATAAAGAAGTCCATTAAACCACAAGGCCACCCCTATCGTTCATTAAGTTTGAGGACAAATTGAAATAAAGGAAGCAGTGGTGTGCCCATGTGTAATTCACATTAAGTTGTCCACCATTTCCTATAAAATGCCAACCTAATCCAAAACTCGCATCCTTACGTATAGATTTTGATGCATTCCAAGCAAGCAATGGGTATTCCCGTTCCTCTAGATGCCACTCCCTTCCAACAGTCAGAGCTGGGGCAGACCTTGACTGCAATTCTGGATGCTTTTAGATCCCAGTAAGCTCCGATACAACAATAAAACCAGGGGTCAAATTGGTTGGGTGCCTTTCGAAGTCTTTCCTCGCCTATCTTTCATGGGACCAAGTCTGCAGTTCGTATGGAGGAGTAGTTCAACACGGTGCAGGAGATGATGGCTGGGATTCGATACCCGACCAACATGGCAGTTACCTTGGCAGTCTCTTCCTTGGAATCGCATGCCAAGAGATGGTGGAAGTCCCTCATGGGCTCTACTTTTGAGGGATGCTCATATACTGACATTAGCTGGGATGAGTTCTCAGTCACATTTCTGGAGCATTTTGTTCCTCCCACGACGCGTGATGATATTGAGGAGAGGTTCCTGTAGCTGAAGCAAGGATTTAGGTTAGTAATGGAATATCAGCAGGAGTTCTCGCATCTTGCTAGATTCGCAGGCACATATGTCTTGGATGATCAGGGATACGCCAAGAGGTTTTCTAGGGGGTTTGCGAGACACTCTCAGGCATGCCCTGTTGGAGCTTGTGTTCCACATCTCTTAGTTTGAGAATAACAAATCACACTATGTATTTGATCTTGCTTGTGCTTATAAGTGTGCAGGTACTATTGTTAAATAACCCTATGAACAGGATGCTGTTTGATGAGGATTCTATGGAAAGAAAGCTAACGCCCCACGTTAGTAGTTAATGCCCCGCATTAACATCCGTCGAGAAAAGAATCTGCTGAGATGAAAAACCGCTGAGATGGAAATTGCGTTCGACGAATGGAACCTGCGTTCGACGAACTCTAAAGGCGCTCGACGAAATCTGAAGGAAGCTGCGTTCGATAAACGAGGAGTTCCGTTCGAAGAAATTTCCTGCGCTCGATGAACTTGAGCTCGACAAGCTGCGTTCGACGAACGAGGAGTTCCGTTCGATGAAATTTCCTGCGCTCGACGAACTTGAGCTCGACAAGCTGCGTTCGACGAACGAGGAGTTCCGTTCGACGAAATTTGCTGCGCTCGACGAACTTAGGCTCGACAAGCTGCGTTTGATGAACGAGGAGTTCCGTTCGACGAACTGAGCCTGCGCTCGACGACATTGCGCCTGACAACTGCGTTCAACGAACTTGAAGTTCCGTTCGACGAAATTGATTCTGTTCGACGAAAGTTTGTTCTGTCATGATCTCGGCAATTTGCACGATCCTGACGGTTGCGGTTTTTTCGTTCGACGAAGGGTGCATTCGACGAAGGCGTGTTCGACGAAATCAGTCCCGTTCGACGAAATTTGGTTCTGTCACGCTTCCGACGGTTTGCACGACTTCAGCAACTGCCAGACACGATGCTTAACGCTGGCGTTAACGCTAATGCCATGCGTTAGCTCCCGTGTCTATTTAAAGACCTGATTTCGTTGATTCAAGCTAGCTTTTTCTGGAAGCCTTCACTCCAATCTTTTGAGAGAGCATTTCATCCCCGAATTCAGAGAGAACTCCCAACAGCGCCATTGAGGAACGAGAGTGAGAAGGAGATTTGCAACGGTCAATTTGAAGAAGGACGCTCGCTTCAACTCAGATGATGATCAAAGCGTGTCTTCAACATCTCCTTCAGCGCTCTTCAATATAGGGAGTCTTTTATTCTGATTTTTATCTTTATCTTTTCATTTACTTGTAACCATAGTGAAATCACCGCCTTGCGTGTGGAGACTAGGTCCTTGTGCGGCTTAGGGGGTAATTCGTCGCCTTGTGCATGACGACTAGGTCAAGGGTAGCTCTAGGGGGTGGCTAGAGGCCTTATTTGGGGATAGATAGGCTATAGCCAACCGGTTCTTGGGAGAAGGACCGGTGAAGGAACAAAAAAGAGATTTTCAACTTGTCGCCTCAATTTCAAGCGTTATTGAAATATTATCCTTGTAATCATTTTGTGATATATAAAAATCCTTTTCAGTAATCTATTTTTCTGGATTTGTATTTCATTTGAGATTGTGAAAGTAAAATCACTTTGTTTATTTCTGCCAAAATATTTTCTGGAGGGATAACGCCAGGCGTTAACTAGTCAACGCCAGGCATTAGCAACAATGCTAAAAAGTTTTCTGTTTCATTAAAATCTGTCAGTTTATCTTAAAAACTGTAAACCCCTTATTCACCCCCCCTCTAAGGGTGCCATCATATCCAACACTTGGTATCAGAGGCAGGTTATTCCAAAATGGTCTCACAACCGGGAATAATGGCGCATCACGATCATGCCTTTTTGGAGGGTCATGGGATAAGTAGACCTCCACTATTTACTGGAACTAATTATAATTGTTGGAAAACTAGAATGCGTTGTTTTTTAACTGCTTTAGATAATGACGTTTAGGGTATGGTAGAGCAAAGTTATTCTCCACCAACATTTGTTATTGGAGAAGTCACTATGGAAAAACCTAGAGATAGATGGGATGACAATGATAAGTTGAGATGTAAGAATAACGCTAAAGCAATGAATGCGTTATTTTGTGCTTTGGATAGAATGAAATTTAATAGAACTTGTGCTTGCGAAAGAGCTTATGATATTTGGAATCTTTTAGAAATTACTCATGAAGGCACTTCGCAGGTGAAGGATTCAAAGCTCTTTCAACTTGAATCCGAGTATGAGAAATTTCGGATGGAGACAGATGAAGACGTGGATTCTATGTACACAAGGTTCACAAAAATCGTCAAAGACTCAAAAGTGCTTGGAAAGGAGTTCTCCAACGGTGACTTGGTGAGAAAAATTCTAAGGTCTCTCCCTCCAAAGTTCAATCTAAAGGTGACGTCTATCTCGGAGTCACACGGCTTGAAAAAGCTCCAAATTGAGAGCCTTATTGGAAACCTCAAGACCCATGAGGTTGAACTCAAAATTCAACAACAAGAGTACAACTTGGAGCCAAAGAAGAAGAGTTTGGCCTTAAAGTCAAAGAAGGAAGCAAATGAAGATGATGATGAAGAGGACGAGGAGAGGCTTTCTGTGAAGAAGTTCAAAAGGTTCATGAAGAATCCAGAAAGGAGAAACACTTCTGAAAATATTTCATCAAAAAGGGATCTTCATCAAAGAAAGAGAGAGGTAGCGATGAGGACGATGATGAACGATCACCACTGGAGTGCTACCATTGTAGAAAGACTGGACATATTCGGAGAAAGTGCCCAAAATATCTGAAAGAGCGTAAAGAAAAAGGGCACAAGGGAAATGAGAAGAAGAAGGTCCTAAAAGCGGCTACATGGGATGACTCCTCCTCCGAGGTTTCAAGCGGCTCATCCACTAGTGATGAAGAAGAGGCAAACATGTGCCTAATGGTAAAGAGTAACAAGATATCTGAAGATGAATGCAGTGTCCAAAGCGACACTGAGGTAACTCTCCCTACTTCTTATGATGATTTATATATTGAATATTTACAAACATGCAAATTTTTTGATAAAAGTTTAAAAGATGTTGATCTTCTAAATTCTGAAAATAAACTTTTGTTAAAAGAAAATAAAAAAATTTCTAAACAATTGGGGAAAGAAAAGGTATCTTGCCAAGAGTGCAATCACTCCTTGGCAAGAGTGAAAGAACTTGAAGAAGCTCTTTCTAAATCCCACTCCACTATTGAACTTCTTACTAAGGAGAAGGGGGATTTAGAAAGAATTTTAAAAATCTCTCTTTCTCAAATAGAGGATGGGAAGAAGAGTTTTGTGAATCGGTGCGTTATGTTGGCAATGGAAAACATCGCTCTCAAAGCCCGTATTCATGATTTAAATTTGGCTATTAAGAAGTTTGGAGTTGGGCAAAGATCTTTGGACATGATCTAGGCCAACCAATGCCATGGAAGTGCCAAATATGGCCTTGGATATAGCTCTGGAAGCTATCGCCAGGCGTTAACCCCTAACGCCGGCTTTAGCTGCAATTCCAGAAACATTAATTCTGGTAATAATAATTTCAAAAACTTAAATGTTACCTCATATTCTAGCAAGAGCTTACCGAAAACTTCAAAAAGGGTCTCATCCCCTTTTATAGCGTGTGCCAAATGTCATTTATTTGGACACACCTCAAACTCTTGTAAGAAAGAGGGTCGCAATGCTATAAAGCAAATCTGGGTGCCTAAGGTTTCCACCTATTCTATGGGAGGAACCTCTTGGGTATCCGGATCTTTACTCTCATCTCCTTTTTAGGTATGTTGGTTGGCTAAGGAAAAAAAGGGCGTGTGGTATTTGGATTCGGGATGCTTCAAACACATGACGGGAAATAAAGCAAAGTTCCTTAGCCTTGAGATGAAGAAAGGAGGGATGGTGACATTTGGTGACAACGGTAAAGGAAGGATCATGGGCATCGGTACAGTGGGTAACGATTCCTTTTCAATCTCAAATGTTTTATATGTAGATGGTTTAAAACATAATCTAATTTCATTTACTCAATTATGTGATAAGGGTTTAAATGTATTATTTGAATCATCTACAAATCTTTGTAAAATTATAAATTCTAAAACAAATGATGTCGTACTCACCGCACCTAGGATGCATAATGTTTATGTGATTACTTTTAATGATCTTTCAAATTCTTCTTTAAAATGTTTTATTTCTAAAAATGAAGAATTAGAACTTTGGCATAGGCGCCTTGGTCACTCTAGCACCAAGCTCATTTTGAAATTATCAAAAGATAAATTAATTAAGGGATTACCTATGCTTAATGAAAATTTATCTTCTCTTTTAAGATTTTGTTGGACATTATTTCTATCTTCCAAATCCGATGCATTCCTTGAATTTACTAAACTATGCATTCGTATTCAAAATGAACTTGATTTAAAGATTAAATGCATACGTTCGGATCATGGAGGAGAATTTGAAAATGATATATTTTCTTCTTTTTGTGATGATTTAGGAATTAAACATGAATTTTCTGCTCCTCGCACCCCACAACAAAATGGTGTAGTGGAGAGGAAAATAGAACCCTTCAAGAGCTAGCACACACTATGCTTTGTGAATATGATTTGCCTAAATCATTTTGGGACGAAGCGGTTAATACTTCTTGTTATATCATTAATTGTGTCATGCTTCGTCCTATTTTAAAATTGACACCTTATGAGCTTTACTTTAAAAGAAAACCTAATGTATCTTATTTTCATGTGTTTGGTTGTAAATGTTTAATTTTAAACACTAAAGATACACTAGGAAAATTTGATGAAAAATGCGATGAGGGAATTTTCATTGGTTACTCTTCAACTAGAAAGGCTTATAGAATATATAAAAAGGAACTAAAGTAGTTGAAGAGTCTATACATGTAAGATTTGATGAGTTTGTTCCTTGTGTAGATTCTAATCATACAGAAAATGAAGACGAACCCATTTCCCCTTTGGAGCATGAGGATGATGAATCACTTGGAGAAAAAGAAGAAGAAAAAGAAGAAGAACAAGAGGAGAAAGAAAATGAGATAATGGAATATGTTCCTCCAAGCGTGTTGCAGTTCACTAAGGATCATCCAAAGGAGCTTTTGATAGGAGAGCCATCAAAAGGGGTAAGTACTCGTTCTTCATTACATGAGTCTTTTTCAAACCTTTGTTTTATATCTGAAATAGAACCAAAAAATGTTTCAACCGCTTTAAATGATGAATTTTGGTTTATAGCTATGAATGATGAATTAAATCAATTTGAACGTAACAAGGTTTGGAATTTAGTAGAGAGGCCATCTAATCATCCGGTTATAAGAGTCAAGTGGACTTTCAAAAATAAATTAGATGGTGACTCTTTGATAACAAGGAATAAAACAAGACTTGTTGCACAAGGTTATTCACAAATCGAAGGGGTAGATTTTGATGAAACTTTTGCACCCGTTGCTCGCCTAGAATCAATTAGAATATTTCTTGCATTTGCGAGTTTTAAAAGATTTAAATTATTTCAAATGGATGTTAAAAGTGCCTGTCTAAATGGGATTATAAAAGAAGAAGTTTATGTATAACAACCCCCAGTTTTGTGAATGAAAAATTTCCTAATCATGTGTATAAGTTAGAAAAAATGCTTTATGGATTAAAGCAAGCGCCACGTGCTTGGTATGATAGATTGACATTATTTTCGATAAAGCACGGTTATAAAATGGGAAGTGCGGATAATACACTCTTCATTAAGCATGTAGATAATGATTTGATTATATTGCAAATTTATGTTGATGATAACATTTTTGGAGCCACTAATGAGAGTTATGTAATGAAGTAATTTTAGTGATGAAAAATGAATTTGAAATGAGTTTGGTAGGAGAACTCACTTATTTTCTAGGATTTCAAATCTCACAAAAACAAGATGGTATATTTCATGATATTATTAAGAGATTTGGATTTGAAAACCTAAAGAAAGCCAATACTCCTATGAGTGCATCACTAAAGTTAGGAAAAGATGAAGCCGGTATTTCAATAGAGCAAACATTATATAGAGGAATGATTTGCTCATTACTTAAGCGCATCTAGACCCGATATTATGTTTTCCGTTTGCTTATGTGCTATATTTCAAGCTAACCCAAAAGAATCACATTTAAAAGCGGTTAAACGTATTTTTAGATATCTAATCGGAACATCTAGATTAGGCTTATGGTATCCTTATAATAATTATTTTATTCTACACGGTTTTTCTGATTCGGACTATGCGGGATGTTCATTAGATCGTAAAAGCACTAGTGGCACGTGTCATTTTATAGGCCCTTCACTTATATCATGGTCGAGTAGGAAACAGAATTATGTTGCCCTCTCCACCACCGAGGCTGAATATATCGCACTAGGTAGTTGTTGTGCACAAGCATTATGGATGCCCCAAACGTTAGAAGACTTTGGTGTTTATCTAAATAACATTGAATTAAAGTGTGACAACAAAAGCGCTATAGATCTCACAAACAATCCCGTACATCATTCTAGATCTAAACATATAGATGTCCGACATCATTTAATTAGAGATCATATTAAGAAGGAACATGTTAAAATTAGCTTTATAGGGATGGAATCACAACTTGCCGACATTTTTACCAAACCTCTACCAGATGCATGTTTTCACATGCTTAGGTTAGAATTAGGTGTCTTAGAAATGTCACTTTGACCCTTATAAAAAGCTATCAAATTATTCTATGTACTTTGATATTTTTTTCTCTCTTAAAAAATTTAAAAACTATGGGAAAACCACCAAAAACACGCTAAAAGGCCATCATATCAACTCCATATTGTCTGAAATTTCAACTATATGAAGGCCTATTTATATTACAAATGTATCATGAAAAATATTTTTCAAAAAGTCAAAAATTGGTGTTCTGTCTCGGCGTTAAGAAGTTAACGCTTGGCGTTAGCTTCTATGCTCAGAAATTTTTTTTCAACTGTGTTGGTATTTTGGTGTTTTC
The DNA here is from genome assembly GCA_033032865.1 of Dactylorhiza incarnata. Classification (NCBI taxonomy): domain Eukaryota; kingdom Viridiplantae; phylum Streptophyta; class Magnoliopsida; order Asparagales; family Orchidaceae; genus Dactylorhiza; species Dactylorhiza incarnata. The sequence goes on from JAWHQI010000224.1 coordinate 3,558,373, forward strand.
TTTCAAAACTTAAAAACAAAAAAAATACAATACCCTTAAATGTTGATTTCAAGGATGATTATATAGATATTGGTTCAAGATTATTTACAATGTTTAATTTAATCCTTCAAGTTTCATTAAAAACATTGTTTTGATTTAATCATGCCTTCAAAATTAATTATCTTCAAATGTGCAAAGAGTTTGAGAATAGATAACATATGACGAAATGATTTTACATGCCTCTAAGTATGAGTAAAGTTTTTATCTTTGATAATGATTTTCTCACTTACACTTTTTGGTTAATATACATGTGTTTTTAAATCTTATTTTTACATGGTTGTGTAGCATAAGAATTTATTTTGAATTTCATAAACAAGTTTACCTACACAACATTAAATTCTTTCTTGAATTTTTTGTTTTTCATGCACTTGTATTTAGAGAAATGTGGTAAATAAAATTCAAAACAAAATATAAACTATGTTTGCTAAACAAGTGAATTCGGAGTCCTTTGTCACAGTCTAAAAAGCAACAAATGAAAGACAAGGATAACTCCACCAAGCACTACTTGAACCTTCTGATAAGTCTTAATGAGCATTGTGAGGTTGAGCACCTTGGAAAGAATTGTAAAGTGTCTTGTGCAAACAAAATTTTCACCACTTCTCATTAAAAAAAATCTATAGTGCATTGAAATTTGTGAAAGTAAAGTTGTTTTTCTTCAATTCAAGTTATGCTCTTACATTACATAGTTTCATGTGGTTTGATTTCTACACTTGTATGCTTTATCAAAACTCACTTATTGTACACATCATTATCATTTATAATACTTCCACTCATGAGAATTGGACTTAAAGCTTACCTACATTGTTCTCTACAATCATGAGTAAATGCACTAGATAGCAACGCATGATCTTTACAATGTTTATGATTTCTTGAAATGCAAATTATTTTACATTGTAAACCTATCTTCCATTGATATTATATATTCTTGCTTGCTAACTTTAAATATTCCAAATTTCAAATGTATTTGCAACTTGTGTATTTCAATTCAAAACATCTACTTATTTGATTTACAACGCTTATTATGTTTTGTTCTTACAAATTCTCAACGATGTTCAAATATTGCATTCGCTGTGTTCACTTTCAAAAAATTGCAATTATCTCTATAGAGTGCACACTAGAACCAATTCCTACTACTCATCCCTATCTCCTTTTGATTATAACAAAAGGGGGAGAAGAGCCTAACTTCAAGAAATAACTTAGAGAAATCTATTATTTAGGGGGAGTACATTATGACATGCATTCATGTAGGGGGACTATCAACATAGGGGGTATGCATGATTATCACGCTTATCATATACTATAAACACTACTCTATTTTTATTTCTTATTAGTGGATTTGTTATTATCAAAAGGGGGAGATTGTTGGAGCTTGTGTTCCACATCTCTTAGTTTGAGAATAACAAATCACACTATGTATTTGATCTTGCTTGTGTTTATAAGTGTACAGGAACTATTGTTAAATAACCCTATGAACAGGAAGCTGTTTGATGAGGATTCTTTGGAAAGAAAGCTAACGCCCTGCGTTAACATCCGTCGAGAAAAGAATCCGCTGAGATGAAAAACCGCTGAGAAGGAAACTGCGTTCGATGAATGGAACCTGTGTTCGATGAACTCTGAAGGCGCTCGACGAAATCTGAAGGAAGCTGCGTTCGACGAATGAGGAGTTCCGTTCGACGAAATTTCCTGCGCTCGACGAACTTGAGCTCTACAAGCTGCGTTCGATGAACGAGGAGTTCCGTTCGATGAAATTTACTCAAGGACCAAGGAGGATCATGCACGTCATTTGGCACTTGTTATGGGGAACCTGAGGGAGAACATCTTATTTGCAAAGGTTAGTACGTGCCAGTTCTTGCTTTGGAAGGTCGCTTTCTTGGGCCATGTCATCAGTGGAGCAGGTTTAGCAGTGGACCCTGCCAAGGTACGAGCAGCGAAAGAATGACAGCCTTTGAAGTCGGCAACGGAAGTGCGCAGTTTCTTAGGATTTGTTTGTTACTACCGCAACTTTGTTGAGGTATTCTCGAGGATTGCTCTTCCCCTCACCATTCTGTCCAAGAAGAATGTTCCTTTTGTATGGTCACCCAAGTGCATGGCCGCATTCCATGAGCTGAAGGATTGCCTTACCTCAGCCCCGATCCTTTCCCTTCCATCTGGGAAGGAAGGATTTCAAATTTATACAGATGCCTAATAACAGGGGATGGGTGTCGTACTGATGCAGCACATGCATGCAATTTCTTATGCTTCTAGGCAGCTAAAGAAGCACATAGTGAACTATCCAGTGCAAGACATAGAGTTGGGAGTAATGGTCTTCGCATTGAAGATCTGGAGGCATTATCTATATGGCATCCACTGCGAGATATTTTCATATCATAAGAACCTCAAATATATACACACCCAGAAGGATCTGAATCTAAGGCATTAGCGGTGGATTTAATTCTTATGCGATTATGATTTTACGCTGAACAATCACCATGGGAAGGCAAACACGGTGGTCGATACATTAAGCAGGAGGGCACCAACATCCATCCCAAAGTTTTGATTGATGTCCATGGAGTTAGCCAAGATGCTCGAGGAGATATAGATTACTATTGCATCTAGGGCCGATCCAGAGGTTTGTGCTGAGTACCTGTCCACTATGAGCATAGTTTGTGATATACGTGATTGCATCTAAGCTGAGCAGAGAAAGGATGCTGCTTTGGACCCTATATTTTAAGCAATAGATGCTAGTTCTACAGAGGAGTATACACTACAGGAGGACCTAGTTCATTTTCACGGCCGAATGCACATACCCGCAGTAGGAGGAATCGGGGAAGATACACTGAGAGAGGCTCACTGCACTAAATATTCGGTGCATCCCGAGATCGTCAAGATGTATAATGATCTGTAAAAGATGATGTTTTGGCCAGGAATGAAGAGGGATATCACTTATTTTGTCACGCACAGCGAGGCATGCCAGAAAGTGAAGGCAGAGTGTAAGAGCCCTGGTGGTTTGTTGTAAGACCCCATTTTTCACTCAAAACCTGGGTCTTATGCCCAGAACCGCCGCTTTGCGGTGACACCATCACTCGGGAAGGTCGCTACTACAAAACGTCGATCCTGTCGGCCATATCGATCATAGAGGAAGAAAAGCATACAAATGAACAAATAGAAGTTCAAGTCCACAAATCACATGCTATATATATATATATATATATATATATATATATATATATGAATGTCCACATGATAATAACTGAATACAAAGATAACAATAATAAGAAGAAAGGGCTCATGCCCTGTACATCATATCCTCACTACAAAATCACTCGCGGAAGCAAACTACTAATCACTCACTGGTCCCGAACTGCTACTCATGTACTAGACTCTCCCGTCTACGTCTACACTGGCCTCTGGTGTTGCTGTGTCTCCCCGCTCCCCTAAAATGATATGGTCCACCGACCGTTAGTTAAAAAGACTAAACCAATCCCCCACCGCTCCCCTAGTGACTCCTAGGCACCACGCGGGAGGATGAAGCGGAGGACAACAAGGGGTATAATAATAGCAGGTGACAGGGGTACAGGTAATGTCTACACTACACATGTATATGTATATAATTGAAGTAGTAAAAAAGCATAGTAAGAGCCGGTAAAGAATAGGTAAAGTGCAGTACGTAAAGACAAGTATATAATATAAAATTAACCATTAATTTATAGGAATGCCCACACAAACCTATAGACCAAGGGGTCATTTAGCAAGACCTATCGTATAAGAAGTCCCATAACCGACTTAAATGATAGGGGTAGGGTTGAAATGCAATGATTATGCTATGACATGTAAGGTATGCAGTTTATGCTATGTTCATAAAAGCGTAACTCACACACTATGACTCTATGCACATAGACCTTTAGTTCCCCCTTTTTGGAGCTAGCAAGACTCCCAGGATACTCCTGTAGTGGCAAACGGAAGCGGTGGGTTGGACCTCGCCCACCTCTAGGTTGGTATTCACACTACCTAACCTAGACCTATCGTACGCCTCAACACAAAACCGCGGAGCATCTGCGCACTCTTACTGGCTGGACCACCAGACTTTCATGGTGAAGTGCAAATTCCACACTTGGCGAGTCAACATATTGATGTCGGTGTGAACGACCGTCCAATATCGGAGACCCACCACCTTTATGTACATGCAAACATGTTCTACTATATCCCCAGTCATAAACTCCCCGGGCTAACCTGCCCGTCATCAATAACCTTCCGAGCCACTGGCTCGCCGGACCAACCCGTCCGTACCAATAAACACTACTGAGTCACAAGCTCACCGGACTAACTAGTCCGATGCTTCAACCACCGAGCCTACCGCTCGTAAAACCAAACCAACTAACCTCCTGTAACCATGGGGTATGGGTGTGTGTATTGTTAAGCTAATCTTATACAACATCTTACTCCTACAGTTTATGGTTAATCTTGGACTTCCTGAGGATTACCCTGTAAGGGGCTCGCTACGGTACTAGGAACTGTAATGGGATGACACCCTAAAGTTCCCTTTCTCAAGGCACTTAATGTTGTTGGTATCTACCCATAAGAATACCCATCGTATCATCTCTCTTGTTTTAACCCTAGGTGTTTGCCCGGAAAACCGCTTCTCGGGTTGGACCATTAGCAGACCGTTCGAACTCCTGGGTCAGGCCGCTGGGTCCCGGGATCAGCAGTTCCCAGTTCAAGAAGGGCCAGGCCGGGCGGCCTGGTGTCATTTCCGGATCGCCCCCAAAGGGAGAAGATCGTCAAAAGCTAAGGCAAAAAGTTCATCCGCAGTCTCAGCTAGAAGGCCGCGCGGGTTGTCCCATAGAAACTCGAGGTTCCAGCCCCGAAGAACAGGCCGGGGCTCCAGATCAAAGGCTATCCAAGTTACCTCGTGAAGATCGGCTAAGTCATGACCAGAAGGCAAACCGCGGTCTCAATCTCCAAACCGCGCGGTCTGCATTATTGACTTAGTCCCGGTATCCTCAGCCTCAAGTCAGACGGGTAGGGAAGGCAGGCCGTCAGATCGCGCGGCCTCTTTCTTTTTTCTTCTCTATGCATCCCATCACCGCCTGCCCGTTTCTCCTGTACCCGGGCAGGAGGTTATTTTATCCCTGCCCATTCGGGCAGGCCCCCAAGCCTATAAATAGGGGGCGGCACTGTTCACAAGACACGCACACTCGAATCGAAGAGCTCGCTTGTCGGAGCTCCGGTCTCGAGTTTCAGGTCTTGCGAACTGTTTGACCGGCCGGCTTCTGCTTTCCTGCACTTGTGACCGCTACTTTTCAATCAAAGGAAAGCCCGTCGCAAGAGTGGCATTTGCCGCGGCGGGCGAAGTCCGGCCTCGACCGCTGCTAGCGGTCTAAATTCTCCAACCAAATAGTAACCGATAATCCGCAGCCCTCGATTTTCTTCGTGAGCGCACTTTTGAATCGAACACTAGGTATCTTCTGACTCCCCACGGGAAAGACGATCTTTCGTCTATCCCGAGCACAACTTACCTCTAACTCACCAAGCACACCTTTACCATCTATAATCCTTCGTGTTGACCATCACACCTTTTCAACTAAACTAGGTAAACCACTTACCTCCCATTCCCTCCTAAGGATCCACTTGATTCTCAAATTTCACAGTTTTACTATACGTAGACCAAATGAGTTATATAGGTTGCATAAGAGGAGGTACTCCAAATATTCATCCAATTGACCCAAGATTATTTCTGGGAGTCTATCATGATCATATGACTAAATCCAGAGAATCATAATTTTCCCTATTTATTTGGCATTTATTTTTAACTTCCTCAACATTGGCCAAGTATGAAAATGAACATGAAGTGTAAGGAATACTTATGATATGACTCTCCAAAAATCATGATAAATCCATGATGACTAAATAACAGTAAATACAGCATATCATATTTTTACAGTAAGAAATTGTCTTCTATTTTTAATATTTATCATCTATGCAAACTTGTAGTTTTATGAAGGAACCACCAAAAATATCTACTCCAAAATTATGGGAAAAATACCAAGCTTGTATTCATCAGAAAAGTCTACTAGGCAAATTTCAGGATTTATGGAAATCATTTTCTTACTTAAATAAATACTTTAAGAAAACCTCAAATAAGACAAGTTGTGAAGTAGCCTACTGATTTAAGTCTCCAAAAATTATATAAAAAAATCACAGAGTTTCCTAATGCTCTGAAATGTCCCATCACCAATTTGCACAATTTATTAAAGAGTATTGGACCCTCAATTAATTTTAGTAAGCCTAAGACAAAATAGGTGCCTTGTGAATGAAGTACTGGTTAAATCATTTAATAAAATGCACAAAAATTACCCGAGGTGTATATCATAATAATAAAGGCACTACCAAGGTTTCATCTCCATCCAAGAACTTTTGTGCATGTAAATATCTCTCATAAGAAGATTCCCTAAAGGGGTTATGTCCTAATTTAGGGGGAATAAATTCTCCTAAAATTCTCTCAAAATTCCCTAGGGCTTAATTACATCACATGAACATATCTCCTAAATTTCTTGGCCATTCTATAGCTTTTGACCACATGTCCTTCACAATGCTCTATATGCCCCCAAGGGGTAAAACTAGGATCCTAGGGCATATCCACCTCTACACCACCCCATCTTACTCATGAAGGTGTTTTAGGTGATCCTAAACCAGTGGTCAAGGTTTCAACTCATGGTGATGAGTTCTGACCACCATACCCCATATAAACACCATGCCCTAACTTTGACCCTATTTGACCTAACTTGGGTTGACAAATTACCCAACCAAATCAGTCCCAATTGGGCTGAGATTTTTACCAGGGTCATGTGATAACCCTAAGAAGTACCCACAAAAATTTGGAGGGCATTGGAGGTCATTTGACTTAATAATTAGTTAATATTTGATTTATGAAATTATTACAAAAACCTGATAAAAATATTCTCCTAAAATTTCCATTTTTGGATATGTTATGGGTGTAGGTACATGTAGCCTAGGTTTCAATTTTCAAGTCAATCCCATAAACTAATCAAAAGTTATTCAAGAAATGGTGGTTGTCCTAAACTAGGGACCAGTCCCACCAAATTGGACCTATAGGGAGCTACAGAACTCCTTTTGGGGTGAAAACAATTTAATATAAACTGGACTCCAAGGGCTACAACTTTGGTGTTGACCACTTTTTCTATAGAGGGACCTAAGTATTTTCTATAATTATTTTTAACTACAGCTAGTAACAAGAAAATAATTATTATAAGATACAAGTCTCTACGTTCGATGAAAGATCTGCGTTCAATGAATTATGACCTGTGCTCGACGAACCAATCCAGTTCGACGAATTAATTTAGTGCGGCGAATCAACTCTGTTCGACGAACTCTGTGTTCTGTTCGTTAAACTCAACTATCCGTTCGACGAACTACAGAGGGAGTTCGACACACGAATTCCGTTCGACGAACCCCGGGTTACGTTCGACGAACATCGGGTTCCATTCGACGAACTTAACTAATAGTTCGGTGCCTTAATTTCTGTTCGACGAACGCCGGGTTCCGTTCGACGAACTCAACTATTATTTCAGTGACTTAATTTCTGTATGACGAACGCCGGGTTGCGTTCGACGAACTCATCTATTCATTCGATGGATTATTCTTCTACTCAGATCGACGAATTAATTAAACAGGAATATAACCTAAAATGAAATAACATTATAACATATATCTTAATCACATAAATAAAATCTGGGCACAAATCTTGGCGCAATCAGATGATGACTGGCCTTCTTCTTCCTTCAGCCAAGGGCTGAGATGATCCCATCCTGGGCTTCCTTGCGGGATGATTTCCCGGCCACCTGAATCGCTTTCTAGCTAGCCAATGCCACCACCACCCCCGTTGAGGTGGTGGCCGGCGATAGGGGGTGGTTGGCCGGCCGGAGGTGGTCGGAATCGGGATTTAGAGGAGGGGAAGGAGAGCTCAATTCGAGCCCTTTCGGAAGCACGATCCGAGCCCAATTGAACTTGGGCCAAGCCCCAAATCATGAAGAGATCTAGCACTAAGGGAAAGGAGGCAGATCGGACCTGTGTGGACGGGTGACTCCTTGACGATTTCCTGTTGGCTATGGCCGACCTTGAAGCTTTGGCACCTTTGCAATCTCCTATCCAGATGGGCCGACTCCTTCAGTTAGGTGGGGGAAAATGTTCCCCTCAGTCTAGTGATTGATATAAGAGGCTCAATGTGGGAGGGGAGGAGGTGTAACCTCCGATTGCCATGAAGGTCATTAATGGTGATTTTCGGTTTCTTATGGGAGGAAATGAATTGAGTCATGAATTAGGCCGGAAAAAGGGCTCAAAACTTCTCCTCTCCTCAAGGGGAGATGAATGGTGCCATAAATTGGGTTTAATTGGCCATGAATGCCATTCTCCTCCTCTTCCTCTCTCCGCCATTTTATGGTTTTCTCTCTCCTGGCTGATTTCTCTGAAATTGAATGGCCTATTCCATTGTTCTCAACCTCATTAAGTGGTGGACCACCTCAATTGGGTCTAGTTCAAGTGTGTTGTGTTCAATTTGGGTAAAGTAGGTTATTTTGACCTAAATTTAGGCTAAGGTTGACTTTGGTCAAATTGGCATCTTTGGTTGACCCCAATGGGTCCCCAGTGCTCCAAGGAGACCCCTAATGGGTTAGGGATATTATGTTGGAGTCAAGGTTCAAGGGAAGGCCATAAATTCCAACCCCATGCTTGTTAATTCGAAATTGCTATTTGCAGACCAAGGTGCTCTTCTCCTTCAAGCCTAAGGCCAAGTGATCTCTTCAAGCTTCCTAGGGTTTTGTCATGACCTAGTCATGAAAAAACCACTCTAGGGGTCTAGTTATTTGGGGGATGTTACAAATCCCAATAAACAAAAAAGATAATTTCGTCCCCAAAATTCAGGTCAGGTCTGCGGGGCTTCTACCGCAAGTGCTCGAAATTAACATCCCCTAAGAATGGAATTTATTCTCTGCTACATAAGTTCTAGAGGCTCCCTGATAAGTTTCTCCTGTCCATGATTTCTCCATAGGACCTTGACCAACGGGACCTTCTTGCGCTGCAAGACTCGCATCTCGGTGTCGTCTATCCAGACCGGCTCCAGGTGAATCAATCGATCAGAGGCTACCAGGCCATCTATAGTAGAAATTTGCTGCTCCGACCGTAGTAGAGCTCTCATAAAGGAGGAGGCATGGAAGACGTCATGCAAACTCGCTAACTCCGGCGGCAGCTCCAGTCTATAAGCCAATGGGCCGATCCACTCAAGGATCCTGTAAAGCTCCATCTATCTAGAACTGAGCTTCTTCCGCCTACAAACCTGCGAGATCCCATGCATCAGACGTATCTTCTGGAACACCCAGTCTCCAACATGGAACTCTACCTGATGATACTACGCATCGTAATACCTGACCTGGCGGCTCTGGGCCTCTAGCATCCTAACTCGAATCAGTCGCACCTGGGCAGTGACTGTGGTAGTTCTCCAAAGACATTTGCACTTATCCTTCACCGTGCATAATGAAACTTATGACGTCTTTCTTTATTTCGGGAAACTACATGGTCCGGAAAACACCATTTCTTTGGTGACTAAAGTTATTGTTTGTAAGGGTAGACAACGCCTCTAAAAAGTTTTCTCTACATGCTCAGATTCTTATTCCTTCATGTGCGTCTGAGTACTCAATCAACTCAACTCTACAACTTATCCAGTTCTTACCATTGATGGAACTGATCAGGTCATCCAGCATCCCAATTATCCTCAACATTTACGGGGGTGTACACGTGAATCTTATGAACATATGTTAACCAACCAATAATAGTATCAATGTTTTTAAGATGACTCTCAATCACTTTCTATATGGAGTTTGATTCATAAGGTATATGGGTAAAATCTTTTGAAACCCTAAGATTTTTCACAAGTCAATTTCATCCAGGAAATATGATCACATTTTTCACCAAATTCCTATCACCTCCACATATGCTAGTCTTGATCACTTTCGGATGGTCCAAAACAACATAAACTTAGATCGTTCTTATCATAGAAAACTCAAACACTAGATTCTAAATCCAGTAAGTCATCGTCTAAGATCTTTGGTTATTCATCATCAAGGCTCCCAAGGTATAGGGGTTGTTATTGTAGTTAAAATCTTCTACCATGATAGGGCGTGATTTTTAACAATTCATAAGTTAATCAATTCCAAACGCCCCAAACCATAAGAACTTTCGGATCTCACTATAACTTGTAAGATCTAATTTCCGTCTCTAACTTCTAGAATAGGACATCAGCATCCCTAAGTGATTAATCCTGGCGACTTTTCATTTCATATGATTCTACTAAGGTCAAGTCGTTGCTTGATCAACGATGTCTATTCATTGTCCTGGTAATACTACAGGTCACCATTCCAAACATACTGTTACACCATCTCATCTTCATCCAAGTGATATCGAATAAGGTCGACTTCAAAATCATTATTTTCATGATACAACACTTTCTAAATTAGGTCTAAGGAAAACTCAAGTCGGTAACTAATTTGCCCAATAAATAAAAGGTAAGCCCCAATAAACAAAAGATAAGTCCAAATAAACAAAAGATAAGCCCAAAAAAACAAAAGATAAGCCACTATCTATTTTGGGATAAGTATCTTCGATATCTCCATGTTATATTCATCCTAGCTGGGCACACAATCTTAGACTTGGGGTTCTATCTTGATACTTGTTGGTATACTCCATTCTTTAGACTCTTCACGGTACCTTCTACAACAACCTTATCAGGATCAGCATGTGACAAGCCCAAACGGGTCTCTTCTGCACTTGGACTCTTATCTGACCCTTGGTGCATAATGTGGTGGTTGTCTCAATGTAATCATATCACCAGTACAAAGGTTGAGTCTATGAGTCCCATACCAATCTACTGAAGTGATAATCCTTGGTATGTGAAGTAGGGACATCCGAGTTTATGGCTTAGGTGGCCACTCTTATGTTAAGCTCCTCATTTAATCTCTTTGGGGGATCCTCGTATCTTAACCAAATTCATACCTACAGTCTATTTCAGTCTAGGGCATGGTATAACTTGTCCTAGTAAGTCATGTGTCCTAGTGGGGTTGAGTCTAACTCATTGACTAAAGGACTATCTAAAGAGATCTTTGCAGCCGGAGGTATTCCCTGTTGGGGGCAGGGTTCGCCGCGGGCTACAAAAGAAAACTTGTCTAAACGAGATTCAGTTAAAAGTGGACTTTTCAATGTGATTTCCCCATATGGGCACACCATTGCTTCTGCTGCTTAGTTTGTCCCCAAACTAAACTCGCGCGGGGTGGCCCAGGGTTTGTGGACTTCTTTTCTTCGGATCGAGGTTTGCTCTGATACCACTTTGTAAGACCCCATTTTTTCACTCAAAACCCAGGTCTTATGCCCAGAACCACCGCTTTGCGGTGACACCATCACTCGGGATGGTCGCCACTACAAAACGTCGATCCTGCCGGCCATATTGATAACAGAAGAAGAAAAGAATACAAATGAACAAATAGAAGTTCAAGTCCACAAATCACATGCTATATATATATATGAATGTCCACATGATAATAACTGAATAGAAAGATAACAATAATAAGAAGAAAGGGCTCATGCCCCGTACATCATATCTTCACTACAAAATCACTCGCGGAAGCAAACTACTAATCACTCACTGGTCCCGAACTGCTGCTCCTGTACTAGACTGTCCTGTCTCCATCTGCACTGGCCTCTAGTACTGCTGCGTCTCCTCGGTCCCCTAAAATGATATGGTCCACTGACCGTTAGTCAAAAAGACTAAGCCAATTCCCCACCGCTCCCCCGGTGACTCCTAGGCACCGCGCGGGAGGATGAAGCGGAGGACAACAAGGGGTATAACAATAGCAGGTGACATGGGTATAGGGAATGTCTACACTACACATGTATATGTATATAATTGAAGTAGTAAAAAAGCATAGTAAGAGCAAGTAAAGAATAAGTAAAGTGCAGTAAGTAAAGACAAGTATATAATATAAAATTAACCATTGATTTATAGGAATGCCCACACAAACCTATAGACCAAGGGGTCGTTTAGCAAGGCCTATCGTATAATAAGTCCCATAACCGACTTATATGATAGGGGTAGGGGTTGAAATGCAATGATTATGCTAAGACATGCAAGGTATGCAGTTTATGCTATGTTCATACAAGCGCAACTCACACACTACGACACTATGCGCATAGACCTTTAGATCTCCCTTTTTTGAGCTAGCAAGACTCCCAGGATACTCCCGTAGTGGCAAACGAAAGCGGTGGGTTGGGCCTCGCCCACCTTGTTGGGTTTTTTAATACCATCTCAAAATGATAGAACAACATATCACATATGCGCAGCGGAATAAATAACCAGAACAACCCAAAAAGTTAAGAACCTTGCAATTTTACTGATTCAAGAAATAAAACAACATCCACATCACAGTGCAGAAAATATACCTGAAGGGGATTTGAGTCGATACTCAAACCAAGGTGCTCCGATGTCAGATTCGAGATGGTGCGGCTGAGTTCCTTGTACAGAAATATATCTGCACCTCTATAGTAGTCCACACAAGCACTGGAGAACCCTAGCCTCTTGTCACACAAGGTCTAGGTCAGAGGAGAACTATCCTCTATGTCTTCCACAGACTGCTAGGTCCGACTACAGGAAGAGGCGACAGTGGCGGCGGGATCAACCGGTCGGAACACTTCCTTTTGGGGCTACAGGCGGAACTATTTCGCCACTCTCACTTACTTTCGCAAAATTAGATGGCCTTATTAGGTCAAAAGAATCGCATTCTGTTGGAACAACACTATTTCTGATTTGGGCTAGGATCACTATATGTTGACTAAGGACAAAGTTGACCCCAATGTATAGTTTATGGGCCAAGAGTTCAGGCTGTTAGAACTCAAGAATTCATTCAGATTCTGCGTTCGATGAACTCCACACTGCGTTCGACGAACGACTATCTGCGGTCGACGAATGACATGCTCTCTGCCTTTGACGAACGACAAGCTCTCTGCGTTCGACGAACGACAAGCTCTCTGTGTTCGACGAACGGCTTATAATCTGCGTTCGACGAATAGCTCAAATCTCAGCGGTCGAAGAATTTGTCTAAGTGCAGCGCTCGACTAATTGCAATCTGCGTTCGACGAACGGCTTGCTTCAAGCCCGTCTTAGCGGTCGACGATCCCGTCTCAGCGGTTAAGAGGTCAATGAACAGATTGGTTCAGAGGTCGACGAATTGATTGGTTCAGCGGTCGACGAACAGATCCCAGATCAGCGGCCGACGATTTTGCTCAAGCTCAGCTGTCGACGAATTTATCCAGGCTCGGCGGTCGACGAATACTTCTGTTCGACAAACTCCAGTTTGCGTTCGATGAATACCTTCAGATCGACGAAAGTTCTCCTCAGCTCAACAAAATTAATTATTCCAGCAAGATTCATTTGAGGTCGACGAAGTAAATTTTGTGTTCGATTAAAATCTTGAGGTCGACGAATCTGCGTTCGACGAATTTTACTCAGATCGAAGAATTCTTATTCAAGTTCAGAAATTTCAGAAGGATTATACTTATTTCATTCTCTGAACTCAAATCGACTACAACAACCGCTCTTTCTATCAGATCAAGTAAGGAAAATATATTTCCTTTTATTATTTAAAGATTATAGCCGTTGACATTTCCTCGGAAAAGGACATATTCACGGAAAAGGAAAGAGATTTACGGTGCAGCAGATTTGTGTTTTCAAAATAGCTTTTCAGATATATTTATTCCTTAATATAAGGGATCTGCAATTAATGTCTGTCAGAGATTTTTCAAAAGAAAATAAGGAAGAAGATACAACATATTATCATCTTCAGTTTTACACGACAAGAAACATACAGAACATAACACATTTGTTGTACAGAGAAAAGAACAGGAAAAGAAAGAGAGAAATATACAGGAAGAACAGAAGAACAAAATCACACAGATCTTCATCTTCTTCCTTTAGCAGCTCTTACATACTGAGAACATCATCAACACTTCTCTCAGTCATTTGCTACAAGTTTGGATCTTCAAAAGAGCAACAACAAATTGGAGAACTTGTTCTCTCAATTTATCAGCTACTGGAAGATCATTTCTTTCAAGAAAAAGCTCCAGCAAATCAACTGTCAAACAACTTCATATCAGACAGGAAGCATTTCAACATACATCCACTAGAGTCTTCTCTCAGCATCTTGACAAAGAAGAACATCTAAACCCCTCTCTATCCCATCTTGTACAGGGTTAAAACTCTCTTCAAAATTTACCTCTTGGTGGCAAGCCACCTTATAAAAAAATCCTGCTTGGTTTTTGGGCACCTTAACAAAAGCTCATTGGTGTGAGGGCACCTGATAAAAAATCCTAGTGGATTCCTACCAAGGGTGGTAGAAGAGTAGACGTACCTAAGTTTAGTGGGGAACTACTATAGCTCCTTGTGTCTTCTGTGGTTGCTTTACTTTTCTGTGATTGTGCTGTGTGCCTTCTTAGTGTTTGTTTTTATTACTCACTCATATATACACATATATATATATATATCACTATTTTAATTCCGCAATAAAACTAAAGGAAAAGTTTTTGAACTATATTCATCCCCCTAGAGTTAATTTAAGATCTAACCTCCACTTTCAATTGGTATCAGAGGGCTGTTGATTCTTTATAGTCTAACACCTGAATCATAAAGATCAATTAGATCTTAAATTCTTTCAGAGTTTTTATTCTATTTATTTTTCTGTTAAAACTCATGGCACAAAACAAAGAGTATTCAAGCACAAGACCTCCTATGTGCAATCTCAATAAGTTTGCACTATGTAAAGCAAGGATTAGGTTATATATGAACTCTATTGATGAAGAAATATTCAATGTGATTTTGACAGGACCTCCAGCTCCCACAGCAACAACTAGTGCTGAAACCACCACTACCAACAATGCTGTCCCACCTTCTGAGTGGACAGAAGCACAACAGAAGCAAAGGAGTGCTGATGCAAAAGCCATGAACATTCTGGCTCAAACAATGTCTGATGACATTTTTTAGTGAGTGGTGGAATGCACCTCAGCAAGAGAGATATGGACCTCTCTCAACAATATGGTTGAAGGATCTGCTGATGAATGAAAGGACAGAAGATCCCATCTTATTTCTCAATATGAGAACATCAAAAAGGGAGAATGTGAAAGTGTTACTGATATGTACAATAGGCTCAGCCTCATAATAAATGAGTTGAAGACCTTGGATAAAGTGATCTCTATCACTGAGATCAATGACAAGATCTTAATGTGCTTCCCTAGCACATGGGATTCTAGGATCTGGCCAATCAAGGAAGCCAAAAGCCTCAATGAGATTACTACTGAAACATTGTTGGGCAAGCTCAAATCCTATGAGCAGCTCATCAAATCCAGGGAAGCTGAACAATCAACTTCATCTCCAGCAATAAAGAGAGAAAATAACATTGCTTTCGAAGCACCTGAAGAAGAAGTAAAAGCTCCAAGAGATGAGGAGTTCATGAACCTTCTAGCCAAAAGGTTCTACAAGATGGACAAGAAGGATTTCAGAAAGAAGGACTCCAGATCAAGGGAAAAGCCAAGGTACGACAAGTCAAATTCTAAAGATATTATTTGTTATGGCTGCAGGAAACCTGGACATATTATGCCAGATTGTCCAGAAAATCAGAAGAAGGAGAAGAGAATTGAAAAAGAGGAAAGAAGACACTCCAGCAAGTCTTCCTCCCACAAGCACAAAAAGAAGGGAAGAGGATTTGTAGCAGAAACTTGGATTGAAACTGAATCAGAACAGTCATCCAGTTCTTCAGATGATGAAGAAGAATCAAAAGAAAATGACAAATGCTTCATGACTATTTATGACTCAGGCAGTGAGTAAGGAAATGCATCATCATCCAATGATGATGAAGATAATGAAGAAGAGAAGAACTTCTGCATGATGGCAATCAATGCCTCAACCAACAATTCTGATAAAGAAGAATCAGAAGCAGAAGATGATGCTGATCAGGTAATATTTAACTTTGATTTCAATTCAGTTGGATTCAAAGATGAATTCAAGGTTCTTTGCTTAGACTTAATAAAGTCTGAGAAAGAAATAATCTCACTCAGACATAAGCTAGCTGAAATGAATAATTTAAGTGAAGAGAATGCTAATCTTAAGAAAGATTTGGCTGCCTCTAGAGAACAAATTATTCTCATTGAGAATAAACTTTCTGAGGCCAAGAAATTTGAAGAATCCCTCAATGGGAGAAGCATCAAACTGATGGATATCACAAGCACTGTTAATGCTAGACTTAATAGCAAACTTGGCTTGGGTGCTTCATCAAGTGAGCCACATCTAATTAAGAAGAACATACTCTCTAAACCTATAAAATACATCTCTGCTAAGAGCAAAGAGGTTGTAGGAATAAATAAAAACATTTCAAGTAAGACTGTCGAGAATAGCAGAATTCAGCAGAATTCATCGAACGGAGCTCGACGAAATGTATCCACTTCGTCGAACGGAGCTCGACAAACTCTGAAGACAGATTTTCAATATGGTCATTAAATGAACGGCGCTCGACGAAATCTCAGTCATTCGTCGAACGACGCTCGACGAACTCAGTCCAGTTCGTCGAACAGAAACTATACAGCAAATCTGAACAATTCTTATTCTTCATATTCTAAGAATCCTTTCATTGAATGGATAATACCTCCAAGGAGATATCATCCACAAGGTTACAAGGACCAACCTAAAATGTCTTTTATTTTAGATTTTTGTGGAAATTCAAAAAGACCCAAGGTAGTCTGGGTCAGGAACAAATAGATTGTTTTTCTGTTTTTGCAGGTACACAGTTGTCCAAGAATAAATGAAAATTTGTATTTGGATAGTGGATGTTCAAAGTATATGACAGGAAACAAGGCCAACCTGAACAACTACAAGGTAAAGCTTGGACCAAAAGTAATATTTGGAGACTCCAACTGTGGACAAACAAAATGCTATGGAAAAGTCAAGGTTGGAGAAGTCACCTTCAAAGAGGTAGCTTATGTCAAGGGACTGAAGCACAACCTCATCAGCATAAGTCAATTATGTGATGAAGGGCACCAGGTAACTTTTAATAAATTAAAATGCCTTATTAAATCTTCTGATAATATTATTGTTTTATCAGGAATTAGGCAAGGTAATATTTATTTAGTAAATTTCAATTCATCTAAATCAGAAATCTGTTTATTTAATGAATTAAGCAAACATATTGAACTTTGACATAAGAGATTAGGACATGTAAGCCTTAGGACCATTGCTAAATTATCTAAGGACAATCTTGTTAGAGGTTTACCTTTAGGTTCATACAAGAAAGAAGGTCTTTGCATGGCATGTCAACTGGGCAAGCAAACTAAAAGTAGTTTTAAATCATTATCTAAAAGTGATTCACCTAGAATCTTATATTTGCTATATATGGACCGTGTTGGACCTATAGCAACAAAGAGTTTAGGGGGGAAGTCTTACACTCTAGTTATTGTAGATGACTTCTCTAGATTCACTTGGGTGTTCTTTTTGAGAGAAAAGTCAGATAACTTTAAAGTTCTTACTGACTTTCTTAAGAGCATAAAGATTGAGTACTCTACTCATAATGCATTGATCAGAAGTGATCATGGCACTAAGTTTGAGTCTCTTCTCATGCAAGAATTCTATGAGAAGGAAGGTATCAGGCATTGCTTCTCAGCTCCTAGAACTCCTCAACAAAATGGGGTAGTTGAAAGGAAAAATAGAACTCGAATAGAATCAGCAACAACATTACTTGCAGATGCTAATTTGCCCCTATCTTTTTGGGCAGAGGTTGTTAGCACAACAAACTATGTGTTGAATAGAAGTTTGATATACAAACTTTAGGGTAAGACTCCTTATGAGTTACTTAAAGGGAAGAAACCTAAAGTTAACTATTTTAGAACATTTGGTTGTAAATGTTTTGTTCACAATAATGATAAAAAATATCTTAGGAAATTTGAACCAAAATCTGAAGAAGGAATTTTCTTAGGATATTCATTAGTCAGCAAAGCATATAGGATTTATAACAAATCTTCTCTTAAAATTGAAGAATCTATGCATGTTTCCTTTGATGAAACTAATATGTTTACAAGGAGAAGAATTCTTCTACCATATAAAATTTGCAGGTATCTACACCATGTGAGCAGCTAGATCAATTAGCTCTACATAAAGAAGGATTTCTAAATCATGTACAGCAGGATGCTGAAGAAAGTGAAGAAGAAAATCATCTAGATTTTGCTGATAGTTCAAATCAGATAACAACAGAACATCTTCCACAGGATAGCACAGCTGAACAAATTCACCAAGTGGAAATCATTGCTGAACCCACTCCAACTGTTGATCACATCACAGTTAGAGATCATCCAATATCTCAAATTATTGGTGATATTTCAGCAGGTGTGCAAACAAGGCATCAAGCAAATCAGAATATGATGCATTCTTGTTTTCTCTCTCAGATTGAACCTCAATCCCTACAAGATGCAGAACAAGATCCCAACTGGATCGTTGCTATGCAAGAGGAGCTCAATCAGTTTGAGACAAACAAAGTTTGGGAATTGGTTCCTAGACCAAAGAATCATCCAGTCATTGGAACTAAATGGGTCTACATGAACAAGCTAGATGCAGATGGCAATATTGTGAGAAATAAAGCTAGACTAGTAGCTCAAGGATACTCACAGGAAGAAGGAATAGATTATGATCAGACTTTTGCACCAGTTGCAAGGTTAGAAGCAATCAGGATCTTCCTTGCATTTGTTGCATACAAGAAATTCAAGGTTTATCAAATGGATGTAATGAGTGCATTCTTGAATGGAGAAATCAAAGAAGAAGTCTATGTGGAACAACCACCAGGTTTCATCTCTCCAACTCACTCCTCTTTTGTATTTAAGCTTAATAAAGCTCTCTATGGTCTTAAACAAGCTCCCAAAGCATGGTATAAGACCTTAGCTAGTTTTCTTTTAGAGAATAAATTCTGTAGAGGCATAGTAGATAAAACTTTATTTTTCAAGATACATAAAAATCAAACTCTAATAGTTCAAATATATGTAGATGACATTATCTTTGGCTCTACTGATTCAAACTTATGCAAAATATTTTCTAATCTAATGCAATCTAAATTTGAAATGAGTAGTATGGGTGAACTATCATACTTCCTTGATCTTCAAGTGAAGCAAACTCCAAATAGAATCTTCATATCCCAATCTAAGTATGCTAAGGAATTAGTGAAAAGATTTGGTATGTCTGATTCTGCCACCATGAAAATACCCATGCCCTCTAATGCTGTTGTTGATACTGATGAATTAGAGAAACCTATTGATCAGAAGGTATATAGAGCAATTGTTGGCTCATTACTTTATTTAACAGCAAGTAGGCCTGATATAATGTTTGCTACCTGTATTTGTGCTAGGTTTCAAGTTAACCCCAAAGAATCTCACCTAATTTTATTAAAAAGAATTTTGAGATATATAAAGGGATGCCCTAATCTAGGACTTTGGAATCCAACAACATCTGAATTTGAATTAACTGGATTCTCAGATTCAGATTATGCTGGATGCAGAGTAGACAGGAAAAGCACATCAGGAACATGTCAGTTTCTTGGTGATAGGCTTGTGTCTTGGTTTTGTAAGAAACAAACATCTGTGTCTACATCAACAGTTAAAGCTGAATACATAGTTGCAGGCAGTTGCTGCTCAAAGATATTGTGGATACAAAATCAGCTCCTAGACTATGTTGTCAACTTAAATAATTCAATTATATTTTGTGACAATACTAGTGCAATATCTATAGCAAAAAATCCAGTTCTCCATAGTAGGACTAAACACATAGAAATTAGGCACCACTTCCTTAGGGATAATATGGATAAAAATAAAATTTGCCTACAATTAATCTCTACTGATTTGCAAAGAGCTGATATTTTCACCAAGCCCTTGGATGAAAAGAAACATATGTTCTTTATAAGTCAGCTAGGCATGATAGATGGAGATTCAATATGATAAAAATTAAAATTTCTATTTATCCCCTCATTCCCTTCAATATCAAACTAAGTTTTTTTTATTATATAAATGCCTACAGAATTGCTTCTCTTTCTAGTTCCCATTGCACTTTATCTCTATTTTATTGTGCAGGAACAATATCAATGACAATCTTTCATCCTTCCCTACCTCCATCAAATGTCCCTTCTTCAAGGGGCCTAGCTTCAGCCTTCCTGAAACTAGGCAGGGGGAGAAGTTTTTATGAACAAGCTCCATTTGATGCAGTTACTCAGGGGGAGTTGTTCAATAAACTAGGCAAGGGGAGAAAGCTGAAGAACCTCCAGTCTCAGGGGGAGACACTCTCAGGGGGAGATGCTTTCAGAAAGGGCAAGATGATAAGCACAGGTAATCAGAATTATAAAGTTGTTCAGATTTCAGTTACAGCAGATAACATATTCATAATATAAAGATTCAGTTCAACAAATTCAGAAAGCTGATTTGCATTGCAGATATAGTTCAGACAAAATCAGAATTCAGAATTATCAGATCAGAATTCAAAAAATTCAGATGTCAGATTTCAAAGAAAGACAAAGGTTCTTTTTGTTAGTTTTTATTGAAATATAATTTCAAAACTCAGAGTACTATTAATTTTATATCTGATGAAATATTTAAAATATATCAGATATATTTATGCTCTGTTGTTTTTGCTGTATTATTGTTTGTTTATTTTCAATTTTTGTCAAATAGTGTCCTAACCTAAATAGGGGGAGATTGTTGGAACAACCCAATTTCTGATTTGGGCTAGGATCACTATATGTTGACTACGGACAAAGTTGACCCCAATGTATAGTTTATGGGTCAAGAGTTCAGGCTGTTAGAACTCAAGAATTCATCCAGATTCTGCGTTCGCGAACTCCACAATGCGTTCGACGAACAACTATCTGCATTCGACGAACGACGTGCTCTCTGCGTTCGACGAACGGCAAGCTCTCTGCATTCGACGAACGACAAGCTCTTTGCATTCGACGAACGACAAGCTCTCTGTGTTCAACAAATGGCTTATATTCTGCGTTCGACGAACAGCTCAAATCTCAGCGGTCGAAGAATTTGTCTAAGTGCAGCGCTCGACTAATTACAATTTGCGTTTGAGGAATGGCTTGCTTCAAGCCCGTCTCAGCGGTCGACGATCCCGTCTCAGCGGTTCAAAGGTCAACGAACATAATGGTTCAGAGGTCGACGAACTGATTGGTTCAGCGGTCGACGAACAGATCCCAGCTCAGCGGTCGATGATTTTGCTCAAGCTCAGCGGTCGACGAATTTATCCAGGCTCAGCGGCCGATGAATACTTCCGTTTGACGAACTCCAGTCTGCGTTCGACGAATACCTTCAGATCGACGAAAGTTCTCCTCAGCTCAACAAAATTAATTATTACAGCAAGATTCATTTGAGGTTGACGAAGTAAATTTTGTGTTCGACAAAAATCTTGAGGTCGACGAATCTGCGTTCGACGAATTTTACTCAGATCGAAGAATTCTTATTCAAGTTCAGAAATTTCAGAAGGATTATATTTATTTCATTCTCTGAACTCAGATTGACTACAGCAATGACTCTTTCTATCAGATCAAGTAAGGAAAATATATTTCCTTTTATTATTTAAAGATTATAGCCGTTGACATTTCCTCAGAAAAGGACATATTCATGGAAAAGGAAAGAGATTTACGGCGCAACAGATTTGTGTTTTCAAAATAGCTTTTTACATATATTTATTCCTTAATATAAGGGATCTACAATTAATGTATGTCA
Organism: Dactylorhiza incarnata; assembly: GCA_033032865.1. Taxonomy (NCBI): domain Eukaryota; kingdom Viridiplantae; phylum Streptophyta; class Magnoliopsida; order Asparagales; family Orchidaceae; genus Dactylorhiza; species Dactylorhiza incarnata. Next base: position 3,580,246 of record JAWHQI010000224.1, read on the forward strand.
GAGATTTTTCAAAAGAAAATAAGGAAGAAGATACAACAGATTATCATATTCAGTTTTACACGACAAGAAACATACAGAACATAACAAATTTGCTGTACAGAGAAAAAGAACAGGAAAAGAAAGAGAGAAATATACAGGAAGAACAGAAGAACAAAATCACATAGATCTTCATCTTCTTCCTTTAGCAGCTCTTACATACTGAGAACATCATCAACACTTCTCTCAGTCATTTGCTACAAGTTTGGATCTTCAAAAGAGCAACAACAAATTGGAGAACTTGTTCTCTCAATTTATCAGCTACAGGAAGATCATTTCTTTCAAGAAAAAGCTCCAGCAAATCAACTGTCAAACAACTTCATATCAGACAGCAAGCTTTTCAGCATACATCCACTAGAGTCTCCTCTCAGCATCATGACAGAGAAGAACATCTAAACCCCTCTCTATCCCATCTTGTGCAGGGTTAAAACTCCCTTGAAAAGTTTACCTCTTGGTGGCAAGACACCTTATCAAAAAATCCTGCTTGGTTTTTGGGCACCTTATCAAAAGCTCATTGGTGTGAGGGCACCTGATGAAAAATCCTAGTGGATTCCTACCAAGGGTGGTAGAAGAGTAGACGTACCCAAGTTTAGTGGGGAACTACTATAGCTCCTTGTGTCTTCTGTGATTGCTTTACTTTTCTGTGATTGTGCTGTGTGCCTTCTTAGTGTTTGTTTTTATTACTCACTCATATACACATATATATATCACTATTTTAATTCCTTAATAAAACTAAAGGAAAAGTTTTTAAACTCTATTCACCCCCCTCTAGTGTTAATTTAAGATCTAACCTCCACTTTCACATTCTTTTATACCCACGCACAATAAGGAGCTATCCGCACAGCCACGACTTAAAGTGAAGAAAACTGGATTCATCGAACTGCGTTCGACGAACTGGCTAGCGTTCGTTGAACGCGCTGGCCGTCCGACGAACGTGCTAGCCGTTCATCGATCACGCTGGCCGTTCGTCGAATGTGCTGGCCATTCGTCGAACGTGCTGGACGTTCGTCGAACGCGCTGGCCGTTCGAAGAACAGGCTCGCAATTAGTCGAACTCCAGTCTCAGCCGTCGACGAATAATAGTCTCAGCGGTCGACGAAAACCTTCATTTCGACGAACTGATCATTGCATTCGACGAGAGCTTCCATTCGACGAACTTAACTCTGCATTTGACGAAAGGTTCCATTCGACGAACTTAACCCTGATCTCAAATAAGTCGCAAAGGATTGGCCTGATCTCTTGAGAAATCCCAAGGCAACACAATTCTCCCTCCAATTTCTCCAAGCACTTTTATGTGCGACCCTATAGTCTCATATTGCGTTGGCAGTAAGACTAACTGTTGATTGCTTTGAGATCACCTCAAAAACACCAACAGTCTCCTACTTGATCACAAAGTGTCAACAAAAGTCTCACAAACAATGAGCGGCATCTAGCAATACATCATTGCTACCCAAGCAATAAGAGTTTATAACTCAATAAGCCTATCATGACCAATGTATCAGTTCTGTCATGTCCTTTTGTCCTTTACATCCGGATAGAACTAGAGGCATGGATCGTGTCACCCTTATAATTGTTCAATCCTAGTTTCCTGATCTAGAATAGACTGACAAAATTGGTGAGCTCAATATCATATATTGACTCAACCAAGCATGACCATGCATTTCTTAGTCTCATTCCATCAAGGTGCCCATGGATGTAACTCCTATCATAAAGGAGGACAAATCCCATTTCTGCTCACACACAAATATCCAAATGATTCGTAACATACCCAACAACCACCCTTATCGTCAACCTTTCTCAAGAGAAGACTTTAGATGGCATCAAAGTACGCTCTTCCTCACCTGATGAATGCTGTGACTTCAGGTCAAAGGACCACAAACACCATTATCACTTGAGACCTACTCGTGACACATTTTTATAACAATCCACAAAGTAGTCTTATAGTGGGTCTGTCCAGTACAACTTGTTCCTAACAAGTACCCATGTGATGACTTGATATCACAATATCATGACCTATGAGAACCAGTCATCAGTCAACACACATGCTAGTCTTGTGGTCTCATCCTCGCCCTAATTTCTAGGATGATACCTCGACTAGGGACCATTTAAGAATGAAGCTTCATTTAAACATAGGCCCTCACATTCAATTCACGTACTTGAATTCCTATGGAAGCAAACATTCTAAGGGCATTCATTATGTTAATTAGTCTATCATATAGAAACAGTTGACATAATAAAAGAACTTGCCATAAATGTAAAATGAAAAACCATAGTGCATGTCATAATTCATCAAATGAATAAACAACCAACAAACATACAATCCACAAGGCTCCCACTAAAGACGATCATTCAAGTATCTAATACCCATTGATTAACATGACCATCATGCTTCCTTTGCGCAAGAGGCTTTGTCAGTGGATCCGCTATGTTTTCTTCAGTCGGTACTCTACAAATGCTCACATCTCCATGATCGATAATCTCTCGAATAAGATGGAACCGCTGAAGTATGCGTTTGGAGCGATGATGGGATCTAGGTTCCTTAGCTTGGGCAATTGCACCATTGTTGTCACAGTAGAGAACTATGGGATCAATAATGCTAGGAACTACATCTAGCTCGCCGATGAATTTCCTAATCCACACAGCCTCCTTTGCGGCATTTACTGCAGCGATATACTCGGCCTCAGTCTTAGAATCAGCAACTGTCTCTTGCTTGGAACTCTTCCAGCTTACAGCTCCTCCATTGAGGCAAAATACAAAACCTGATTGGGACTTTGAATCGTCCTTATCAGTTTGGAAGCTAGCATCCGTGTAACCACTTACAATGAGCTCTTCCTCTCCACCATACACCATGAACATATCCTTAGTCCTTCTCAAGTTCTTTAGGATATTCTTGACAACTATCCAGTGACCATCACCAGGATCAGACTGATACCTTCTCGTCATGCTCAAAGCATATGAGACATCGGGTCGAGTACACAACATTGCGTACATGATTGATCCAATTGCCGAAGCATATGGAATCAACTTCATGCGGTCCTTATCTTCCAAAGATTTTGGACACTGGTCCTTAGAGAGACTCACACCATGTAATATGGGTAAGAATCCTTTCTTGGACTCAAGCATGTTGAACCGTTTCAACACCTTCTCAATGTATGTACTTTGGGTCAAACCCAGCAACTTCTTCGATCTATCTCTATAGATCCTAATACCATGTATATAAGTTGTTTCACCCAAGTCCTTCATAGAAAAGAAGTCCCCTAGCCTGATCTTAACAACTTGCAGGGTCGGAATGTCATTTCTGATTAATAGTAAGTCATCCACATACAAAATCAGAAAAATGACAATGCTCCCACTAATCCTCTTGTAAACACAAGGTTCATCCTCGTTCTTAATAAAACCAAAATCTTTGATCTTCTCATCAAAATGCAGATTCTAACTTCGAGAAGCTTGTTTCAATCCATAAATGGATCGATTCAACTTGCATATTTTAGTAGCTTCACTTGGAGATACAAAACCCTCGGGTTGTGTCATATACACTTCCTCAAGGAGGTTTCCATTAAGGAAAGCCATTTTGACATCCATTTGCCAGATCTCGTAGTCATAATACGAAGCAATAGCAAGTAGAATTCTGATGGACTTGACCATGGCTACAGGGGAAAAGGTCTCATCATAGTCAACACCATGAATTTGCCTAAAACCTTTAGCCACCAGCCGACCTTTGAATGTCTGTACATTCCCATCCATGTCGGTCTTCTTCTTAAAGACCCACTTGCACCTTATGGGTCGTACCCCTTCAGGTGGTTCCACCAAGGTCCAAACTTGGTTTGTATACATGGAGTCCATTTCAGATTTCATGGCCTCAAGCCACTTCTCGGAGTCAGGTCCACACATAGCCTCTTGATAGGTTGCAGGCTCATCATCATGATCCATAAGCAACACGTTACCTATTTGAGACACGAGAAATCCATATCTCTCAGGCTCAAATCTTGGTCTATTAGATCTATGCAGGACTTGTGTTTCTTGAGCAGGCTCACTAGCTACAACAACTTGTAGTCCTTGCTCAGGTTCTAAAATTGGTTCAGTTATTGTTTGTGGTTCTTGAACTTCTTCAAGTTCCACCTTTGAAGTTTTTCTGGATAAGAACTCTTTCTCCAAGAAGACGTCAGTCCTTGCAACAAACACTTTGCCCTCGAACGGCAGGTAGAAGTAATACCCTTTGGTTTCCCTAGGATATCCCACACGATAACACTTATCCGACTTAGGTTCCAGCTTGTCTGGCATTTGACATCGCACGTATGCCTCACAACTCCAAATCTTAATAAAAGACATACTAGGATGCTTCCCAGTCCATATCTCATATGGTGTCTTTAGAACCGTTTTCGTTGGAGCACGATTTAATGTGAAAGCAGTAGTCTCTAAAGCAAATCCCCAAAAGGAAATAGGCAAATCTGCATGACTCATCATCGACTGTACCATGTCTAACAAGGTACGATTCCTCCTCTCAGACACACCATTTTGTTGTGGTGTTCCGGGCGGAGTGAGCTGTGATATAATACCACACTCTCTCAGATGATCACGAAACTCATGACTTAGATATTCACCACCTCGATCAGATTGGAGTGTTGTTATCCTTTTTCCCAGTTGGTTCTCTACTTCATTTTTAAAATCTTTGAACTTTTCAAAGGTTTCAGATTTGTTCTTCATAAGAAACACGTATCTGTATCTACTGAAATCATCAGTAAATGTAACGAAGTAGTAGTACCCACCTCCAGCCATTGAACTCATGGGTCCGCATACATCACTATGTACTACCCAAAAGATCATCAGCCCTCTCAGTATGACCAGTGAAAGGGACTTTAGTCATTTTGCCCAATAAGCAAGACTCGCATCTCTCAAATGATTCATAATCAAATGAGTCCAATAATCCATCTTTATGGAGCTTAGATATGCGTTTCTCATTTATATGGCCCAAACGACAATGCCAGAGATATGTAGGATTCAAGTCATTTGTTTTTAGTCTTTTAGTATTTTCTATGTTATAGATCAGATGGTCTAAGTTCAAAACATATAGACCATTAAACAGTTGGGCAACACCATAACAAACATCATTTTTATAAATAGAACAACAATTGTTCTTTATAATAAAAGAAAAGCCAATCATGTCCAAACATGAAATAGATATGAAGTTTCTAGTTATAGCAGGAACAAAATAACAATTATCAAGTTCAATTACAAGCCCAGTGGGCAAAGAAAGACGATAAACACAAACGACAATGACAGGAACTCTTGCTCCATTTCCAACACGCAGGTCTATCTCTCCTCTACCCAGCATTCTTCTCCTTGTCAGTTCCTACACATTCGTACAAATGTGAGAACCACATCCGGTATCCAATACCCAAGATGAAAGAGCAGAAAAGTTTATTTCAATAACAAATATACCAGAAGTGGAAGTCATACTTCCCTTCTTCTTTTGCAGATCCTCAATGTAGAGGGGATAGTTCCGCCTCCAATGCCCTGCCTTACCACAATGGTGGCACTTCCCTTCCTTGGCCAGACCTTTCCTTTTTAGTGCAGAAGACTTGGGATCAAGAGGAGACTTAGATCCAATCTTCGTCTTCTTGAATCCCTTGGCCTTGCCCTTGCTCTTATGCACCATCAGTATGGGGCTGGCAGGCTTGGCCTTCTTCATTTTGATCTCGGCAGTTCTCAACATGCCTAAGAGCTCGGGCAGTGTCTTGTCAATTTCATTCATGTTGTAATTTAAGACAAACTGCTCATAACTGTCCGACAATGATTGCAGGGTCAGATCAGTGGCCAACTCTTGGCCCAACGGGAACCCCAGTCTTTCAAGGTTCTCTATATACCCAATCATCTTGAGTACGTGATTTCCTACTGGGTCCCGAGCTCCCATCTTACACTGAAAACAACGCCCTGGATATATAAAATCTCTCTTGGCGAGCTTGCCCTTGAAACATTTTCTTCAGGTGCTCCACCATCTCGTAACAGCTCATGTTCTCATGTTGCTTCTTAAGCTCAGAGTTCATGGTTGCGAGCATGATACATTCTACATCTAAGGAGTCATCTCCATACTTCTTATAAGCATCTTTATCTGCACGAGGTGCAGTAGAGGCTGGCTCCTCGGGGGGATCTTCTTCAAGGACATAGAGCTTACGCTCTTGCCTGAGAACAATTCTCAGGTTCCTGAACCAGACTAGGAAATTCGTCCCATTGAGCTTGTCCATCTCAAGGATGGCTCTCAGGGACAACGTGGAGTGAGAAGTATTTGCCATGAAAATTCTACAAAATAATGCAAAGTTTATTTAGTACTGTATTTCAAAATACATTTTATTTTAATAAGGTCTTTAATTAAATACTCCCACTATTTTATTCAAATTGATAACCCTTAATATCAATTCAGAGAGTTTATGCGAGCTACTCTCTTAGTGGACAAGATCCATATTTCACCAACACAATGAGTCCGTTTTGGCATTTCTCTCACGATGTAGTTATTTAGGTAGCAACACTTGCCAATTGCATACCTATCCAACTCTTATATGGTTGGTGAATAACTCTTTATTCGCATCCATCATATGGTGCATGCCAACCCTATGCCTCTAAGCACTCAACCTTTGAGGTCACTTAGTTAAGTTGGACCCGATTTCAACAGTGGGATATCACAATTATCCGCTCACGCCCTTACCAAGATAGATTAATGCTCCTTGCTTTGGCAAGCCCACATTTCATCGATCGAGGCAGGAAGAGTGTCATCCATCGGAAGGCATCCGTATACTTAATATTGGATAAGGGGTTTTATTTATAAAATTGATTAACAATTAATCAATGTGCACTTATACAAAATTACAGCATTCACAACCAAATACATCCCAGAAGTGCACAAAATAAAATTATCAACGCTTGATAAAAAGGGCTAAATCTGAGCATTTAGAACATTTCTAAATCTCCAGATTTACATGCATTTGACAAAGGCAAAATAACTCAACTTATGCAGTAGACAAGCTCGTCTCTCAATGTCAGATTCAAAATCCAAAACATTTGGTTTCACAAACCAATTAGAGGGAAGGTTACTGCAAAGGAGGCATAATTTCTGAAATAATGAAATCACAACGCAATTACATGCATTCCTGGGAGTTTTTCCAATCTAGAACATTTCTTCAAATTTCAAACATCCAGGAAGAAATACAGACATTTAGAACACTTCTAAATTTCTGATTTACATGCATTTGATTGCGCAACCTACCTCTAAACCACTATAGGGTTTTCTAATACCATTTCAAAATGATAGAACAACATATCACATATGCGCATCAGAATAAATAACTAGAACAACCCAAAGAGTTAAGGATCTTGAGATTTTACTGATTCAAGAAATAAAACAACATCCACATCACAGTGCAGAAAATATACCTGAAGGGGATTTGAGTCGATACTCAAACCAAGGTGCTCCATTGTAAGATTAGAGATGGTGTGGCTGAGTTCCTTGTACAGAAATGGATCTGCACCTCTATAGTAGTCCACACGAGCACTGGAGAACCCTAGCCTCTTGTCACACAAGGTCTAGGTTGGAGAAGAACTGTCATCTACGTCTTCCACGGACTGCTAGGTCCGACTACAGGAAGAGGCAAAAGTGGTGGCGGGATCAACCGGTCGGAACACTTCCTTCCGGGGCTATAGGCGGAACTTTTTCACCACTATCACTTGCTTTCGCAAAATTAGATCGCCTTATTAGGTCAAAAGAATCGCATTCTTTTATACCCATACGCAACAAGGAGCTATCCGCACAGCCACGACTTAAAGTGAGGAAAACCGGATTCGTCGAACTGCATTCGACGAACTGGCTAGCGTTCGTCGAATGTGATGGCCGTTCGACGAACGCGCTAGCCATTCATCGAATACGCTGACCGTTCGTCGAATGCGCTGGCCGTTCGTCAAATGCATTGGCCGTTCATCGAACACGCTGGCCATTCGAAGAACAGGCTCGCCGTTCGTCGAACGGGCTCGCCGTTTGTCGAACTCCTGTCTCAGCGGTCGGCGAATAACAGTCTCAGCGGTCGACAAAAACCTTCATTTCGACGAACTGATCATTGCATTCGACGAGAGCTTCCATTCGATGAACTTAACTCTGCATTCGATGAAAGCTTCCATTCGACGAACTTAACCCTGATCTCAAATAAGTCACAAAGGATAGGCCTGATCTCTTGTGAAATCCCAAGGCAACACAATTCTCCCTCCAATTTCTCCAAGCACTTTTATGTGTGACCCTATAGGCTCATATTGCTTTGGCAGTAAGACTAACTATTGATTGCTTTGAGATCACCTCAGAAACTCCAACACACCTCTAGTTGGTATTCACACTACCTAACCTAGACCTATCGTACGCCTCAACGCAAAACCCTGGAGCATCTGCGTACTCTTTCTGGCTGGACCGCCAGAATTTCATGTCTAAGTGCAAATTCCACACTTGCCGAGTCAACGTATTGACGTCGGTGTGAACGACCGTCCAATACTGGAGACCCACCACCTTTATGCACATGCAAACATGTTCTACTATATCCCGAGCCATAAACTCCCTGGGCTAACCTGCCCATCATCAATAACCTTCCGAGCCACCGGCTCTCCGAACTAACCCATCCGTACCAACAAACACTACTGAGTCACAAGCTCACCGGACTAACTAGTCCGCTGCTTCAACCGCCGAGCCTACCGCTCGTAAAACCAAACCAACTAACCTCCCGTAACCATGGGGTGTGGGTGTGTGTATTGTTAAGCTAATCTTGTACAACATCTTACTCCTAAAGTTTATGGTTAATCTTGGACTTCCCGAGGATTACCCTGTAAGGGGCTCGCTATGGTACTATGAACTGTAATGGGATGACACCCGAAAGTTCCTTTCTCAAGACACTTAGTGTTGTTGGTATCTACCCGTAAGAATACCCATCGTATCATCTCTCTTGTTTTAACCCTAGGTATCTTCTGACTCCCCATGGGAAAGACGATCTTTCGTCTATCCCGAGCACAACTTACCTCTAACTCACCAAGCACACCTTTACCATCTATAATCCTTCTTGTTGACCATCACACCTTTTCAACTAAACTAGGTAAACCACATACCTCCCATTCCCTCTTAAGGATCCACTTGATTCTCAAATTTCACAGTTTTACTATACGCATACCAAATGAGTTATATGGGTTGCATAAAAGGAGGTACTCCAAATATTCATCCAATTGACCCAAGATTATTACTGGGATTCTATCATGATATCATATGACTAAATCTAGAGAATCATAATTTTCCCTATTTATTTGGCATTTATTTTTAATTTCCTCAACATTGGCCAAGTATGAAAATGAACATGAAGTGTAAGGAATTCTTATGATATGGCTCTCCAAAAATCATGTTAAATATATGATGACTAAATAATAGGAAATACAACATATATTTTTACAATAAGAAATTGTCCTCTATTTTTAATATTTATCATCTATCCAAACTTGTAGTTTTATGATGGAACCACCAAAAATATCTACTCCAAAATTATGGGAAAAATACCAAGCTCTTGTATTCATCAGAAAAGTCTACTGGGCAAATTTCAGGATTTATGGAAATCATTTTCTTACTTAAATAAATACTTTAAGAAAAACTCAAATAAGACAAGTTGTGAAGTAGCCTACTGATTTAAGTCTCCAAAAATTATATAAAAAAAATCACAGAATTTCCTAATGCTCTGAAATGTCCCATCACCAATTTGCACAATTTATCAAAGAGTATTGGACCATCAATTAATTTTATTAAGCCTAAGACAAAATAGGTACCTTGTGAATGAAGTACTAGTTAAATCATTTAATAAAATGCACAAAAATTACCAGAGGTGTATATCATAATAATAAAGACACTACCAAGGTTTCATCTCCATCCAAGACCTTTTGTGCATGTAAATATCTCTCATAAGAAGATTCCCTAAAGGGGTTATGTCCTAATTTAGGGGGAATAAATTCTCCTAAGATTCTCTCAAAATTCCCTAGGGCATAATTACATCCCATGAAGATATCTCCTAAATTTCATGGTCATTCTATAGCTTTTGACCACATGTCCTTCACAAAGCTCTATATGCCCCCAAGGGGTAAAACTAGGGTCCTAGGGCATATCCACCTCTACACGACCCCATCTTACTAATGAAGGTGTTTTAGGTGATCCTAAACCAGTGGTCAAGGTTTCAACTCATGGTGATGTGTTCTGACCACCATACCCCAAGATAAACACCATGCCCTAACTTTGACCCTATTTGACCTAACTTGGGTTGACAAATTACCCAACCAAATCAGTACCAATGGGGCTGAGATTTTTACCAGGGTCATGTGATAACCCTAAGAAGTACCACCAAAATTTGGAGGGCATTGGAGGTCATTTGACCCAATAATTAATTAATATTTGATTTATGAAATTATTACAAAAACCTTATAAAAATGTTCTCCTAAAATTCCCATTTTTAGATATGTTATTGGTGTAGGTACAATTAGCCTAGGTTTCAATTTTCAAGTCAATCCCATAAACTAATCAAAATTTATTCAAGAAATGGTGGATGTCCTACACTAGGGACCAGTCCCACCAAATTGAAACTACAAGGAGCTACAGAACTCCTTTTGGGGTGAAAATAATTTTAAAATAAACTAGACTCCAAGGGCTACAACTTTGGTGTTGACCACTTTTTCTGTAGAGGGCCCTAAGTATTTTCTATAATTATTTTATAGACAACCAGTAATAAGAAAATAATTATTATAAGATACAAGTCTCCGCGTTCGATGAAATATCTGCGTTCGATGAATTATGACCTGCGCTTGACGAACCAATCCAGTTCGACGATTTAATTTAGTGCGGCGAATCAACTCCATTTGACAAACTCGGTGTTCAGTTCGTCGAACTCAACTATCCGTTCGACGAACTCTAGAGGGAGTTTGACACACGAATTCCATTCGACGAACCCCGGGTTACGTTCGACGAACTCCGAGTTCCATTCGACAAACTCAACTAATAGTTCGGTGCCTTAATTTCCATTCGACGGACGCCGGGTTCCGTTCGACGAACTCAACTATTATTTCGGTGACTTAATGTGCGTTCGATGAACACCGGGTTGCATTCGACGAACTCATCTATTCATTCGACGGATTATTCTTCTACTCAGATCGACGAATTAATTAAATAGGAATATAACCTAAACATGAAATAACATTATAACATATATCATAATCACGTAAATAAAATCTGGGCACAAATCTTGGCGCAATCAGATGGTGACTGGCCTTCTTCTTCCTTCAGCCAAGGGCTGAGATGATCCCGTCCTGGGCTTCCTTGCGAGATGATTTCCCGGCCACCTGAGTCACTTTCTAGCCATCCAATGCCACCACCACCTTCGTTGAGGTGGTGGCCGACGATAGGGGTGGTTGTCCGACCGGAGGTGGTCGGAATTGGGATTTAGAGGAGGGGAAGGAGAGCTCAATCCGAGCCCTTTCGGAAGCACGATCCGAGCCCAATTGAACTCGGACCAAGCCCCAAATCATGAAGAGATCTAGCACTAAGGGAGAGGAGGCGGATCGGACCTGTGTGGAGGGGTGACTCCTTATCGATTTCCTGTTGGCTATGGCCGACCTTGAAGCTTTGGCACCTTTGCAATCTCCTATCCAGATGAGCCGACTCCTTCAGTTAGGTGGGGGAAAATGTTCCCCTCAGTCTAGTGATGGATATAAGAGGCTCAATTGGGGAGGGGAGGAGGTGTAATCTCCGATTGCCATGAAGGTCATTAATGGTATTTTCGGTTTCTTATGGGAGGAAATGAATTGGGTCATCAATTAGGCCGGAAAAAAGGGCTGAAAACTTCTCCTCTCCTCAAGGGGAGATGAATTGTGCCATAAATTGGGTTTAATTGGCCATGAATGCCATTCTCCTCCTCTTCCTCTCTCCGCCATTTTGGGTTTCTCTCTCCTGGCCAATTTCTCTGAAATTGAATGTCCTATTCAATTGTTCTCAACCTCATTAAGTGGTGGACCAACTCAATTGGGTCTAGCTCAAGTGTGTTAGGTTCAATTTGGCTAAAGTAGGTTATTTTGACCTAAATTTAGGCTAAGGTTGACTTTGGTCAAATTGGCCTCTTTGGTTGACCCCAATGGGTCCCTAGTGCTCCAAGGAGACCCCTAATGGGTTAGGGATACTATGGTGGAGTCAAGGTTCAAGGGAAGGCCCTAAAGTCCAACCCCATGCTTGTTAATTGGAAATTGCTATTTGCAGACCAAAGTGCTCTTCTCCTTCATGCCTAAGGCCAAGTGATCTCTTCAAGATTCCTAGGGTTTTGTCATGACCTAGTCATGACAAAACCACTCTAGGGGTATAGTTGTTTGGGGGATGTTACATTTTTTGCAGCCGTTTCCCATTCCCGAGTGGAAGTTTGAAGATATTTCCATGGATTTTGTACTCGGTCTACCTCGTTCCCACTCTAAGGGTGTCTATGTATGGGTGATTGTAGATCGGTTGACGAAGGTTACCAGGTTCATTCCGATCAATAAGGATACATAGGTTAATGTTTTGGTGTGCGTCTTCATGGAGTAGTTTGTCCGAAATCACGGCGTGCCCAAAACTATCATTTTAGACCGAGATGGTTGTTTCACCTCTAGGGAGAGGAGGGCAGTGCAGGAATATTTAGGTTCTCGATTGAATTTTAGCACAACCTTCCATCCTCAAAATGACAACTAGTCAGAGAAGACTATCAAGATGATGGGGGACATATTGCGGCTATGTGTCTTGGATCTGGGAGATCTGTGGGAAAGACTTTTACCTTTGGTGGAGTTTTCCTACAATAATAGTTATCAGGCAAGCATCGACATGGCTCCTTATGAAGCACTATATGGAAGGAAGTGCAGGACGCTTTTATCTTTGATCCAGGATGAGAATCTGAAGACACTGGGGGTGGAATACATTGACGATATGGATGCGATGATTCAGCTAGTTCGCGATCGTATGCTCGAGGCACAGAGCCGACAGGCGAAGTACTATAATATGAGACACCGGATGGTGGAGTTCTAGGTAGGAGACAAGGTTTTCTTGAAGATCAGACCAATGTATGGCATATCTCGTGTCTGGGGAAGTAAGAAGCTCATCCCTCGTTATATGGGGCCTTACACTTTCCTGGAAAGGATCGGCCCCTTAGCTTATCGGTTGGAGCTACTAATGGAATTGGAGAATTTGCACGATGTCTTCCATCTATCCTCCTTTCGGAGGGCATTGCTTCATCCAGACCAGTATGTCCCGATTACATCTGGCCCTATAGAATCCAACAGATCTGTTCGGCTAGAGCCCATGTGGATAATAGATACCGAGAATCGAGTGCTGCATCGAAAGAGTGTTCCATTGGTAAAGGTCATGTGGTCCAACCATGGCCAAGAGGATTACAATTGGGAGCCTATGGACCTCATGCATCAGCGTTAGCCAGGAATGTTTTTCCCAGGTATAAAATAAACAAGTTTATCATACCTTGTATTTCAATACCCGTAGCCCCAAACTCAAATTCTGGGGACGAAATTATTATTTTTTTGTTTATTGGATTTGTAAAATTTCAGTTCAAACTAGGCCCCTCGAGTGACATGTGTCACTTTAAGTTTCTTGGCCTAGGTAGTGGTCCTGAGATCCTAACATTACCATGAATGTCTCATGATCAATAAGGGTTGGTGTACCACCCCACTCCCTAAAGTTTGGAATCAAAAGGAAAAAAATTAGTAGAAGAGAGCTAACAACGGACATTAGGTATAACGCATGCGGTAGCTTCATTGTCGAGAGTTAACACTGGGCATTAGGTATAACGCCAACGATAGCATTGTCGTCGAAAAGTGTGGCTTTGTCATCGAGAAGGGGTTAGCTTTTTGATGATATTGTCGTGTGGTCGATAGCTAACACTAGGTGTTAGGTATAACTTCGGCGGTAGCTTTGTCATCGAGAAGTGTGGCTTTGTCCTCGAGAAGGGGATAGTTTCTCGATGATACGGTCATGTCGTCAAGAGCTAATGTTGGGCGTTAGGTATAATGCTAACAGTAGCTTTGTCATCGAGAACTGTGGCTTTGTCATCGAAAAGGGATTAGCTTCTCGATGATACCGTCGTGTCGTCGAGAGCTAACGCTAGGTGTTAGGTATAACGCCAGTGATAGCTTTGTCATCGAGAAATGTTGCTTTATCGTCGAGAAGGGGTTAGCTTCTCGATGATACCAAGTCGTGTCATCGAGAGCTAATGTCGGAAGTTAGGTATAACACTGGCGTTAGCGTACTGACTGAAAGTGACGTGGTCTTCCTTGTTGACAGTGTCAAGTGGCCTATCCCAAAACTTAGAATTGAAGTTTGTCCATTAGGAAGAGGACACCTAGCATGGGATGACTTTCCAAAGTATGGGAAATCTTTTTCCCCATTATCTAGTCGTAATCCTTAGGGTCAAATCAACCACTATTTTCTCTCTCCTAGTTCTTCTCCTACAAATCAATTCCTCTTTCTTTCTAAGAACTATTCAGCCATTGTTGAAGAAACAAAGCTTAGGAGAAGAGTTGGAGCAATGTCGATCACCTCCATGCCACCAAGGAGGAGCACTCGATCCATGACCATGAATCAGGTGACTTCCACCCCCTCTCCCTTGGTGCTAGATCTTTGGATCTGAAAATTGGAGAGATATTGGGCTCAAGAGAGCTTAATTTCAACGAGATTCATGGAATTTTATAGGAAGAGACCATGCTAGAACTTACATTCTAGGGTGTCGTTCGCCGAGAAAATATCTTCGATCAACTCCTCTCTTCAATATGGAGTTGTAAGACTTTATTTCGTGAAGAATGATGGTCTATTGAGGGAGTAATGAAGGAAAGAACATGTGTAGATCATAACCCTTTGCTGGAGGAAGAAGATGAACGGCTACCTTTAGATCTCCTTTAACATCTGTTCAGATTTTTTATCTGCATACCAATATGGATCTAATTTTATGTGTGCAGCTGGGTTCAAGCCACTTTTTAGGCATGTTCCATCTAGATCCAGACCTTGGGCTCAACATGAAACTTATAGACCTCGGAAATACCTTTTCAAAATGTGGTTGCATGTTTTCTGGGGAGCTATGTAGCTCCCTATGATTAAAATAAAAAATGTTGTGTTTTAGCAAACCATAAATTATATGTTGGACAGATTTTGTCCAGGTTTATACAGTTGGGTTCAAACCCATTTTTAGGCATGTTACACTTAGATCTGGACCTTGAGCTCAACATAAAAGTTGTATCCCTTGGAAAGACCTTTCCAAAATGGGGTGGCACATTATTTTTCGTGGAGTGTAACTCTCAGAAATCAAGTTTTAGTAAACAATGTCGTGCACATACAGATTTTGATGTTTTAAGAATTTCTCTCAAAATATTTATCGGATGCTTACAAAATTTGGTGGATATGTGCTTGATGATATTGAGAACATCCGTGATAAGATTTAAATTTTTTGGATATATATATTTATGGAGATTTTGTCAATATCATCATATAAATTTATCTTGCCATAAATAATTATTGTAATAACAGATGAGGCTTAAATTTAATGGAAATGTTTAAAATGATGATTATGAGCTGTGGTAGAAAATTCAGGGGATTTGATTCTGAAATGATTCCTTTATTAAATATTTTGTTATAAATTATTATGCTGAATATGATTTATTATGATGCCCAATTGAGTTGAAATTTTGGGAAACATGTCTATAGTAGTAACTACATCTTTTGATAAAATATCAGTGAGATTTAGACTTAAAATAACTCTCTTATTTAATTGTTTTATTTTAGAGTCTTTAGGAAAATGAGCATATGATGATTGTTATTGATAATGTATGATTGAATTTTATAATTCTTTCACATAGCACAATCACTTTTCATATATGAATTTTCTAAATTCAATTTTTCATTGTGTTCTTTTGCAATTTGAAGCCTTTTTTCTAAAACCTTGAATTTTTCTTTAAGTGAAATAAAATCAATACAAGATGTAATATTTTTAACTAAAGAGCAAGAGTGAGAAACATCAAACACATCAATTTTTTGTTTCTACATTAAAATTTTCTTTTAAACTTCTATTTTCTAAGCGCAATTTTAAATTAATATTTTTCAATTTCTTAATTCTGCGTTTATCCATATCTAGCGCATGCAATGTAGAAATAGAATTTGGAACAAGAAGGTAATTTGATTTACTTACAATGCACATGGAGGAGGCAAGATTTGAATATATAGTTCCTTTGACATCTTCATCTTCTTGGCATTCCTTTTTCATTGATGGTTTTCCATCTTCCCTTTCGCATGATGTGCACTCCATGGATCCATCACGAGAGGAGCTTTCTTGAATACATATAAAAGCTATCATCTTCTCCAATTCTTGCGCTTGATCCATACCAATAGAAGGAAGACTATAAATTCCGTCAAGGAATTTCCAAACTTTGTAAGCAATAGGAAAGCAATAAATTAGTTCAAAGATGTCTTTAGAAATTGCAAACAATAAAATATTTATAGTTTTAGCATTTAAAACACACTCTTACCTACCCAACTCTCTTGGGGGCTCTTTAATTATAATATTCCAAACTTTGATATCTAAAGATTTAAGATATTTTTCCATTAAGATTTTCCACCCTTTATAATTTTAACCCTCAAATAAAGGTGGTGCTAATAATTTTCATTTATATAAAAATCATCTCCTCTAGTGGATGCGAGATTATGAAGCGTCATTATTCCCAGTTGTGAAGCCATTTCGGAATAACCTAGCTCTGATATCATTTGTTGGATCTACAAGCGCCCTCAGAGGGGGGGGGGGGGGGGGTTGAATAAGGGTTTTTAATATTTTTAGACTAATTAAAAATATTCTTGATAAAGAAAGTAGTTTCAGGATATTTAATAGAAATACTTTATTCTAACTTTGCAGAAAAGATTATATCGAAGGTTACTTATGAAAAGGAGCAATTCAAACTTTATTTGAAGTCGCCGGCATTAAGTGCTACCGCCCAACGCTAGCTCACAGATATTGTATTCCTTGAGTCATAGAACACTAATGAACCTTACAACATATTTTGAGTTTAAACATCGATAGAAAAATTTATTTAAAACATTTATGAAGAAGAAATAAAATCCAATTAGTGAACATCAAAGAGAGACATGATTTTATTTCATAAAACTTTGATTACAAAATGTTTGATCTCTATGACGCTACAAATCAAGGAGACAATGAAAAATCCTTTTTCGTTTTCTATACCGACTATTCTCCCAAGGGCTGGTTGGCTCTAGCCTATCTCTCCCTAGATGAAGCTTCGAGATGCCCCTATATCTAAACCCAAGACCTAGTCGTAAACACATGCAGCAAATTCCCCTAAGCCACACAAGGACCTAGTTGCCAACACAAGCGAAATCTCCCTAACACACATATGGACATAGTCGCCAACACTGGCGAATTCTCTATGGGTAAACAAAAGAAAATACAAGATGAAGTAAAAAAACTCCCTTTAGATATTTCTGAAGGAGATGGCGAAGGAACGCAGGTGATCAGCATTGTCGATGTGTTTGTTCTTCATGTTGAATAAGCGTCATGAATCCTCCTTCACAAATACTCCTTTTAATCTTAAAGTTGTAGATGAGAGTGCTCTCAAATGTCTGAAATAAGGTCCCTCACAGAGTGCTCGGCGTGGTAGAGTTAGGGTTCCTCAATCAACAACTAGAGCATCGAAAATTAACATTTTATAGATTAAGACCTCTACCGTCGGCGGTATTGATAACGCCTAGCGGTACCACTTAAGGAAATATTTTGTGTGCCTGAATCTTTAATCCGGTAAGGAGATCCTATGATTTAGGAAAAATTTCATTTTAGGCAATACTAACGCCTGGCGTTATCGATACCGCCCAACGGTAATATCCTTTCATATGTTCATCCATATTCCATGTCATCTTGACCAGCATCCATATCACCGTGAAGGTTACATGTCATCGAGACCAGCATCCATATTGTCGTGAAGGCTCCATGTCGCCTAGACCAACATCCATATAATCGTGAAGGCTCCATGTCGTCGAGACCAACATCCATATCGTCTTGAAGGATCCATGCCATCGAGACCAGCATCCATATCATCGTGAAGGCTCCATATCGTTGAGACGCTAACATTAGTGTTAGAGCTAACACCATGCGTTAATCAGGAAGACTCCTTGTTGGCTAGAAGACTCCATGTCAACTAGAACAACATCCGACATGGGGAAAATATCGTCGAGACACTAGCGCTCGCGTTAGAGCTAACGCCACGCATTAGTGGTCACTTTTCATCTTTGTCCAAGATCAATGTCTTGTTCAGCTTGTAGCATATTAATGTCAGACTTGTGAGTTCCTGTAGGCTATAAACACAAAACAAGATTGATTAAAGATAATATGGGATTTGTTATTCTCAAACCAAAGAGATGTAGAAAACTATGTTCCAACAGAGGTGTCGTCTCTTCCCTCAGCCCAGACTTGTTTCCAGAATGGGGTCATCCTGACGTATCTTTCTCATTTGAGGCTTCCTGCAATTAAAGAAAGGAAACATACGCAGTTATGTAGCATAAGACTCAAAATCATTAGCAAACCCATATCGAGAAAAAGCATGTATGTTATCGGCCTTATTGTTAGTTATTCTTGACATGAGATTTGTCATATTGACCCACTCCAATGTCTACCCTGCTGCAGGTATTTTAGGTGAATATTTTAGTGATAGATTATCCTTCTGCAGCTACAGGGGACTCATCCTCTTCCTAGACTTTTAGGCGATGATTTTGTCCTCCCTTCTAGCAACCAATAGACATGCAAGGAGGATGAGCTCTTGGAGGGGGTGGGGGTTTGTTGGGTATTGTGTCCACAATCACCTTGATTTGAAGATGTCCCCTAGTAAACTAAAATGAATTGTATTTGTATTTGATGACTTTTGTTTAGATGTGTTATGACAGGCCTTAATGCTAAGTGCTCACCAAAGTCAGGTTGCAATGGATCACCAAACACAGTTCTAGACAATGTAATCCCTCATTGTATAGAACAAAGTGTTGGTCCATGTGTAATCTCTCTTTTGGGGTGCACTTCATATACTCATAACTGAAGGCTTTCAAGGTTGAGGAGTGGAGCAGGTTTTCAGAAGAAAAGAAAAATTCTGCTGAGTCAATTCGTCGAGATGACTCGGGTCATTCCGACGAATCCCAACGAATCCAGACAGAAGACCTTTGTCTTGGTTTAGAAGAAAATTCTGCAGCTAAGTCCATTCGTCGAGATGACTCGGGTCATTCCGACGAATCCCGACGAATGCTGACAGAGGTCATTTTGTCTGAGTTGTGAAGAAAATTTTGCAGCCAAGTCCATTCGTCGAGATGACTCGGGTCATTCCGACGAATCCCGACGAATGCTGACAGAGGTCATTTTGGCTGGGTTATGAAGAAAATTATGCAGCTAAGTCAATTCGTCGGATGTTCACGTGAAGTCTCGACGAATGACGGACAGACGGATTTCAAATCTTTGTTTCATTTTCGACAATTAGGGTTAGCCACCATGATCAGTACACGTGTCGCCCCTCCCTTCTTTGTCGCACTAGCCGTTGAAGTCCTCCCTATAAATAAATCCTTATTTTAGGGCAAGGGGCTCTTCTTAATTTTTGATCAAAACATCTCTCTTCAGCCGACAGTTCAGAAAAGGCAAAAAGTCGATCTCCTTTCTCTTTTGCTGAACAAGATTTCTGAGACCTAACATTTGCTGCTCAAGATCCTTTCTCTATTGTTGTTAGAGATTTCTCAGAAGAAGGCCTTTGATCTTATTGTTGCTCTCTTTATTGAAGATTCTTTCAAGTAAGTCAAAGGGCCTATTCAGATCTGGTTAGCCAAGTCTTCTCTCTTCCACTTCTTTCAAGTGCCAAGCTTTCTTTCAAGGTTAAGAAGAAGACTCAGTTTTCAAGATCTGAAGTTAATCTCTTTAGAGGTTAAGTAGAAGTATTTTTTTGTTTCAGTATTTTCTTTTGTAGGAGTTTTCACTCCGAGATTATTTGTAGGAGTTGTTTACTCCGAGGTGTAGGAGTTGTTTACTCCGAGGTGTAGGAGTTGTTATACTCCGAGTTGTAGGAGTGGCATACTCCGAGTTGTAGGAGTTTGGACTCCGAGGTGTAAGATTAGTTATAATCTGAGATTGGTGAAGTAGCCGAGTCTAGCCTCGTAGTGCTAGATAGGCGAGGCAGGAAAGAGGACTACCCACATCGGGGAACCTCTATAAAATCCTTGTGTCTGTGCTGTGTTTGATTGTTTGCTTTTCTGTGTTACATTTTTTAATTCCGCATAAAGACATAGAATCCACCTATTCACCCCCCTCTAGGTGATTTAGGCCACAACTAGATACTTTCAATTGGTATCAGAGCTAGGTTGTTCGCTATAAGGCAACACCTTGAACAAGACTCCTCATCTAGTTGCTAAAGCAAATATGTCTGGAATGGATAAGGCCAAGGATTCCGTCAAGTTGCCAGTCTGCACCAAAGAGAACTTTCCTATGTGGAAGGAAAGAGTAAGATTCTACATGGAAGCTGCCGACCCAAGAATCTTTCAAATCGTGGAAGAAGGTCCCCATATTCCGATGAAACCATCTTCAATAAACTCCACCATCATGATCCCGAAGAAGATGTTGGAACTGAACAAAGATGAGATCGCTCTAGTGGCCCTAGACAAGAAAGCAAAGAATATCATAGCAGGTGCAGTTGATGATTCAATGTTGCAAAATCTGCTTCACTGCAAATCTGCTAAAGAAATATGGGATTCACTAGTCGTTCTGATGGAAGGGACCGAAGAAGTGAGGGATGACCGAAGATCGTTGCTGAACCAAGAATACGAAGTATTCAAGCAAGATCCAAGAGACTCCATTTCTGACACCTACGAGAAGTTCTTCAAGATCGTAAATGGTCTTAGGAACTATGATAGAGAATTCACAACTGGCGAACTAAATGACAAATTTCTGAGATCCCTGACGAAAGAATGGGACACCAAGGTTATATCCATCAGAGAATTTGGAAAGCTCGGAACCACAGAGCCACAAATGTTGTTTGGTAAGCTCCTGTCCCATGAGTTGAAGCTAAATTCCCGCAAAGCTGAAGAAGAGGGGGTCAGGGCCTCTGTAAGGGAGAAGTCCTCTGCCCTAAAAGCTGAAAGCTCAAGAAAGAGCAAGGCTCTCCCACCTGTCAGGAGACCATCTTCTGATGAGGATGAGTCTGATGCCAGCCCCTCAGGTTCAGAGATGTCTGATGGAGAATTTTCTCTTCTCTCCAAACAATTCAAAAGACTTCTGAATAAAAGAAAGCAAAAGAGAGGCCAATCCACTGCATTTGATCACAGGAGATCAAGACGTGATGGTGATCATCACAAGAAGGACTACTATAATGACAAGTATAAATCTAAACCGAACAAATTTGATTCTACTGACATTATTTGTTATTGCTGCAATAAGCCAGGACACGTAATAGCGGAGTGTCCATACAAAAGAAAGAAGGATCAAAGAAGGAAGAAAAGAGATCCTTTAAAGGAAAGAAGAAAGAAAAGAGCCTCCTCGCCAAAAAGGCCAAGACTCTGAGCGACAGTGACTCTGATGCGTCAAGCTCAGATGAAGAAGCCTACTTTGGGCTAATGGCACATCTAGATGAAGAAATAGGCGACTCCTCTTATAAGGGGAAGGTAAACTCTCATACCCCTCTGTCTGCTTCTGAAGATGAGACTGCATCCATAACAAATGAAGGCTTCTCCTCAGAGGAGGACTCTAAGTTAATAACTCAGTATGAAGCCCTTGTGAAAGGATTTGACAAGTGCCGCAAGGTCGTCAAGTCCAAGTCAAAAGAAATTGAATCTCTCAAGACAGTGGAATTAGCTTTGAGGGAGGAAGTTGAACAACTAACTCCTCTCAAAGATGAAATCCAACTCTTGAAAGACGAACTGAAAAGCTCCACTGAGTTGTAGAATCTAAAGGAGAAAACTATAAATGAACTAGAAGATAAGTTGAAGGCGGAAAGGAAGCTCGTAGAAAGCTTCTCGAAGCCTAAGACTATTCTTCCATTCATTGATAGGTTTTCTGCTTCTGCGAAGGGTAGTGGAATTGGTCATAAGGCTGAAAGTAGTAAGGCTGCTGAGAAGAGAGCCGTGAAAGGGAAGGGAACTGCCAATCAAAGTCAACCTTCATTCAGGAAGGTCATTTTTCCATCAAACCCGTTTGACTTTGATTCATCCTACGGTCATCTTGCTAGGCCAACACATGTTGAACCTAGTAATAGATATCAAGGATGGAGCTTTCCCCGAAACTTTGACAACTCTCCATTCAAAGCTCCTCATGAAGAAATAATCCTCAAAGATCATGGTCCATTTGTTCACGGATCAGCTCACAAGAAAGCACCAAAAATTAAAACGATTGCACCCAAATATGTTGAGAAGAAGTTGGAGCCATGTGTGTGCTGTAACCATGAGGCCCCCACTTCTAAGAAAACTTCCACTAAGAAAGTCACTCCTGTTGCACCTCCCGTTCAAAAGGCAAAACAGGAGACAAAGAGAAGGAACAATCGATTCGATTGTTGGTTTTGTGGCAAGGTTGGTCACTTTGCCATAGATTGTTGGTTTAATCCGAGAAATGTCACGACTCCATGGATTAACAATGCAAGAATGACCCCTCGGAATGTTAACATTCCAAGTGGTGGTCATCTAACAAGAAGCCAAGGACCCAAATCGGTTTGGGTTCCTAAGGGCAATTGATTATTGATTGCAGGTATGTCCAAAGGCCAATTCAAATCCAATATGGTACTTGGACAGTGGATGTTCACGACACATGACCGAAACAAGAAGCCTACTACAAGAGTATACCCCGGTGAAAGATGGTCCAAAAGTTATTTTTGGCGGATCTGATCGGGGAATCACAAAAGGCTACGGTATGATCACAAATGGTACAGTCTCTTTCACAGACGTGGCTTATGTTAAAGGATTACAACATAATCTCATTAGCATAAGTCAACTTTGTGACAAAGGCTATATGGTAGAATTCTACAAGGACAAGTGCTTGATAAAGTCGTCTGATACGTCAGAAACTATTTTAACAGGCACTCGGAGTAGAAATATTTTTTGCTTAAATTTTCTATGTTTAGACTCTTCTACACCAGTGTGCTTTTTAGCTAAAGATAGTGCATCTCTTTGTGACCAGTAGCACAAGAGACTAGCACATATAAATTTCAAAACTATAAATATGTTATTTTCCCACAACTTAGTTCGTGATGCTCCTGATGTTAAGTACATTAAAGAGAGACCTTGTCACGCATGCCAAATGGGCAAGCAGACGAGAGCTAGCTTTAAGAGCATTATTGGTAAAGAATCTACCAGATGTTTATATCTACTTCATATGGGACTTATTTGGTCCCATGCCAATTCGGAGTTTAGGGGGTAAGTCTTATACGTTGGTCATTGTCGATGATTACTCACGTTTTGCTTGGGTATTCTTTCTGAAACACAAGTCAGACACCTATGATTCTTTCACCTCATTCGTCAGGCAAATTCAGAATGAATTAGAATGTTCTGTGGTCAAAATCAGAAGTGACCATGGTAAAGAATTCAAGTCTGGGGCCATGACTGAATTTTGTGAAAGTCTGGGTATCTTTCATGAGTTTTCCTCTCCCCGTACTCCACAGCAAAATGGGGTTGCCGAGAGAAAGAATAGAACACTCATAGAGGCCTGCAGAACAATGTTGAGTGATTCTTCACTACCAGAGTACTTCTGGGCTGAAGGCATCAACACTGCTTGCCACGTGCAAAACAGAGCACTAATCAACAAGAACCATCATAAGACTCCTTATGAACTTTTGAAGGGCAAGAAACCAACCCTGTCTTATTTTAGAATCTTTGGCAGTAAATGCTTCGTGCTTAACAATGGAAAATATTATAAAACTAAGTTTAGTGAAAAATGCTTTGAAGGTATTTTTGTAGGTTATAGTAGCCATAGTAAGGCATATAGGATTTTCAACAAGAAAACCCTGGTTGTAGAAGAAACTTACAATGTTATATTTGATGAGACGAGTATGCTTCAAAGCAGCTCTTCTAGTGTCTTTGTTGAAGATGCAGATGCAAGGTTCAAAGAACTACACTCAGAAAAAGTGGTAAAGGAAGACGTTCCACAATCTATTGAAGTAAATGCTCCCTCTACATGTGAGGATGATGACCCTCAGGAAGATGAAGATGTACCTGAAGTGCAGGAACCTCATGGTCATCTAAATGTTGGAATGATCAGACATTTGAGAGATCATCCAGCTGATCAAATCATCGGAGATCCTTCAAGCAGAGTTCTAACGAGAAGAGGTACAACTAACGAAGCTTTACATTTAAGTTTTCTTTCACAGATTGAGCCGAAGAAGTTTGAAGAAGCAAACACCGATCCCTCCTGGATCCTTGCTATGCAAGAGGAGCTCAACCAATTCAAGAGATGTAAAGTTTGGAAGTTGGTACCTAGACCCAAAGGACAGAATGTGATTGGAACCAAATGGATTTACCGGAACAAGCTTGATGAAAAGGGCATCATCATCAAGAACAAAGCAAGACTGGTTGCTCAAGGGTACCGGCAAGAAGAAGGGATTGACTTTGATCAGACCTTCGCACCAGTAGCAAGACTTGAAGCCATCAGATTATTTCTGGCTTATGCTGCATATAAGGGCTTTAAGGTTTTCCAGATGGATGTAAAGTCCGTCTTTCTGAATGGAGACCTTAAAGAGGAAGTTTATGTAGCTCAGCCTCCAGGTTTTGTAGATCCTAACTTTTCTGATCATGTATATTATTTACATAAAGCCTTGTATGGTCTCAAACAGGCACCTCGTGCCTGGTATGAGACATTGTCTAAGTTTCTCCTTGAGAACAAATTCACAAGAGGAACAATAGACAAGAGATTGTTTCTTAGGGAAGTAAAAGGCGAGATTTTACTAGTGCAAATCTATGTCGACGATATTATATTTGGCTCTACTGATGACAAACTTTGCAAAAAGTTTTCTAACTTGATGCAAGGTAAGTTTGAAATGAGCAGTATGGGAGAGCTGAAATATTTCTTAGGACTCCAGGTGCACCAATCTGAAGATGGAATCTTCATCTCTCAGACGAAGTTCACCAAAGAGCTGCTTAAGAAATTTGGAATGGAGAGTGCAACCTCAATGAGGACTCCAATGGGCTCAAGTATGTCTCTGGACAAGGACGAGAAAGGGAAACCTTTTGATGAAACCAAGTACAGAAGCATAATTGGGTCCTTGCTCTCTCTCACTGCTACTAGGCCTGATATAATGTTCTCAACATGTGTTTGTGCCAGGTATCAGGTGAACTGTAAGGAATCTCATTATGCCGCTGCAAAGAGGATTTTGAGATACCTTAAGGGTACACCAAATCTCGGCTTATGGTACCCAAGAAGCAATGATTTTGAACTAATTGGCTTTTCAGACGCTGATTTTGCAGGAAGCAAAGATGATAGGAAGAGCACTTCGGGAACTTGCCAGTTCTTAGGAAAACGGCTCGTCTCCTGGAGCAGCAAGAAGCAAAATTGCGTTGCAATATCGATTGCTGAATCGGAGTATATCTCTGCCGGCAGTTGCTGTGCACAACTTTTGTGGATGAAAAATCAGCTTGAGGACTATAATTTAAAGCTCTCAGAAATCCCCATGTTCTGTGACTCCTCAAGTGCTATTGCCATAGCAAATAATCCTGTCTCTCACAGCGGAACGAAGCATATTGAGCTTCGCTACCACTTCATCCGGGAACATGTTGAGAGTAAGGACATAAATTTGTTATATGTTAATACTGACAAACAAATTGCAGATATCTTTACGAAGCCTCTGGACGAAACCAAATTCAATTTCTTCAAAATGGAACTTGGAATGCTTAACAAGGACTCTTGAAGTTGGGACTGTTGAGATTTCACGAAATTGCACGAGATTTCACTTGTTAACTCAGAAAATTTCATGAAGTTTCACGGGTGTTCACGGGACAAATATTACTCCTCTCAATTCATCTCCCGTGGAATCATATCCCTATTAAATACGATTTTTTCGTCCTTCAGGTACGTACTCTACTTCAATTTATATATATATAAAAATCAAAGAAAACATCACGATTTCACGAGAACCTCCATGAAACCCTACCCGACCGTTCGTCTCCTTCTTTCGCGATTCCTCTGTTTCTCTTCCGCGGCTTCGACGACATCAATGGCGCCCAAAGCTTCTGGTGGTTTGCATTCAGAGGGAGAGTTGGTGAGAGGCGCCTTCGGCTCAGCTTCAGATGAGTTTCGGAACGTGATTTTGATGCTCGATGTCGCCGGGCTCAGTTTTATCTTAGAAGAGCCTGCTAAAATCTTAGAATAGGACATTCTTGAGTTCTATCGAAATGCCAAAATCTCAAGTCAAGGTAAGAAGATCAAAAGCTCTGTTAGGTCTTGCAAAATCATTTTGAAGGCTAGTGGTATCAACCGATCGTTGAGGATGCCTGAAGTTGAATTAGAAGAGTTGTCTGTTGAAGATAATTTCAGAGCCAGAAGATTCTGTGGCATTCTTGATCAAAGCTCCAAAATCAGAAGAAAGTTCATGAATGAAGGAGGTAAGCTTCTGTGTGATATTATAGGAAACGTATTATTATGCAAGGTAGGCTCTCATGACTACCTCTCTGAAGAAGCTTTCAAAATTCACACCGCTATAATTTGTCGGAAGAATTTCAATTTTGGTGAAGTAATCTTTGAGAAGATTAAAGAAAATTTTCTTGCTCCAAATTTTGGAAGAATTCTCAGTCTGCTTCTCCACTGTAGCAATCCAGATTTTTTTAATCTTGGAAGAGGTATCCCCATCCACCACACAAAGAAGATCAACTCAACCATTTTCTCCAAATGGGAAAGGGTAATTCCCAAGGGCTTAGGGAATGCTGGAGTTAGGGCTGCTGTAAGTGATGATGAGGCCCCTCTGCTTGATGAGCATAGATCTATTGAAGCAGGGCAATCATCCAGGGGGAGTGGACTTAGTCCAGCTCCTGCTCAGGGCAGAGATGCACATGTTGAGGGGGAGTTTCCAACCCCAAGAGACATTGGTGCAGGAAGTGGTGCTGCAGATGATGTTCCTCCAAGTGATGCTGATCAAGTACCTCTTGATCCTGTTGATTTTGTTGTCCCTGATGCTACTCTTGACATGGAGGGCCCAGAGAATGCTGCTGTTTTTGATGAGTCTCCTGAGCTGGAAGATTCAAGGAGATCACCTGCCATGGTTGTTTCTCATTCTGAAGATCATGAAATCTTGCCAAACTCTCCTCATGAGCAATCTGAATCTGGGGAGAAGGGCAGCTTTGGTGCTATGCTGAGGTTGGCTAAGGAGATGTCTCTATTTGAGGGGGAGAAAGACCAGGAAGATATCTTCATGGCTGAATCTGTTCCTCCTGAAGTCTTTCCTTCTGTGCTGCCTTTGCCTCCTCCAGAAGTTCTTGTGGCTAGGAGCACTTCTCCAAGGGCAACTGTGCTTGACAAGCAAGCACAGTCGTCAAGTTTTGTAGCTGATAGAATTTCTCCTGAAGAGGTTGAGACTGGTGATAGCTCTCACTCTTCTTTGCTGAAGTCCATAGCAGGGCTGCTAAAGGTTCAGACTGATCACTTTGATCAGTCTATCAAGCAAGTCTATAAGAAGATTGACTCTGTTGATAGTTCTCTGAAGCAGGAAATGGCTGAGATCAAGCATGACATGGGAAGATTCAAGAGTGATCAAGAAGCCTGGATGCTTTCTGCAGGGAAAGCTTTGGATCATACAAATAAAGTTGTTGGGCATGCTCTCAAGAATCTGCATTAGGTTAGTGAAGATGTACTACATTTGACTACTGCTCTCTCTACTCTTAGCTCTGCTCATGATCAAGGAATCACTTACTTGGATGATTAAGTTGAAGCTCAGCTGAAGAGATTATATACCCTCCTGCATGAAGATGTCATAAAGGGGGAGGAGAGTGTGGTATCCAAGTTAGAAGAAAGTGCAAGCAAAATGAATGATTTGAATGAAACTGTAGCTAGTCAAATGCAAGATCTCAAGGAAAACATCTTACAAAATGTTAAGGATGTGAACTGGTATACTCATGAAGCCCAAAACTGGCTGTTCAAGCAAGTGGCTGGAATGCTTGGGTTCACAGTTGTGGATAAAGGATCAGATTTTCCCTCATCAAGTGCTCCAGGACCCAGGGCTCCTAGTTTCTCTCCAAATCCTGTTGAGGATTCTGTTCTTGCTGATGAAGTCATTCCTGCTTCATCTTATCAAGAATTTTGGGATGATCCATTCCCTATTCAAGATCCTGACAGCTCACGTTTTGCTGAACCCTCTGAGAAGTCATTAAAAAGGAAGCTATTTGCTGATAAGCCATCTGCTAAGAGGTCTAATCCACATAAGAAGATCAGAGAATTTTATGATAGGCCTCCTCCTAGAAACTTCCAAGAAAGTTGGAGCCCCATCTCCAAAAGTATTGTTCTCTCTGTTTTTGATAAAGTCAGCAATCAGAATGAAAAAGTCAGTGACCATTATAGTTCAGAAGAATGGAGCAAGTTTGAGAAGAGGACAAATGAAAGAAGAATTCACTTCAAGTATGGTGGATCTAAAGAGTCTGCTCGTGACAAATACTAGCCTAAGCCAAAGCATTCTTTGAGAGAATGGATTCAGAACTGAAGAAGAAAACTGAGGCAGTGGACAGAATGTTTGCAAAGAAGAAAGGCAAAGGTCATGAATAAGCTGTGCTTATCTGGAATCATGATGTTTTCTTTGCTTATTTATATATATACACATTTCTCTTGTGTTAAGTTAAAACATTCAGTCCTATTCTGTTTTTTCTTATATATTACTGCCTGGGTTGTGCTTTCTTATTTAGTATTCTTTCTGTGCAATTCAAGTTAGTGTCTAGGGTTATGACATCTTCAAATAGGGGGAGATTGTTGGGTATTGTGTCCACAATCACCTTGATTTGAAGATGTCCCCTAGTAAACTAAAATGAATTGTATTTGTATTTGATGACTTTTGTTTAGATGTGTTATGACAGGCCTTAATGCTAAGTGCTCACCAAAGTCAGGTTGCAATGGATCACCAAACACAGTTCTAGACAATGTAATCCCTCATTGTATAGAACAAAGTGTTGGTCCATGTGTAATCTCTCTTTTGGGGTGCACTTCATATACTCATAACTGAAGGCTTTCAAGGTTGAGGAGTGGAGCAGGTTTTCAGAAGAAAAGAAAAATTCTGCTGAGTCAATTCGTCGAGATGACTCGGGTCATTCCGACGAATCCCGACGAATCCAGACAGAAGACCTTTGTCTTGGTTTAGAAGAAAATTCTGCAGCTAAGTCCATTCGTCGAGATGACTCGGGTCATTCCGACGAATCCTGACGAATGCTGACAGAGGTCATTTTGTCTGAGTTGTGAAGAAAATTCTGCAGCCAAGTCCATTTGTCGAGATGACTCGGGTCATTCCGACGAATCCCGACGAATGCTGACAGAGGTCATTTTGGCTGGGTTATGAAGAAAATTATGCAGCTAAGTCAATTCGTCGGATGTTCACGTGAAGTCTCGACGAATGACGGACAGACGGATTTCAAATCTTTGTTTCGTTTTCGACAATTAGGGTTAGCCACCATGATCAGTACACGTGTCGCCTCTCCCTTCTTTGTCGCACTAGCCGTTGAAGTCCTCCCTATAAATAAATCCTTATTTTAGGGCAAGGGGCTCTTCTTAATTTTTGATCAAAACATCTCTCTTCAGCCGACAGTTCAGAAAAGGCAAAAAGTCGATCTCCTTTCTCTTTTGCTGAACAAGATTTCTGAGATCTAACATTTGCTGCTCAAGATCCTTTCTCTATTGTTGTTAGAGATTTCTCAGAAGAAGGCCTTTGATCTTATTGTTGCTCTCTTTATTGAAGATTCATTCAAGTAAGTCAAAGGGCCTATTCAGATCTGGTTAGCCAAGTCTTCTCTCTTCCACTTCTTTCAAGTGCCAAGCTTTCTTTCAAGGTTAAGAAGAAGACTCAGTTTTCAAGATCTGAAGTTAATCTCTTTAGAGGTTAAGTAGAAGTATTTCTTTGTTTCAATATTTTCTTTTGTAGGAGTTTTCACTCCGAGATTATTTGTAGGAGTTGTTTACTCCGAGGTGTAGGAGTCATTTACTCCGAGGTGTAGGAGTTGTTATACTCCGAGTTGTAGGAGTGGTATACTCCGAGTTGTAGGAGTTTGGACTCCGAGGTGTAAGATTAGTTATAATCTGAGATTGGTGAAGTTGCCGAGTCTAGCCTCGTAGTGCTAGATAGGCGAGGCGGGAAAGAGGACTACCCACATCGGGGAACCTCTATAAAATCCTTGTGTCTGTGCTGTGTTTGATTGTTTGCTTTTTTGTGTTAAATTTTTTAATTCCGCATAAAGACATAGAATCCACCTATTCACCCCCCTCTAGGTGATTTAGGCCGCAACTAGATACATTCAGGGTTGTCGGCCAACATGCAACAGGGAAGATGGTCTCGGTCGCTACTATAGAGTGTGTACTTAGGAGAACTCATGGAACCCAATCCATCATCTCATTGCTCAACTAAGGGTCCCAAGTGGCAAGTTGGAAATTCATAATCTAGAATGCTCGCGAAGTAGGTCGTGCAATAATTTTTCTGCAACTGATAGGTAATTCATCTCTTATAAGGTATTCATAGTATGACTCCAGACTCCCTCATGGTAACCTCATAGCCAAGTGAGAAGTGCACTCAAGCGTTTATTCGGTTAGCATGTAGGAGGGCGCTGATCTCGGCCATCAATAAAAATGCGTGGACATAAGAATGTGCACGAAGGCCCGATGCATCGTTTCATCACTCGATTAAGGGTTTTAAGGAGTGAGATGGAACTTCATTTTCTAGAACACTTGTGGAGATGGGTTTTACCCTGATATGACACTAAGCATAGAAACTTTCTCAGGTTAACATCAATTTAAAAGTGAGTAAGCATTTGTAAACACCGCAACTTGTTGAGCATTTGCTGCTCCCTGGCATTTAAGAGTTCACGGGTAGACATGCTTTGAGTCATCTCTACTCCAAGTGTTCCTGATGAGTCCTTCTGAATTTTGTAGGTGATATCCTCCATTTTCAGAGCTTCTAGAACCATGAATGATCCTTCTCAATTTGGGCTGAGCTTGTCGAAGTATCTCGACATCCTCCGCTCGATGTATTTCTACCGAGTTTTGATGAGGTCCCAGAGCTCTTTTATGAAGTCGAGAGAGAGCCTTTATGGGTTGTTATCACCAGGGGAGGGATCACTCTATCTTCTAGAGACTTACCCATGGCGAGGTCATTCATGAATAAAAGAAAATAGACACTCACAAACAACAAATAATCAAATTTGTTACAGTTAAGAGAACCAAATAAGCAAAACTTTGTATTGACTATACACGTATTGATATGAGTTACCTCCGCATGCATTCCACAAAAAGAAATATTGATGATAACTCCTCAATGCATAGTCGTAAATTATAGGTTCTTAATAGGATCCTTGTGAGTAAGAGCTCACATGCTACATACTACATACTTTATGACCTCGCGAATAATAACACTCATGGAATATTAGTTGCTGGTTAGGATCATCGCGAGTAAGAGCTCACGAAATATAAACTTTATGATCACATGAGTGAGAGCCCTCATAGAATATCAGTTGTTGAAGAAGATCATCGCGATAAAGAGCTCGTGGAATATAAATTTTAGGACCTCACTAGTAAGAAACCTCGTGGAATATAAATTGCTGAAGAAGATCATGGTGAGTAAGAGCTTGTGGAATATAAACTTCAGGACATCGCGAGTAAGAACCCTCGTGGAATATCAGTTATTGAAGAAAATCATTGCGAGTAAGATCTCGCCAAATATAAACTTTAAGAACTCACGAGTAAGAATCCTCGTGGAATATCAGCTGCTGCAGAAGATCATCGCGTGTAAAAGCTCGCGGAATATAAACTTCAAGACCTTATAGGTGAGAACCCTCATGGAATGTCAGTTGTTGGAGAAGACTATCGCTAGTAAGAGCTCACAAAATTTAAACTTCAAGACCTCACTAGTAAGAACCCTCGTGGAGCATCAGCTGCTAAAGAAGATCAGCGCGGGTAAGAGCTCGCTTATTATAAACTTGAGGAACATAAACTATTAAAGAAGATCATCGCATGTAAGAGCTCATTGAATATAAACTTGAATACCTCACAAGTAAGAACTCTAGTGGACACATAAGCTTGTGAATACGTCATTGAGCAATATGATATGCTCGCGAGTATGAGGTCGCATAATATAAGAGAACACCTCAGAATCCTGGATTTGCAGAGCATATACTTTCTCATCGTGGTGAACTCTCCACGAATCAACCTGATTGTTAGTCATTTGA
This sequence comes from Dactylorhiza incarnata, assembly GCA_033032865.1. Taxonomy (NCBI): domain Eukaryota; kingdom Viridiplantae; phylum Streptophyta; class Magnoliopsida; order Asparagales; family Orchidaceae; genus Dactylorhiza; species Dactylorhiza incarnata. The sequence goes on from JAWHQI010000224.1 coordinate 3,612,742, forward strand.
AGACACTCACAGGTTTTGCCAAAATACATGTAAGTATGTATATGTACGGAAAGCCCTAGTATTGAAGAGGGAAACCAAGTAGTATATAGTGTCACCTTTGACCTTATAACCCTATACACTATTTTTATTTTCTATACTCGAATTCTCTTGAACTCGCAAGTTGACTTTGAAATTGCTGGTTGGAGCGAGCCAAAGTTCGCTTGAAGGAGCTCACCTCATACCTTGGACTAGTCTTGGCGAGTTGTGATCGCCTGGATAAGCTCGCCTGGATGAGCTCAATGGGAGATCTCCTCCACGCTCGCTGGATGAGCTCGTCGGGAGCTCGCCTCCATGTTCACTAGATGAGCCTACTGGGAGCTTGATGGATGAGCTTGTTGGATCTGTAGGCGCCCTTAGAGGGGGGGGGGGGGGGGTGAATAAGGGTTATAAAAACTTATGTTATATTTTGGAATACTTGAAATAATTAGAGATCAAAATAGTGTTTTTGAATAAAGATCTAATTATTTTACAATGAAAGAGAATATAATAAATAATTTAGTGAAATGAAAATCAAATCAATTTTATTACACAAAGAGAGACATGATTACTATTGATAAACCTGATTACAAAGATAGATTTCTATAATGCTAGAAATCGAAGGCAAAAAGTAAAATCCCTTTTATTTTCTATCCCGACTCGTATCCCCACGAACCTGTGGCTTTAGCCCATCCTTCCCCGGATACGGCCTCAAGCCGCTCAAACCAATTCTTCCCTGGATATGGCCTCGAGCACCCCCTAGATCTACACCCTAGACCTAGTCACCTACACGAGGTGAATTTCTGCCCAAGTCCTACCCAGACCTAGTCGCCAATACGAGGCAAATTTACTATACGATTTAAAAGAGATGGATAAATGAAATAACAACAACAATATAAAAACTCCCTATATGGATCTCTTAGAGAAGTAGATGAAGAACCACAGAGTATGATCGTAGTCAATGCGGTCTTTCATCACGGTGATGAAGCATGTTAAAATCTTCTCCAATGATCTCCTTAAGCCTTCATGGATTTATGGGAGTCTCTCTCTGAATCTTCCTCTCTATGCAGTGGCACGATGCTCTAGAATTTAGAATCCTAAGAGGATGAAGAAGATGGATCCAAGGGGTCCTTTTTATAGCCTTGGAGCTAGCGCCCGCTCTATCGCTACCGCCGACGCTATCCCGATTAAGGAAATATTCTCCACGTGAGAATCCTTCATTTTAAGCTAGTCGGCTGCCTTCCTCTATTGCTTTACTCTACCGCCCGCGCTACCCGATACCGCCTACGCTATCTGCTACCGCCTACGTTAGATGCTATCGCCTAACACTATCTCCTTCTATATCTGCCTCCCGAAATTGCTCTAATCAAAGCTAACGCCTGCGCTAGGTGCTACCGCCGACGCTAGTGGACATGTTGGATTTTTGGCTTAACACTTGGGGGCAAACTTCATATGTTATCCTTTAGTCATATGACTTTGTTTTCCTGCACACTTAAACACACAAGATCAAATACACATATAATTTGTTATTCTCAAACCTAGGAGATGCGGAAGTCCATGTTCCAACAAACTCAACCTTTTGATTATAACAAATCCATTAATGATAAATCAGAGCATGAATATATAAGCATGATGAAACCTACTTGTGTGTGTGAGAGAGTGATGACTTAGGATAATTGTCGATTTTAGTATTTAGAATTGCTCCCCCTAAATACATGCTCCCCTTATGTGAATGCTCCCCTAATATGTAAGCTATCATCTTACTCATTAGTCATGTTAGTTTTCCCATTTGATAGCGATTATTATTTATCATGTTTGTTCTCCCCGTTTTGTTATTAGCAAAAGTGGGCAAGGAAGCAATAGACATAAAAATAGGATTTTTTATAAAAAGATAAGGCATGATCGAGCTTTTTAGAGGAAATGAAATGATAAGGAGTTTTAAGCATAATAAGGTAATGATTTCCAAGTAACTAATCTACCCAGATAATATGTATACACCCTAGCCCCATACTAAGTGACGGATGGTCATGAGGAGCTGCATACATGTCATAGGTTGGGGTGTTAGTCCCATATGGAATCACTAGAAAATACACAACCAAGTACTCTTTCCCCCCAGTGCCTCGCAAGGCCTCACAGGAACCCTCCCCTGTTAAGGACAAGACATGACTTAGAGATCAGGTTATCTAATATCTATAACCCTACGCCCTTGCTATGGTGAGATATGTAATCATTGGATAATAATCATTGGAAACATTAAGCATTTAAATCTAATGATAAGTTCATAGCCTATGGGTTTATATTTTTATTTGAATTTTTGAAAAAACTCACATAGCTATTTTGAAATCCATTAATGAATCAGAGTTTTTAGTATAAAATTGATATTCGTATTAGAACAACCAATATAAATTGTACCAAGCAAGTCTACCACTTGTTGAAAAAGGAATTTTGAGTTTTAAGACTTTGATATAAGCATGAAAGCGCAAGGTAAAAAATATATGGTGATGATGCGGAAGACTTATAGAAATACAAGAAACATCTTTTTGTAATAATGATGATTCATAAGAAGATATATGAGTTAAATTCCAAAAAGGAAGATGTTTTTGTAAATCATTTTTCATTTAAATTCTTTCAGTTTGATAATAAAGTAACCAAGCATGAAATAATGTTATCTAAAAGAGATTACTACAATGTTATTTTAATTCACAAATTCAAAACCTACCAAACATTGTAGAAAGCATGTTAGGTTATCTAGTGCATTTATATATAAAGAGAGTATATAATTTTAGCATTATGATCCAATACTAATGAGAAGAAGTGTTATGAAAGATAATGATTTACACATAAGTGTATTTTGAATAGAGTAAATAAATGATTTAATCAAAAATACAAGACATATGTAGAGTAAAGTGCACAATAAAACACAACTAATTTTGCTTACACACACTTCAATGCACAAAGAAAATGTACAACTACCAAGGTGCTTTGCACACACAATGCTCATTAAGACTTATCACGGTGCAAAGTAGTGCTTGGGGGATCACATACTTTATTTTTCAATATTGATTTTTGTGATCCGGTGTACTTAAGAATAAGTGGTGTAAAAATGAAGGGTTGCACAAGACACTTAAATATTCTTTCCAAGGTACTAAACCTCACAACGCTTATTAAGACTTATCCGGAGTTTCAAGTAGTGCTTGGTGGAGTTATCTTTGTCAATTTCATTCATTCATTTTTTTTGTTTTGTACAAAGTTCTCTGAATACACTTGTTTTGCAAACCAATGTAATTTTGAAAGCACAACCACTTTTCTTAATCTTTAAGAGTATAAATAAATGTACTGTAGGTAAGATACTTGTGCAAATTTAATTCGTTGTACAATTACAATACACAAGCAAACATTCTTAGATTAAAAGCACATGTAGACTTTGCCAAAATAAGTGAGTGAATAAATATCATTATCATTCATAAAACATTTACTCATTCTTAGAGGCATGCTAAGCTTGATTCTACACAACTTTTATAATACAATTGAAGAACATTTGATTAGATAAATCAAAGCATGATAAAGACAATATTCAAAGCAGTTTGAAAAGATAAATTGCAGCATTGTAGAAAGTCGAAATGATAGATTTGACCATGCTTGATATGAACAATAAAATCAATAAAGTTTTTTTGATATTTAAAAAATAATTTTGTTTTAAAGTTTGAACTCATATAATTGATCTTGGACTTCCCGAGGTCTACCATGTGAGAGGTTCGCTCGGTACTAGGAGATGTGATGGGATGATAGCCCAAATCCCCCTTTCGCAAGATACATGTAAATAGAAAAGTTAAGTTCAAAAAATAAGTTTTGATAATTATTTGTTTTATATTTTTGTATTTGATTTTTGCATATAGAAACATAAATCATACAAATAAACAAAGAATCGAAGAGAATAAAGTATTTTGTTTTTCAATTTTGGCTTTTATAGTTTTTATTTTAATTTTTCAAAAATCAATTAATGGCTCGAATGCAAAAATAAGTAGTAGATATAAGAAAAAATATTTTTAGTGATTTTTCAAGATTTAAATAAATCAGAAAATCAGACACTCGAGCTAGTGTCGGTGCTAGCGTGACAAATAGTACACAATTTTTCAAGATTCTGGAAATTGTGATTATTGATCTTGATTAAGTGTCCCAATAGTTGTTTCATGCAGAAATTTTAGAATTTTTGAAGATGTCTAGATAGTGCAAATTGCATGAAACATTAGCGCTTTTGTATATGACTTTACCAAATAAACATTGCATGAGATATATTTTATTATACCTTCATTTTGACTTTTCTAAATGCTTGTGTTTATCAAAATAGTATAACTTGAAAAAGATAGGAAATGAAGACACAAGACATCATGTTCGAATAATCCAAATAAGCATGATTTAAATGATTTTAAAGTGAAATGATGTTCATGCTGTTCGATTCAAAAGTGCGCTCACGAAGAAAATCGAGGGCTGCGGATTATCGGTTACTATTTGGTTAGAGAATTTAGACCGCTAGCAGCGGTCGAGGCCGGACTTCGCCCGCCGCGGCAAATGCCACTCTTGCGACGGGCTTTCCTTTGATTGAAAAGTAGCGGTTACAAGTGCAGGAAAGCAGAAGCCGGCCGGTCAAACAGTTCGCAAGACCTGAAACTCGAGACCGGAGCTCCGACAAGCGAGCTCTTTGATTCGAGTGTGCGTGTCTTGTGAACAGTGCCGCCCCCTATTTATAGGCTTGGGGGCCTGCCCGAATGGGCAGGGATAAAATAACCACCTGCCCGGGTACAGGAGAAACGGGCAGGCGGTGACGGGATGCACAAGGAAGAAAAAAGAAAGAAGCCGCGCGGCTTGGCGGCTTGCTCTTCCGACCTGTCTTGCTTGAGGCTGAGGACACCGGGACCAAGTCAATAATGCAGACCGCGCGGTTTGAAGATTGAGGCCGCGGTCTACCTTCTGGTCATGACTTAGCCGATCTTCACGAGGTAACTTGGATAGCCTTTGATCTGGAGCCCCGGCCTGTTCTTCGGGGCTGGAACCTCGAGTTTCTATGGGACAACCCGCGCGGCCTTCTATCTGAGACTGCGGATGAACTTTTTGCCTTAGCTCTTGACGATCTTCTCCCTTTGGGGGCGATCCGGAAATGACACCAGGCCGCCCGGCCTGGCCCTTCTTGAACTGGGAATCGCTGATCCCGGGACCCAGCGGCCTGACCCAGGAGTTCGAGCGGTCTGCTAATGGTCCAACCCGAGAGGCGGTTTTCCGGGCAAACATAATCCCCGCATATTTTCAAATCTCAAGAGAATTTCGAAAATATTAGCTTTGACCGGGAGACCGCATCCGACCTGCCTTAAATTCTATAAGAGAGCCAGAGAATTCATTCTGCGGAGTTTTTCCTGAAATCACGGGGTATTACTCGCCAGTTGCGGTTAGAATTTTTAAGACCGGCGATTCTTCAGCAATGGACTTCTTAGACGCTGTGCTAGACCGCGTGGATCCCAGCGGAGATCAGAAGAGGGCGGAAGACAAGAGGCGCGAGCCATCGGAGAAGTCGAATAAAGAGACAGAAAAGCAAGACCGGAAGGACCGGAAAAAGAGAAAGCGGGCCGAGAAGGCCGCAGAAGATAGCCTCAAGCCGGTCGTGAACTTAACAACCCCCAATACTCCTGCAGAGCCCGTGGCGAACAGTTCGAGGCCTCTTCTTGGTGACCCGCTGATTCCTTCAGAAGACCCTGGTCAACAGGTCGCCAACCCGCTGAACAAAGAGGAGACCGCTCCTTCCGAGAAAGCTGGTACCGGTAGCCCTTCGAAGAAGGCCGGTGAAAACGACTCGTTCGGCATGGAGATTACTCCTTCTGGGAACCCCCATCTGTTAGTTAGAAACTTGGAGGAAGAGGCGGTCAACTCCCCAAGGGCGGGCGATCTGAATACCCCCTTGTCCGTGGACGACTACCCCAGCCCTTCCAAAGAAGTTAGCCCAGCTCCGAGCAAGAAGGAGAGGAAAAGGAAGAAGACCGGGTCCGTGACCGAGCGGATAACGAAGAAGGTCAAGAGGTTAGCCGCTAAGGAAAGGGCGGCCCTTAAGAAACCGACTGAATCCCTCCTCCAGACCAACTCGCGACTAAAGGAGGAGCTAGGTCTTGCGACTCCTCCACCCAACAAGTCAAATGAATCACTGGCTACCCCTGATACGAAAACGGGCGAACTTCCTCCGGACTCGGCGAGCAGCTTATCTTTTAATGGGATCTTCAGGGGTATGGATGAGCTGGTGAAGCGAGATCAGCTTCTTGACAGCCCGATTGTTTTCAGACAGAATCCCTCTGCCACTGATAATACAGTCCGGCCCGAAGAGACCGCTCGGACGGAGGCCGAAGAACGAGAAGCTGCCGCCCGGACTGCTTTGGAGGTCGAAGAGAGAACGAGGGAGCTTGAAGAAGTGCTGAAAGCGCGGGAGGAAGTTCCCCCAGCGATGACCGGGGAAGAAATAATGATGGTGAAGAAGAAGGGGGCGGAACGAGCTTCGAACAAGCCGTCGCGGCCTGATCTTCTTGTGGCAGGTAAGGGCTCCACGGACTATAAAGCTGTCCGCTTCCTCATTCCGCGGCCTCGCCATAATAAATTAGTGAATCCGGAACGGTCTAAGCGGCCTGTCCGTCCAGGCACTGCTCTTGTATTTATGTCAAGTTGTATATATATATATGGCGTTGCATGCTCTGACTTTTCATAACCGAGCGGCTTCTTTCAGATAGCGTGGATCAGGTTACGAAGCCGGGCGACCTTGAGGCCGGCCTGCCTCCATTAGTTCCACTGATTCCAACCAGTGCAACGACTTTGCCGGAAGGACCGCAGCTGTTTGACCATCTCGAGGAAGATCTGATCAACCTGAGAGCCCGCTTGAAGGAGGTAGAAGACCGGGAGGCCGCCACTCGGACCGCTCTGGAGGCTGAGCAGATTGCGAGGAAGAAGGCTGAAGAGGCGCTGAAGGCGCAGTCGGAGATCAACAGGAAATCCGGCTCAGAAAAGGAGAAAGTCCTGGAGACGCAGCTTGAGGCCGCGCGGGCAGCAGTGGTGGCTACGCGAGCTGCTCTAACCGCTCAACTAGAGAAGGAGAAGAGAGCCTCTGCTAAATTTGAGAGCGACTCGAAATATTACCAGGATAAATTCCTGCGTTTAACCAGAGAAGTCGCCGCTGGTCGGCGAAATATGAACGATGGGGTGGTAGCTGTTAGCCGCCTGACTATTGGGGCGGGCTCGAATCCTCCCCCAGTCCGGGCGGCTGATCCAATGATTGACGAGGCCGCCGCAACCCCCGTATGATTGCCGCTATGCGGGTCGAAAGGGATGCCGGGCGGCTTCATAGCACAATCAACCACCTTCATTATCATACAAGCCAGATTTATTCTCTCCTGAACACAACCAGTGACCAGGTCGCGCGACTTCACCGAGAGGATGTCTCCCCAGAGCGCCGTCAGCCGTGACCGGCCTTTGAGAACAATTTGTACTATAAGCGTGGTTTATTGATTTGAACAATGTTTGTTGTCTTGTATTCTGGATAACTCGTGCGGTCTCTTATTTAACCGCTATACTTTGTGTTCTGTTTTAGATCTCATGCTTTATTCGAACCGACTTCAGGTCGCTCGATCTGTGATGTATGCTTGTTTCTGTTTTCCTGGATGCCTTTGTTTCTTTTATTTTTCTGGTGAATCTAACCATTTAGATCATTGACCGCGCGGTTAGAATGTATAGCCGTGATATGATTTTACTATTCACAGATCATAGAAATCTATAAGTAGGGAATTCTTCGAAGTCATTCTCACGATTTCCGGATGGCGCGATCCAAGAACAAGTCGCAGCGACCTGTTAAAGTTAAAGCCGTCCGAGCTGACGCGGCCTTAGCATTCCATTCGGGGGACCATCCGGAATGCCGCCTTACTCAGAGCGAACTGGACGATTTAATCGCAAAACACATGGCAGGGAGTAATCTACTCGCGCGGCTTCCTCTACCCGATGAGCGGATTAACTCTTCCAATCCGCACCAGATAGCTATCCCGGTTGACCACTTCGAATACGGCTTCAAGTTTCCACTGCCGCTTGAAGTCATAGCCATCTTCGACCATTACGGGGTCGTACCCGGTCAACTTCCACCGAACTCCATCGCCTCCATATATAGTTTCATCTCGTACCTGCGGTTCGAGCGGATCAGGTTCTCCCTCGACCTATTCAGAAAGTTCTTCTCGGTGCGAGCTGCCTCCGACTCGGGGACTTCAGCTTACAGGGGGCACCTCTACTTCGGCTGCCATGGGTTGAAGATCGTCAATTTGGCGAACAAAGTCTCTGACTGGTCGGAGCGGTTCGTAATGCTCGAAGGCAACTTCGGACTGATGCAGACCAACCCGCAAGTCCGAGGGGAAGAAGTTTTCCAGATCCCTCAGGTCGGAAAGATTGAGGCGGACACCTTCGCGTTCCTTGAGAACGAGCGGTTGGATATCAACCACTACATCCCGCTGTTCTCGGAGCTGGAGGATATCCTCCCTGAGCATAGTAAGTTCTTTTTGACTGCCTGTATGTAATCGCGCGGACTTCGTTACTTATACTTTTGTTTTCTCTTTACAGCTGCCCACGCCGTCCCTGCGAACAAGTCGATCACGCCAGTCATCCCGGTTTTGACTCAAAGGGAGAAGAGGCTGAAGCGAAACAGATCGCTATCGTCTGAGGAAGAAGGCCCGGCTTCTCCTGATGACTACGAGCTCCTTCGCTCTTGTGGGAACCCGCCCGATCTGCAGGGCAATCCGACCGTCCTTTGGCATAGGGACGGAAGCCGGATCCGGGTATCCACCGCTCTTCCTCCATGGGGGAGCGGCAAAATTGAACGCCATGCCCTAGCCGCTGGGGCCGCCTTGTATGGTCGAAAGACCTTAAGGAAGCTGATGAGAACCCCTGAAGAAGAGCTCCCCCGGCTAGCGGCTCAAGCCGGCGCCTGGGGATTTTCGGCCAACCACTTCATGGCCCTGGCGTATAAGCGGCTAGTTTCTGTTCAGAAACACCTGGAGAAGAAGTACGAGGAGCAGGCTGCGGAGAATACGCGGCTTCGAGAGGAGAACGCGCGGCTTCAAGAAGTCGTGGCGGTGAGTTTCTCAAAAGACAACGCGGTTCCCTTTGTTTAGCCCGAGCGGCCTAACTCATTTTTCCTCTTCTTGCAGAAGCAATATGAGGTGACCAACCCGGCCTTCCAAGATGAAGTGCTGCCTCATGTGGCCCAGGGGATCGACAAAGCCTTGGGTATCATAGGTGACCGGGGCGGTCTGTGTGAAGGATTTGATGGAACCACCTTCTCCGACCTCTTCCCCGCCTTGAAGGTCCAACTTGACGAAATCAGCCGAAGGAAAAAAGGAAAATCCAAAGTAGGCGAGGAAGCCGAGGCCGACGCGGGCAGGGAGATCGTGCTCCATCAAGGAGGCGATGGAAGTGGTGAAGCCGCTGAAGAAGCCGACGCGGATGGTGATGCCAGCGACGACGACGACGAGGACAGCTTGTCCTCTGGAACCACCGGTTCTGCAAGCAAGACCGGGCGGTCTAGTGACAGCAGTTCATCCGGCTCCTCCTCATTAAGCGAAGGTTATTCTCCGGAGGTTGACATCGATGGTGCGGACTCAAATTCTCCTGTCAAGAAGAAGAAGAAAGAATCGGCAGACTAGTGCCCTTGTCTTTTGTTTTAATTTTTGTAACCGCCGGTTTCTTTTTGTTGGCCGTGCGGTCAATATTTTGTAAACACATTTTGAAAAAATGAAACAGAGATTTTACCTGTCTGATTGTCCCTCTATTATTACTTACTTGTGATACCTTGTCTCTTTTCTTTGCTCTTTATGATCCAACCGCGCGAACATCCTGGTCCGAGCATAGGTGATGATGGATTATCTTCGACGATCCTTTGTCCGAACCGTGCGATTACTTTTTTAGATCTCAACACGCCTCATTTCTGATAGTATGGTCCATAACGCATAGACTTATGCGACTATAATATAGACCGGGCGGCTTCTTTTCATTTGAAGATACTTTATACTTGCTGCTATAAATAATGAACAACTTTCACGCGGTTCGAATTCAGTCCTGGCGAGCAATCCATTGTGTCTAGAGATAATTCTCGCTAAGAAATAGCTTAACCTGACCGGTTAGAACACAATCCGAGCGACCATATATTCAGATCCGGAAATATCCAATTTCGACTATTCATTCAGGAATAGATAGTGCCCGGCCGGTTTAAAATTCAACCCGGATCATATAGCCAGATCCAGAAATACAACTTGATAGAATGGAGAGATAGATAGGTCCGATTCAGTCAAAATGTAACCCGAGCGATCATATAATTAGCTCCAGAAATATTCAATCTTGATAAAGGATGGATGATCCCGCCCGGTTTGAATACAACCCGGACAATCAGATAATCAGCTTTGGAGATATCCAACTTAGTTTAAAGACAGACAGATTCGCCCGGCTAGAACACAATCCGGATAATCATATGACTAAATCTAAAAACATCCAACTTATTAAAGGATGGATAGATAGATAAAACCGTCCGGCCAGAATGAGATCCGAGCAATTATATATATTAGTTCCAGAAATATCAATTTATAAAAGATGAATGGACCCGCCCGGCTTGAATGCCACCCGGGTAATCATATGACTAAATCTAAAAACATCCAACTTATTAAAGGATGGATAGATAGATAAAACCGTCCGGCCAGAATGAGATCCGAGCAATTATATATATTAGTTCCAGAAATATCAATTTATAAAAGATGAATGGACCCGCCCGGCTTGAATGCCACCCGGGTAATAGATGATCGATTCCGGAGATACCTAATTAAACAATTGATAAGGTCGCCCGGTTGGATAACCACTCGGGTCATTATATAATTGCCAGGAAATATCCCAACTTATTTCCAATCAGACCGTTCGGTTTGGATGTTCAGACCGCACGGTCTTAATATCATAACCCTTTATTAGGGTAGACGAACACCTGCACTTGTTTTAACCAAATCTTCCTCGAATTGTTCTTATACAAGAAACCATAAGAGGCAAATGCCTCCCTGTAGAGAGAATAAAAGAGGTATGTACAGACTCAAATGACCAAGTGGGCAGGTGGGCCTCGGCGGCGAACATTGCTTTCCTCAAGTAGTCATAAGAGCTGTAAACGACTCATCCGCTCTCTTGCCTAGGGTTACAAGCCGAGTTGATCAATTGGGCAGGTGGGCCTCGGCGGCGAACATTGCTTTCCTCAGAGAGATCAACTCAGTTGTGGGCCCAACTAGGCACCGTTTCGAGAGTACCTAAGAGTATTCGATGGTCACAGACTATGATGATCAGTTGGGCAGGTGGGCCTCGGCGGCGAACATTGCTTTCCTCAGAAAGATCATCAAAGCTGTAACTATATCCCTTCGGGGCATGATAGAGCTGACAATCACCTAGACCTCCCTTGATGCAGGGGTGTGTCAGATATCGGCCGGGATCCAAAATTCTGAAGACCTCCGCAGCGGAATTGGCAAGCTACCACTACACGTGTGCGAAAACTCCCCGCATCACATGGTCTTGGTGGGTTTTACGCTACGACTACAATCCGAGGGGGTTCGAGCAGAATTCGGCGATATCTCAGAGGTTTGGGGAGTGAGATATGTATATTTATATTCACAATGTAGAGAACCATCAGACAAGAAGAGGTGTCAGTATAGGGCTTTTCATTTAATACCAAAAGAAATGTAGAAAATAAAAGAGATAATTCAAGGATAGAATCGTTTAAGATCGTCACCGCTCCAGGTACGCGGGATGTCTTCCCCTTCACTGGTGTGGAGACGGTAGGCCCCGTTCTTTAATACTTCTTTGATGATAAAAGGTCCTGCCCAATTAGGATCCAGCTTTCCAACATTACCAGACCTGGCTGCAGCATCTACCTTCTTTAATACCAAATCACCGCTTGCGAACTGCTTTACTCTGACATTCTTGTCAAAATATTTTGCCATCCTCCTTTTAACTTCCTCCTGTCTGATAGTTGCCTCGTCTTGAAGCTCCTCGACCAGATCCAGACTATACCTCATAGCCTTATTATTTTCATCCATCCATGATTCTCCTCCCTCTTTTGCATATATAACCCTTGGAGTGACCACTTCAAATTCTACGGGAACAACGGCCTCTGAGCCATGAGATAGTTTGAACGGCGTCTCCCCTGTAGCTGAAGATGGCGTAGTACGAAGAGTCCAAAGGATGGAAGGAAGCTGGTCCGCCCAATTCCCTTTTTGATTTAAGACCCTTTTCATCAAGAGCTGCCGGATTTGCCTGTTTGCTGCTTCCACCTGACCATTGGTCCTGGGATGATGTACTGAGGAAAATCGCAGATCAATTCCTGCCTGATCGCAGAAGCTTTTCATCTCGGAATTGTTGAACTGTGGACCGTTATCGGTAACAATTGCTAACGGAATTCCATGCCGGCAGATTATTTCCCCCCAGATGAAGTTTTTGACAATTTGAGTTGTTGTTTTTGCCAGCGCTTTTGCCTCAATCCACTTACTGAAATAGTCGATCATTACAAGGATGAAACGGCGTTGACCGCTGGCCATTGGAAAGGGTCCCATAAGATCCATTCCCCATACTGCAAAGGGCCACGGCGCGGTTATCGACCTGAGCGACTGAGCAGGCAAATGTTGAAGAGGAGCGAACTTTTGGCACTGGACACATCGCCTGGCAAATGCTTTAGCATCTTTCCTCATGGTCGGCCAGAAATATCCCTGCCGCAAGATCCTTTTCTCCAAAGTCTTCGCTCCTGAATGACTACCACACTCTCCTGAATGAATTTCCTGAAGTATGATCGGAATTTCTTCTTCTGAGACACATCGCGCTGAGGGAGAAATCAGAGTTTTTCTATACAGGACTCCTGCCATCAAGTAGTAGTAGGCTGCCTTTCTTTTGAATCTATTTCTGTCCCTGATGGATGAATGAAACTCTCCTTTTGACAGAAACAATTCGTAGGGGTCTTTCCAGGAAAGATGCTGATCGATCTGCATGAGCTCCTCTTCTTCTGTCTCATCTATTGCCGGACGAAAGAGTTCTGAGGTCACCCCTCCTGATGGAAGACCAAACTTTGACAATTCGTCTGCCTCTTCATTCTGTGTTCTCGGAATGTGTTCGATAATGAAGGATTTGAATCTCCCAATTTCTTTCTTAGCTAAAAATAGATACCTTCTCAATATCGGTTCTCTTGTTTCATAATTCCCTAGAACCTGCGAAGCCATCACAAGAGAATCAGTTTTCACATGAACGTGTTCTATCCCAAGCTCCTTCGCGAGCCTCAAGCCGGCCAAGAATGCTTCGTATTCGGCCTGGTTATTTGTAACTGAAAAGAAGAATTTGATAGCCTGCTCCAGCCTGATGCCATTTGGACTGATCAGAACCACTCCGGCTCCCACGGAGTTTCTGCCAGAAGCCCCATCCACATAAATGATCCAAGCCAAGGGAGATTGCATTATTTGTTCTGGATTAGACTCCATCGTGTCTACCAAGAAATCTGCCAATACTTGTGCCTTTATTGCCGTTCTGGGAATGTATAATATTTCGAACTCGCTTAACTCGATTGCCCATTTGGCCAACCTTCCTGAATGATCCGGCTTTTCCAAGATGCTCTTTAGTGGATGGTCCGAGACCACCTGAATGGAATGAGCCTGAAAATAGGGGCGGAGCCTTCGTGACGACATGACCAAAGCCAAGGCTAATTTCTCCAAGATTGAATATCTAGTTTCCGCATCTTTGAGGATGTGGCTGACATAATATATAGGAAACTGCTTCTTTTTTTCTTCCCGCACCAGGACAGAGCTTATCGCATCCGGGCCCACTCCCAAGTATAAGGATAGTGTTTCCCCTTCGCGAGGGCTTTGAAGAAGAGGGGTTGAGGTTAACTGCTTTTTCAACTGTTCGAAAGCATTATCGCACTCTTCACTCCATTCGAACTTAGATCCTCCCCTAAGTGTTTTGAAAAATGGAGCGCTTTTATCCCCCGACTTGGAAATGAATCGGCTTAATCCTGCCAACCTCCCCCCAAGTTGCTGTACTTCCTTCGGATTGCGAGGAGGGGTCATGTCCAGGATGGCCTTTACTTTATCTGGGTTTGGCGCGAGGCCATTAGGAGTGAGAAGGTGTCCCAGAAATTTTCCTTTGTTGGCCCCAAACACACATTTCAAAGGATTTAGTTTTAATTTGAACCTCCGCAGAGTAGCGAACGTCTCTACGAGGTCTTTCAGATGGATTGAAAAAGTTTTACTTTTTAGAAGAAGATCGTCTACATATACTTCAAGATTTCTCCCTTTTTGTTTTTTGAATACTGTGTCCATCATCCTCTGATATGTCGCCCCCGCATTTTTGAGCCCGAAGGGCATGACAAGATAACAATAACATCCATCATTGGTAATGAAGGATGTATGCGGGATATCAGGTTTATGCATCTTAATCTGGTGATAACCAGAAAATGCATCTAGAAAGCTCATGAAATTATATCCTACCGCGGAATCTACTAAAACATCTATCCGAGGCAAGGGATAGCAATCTTTGGGGCACGCTTTATTGAGCTTTGTGAAGTCCACGCACATGCGCCACTTCCCACCAGATTTTGGAACCATTACAATGTTTGACATCCACGTTGGATATTGAATTTCAGAAATAAAACCCGCTTTTAGGAGCTTGGAAACCTCCTCTCTGATGGGCAATGCCAGCTTTGTTGCCACCTCCCTCTTCTTTTGTTGGATCGGCTTGAATTCAGGAGAGACGTTGAGGTGATGGCATGCTACGTCTGGATCTACCCCAGGCATGTCCTCCGCTGACCAGGCGAAGATGTCCAAGTTCTCCAACAGGCAGGAGGTTAGTTGAGCTTTTTCCTCTTCCGACAGCTCGGCGTTGATGATCAGCTTCTTCTCTTCCCCTTCAGCAATGGGAACTTCTTGGATCTCCTGGGCAGGTTCCAGGTAAACTCCTTTCCGCTCTGTGCTTTCTTTGATTTCCTCAGGGAGCTTGGACACCTCATAGATGTCATTCTGAGCCTTGTGAAGTGGTGCCTCGGTGATCACATTAACTGTCTTTACATAGCATTCGCGAGCAACCCTTGGATCACTCCGGATCTGATATTGACGCCCCTCAGCGGCGAACTTCAAGGCCAAATGGAAAGTAGATACTACCGCTCTGTAAGCGTTCAGAATTGGCCTTCCGAAAATTGCACAGTAGCTGCTTGGGGCTTCCACCACCACGAAGTTTATCAGCTTTGTTATACCCCCCAGCGATACCAAAAGCTTTACGCACCCCTCCACTTCCTTCTTCTCTCCCGAGAAGCCATAGAGGGGCCCTTCCGTGGAGAGTAAAGACTTTCCAGTTTTAAGGGCTTCAAATGTTTCACGGAAAATGAGATTAACTGAGCTGCCGGTATCAATCAGAATTTTGTGCACGGTGTAATTTTCAATAACCGCCTTTATCACCACTGCATCATCAAAAGGATTTGCATTTGGGGAAAGATCCTCTTGGCCGAAGGTAACGACCGCCCTTTCTGGAGTAGAAGTGGAGGCGACTGCCACTTCTTGCTTCGTAACTCTCCCGATGCTAGATTTCCGAGAAGATTCTACTCCTGCCCCACCATGAATGCAATAGACGCTGCCAAGAGGGCCAACGTCATTCACCTCTATACATTCGGTTGTGGGATGTATATCCCCATAGCAACCTGCCTCTTCCACATCAGCACACTCCCAGGTCACTTCGACCACTTCCTTCTTCTTCTCGGTTCGCGGCTCAACCGGGGTTTCTTGCCGAATCAACCCTCGGAGCTTCCCTTCTTTCAAGAGCTTCTCTATCAACCACCGGAGGGCCCGGCAATCCTCAGTCTGATGCCCTTCCTCTTTATGATATTCACAATAAAAGTTAGGGTTCCGATTGCGAATTTCTGATTTCAAGGGAGGAGGCCTCTTGAAGTCAGGCCTCTTTTGGAGAATCTGCACGACCTCGTTCATGGTGACGTTGAGAGGGGTGAACGACTCCTGAGATTCATCATATCGGATGGATGGAATAGTTGGGGATGGTTGTGCGATGTACTGCGGCAGATATACAGGCATTATTTGCGGAGCTCCCATGGGTTGAGTGGGTGCGATGGCCAACGGCGGTTTTTGATCTTGAAACCGTTGATGGCCGAGGAATGGTTGTTTAGGCTTAAGATTCCTCCCCCTCTGAGCCCGGGGTTCGAAATCAGGCCGAGATGGATGATTGTAACATTGCTGATGAGTTGATGCGGGATTAAACTGATCGTTATTGCTGAGCAATTTGGCAACATAACCAGGATTGGTCTTTTCTCCCCTGATAAATTTGTTAGCCAGACTAATCATCTCCTGGTATGTTTTTGGCTCCCTGATTTGAGCTTCAAATTTCAGCGGCCCCTCCCTAAGGCCATGCATCAGAGCGACCCTATATAACTCTGGATCGACGTTTTGCACCTCCATTATCTCCCTTTGGAAACGGTCGACGAAGCGGGCCCACGTTTCGTTTTCCTGCTGCCGTATCTCAAATAGGGCTGCCGGACCGTTCTTCCTCTTTTTTGAGGTAGAGAATCGAAGCAGAAATTCTCTGCGCAGTTCTGCAAAACATCTAATGGATCGAGGATGCAATCCATAGAACCATTCTCTGGCTTGTCCATCGAAGGACGTCACCAGGAGCTTACACTTAGTTGCATCAGTGATGGTCCTCAGAGCAACAGCCGATTCAAACGCTTGAAGATGAATTGCCGGATCGGACTCCCCACCATATGTTGATAAGCGTGGTTCTCGAAAGTTATTCGGAGCCGGCTCTCCCCGGATCTCATCCGTGAAGGGAGAACTCTCCTCGGCATCCTCGTATAGAGAAAAAGCAGGGTGGTAGGGGATCTCTGCTGCGGTCATTTGCGGACAGGCCGCCTGATAGGAGCGGGCAGGTGCTCCGGCCGGGTAGGACTGGTAGGCGGCGACCTCAGGCGGATAGGAAAAGCGAGCGGCCTGAGAAGCCGCCCCCTGGAAGTCAAGGACTCGAGCCGGCATACACCGTGCGGCCTCTTGGTAGAAATTCTGCCGATCCGCAGAACCTTCTGGTGGCGGTTGGGAGTGAGCGACCTGCGCAAATGGGTATGGAGGTGGAGGAGGTAGAACAGGGGTCATGGCCGGGTTAACCGCGGCCTGTTGGGGGGCTAACTGCTTGGTTAGCAGAGCTAGAGCCTGACTGATCGCGTCCAGACGCTGATCAGTTGCTTTCTGAGCCTGGTCGGCTTCTCTCTTAGTTCGCTCCAGAGCCTCCCACAGGGAGTCATCGCTATGACCGGACCAGTCTCTTGGAGGGAACTGGCGGTCTGACATTTTGAACCAAAGATTTCGCTGATAGTCCGCGATCTGAAGGCCGCGTGTTTCTGTTCGATTCAAAAGTGCGCTCACGAAGAAAATCGAGGGCTGCGGATTATCGGTTACTATTTGGTTAGAGAATTTAGACCGCTAGCAGCGGTCGAGGCCGGACTTCGCCCGCCGCGGCAAATGCCACTCTTGCGACGGGCTTTCCTTTGATTGAAAAGTAGCGGTTACAAGTGCAGGAAAGCAGAAGCCGGCCGGTCAAACAGTTCGCAAGACCTGAAACTCGAGACCGGAGCTCCGACAAGCGAGCTCTTTGATTCGAGTGTGCGTGTCTTGTGAACAGTGCCGCCCCCTATTTATAGGCTTGGGGGCCTGCCCGAATGGGCAGGGATAAAATAACCACCTGCCCGGGTACAGGAGAAACGGGCAGGCGGTGACGGGATGCACAAGGAAGAAAAAAGAAAGAAGCCGCGCGGCTTGGCGGCTTGCTCTTCCGACCTGTCTTGCTTGAGGCTGAGGACACCGGGACCAAGTCAATAATGCAGACCGCGCGGTTTGAAGATTGAGGCCGCGGTCTGCCTTCTGGTCATGACTTAGCCGATCTTCACGAGGTAACTTGGATAGCCTTTGATCTGGAGTCCCGGCCTGTTCTTCGGGGCTGGAACCTCGAGTTTCTATGGGACAACCCGCGCGGCCTTCTAGCTGAGACTGCGGATGAACTTTTTGCCTTAGCTCTTGACGATCTTCTCCCTTTGGGGGCGATCCGGAAATGACACCAGGCCGCCCGGCCTGGCCCTTCTTGAACTGGGAATCGCTGATCCCGGGACCCAGCGGCCTGACCCAGGAGTTCGAGCGGTCTGCTAATGGTCCAACCCGAGAGGCGGTTTTCCGGGCAAACACATGCATAAAAATAGGTTTAAGAATGATTTATGAACTATGGTCATCCCTCAAAATTTTTGAAAGAGAAAAAGTGAAGTTCGTGATTTTATTAATTTAGATAAATATCTTATAACAAATTTAGAGTATGATTTATAAGGATAATATAAGATATTTATAGGCAATAAATATAAGAAAGATAGATATGTCATCAAAATAAAATATGATTTTGAATTTGGATCAATTTGATTTATAAACTCATTAAGTTTTAAGAGATAAAGTCATATTTCCAATAATATATAAGATGACCATAACATGATAGTTTAAAAAAAATAAGAAAAACAAAAAGAAAAAATTAAAGCATATCATGAAGTAGAAATTCGTATATTTTATTTTGAAAATATTCTACTTCATGCATTTGGTGATACCTAATGAATAAGAGATTTAGGTATCCAAAGGGGACCAAGTGTGGTGGTTCCTTTGGGTACCCAAATATAACGTGTATGTTTGTGGGTAGATAGTGATGAATGGGTCCTATCATGTGAAGTTAATGGTTTCATTTTTAATTTTGGGTCTCCATTCAAACCTTGGTTTAATGTTATTCATATGCATCAAATTTCCATTGTGATCATCTCTATATTGAAGATTATGATTGTAATGATTATTGAAAGTATTGTTCATAGGAAATTTGCGTAATTTTAATCTTAAGTTGGGAGAAACATGATTTTGTAAATAATGGTGATTTTGACTTTTATTTACAAATACTTTGTGTTTCTTACTCCCATTATTTAGCTTAGTTAAGATATTCATATTCATATTTTCAACATGCTTTTAGATATTTCTTGATATTGTGATTTTTTATTTATAATTTTCATAAACAAGTTGATTTTTTTATTTTAATTCATCATTTTTTATCTTTAAATTATGCCTAACTTTATTATAAGCTATTGTGCTATTTTTTAGAGTGGAAACAATAGAGTCAATATGATTTTGATAGTCATTTCTAAATCCCTCAAATGTTTCATCCATCTCCTTGATTTCAATTTTATAATTTTGGCACATAGCACAATCACTTTTCAAAGATGAATTTTCTAAAGATAATTTTTCATTATGTTCTTGTACAAAAATAAGTTCTTTTTCAAATTCCTTGAATTTTCTTTAATATCATTACAATCAAAACAAGGTTTTGTATTTTCAATTGAAGAGACATGGGTAAAACTAGATAAATCAGAATTTGATTCTACTTTAACGTTTGCTATTAAATCTTTATTTTCTAAGCGCAAAATACAACTCGCATTTTTCAATTTCTTAATTTTGTGCTTTGTAATTTGTAGCAATTGTAAAGTAGAAATACAATTGCAAACAATAAGAGAATTTGATTTCCTTATAGTGCTTTTGGATGCGGTGAGATTTGAGCATAGAGTTTCTTCGCTATCTTCATCTTTTTGGCACACCTCTTCCAAATTAAGATTTCTTCTTTTCCACTTGAAGTCCACACCATTGATCCATCATGAGCGGAGCTTTTTTGACCATTTGTGCAAGCTTGTATGTTCTCCACTTCTTGTGTTTGTATTATACCTGTGAGAGGAAAATCATACATTTCTTCAAGAAATTCCCATACTTTGTATGCACTAGAAAAACAATATATTAATTTATAACTTTCTTGAGATAAAGCACAAAAGATACTATTCAAAGCCTTTGCATTTAGGTGACGTTTCTTTTTATTTGTTTCATCCGCTGGTCTTACTATTGCTATATTCCATGCTTTGATATCTAAATTTTTATTAAACTTTTCCATTAAAAATTTCCACCCTTTATAATTTCATCCTTCAAATAAAGGTGGTGCAAGTGATTTCCCTTCTTCATAAAAATTTCCCCCATTAATAGAAGTGAGATCATGAGATGCCATTATTCCCGGTTTTTAAGCCGATTTGGAATAACCTAGCTCTGATACCACTTGTTGGATCTGTAGGTGCCCTTAGAGGGGGGGGGGGTGAATAAGGGTTATAAGAACTTATGTTATATTTTGGAATACTTGAAATAATAAGAGATCAAAATAGTGATTTTGAATAAAGATCTAAATTGTTTTATGATGAAAGAGAATATAATAAACAATTTAGTGAAATGAAAATCAATTCAATTTTATTACACAAAGAGAGACATGAATACTATTGATAAAATTGATTACAAAGAAAGATTTTTATAACGCTAGAAATCGAAGGAGAAAAGTAAAATCCGTTTTGTTTTCTATTCCGACTCGTATCCCCACGAACCGGTCGCTTTAGACTATCCTTCCCCGGATACGGCCTCAAGCTGCTCTAGCCAATCCTTCCCCAGATATGGCCTTGAGCACCCCCTAGATCTACACCCTAGACCTAGTCGCCAACACGAGGCAAATTTCAGCCCTAAGTCCTACCGAGACCTAGTGGCCAACACGAGGCAAATTTACTACACGATTTAAAAGAGATGGATAAATGGAATAACAACAAAAATATAAAAACTCCCTATATGGATCTCTTGGAGAAGTAGACGAAGACCCCACATACTATGATCGTAGTCGATGCGGTCTTTCATCACGGTGATGAAGCGTGTTGAAATCTTCTGCAATGATGTCCTTATGCCTTCATGGATTTGTGGGAGTCTCTCTCTGAATCTTCCTCTCTATGCAGTGGTACGAGGCTCTGGAATTTAGAATCATAAGAGGATGAAGAAGATGGATCCAAGGGGTCCTTTTTATAGCCTTGGAGCTAGCGCCTGAGCTATCGCTACCACCGGCGCTATCCTAGTTTAGGAAATATTCTCCGCGTGAGAATCCTTCATTTCAAGCAAGCCAGTCGCCTTCCTCTATTTATTTGCGCTACCGCCTGCATTACCCGATACCGCCTGCGCTATCTGCTACCTCCTGCATTAGATGTTATCGCCTGATGTTATCTCCTTCTATATCTGCATCTCAAAATTGCTCTAATCAGAGCTAACGCCTGCGCTAGGTGCTACCGCCGGCGCTAGTGGACATGTTGGATTTTTGGCTTCAAACTTGGGGGCAAACTTCATATGTTATCCTTGAGTCATATAGCTTTGTTTTCCTGCACACTTAAACACACAAGATCAAATACACATAGGATTTGTTATTCTCAAACCTAGGAGATGCGGAAGACCATGTTCCAATAGATCTCGCTTCCTATCATGGAGTTGTTTTTGCGAGTTAAGCTCTCCTGGATGACCTTGCTGGGAGATCATCTCCACGCTCACTAGATGAGCTCTCTAGGAGCTGGCCTCCACACTCACTGGATGAGCCCGTTTGGAGCTCATTGGATGAGCTTGCCTCCTATCCTGGACTCATCTTAGCGAGTTGAGCTCGCCTAGATTTGAGCTCACTTGGATGAGCTTGATGGGAGCTCGCCTCCATGCTCACTGGATGAGCACATTGGGAGCTCGCCTCCATGCTCACTGGATGAGCATACTGGGAGCTCGCCTCCATGCCCACTGGACATGCACACTGGGAGCATGCCTCCATACTCACTGGATGAGCTTTCTGGAGCTCGCCTCCAAGCACACTGAATTAGATTTCTGGGAGATTGCCTCATGCTCACTTAATGAGCTCGCTTGGAGCTCGCATCCACGCTCACCGGATCAGCCCACTAGAGATCACTAGATCAGCCCACTGGGATCTCGCTTCCATGCTCACTGGATGAGCCCACTGGGAGCTCGCTGGATGAGCCCGTTGGGAGCTCGTCTCCATGGTCACTAGATGAGCCTGCTGGGAACTCAATTGGTGAGCTCTGTTAGTAGCTTGCGAGTTGATTATGAATGCACAATGTGCCCCTGAGATATACTCTAGAGGGGGGGTGAATAGATATTTAAAATTTTTCTATCCAATTTGTGCAAACTCAATAACACCCTAAGTATTATGCTCCAACTATTCCACACAGAGAATAAAACTAGTGTTGTTAAGTAAAGTAGGAAAACAGTAAATGAAATGGAGACAGCACAGAAAATAAGCAACCAAAAGACACAAGAGATTATATAGAGGTTCCCTAAAATGTGGTTAGTCCTCTCTTCTACCACCTGGTAGGAATGCACCACCTGTGCCTGTGTCTTTTGATAAGGAGACTCTTAGAACCACTAATCTTTTGATAAGGAGATCAAGAACCAACCAGATCTTTTGATAAGGAGATCTTAAACCAACCAGATCTTTTGATAAGGAGATCTTGAACTACTAAATCCTTTGGAAGAGGGATTCTTAAAACTCTTTTACAGTTGAGAATGAGGAGAAAGAAAGAGGAAGAAGAATTCTGTTCTCAGAATTCTTATGAAGCCTGTTTCAAGAACAGCTTCTATATTCTTTCACTGGATCTGCTGATGATGAACTCCTGCTTATGATTGTGATGATTTGCAGACGCTATGATTGTCAGATCCTTTCACTTCCTTAGAATAATCTGGCTGCTATGTGATATTGATGATGAGCAGCCTTCAGTTGTTCTATTCTTAGGAGAGGGAGAGCAGTTGTTCTTTCTTCTCTGTCTTTTCTCTATTAGCGTTCTAGGGGGAAGAAGAAGAGGGAGCCCTAACATAAAAACTTTAGCCGATTATGATGAATGCTCTGTCTTTCTCTTTTTGCTCCTCCCTTTTATTGTCCCTCTTTAATTTTGAATTTGTTTCCTTTTCTGGTAGGTCCTAAAAGATATATTTTTCTGGACAATTTCTCTTTCCTTCCTTCTTTAATTCATGACCCGTCCACCAACTATAAGCTTGTTTACAAGAATGCTTTCCTGCCCTCAATTAATTCTTCTTTCTATTTGAGGCAATAAATAAGTCATTGGAGAACGGTCTTGAGCACTGTGGGACATGAGAGAGGGTCCAAAATTACAGCTGAAAAGGTTTCCTTTTCAGACTATATTCGACATAGCATCGAGTTCTCTTCCTCTCTTATCGATGCACCTTTCAGTTCTTTTAAGAGCGGCTTCGAATTCATCTTTGCTTTGATTGAACTCTTCTTGTCGACATTGCGTCTATACCTTATCGACGTAACCCTCGAGTTGAAGGCATGGCTCTGAACGTCATTATCTGCGTCGAGATAAAGTCGACGTTGCATCGACTTTAGATGGCTTCGACAGATACTTCCTTCTGTGTTGAGATGAAGTAGAAGTTGTGTCGACTTCTCAAGGTACTTCGACAGGTTAATGGCCTCTACGTCGATATCTATTCAATGTAACGTCGACTTGAATTACTTCGATAGAAGGGTTGGACCACTTGGACTTCTAGTCAGAGTAGCGTCGACATTAGCTCGATGATGCGTCAATTTCTTTTCGACGCAAATGTTAACTTTGCCCAAATTGTGCTTCTCTTGATCTTGTCTTGACAACCTAGGTTGAGTATGATACACTAAGACATTTAATCACCAGATTACCCTCACTATATAATGGGTAATTCAACCTAAGGGATAAAGTCACTTTTAGGTAATTTGTTAAGTTAAATTCAATGGTTTTTCCCAACAATCTCCCTTATTTATCTTAACAAATTTTACAGATTGTTCAAAGTGATTTTACACAATTTTTACATAAAAAAAATATGTAAGACAACATAGATACATAGATACCAAAACAACTTAAATAAGCTGGCAAATAAGAAACATCTGATTAATTATCAATAAGTGTTTTATCAGAGTTTATCCAGGAAAAAGTCTACTTCCTTCCTTTAAGAAAAGTAGAGAGGTCCTCATAGACCATCCTGTATTTCCTTTCCACATATCTAAAATTTGCAGGAGTGGCTTTCTCTGGATTCTTTTGTATCCTTTCATGACCTTTGAACAATTTCTCCAAGTCCACTTCAGTATTAGGATGAACATCCTTGATTGTGAAGCCAAGACCAAAAACCTTTGCTGTCATCAAATTTATAATTTCTAGATTTAAATCACCTGAATCAGGTTCTTTATGAGGATTTGATTCAGCAGCAGTTGCTTGTGCTTTCCCAGAGGTTGAGGCCTTTGTGAACATAATCTTCTTATTCTTCTTCTCCTCTTCAGGTGACTTTTCTCCTTTCTTTCTTTTCTGAGGAAGTTGTACTGCATCCTCTGGATTGCACCCAATACCTCCTCTGTGGAGTTTCCCTAATCCTTCTAACATTTTGGCTTGGGGATTCTGTGTAGTATATTTGTATGCTGAAATAGAGTAGATTTAATTGGAATTGCTTTGGCCAATTCTTCCTTTTCAACAACCTCTTTTCTTATTTTCAGGATATCAATGAACCTATTTTTCTTCTTTTCAAGCTCCTTTTGGGCTACCTCATATTCATACCTTTCTCTATCACCAATCTCCTCTAAAGCTCCGTCAAGCTCTGGATTAGTGTAAGTTTTCATTGTGTTCTCTGGAAACTCAATCCTTTCATATTTTTTGTAATAGGATTTATCTTTCCTGTACTCCTTCTGATAAGTAGTATGTATATAACTTTTTAATCGAAATTTTTGTAATTATTTAATATGAATTTTTCTTTCTCATGTCAATTTTAGGTTATAAGTAGTTCTTTTTGTAATTTTGATTCTAACAGCTTAATTTCAATTTTTGTAGAATTTTGGACAAATTAGGAAAATTTGTATTACATGCCCCCAGTCACGCCCGTGACCAAGGGCGTGTAACTTGAATACCAGTCTAGAATTGATGCCGCATAGTTTGAGCTCATCCACAGCAAGTCATGTCCTTAGTCACGCCCGTGTCTCGAAGGTCACGCCCGTGACCTGGGGCATGTAAACATTGGATCCTGCCAGCAGTGTTGCCGTCGAGAAGAGGAGATGTCGGCGAGAAGTCAACCCATGTCACGCCCGTGACCCAGAAGTCATGCCCGTGACATTCACGCACGATCTCTATCCACCACCGTGCCGCAATCTAAACCCACACCGCATTTAATAAAGCTTCCAGATTACACGCCCGTGACCAACATTACACGGGCGTGTAATGCCCTTTTTCACCGTGCCACACGCAAGACCCACGCCGCTGTCGGAGCTGAGATGAATAGTGCTTACATGCCCCCCAGTCACACCCGTGACCAGGGGCGTGTAACTTGGAATTTTTTCCTATAAATTCCAGAGCTCTCCTTGAGTCCAGAGTTCATAAATTTGGAGAGGGGGAGGTGCTGCTAGAGCTGATAGTGAGATTTTTCATGTTTCTTTCATGTTTTTCCTTACATGTTCTCTCTCTCTTTTCCTTTCATGCAATGTACTAATTTTCTTTCAATGCAATAGTTTAGTGATCTTCTAATCTTTCCTTGCTAGTGTTGTAATTTTCCTTCAACTTGTAATCATTTTTGGTATCAATAAAATTTAGTTTGCTCTCTTTATTTGTCTCCTTCTACCTTAGTTATTTTTCCCTTTATGCAATTTTATTTTTCTTTCTCTTTCCCCTCAACCATGATTAACTAATTCTCATTAGTGCTCGATCGAAATGATCTAAGGATGAGATGATCAAATTATGATTTTCCAAGCTCTCTTTTTCCGTTTTTGTAAACACTTGAATTACCCTTGATTTTTAACTAGTGAGTCCACATTTTCGATATATGGTTTTCACTTAAGTTTTTATACTTAGTTAGACGAGAGGCTCGATGTATGAATCGATCACTCAAGGGTAAAGAGTGTTGCACGCACCCCTCAAGAGAGGATGACGTAAATCTCTCGTATTGGAGTCAAATACAATAGTGGGGTTCACAACATAAAGCAAGTTTTAGGTAATCAATTATAGGACGAGAGTCCGTTGATTTTCCCTAAACTTAGTTGGGCATTAACCTCAAGAGGGGCATGTTCAAGCTTTAGGAACCTCCACGGTCAAGTAGTTTAATTAAATGAAATTAGATTTATTTTTCTTTCACTTGATTATTCTCACTCCAAGGTGACTTTTGATTGAGCACTAATCTTTTTACAATCGTTTAAACCCTACTTATAGTTTGCAAATTTTCTCTTTTTACTAAGTAAAACAAAACCTCAAAAATGTATTAGATAAGATAATAGTGATTTTCCTCGAAGTAGAAGTAATCAACGCGCCCTGTGGAATACGACCTTGGTATTTCTAAATATCTTATGCTATAGACGATAAGGTACACTTGCCTTCATCGCATATAGTTTTAGAAAATATCTTTAACCCTTTGCTAAGCAAAACCCTAAATTTCTATATCAAGTTGTTGGCGCCGTTGCCGGGGACTTTGGCGTAGATATTTTGAAAAGAGGATAGCTATTAATTTTATCATGTTATTTTCTTTTTACTTTTTCTAAATCCAAAAAAAATCTTAAAGGTGTAATCAAAATCATGGAAAGGGACGTTTGGGTTATCATCCCATCTCACCTCCTAGTACCGTTGAGAACCCCTCATCAGGCATACCTCGGGAAATCCAAGACTAACTCAATCCGCCTAAAAGAAAAAAATTACAATAATCATGTTTTTGTCTTTCTTTATTTTTAGTTTTATTATTTTCTCTCTTTTCTCTTTTTCTCTTTTTCCTTATTAGTGTATGACCCGAGGTAGCACTTTGAATATTCCTTTTGTTGCAGAGATCGAGAGAACCCTTTTGCGGGGCCGCCGTTCTCGTGATCAGGAAATACAATTATTATTCGAAGAGTCGATCGGTGACACTAACGCAGCTAATAAGGATCCCAATCTTAATCTTCCTAATCCTAATGCGCTCAATCCTAATGAGGCTGCGCAACGGACCATGTCCTATTATGCATGGCCAAATTTGGAAGGCACACAGTCAAGTATTGTTTGCCCCGCAATGGCGAACAATAACTTTGAGATCAAGTCCAGCATCATACAAATAGTGCAGCAATCAGTGACCTTCGATGGTCTGACTGACGAAGATCCAAATTGTCATATTTCAAATTTTTCGAAATTTGCGACACGTTTAAAATCAATGGCGTCACTGGTGATGCCATTCGATTACGACTTTTTCATTTTTCTTTGCGGTCTAGGGCCAAGCAGTGTTTGGGCTCACTTCCTAGGGAGTCCATCACTACATGGGCCGATTTGGCGGGAAAATTTCTCACCAAATATTTTCCGCCTGCAAAGACCGCCAAAATGCGAACAGATATTGTGTCATTTATGCAAATCGACTCGAAGGCTCTCTATGATTTATGGGAGCACTTCAAGGAGCTTTTGCGTAGATTCCCTCACCATGCACTTCCTATTTGGCAACAAGTGCAAATCTTTTATAATGGTTTGAATTTCCAAATTAAGCAAATTATTGATGCGTCCGCCGGGGGTACATTAAATAGGAAAACCCCAGAGTCCGCTCAAGAGTTTTTGAGGAAATGGCCATGAATGCGTACCAATGGAATATGCCCCGAGCTAAGCCTAGCAAGCCAGCCGAAATTTTTGAAATAGACGCAAATACAAATTTAGCTTCACAAGTTGAGTGCTTAACAAAGCCAGTGGCAGAGATTTATGCTTCCTCCGTCACTCCTCCTTGGGCTAATAATATTTTAATTGAAGAGCAGGTTAACAACATGGGAAATCCACCTCGGCCTTCCTATAACCCAAACTCCGCTCCATAAAACAACACTTACAATGTCGGTTATAGGAACTACCCAAATTTCTCATGGAGCAACCAAGGAAATGCTCAGCGTCCTTTAAATTTGAATCAACCCCCTAATCAACTTCTTTACTTAACTCCCCCTCCAAATTTTAACCCACCCAGTTTTTAACCGCAACAACAAAAGCTCTCTCAGCTTGAAGAGATCTTTGCAAAATATATTGCAACAAATGAAACGAACATCTGGAACCTCACCAGATCAATCAAAAATTTTGAGAATCAAATGGGCCAGCTAGCAAAAATGTTCTCCGAGCGTCAGTAAGGAGCACTACCGGGAAATATGGAGCCAAATCTAAGGGAGAGCGCGAACGTGATTACACTCCGAAGCGGGAAGGAGGTGGTTTCAAAACAGGACGAACCCAAGGTAAATTCTTCTCCTTCTCCTGCTCCTATTTTATCTTTGAATTTGCTCGCTACGCTAGCTACGCACGTTTCTAGTTCTAATATTCTGTATCCCTCTAAATTTAGGAGTGAGTGCGCCGAGAAAAATTACAAAACAAATTTAGAGATTTTAAAACAAATTCATATTAATGTACCTTTCTGCGTGGCTATCTCTCAAATGCTGAAGTATGCGAAATATCTTAAGGAGTTGCTCTCCAATAAAAAGAAATTAGAAGATATTTCGCATATTTCCTTAAACTCAGGATGCTCCGCGGTTATACTCAACAAATTGCCTCAAAAAGCAAATGACCCGAGACGGTTCTCCATCCCATGGCTATTCGGCAAATCGTTAGTAAAACACGCCTTAGGTGATCTTGGAGCAAGCATCAATCTCATGCCTTTTTCGTAATTCAAAAAGTTAGGCCTAGGAAATCCTAGCCCCACTCGAATGAGTATTCAATTAGTGGATCGTTCTTTAAAATATTTGGTAGGGATAGTGGAGGATATGCTCCTAAAGGTTGACAAGTTCATCTTCCCGATGAACTTTGTCATTCTTGACATCGAAGAGGATGTTGAAGTACCCCTCATACTCAGTCTCCCCTTCCTTGCCACCTCCGGTGCAATTATCTATATAAGTAACGGAAAGCTGCTCCTTCGGGTTGGAGATGATGAAGTTACTTTTAGTATAAATCCATCGATGCGAAACACCTTAGAAAATGACGATTCATGCTTCTATTTAGAAGAATGTCTTAAAAATGAATTTTATTCACTTCCCGATTTAGTCTCCAAATCGAGTCACGATTCTAAGCTCGCCGAGCTCTGTTGTTTAGAAGAAGAAGTATCTCACTCCACACCACCCGAACCTTTATTTTTAGAGAAATTAAAAATCAAAACTTCTTATGAAGAGCCACCCATTTTAGAATTGAAACAACTCCCTCCTCACTAAAATATCTATTTTTAAAAAAAGAGTCTAAGCTACCCATTATCGTTTCATCCGAACTTAGCGATTCCGAAATTTCTGAATTGACTATAGTCTTAAGCAAGCACTGCCACGCAATTATGTGGCAAATATCGTATATAAAGGGTATCAACCCTTCCTTCTGCACTCACAAAATCTTCCTCAAAGATAATTCCCGCAACGCGGTGCAACCTCAATGACAATTAAACCTGAATATGAAAGAAGTAATTAAGGCTGAAGTTATCAAACTTCTAGACGCGGGAATCATCTACCCGATATCGGATAGTACTTGGGTTAGCCCAGTACAAGTCATGTCGAAAAAGGCGGCGTAACGATTGTAGTGAATGAAAATAATGAATTGATCCCAACCTGTACCATTACGTGTTGGCGGATGTGCATCGATTATCGAAAACTAAATGATGCCACCCATAAGGATCACTTGTCATTATCTTTTATTGATCAAATTTTAGATTGCCTTTCAGGTCACTCCTACTACTATTTTCTTGATGGTTTGTCGGGATATTTTCAAATTCATATTTCGCCCGACGACCAAGAAAAAATAACATTCACTTGTACCTTTGGCACCTTCGCTTATCAAAGGATCCGATTTGGTCTTTGTAACGTGTAACAACCCGGCCCAACCACCACACTGAAGGGCTGGCAACCAGGCTCACAGGCCGGTCCATCTCCGCCCTTAAGTGTGGTGGTTGGGCCGGGTTGTTATAAAAAAGTGCACTTAAAAGTTAACGGGCACCGCCTTAAGTTGTACTTTCTGGGAGAGTTAGCTAACGAGAAGAGTGAATCGATATTACTTCCACCTATAATATGATCGACAATTGGGTCAAACTACGTGACCTTAAACAAAGCGCTTTTGGGAGGCACCCCAAAGTTATCTTTTCATTGTTTTTGTTATTTTTGTTTTTGTTCATAACATGTTTGTAGGTAACCGTCATTTCCCCCTGCATCTTCAAAATCAGGGAAGCCCTTTCCTCTTCTTTTTCCTTCTCTTTTATCTGGCATTTCTTTTTGTTGTCTTGCACTGCATTTACTTTTTTTCCTTTTACTTCATACTTAGTTTTAAACATTGAGAACAATTTTTAAAATTAGAAAATCAAAAATTTAAATCTTGGAAAGAGGCGTTTGGGATATCATTGATGGAGAATATGGTCCGCATATCTTGGTTTGAAAATAACAAATACCGTGTTGTATTTGATCTTATATTTTGGGTGTTTATAGTGTGCAGGTTGTACAAGAACTCTTGCTACACATCCCTATGAGTAGTATACTGAATAGAGTGCTACACATCCCTATGAGTAGTATACTGAATGGAGACGACTCTCTGGAAAGAGAGCTAATGCCCTGCATTAGTTATTAACGCCCCGCGTTAGTACTTAACGCCCCCACATTAACTTTCGTCAAGAAGAAGCCGTCGAGAAGAGATGTCGTCGAGAAGGAATCTATCGAGAAGCCAGAGACAACTCCAGCGTTGACTCTTAATGCCCGTGTTGAGTTACGATCTGCCATGATCTCGACGGTCTTCATGCTCTCAGCAACTGCCATACACGATGCTTAACGCTGGCGTTAACTCTTAACGCTAGGCGTTAGCTCCCGTGCCTATTTAAAGAGCAGCCCCTCTCATTATTTGATAAAGGATTCCATTGCCTCTAAAGCTAGCATTCTGATTCTTTTGAGATAGGCTCGTCTACAATAATTGAGAGATCTCCCTTGGTCAAACATGAAGATCTAATGAAGATTTTGAAGGAGAAGGTCTACAACGCATATTCCATACGAAGGACGATCGCTTGAAGAACGCAAACATTTACATCGCTTTCGTCTTCACCTTCAGAATTTCTTGGAAATTTCTCTTACTTTACTTTTATCTTGTAATCTTTTATTTTATTCTTTTTGTAAATGGTGTGAAGAAATCGTTTGGGCAGAACGTCGGATTTCGGGAAAGATTCCGTGGGTAATTCATCGCGGTTGTTGACGACTAGGTCCTTGTGTGGCTTAGGGGGTAATTCGCCGCCATGTGCATGGCGACTAGGTCGAGGGTAGATCTAGTGGGTGGCTAGAGGCCTTATCTAAGGATAGATAGACAATAGCCAACCAGTACTTGGGAGAAGGACCGGTGAAACAACAAAAAAAGTTTTTTATATTCTCGCCTTGATTTCTAGCGTTATAGGAATCAAACATTTGTATAATTAAGTTCTTATGAAATAAAATCTTGTCCTTTAATGTTTTCATTCAATTGATTTTATTTCCTCTTTAAGAATGCGTTACATTATATTTTCATCAAAGCATTAAAACAAACATTTGTGTAATTATCTTTGTAATACAATATTCGTTTTCATTATCTCTGATTTTCTGGAATTGTATTTCATTAAATTTTTCATAAGTTAAATCTCCGTGACATAATTCTGAGCAGCTAAATTTTCTGAAGAGTTAACGCCCAGCATTAACACTTAACGCCAGGCATTAGCAACAGTAAGGAAAAAAGTTCCGTTAACCTTATCTGAGATATTAAAATATATTTTCTTATAAAATATTCTGAAACTTCAGTCACAAACTCTGATATTTTTAATTAAGATTTAAATTCCATAACACCCTAATTCACCCCCCGCCCCCCCTCTAAGGGCGTCGTAAGATCCAACACGTGGTATCATAGGGAGGTTATTCCAATACGGCTTCACAACCGAGAATAATGGCGCTTCATGATCTCGCATCTTCTAGAGGGGATAAGTTTTATGAAAATGAAAAATCATTATCACCACCTTTATTTATGGGTCAAAATTATAATGAGTTGAAAAATCTTAGGGAAAAATTTCTTAAATCATTGGATATTAATGTTTGGAATATTACTATTAAAATGCCCCAAATTATTCTAAATAAAAATAAAATGTTTTTAAATGTCAAATCTATGAATAGTCTATATTGTGCACTACATCAAAATATTTTCAAACTTATTTATACGCTTCCTACTGCTTTTGAAGTTTGGAAATTTCTTGAGAATTCTTATAGTCTTGCCTCCACAGATGATTAATAAGAGCAACTCCTTATGGATCTAGGAGAAGAAATGGATGAGGACTCATGCTAGGAGGAAGATCTATCTAAGAGAGAAGAATTCAACGTCACAATATTGGACTCAAATGATGACAACACATCAAGCAAAAGACAAGACGGAAATTCAACTATGGAAGAGTAATGCGAAGAAGATGTCAAAGGAACCTTTGGTTCAAATCTTGCCTCATACCATAGCAATGTAAGAAAATCAAAATCTTCTCTTTTTGTAACAAATTCTATTTCAACATTTCGTATGCTTGAAATTGCTAAACGTAGAATTACAAAATTGAAAAATGCTAATTCCAAATTACGTTTAGAAAATAAAACTTTAAAAGCAAACGCTAAAGTAGAATCTTATATTAATGTTTCAAATTCTCCTTCATGCTCTTTAATTGAAAATGCTAAACCTTGTTTTGATTGTAATACTTTTTAAAGGAACTCAAGGTTTTAGAAAAAGGTCTTTTAAATTCAAAAAAGCATACTGAAAAATTGATAAAAGAAAATGATGCTTTAATGGATAAACTAGAATCATTAAAAATGATTATTCAAAAGTTTTCAAGTATTAAAAAATCTCTTATTTCTAGTTTATCAAATCATCAAAAGTCCAAAAATTTAACTTCATATTATAAAAGTAGGTCTATAAGAAAGAGTGGAATTGAAAATCATCAAGTAAATAAAAACATTTTATCAAATGCCCATAATCACCACTCACTCTTTCAACATTCAATTTTTAAGAAAGTCCGTCACTTTTATAAACTCTCTAAGAATGATTATTCTACAACTCTTTATGATTATCAACATCAATCTATTTTGAAAAACAATGTCAATAAATATAATTCCCAAACGAATTGTTTTTCAACCTACTATCACCACAAAAAGATGTATAATCATAATATGAATTTGAAAGACAACCAACCAAAATATGAATGGAGGCCCAAAATAAAAAATGAAACACTAACTCCACTTGTAAGGGCCCATTCATCACTATCTCCCCAAAAGCCAACACGATGTATTTGGGTACCCAAAGGAACCATCTCACTTGGACCGCTTTGGATACCTAAATCTCTCATTCATTAGTATCCAATCATTTGCATGAAGTAGAATTAACTATAAATGAAATATCAAAACTCTACTTCATGACATGCTTAAGGTCTTTTTCTTTTCTTTGTTTTCTTATTTTTGAGCCAACACGCTAAGGTCACTTAGATATATTATGCAATATGACTTTCACATTTTAAGCCTAATGGTTAACAAATTAAATTAAATTAAATATAAAGTCATAAACTTTTCAAGTGATCTATCTTTCCTTTTTATATGTTTTATCCTTTTTAAATCCATTGCCTATAAATGTCTTATATTATCATTATAAATTGAATGCTAACTTCGATAAGTGATATTATCAAGACTAATGAAATTATTTACAAAATTGGATTTAAATAAGCTTTTAGGGGTCTTAGGCGAAAATGTTAAATGCGCAAATTATTGTATATTTATTTATTTTCTTTGTTGCATATGATAGCCCCTATAATGGAAATGTGAAATTTTCCGTAGATCTTGGAATGAGCAGGAATTGTACAAGTTAAAGTTACAGCCAACGATCAGAAGCACATGAAACAAAACAATCTTTATTGATAACAGCAGGAATCTTCATTACAGAGCGAGGTATATATGGCGAGACATGATTTCGCCAGTACACAAAACCAAAAGGAAAAATACAATGCTGAAGAAAGATAACTGGCAGTCTGAACACAGAAACCGCCTAACCGCGTGGCCTAGGTGTTCGCGCGACTAGAAAAGGAGACCGCGCGAACAGTCTGCCGGCAACTTGAACAACACCACTGAAGCTCCGCGACCTCCCGAACTCCACTGATTCTCCCAAACTCCAACAACCCACACTGCAATCCGCGAGACCGCCCGGACACTTTAGAAGAAGAGGTGACCGCTGCTGTCTGCACAATCCACAGAAGCTGCACAAAGAAAATTCAATCAGCAAACCATGCGGTCACAAAAAAGAAACCGCAAGTTCTAGGCACGAGTTCAACTTACACTTGGTGCGATGATATTGCTGCTACAGTGACGCCTATTTATAGGTGTGGGACCAGATCCAGTCACCACCCTATGAGATAGAGTCACCGCTCTGACCGCGCGACCAAAATCGGTCTACCCGCGCGGTCAGCAGAAGATCGCTCTGCGCTTAGTGAGCTCGACGACTTCAATCCTGGCCGGAGATCTCCGCTCCTCCAAGAAGTTGCGCGATCATGACAACCCACATGGTCTTGACGCCCACCACTAGTGTTTGCATATACGAGACCTCCTCCAGAGACCGCGAACACAGCCAAGTCGACTAAGGCAACAACCCACCAAGTCGACCAACACCAGTGTCCGCAAACATCAGCAGATCGCCAAGGGACCAGCTAATGCGAACACAAAGGGGAGACCGCGCGACTAAGAAAACCTTAGTCGGGGCGCACCACCAAGAACCCGGACAGTCACCAGACCGGACTGTCGGATACCAAAACAACAACCCTATGCGGTAAACAGCTTAACCTGCACAGTATAGAATAATAGTTCGCCATGCGGTCACAGAAACCAGACTGCGCGGCCTTACCTCGGCAGCCTTGGACAGAGAGAATGGTGATCAGACTGAATAAACTACGGCTAGACTGAATAGGTCAGATCGCAGAGGAGACCGCAAGATCGTGTGGTTAGACCAGACCGCGTGATCACCTACCAGACCGCCAACTTCACACATCAACATTTTCAACACTCCCCCTTGAAGTGGGAAGTTGAAAACAGCCCAAGTAAACTCCTCAGCCGAGTGCACGGCCCCTTCGCCAGCGCCTTTGTGAATATTTCAGCAACGTTGTCCATACTCCGAACATGCTCGACCAAAAGAGACCCCTCCAGCACCTTCTCACGAATGAAATGATGCTCGATCTCGATATGTTTGGTCCTCGCGTGACACAATGGATTAGTAACCAGTTTGAGTGCACTCTTATTGTCGCCGCGGAGCAGAGTCAGACCCCGAATCTCCTTATGAATGTCTCCCACCAACCTCCTAAGCCAGATGGCTTCTTGAGCTGCCAAGGCCAAAGCCTTGTATTCCGCTTCCGTGGTAGAGACAGACACGGAATCCTGCTTCTTGTTGCACCATGATATAGCTGTAGGGCCCGCCATGAAGACAAATCTAGATGTCGACTTCTGATCATCTGAATCTCCCCCGTAATCAGCATCCATGTACCCATGCACCTCGAAGCCCGCATCCCTCCTATATAGGAGACCCATATCCGAAGTCGCCTTGACATACTTCAAAATATTCTTGGCCGCTAGTAGATGAGGCATCCGTGGTTCTGCCATATAACGACTCACCCTGCCAACTGCATACGCAATATCCGGCCTAGTGATTGTCAAATAAATCAAGCTCCCAACCAGAGCTCGGAACACAATCGGATCTTCCAGAATCCTCCCCTCATCCTTCCGATGTTTCGTGGCCTTCTCCAGAGGTGTAGAAATGCATTTCCCTTCCTACATGCCGAATCGCTCCATGATTCGCTCCGCGTATCCATCCTGGGACACCAGCACTCCACTTTCCTTCCTCTGCACTTCGAGTCCAAGGAAATGGTGGAGTTCACCCAAGTCCTTCATCTCAAATCTGATAGATAGTTCAGCCTGAAGCTTTGCTACTTCTTCCTTTGAATTCCCCATCACGATCATATCGTCGACGTAAAGCAGCACGATGACTTAAAGCTCCCCGTTCTTCTTGACAAACAAGCTTGAGTCAGAATCTGAAGCACCAAATCCACAGAATAGAAGATATTCTGTAATCTTCCCGTACCAAGCCCTCGGCGCTTGCTTCAACCCATATAGGACCTTCTTCATCTTACAGACATAGTCTGGAAAATCTTCAGATACGAAGCCTGGCGGCTGGATCATGAAGATATCCTTGTCAATCTCGCCGTACAAGAAAGCATTCTTTACGTCGAGTTGCCAAATCTCCCACCCACAAAAAGCTTCCAAGGCAATAACGAACCATACTGAAGTCATCTTCGCCATCGGACTAAATGTCTCTTCATAATCTTCACCGTATTGCTGCGAGAATCCACGAGCCACAAGGTGAGCCTTGTATCGCTCGATACTGCTGTCGCCTTCTTCTTGAGCTTATAGACCCACTTGCATGTCACAGGGGTAATGCCCTGGGCCTGGGCACTAGAGACCAGGTCTCATTCTTCTCAAGAGCTACAATCTCTTCTTTCATATCTATGTCTCACTGCTTCGCGCATTTGGCCTTCTCAAAGCTCGACGGCTCCCGCTCATCTAGGGGACCAGCGAAGAAACATGAGACAAAGCTCACCATGTTTCCTCCTGTATAGTGATCAAGAGCAATAATCGTTCGCTTCGATCTCCTCAACACCTTCCCCATACTTGCATTATCCTCAGCTACTTTTTCCCTAGCTCCCCTTCCATATGTACTAGGAGCATCGCTCCCCCTGCTTCCTGATCCAGAAGCCTCCGTCTCAGAACTAGAAATGGATGGACCACCTAGTGACAAAGGAAACTCCACCTGAAGATTTTCCACAGCTCTCTCCTGCTCCTCCACCCTGCTTTCTGGTAACTCAACACCAGAACTTCCCTTGTACGATGTCACCTCGTCAAACACGACATCGCGAGATACAACAAATCTCCGCGTCTCCAGGTCCATGCACTTCCATCGCTTCTTCCGATCATCACATCCCACGAAGACTAGCTTCCTTGCTTTTTCATCTAGCTTCATCCGAAACGCATCTGGAACGTGCACATAGCAGGTGGAACCAAACACTCGAAGGTGCGCCACGCTTGGCTTTTCCTTGAACATCATCTCGTGCGGGGTCAACATGTTGATGCGACTGAGAGGCATCCTGTTGATGATGTAGGTGACACAAGACATTCCCTCCGCCCAGAAGGACCTTGGGATACTCTTGGCATGTAGCCAACACTTGCAGGTCTCTATCAGATGAAAGATCTTTCGCTCTGCAACTCTGTTTTGTTGTGGAGTATGCGCACAAGTAAGCTCCCTCTGGATGCCCGCCTTCCTGCAAAAACTAGAGAACTCACCAGAGGTGAACTCCCCCCCCCCCCGTTATCAGTTCTCAGCTTCTTTATCGGCAGACCTAGTCGACCCTCCACTAGCTCCTTGAACTCCACAAGCTTGGCAAACACCTCCGCCTTCTCCTTCAGGAAATAGACCCAGACATATCTGGTGTAATCGTCGATCAACACCAGCATATACCTGCTACATCCGAGGCTTGGGGTAGTAGTCGGTCCCATCAAATCACCATGGATACACTCCAACGGCACACTACTCCTTGTCTGCGACTTATCAAACGACAGTCGATGAGACTTGCCAAACTGATATCCCGCGCAAACATGACCGTGACCTTAGGAAGATAGACTAGGCAGGCCCTTTACTAGACCTTTTATCGCCATAGCCTTTAGCTTATCCATCCCTACACGCCCCAACCTCTCGTGCCATATAACGGCACTATCATTTGTCCTCATCTTGTCAACATGAGACCTTGTCGATAAAACGAACAAGTCGTTTGCCCTTCTCCCGACATGAACGACCTCGGCCTTTACCGCCTCAACATTTCGTATAAACCTTACTTCTGTTGGACCGAACAGAACGTGATACCCAGCGTCTACAGCGTTGGTTGTTGAATCCAAAATGGCACCTCCACGATCTACTCGGGGAAATAGGGGGAAAAGGAAGCCGCGAGCAGCTGGTTACTTGAGTTGCGAGTGAAGAGGGGAGAAGAGAAGAAGAGAGGGCCGCTAGCTTGCGGCGAGGCCAGACTTCTCCCGCCGCGGCAAATGCCACTCCTGCGACGGGCTTTCCCTTTATTTAATAATCTGTATTACAGCTCATTGTATTTAGTACATGGAAAATTGAATGAATACAAGAGAGTTGCGGGTAAGAAAAGAGTAAGCCGCGCGGGCTGTTTGCCGAGGTCGCCCGGACAAGTCGCTGAGGTCGCCCGGACAGGTCGCTGAGGTCGCCCGGACAGGTCACCCGGACAGGTCGCCCGGATAGGTCTCCCGGACAGGTCGCCCGGACAGGTCTCCCGGACATGTCGCCCGGACAGGTCGCCCGGACAGGTCGCCCGGACAGGTCGCAGCTTGATGCGGTCTAACTGTTTCTAACCGCCGATTTTTCCCCCAGCTTGCCTGTCCTGTCTTTATGGTCGAGGGTCCTATTTATAGGCTCTGGGTCGATGTCGTCACCTCCGGTGAGCCGGTAACTGGAGTTCTACCCGCACGGTCTGAAGGAGGAGGCCGCCTACCCGCGCGGACTGAAGGAAGAGGCCGCCTACCCGCGCGGACTGAAGGAGGAGGCCGCCTACCCGCGCGGACTGAAGGAGGAGGCCGCCTACCCGCTTGGACTGAAGGAGGAGGCCGCCTACCCGCGCAGACTGAAGGAGGAGGCCGCCTACCCGCGCGGATTGAAGGAAGAGGCCGCCTACCCGCGCGGACTGAAGGAGGAGGCCGCCTACCCGCGCGGACTGAAGGAGGAGGCCGCCTACCCGCTTGGACTGAAGGAGGAGGCCGCCTACCCGCGCGGACTGAAGGAGGAGGCCGCCTACCCGCGCGGACTGAAGGAGGAGGCCGCCATCCCCCGCGGACTGAAGGAGGAGGCCGCCTACCCACGTGGACTGAAGGAGGAGGCCGCCTACCCGCGCGGTCTGAAGGGAGAGACCGCCCCACCTAGGCGACTTGAAGGGAGAAGCCGCCCCACCTGGGCGGTTTGAATGGAGAGGTCGCCCCACTTGGGCGGTTTGAAGGATGAGGCTGACCCTTCTTACCACTTCGGGTGAAAAAAGTGCCTTCGCGTGAAGTCTAATCCTTCCCGGGCGCATAATCTGCAAATATGTAGCAAAAGAGGCCTCCCAGGGTAGGATCACCGATTTCTGGGTCAACAGTGATCATCTGAAAGAGTGTGGTATTGTATCACAGCTCACTCCACCTAGGACACCACAGCATAATGGTGTGTCTGAGAGGAGAAATCATACTTTGTTAGACATGGTACGGTCGATGATGAGTCATGCAGACTTGCCTGTTTCCTATTGGGGTTTTGCTTTAGAGACTGCTGCAATGACACTGAATCGCGCTCCGACGAAAACGGTTCTAAAGACACCATATGAGATATGGACTGGGAAGTGTCCTAGTATGTCATTCATTAAAATTTGGGGCTGTGAGGCATACGTACGACGTCAAATGCCTGACAAGCTGGAACCCAAATCAGATAAGTGTTATCTGGTGGGATATCCTAAGGAAACGAAAGGATATTACTTTTACCTACCGTCTGAGGGCAAAGTGTTTGTCGTAAGGACGGGTGTCTTCTTGGAGAAAGAGTTCTTGTCAAGAAAGACGCAAAAGGTAGAATTTGAAGAAGTTCAAGAACCACAAGTAGTGAATGAACCAGAATTGGATTCTGAGCCAGGACTACAAGATGTTGTAGCTAGAGAACCTGCTCAAGAGACACAAGTCCTACGTAGATCTGGTAGACCAAGATTTGAGCCTGAGAGATATGGATTTCTCGTGTCTCAATAGGTAATGTGTTGCTTATGGATCATGATGATGAACCAGCAACCTACCAAGAGGCTATGAATGGACCGGACTCCGACAAATGGCTTGAGGCTATGAAATCTGAAATGGACTCCATGTATACAAACCAAGTTTGGAACTTGGTGGAACCACCTGAAGGGGTACGGCCCATAGGGTGCAAGTGGGTCTTCAAGAAGAAGACCGACATGGATGAGAATGTACAGACATTCAAAGGGCGACTGGTGGCTAAGGGTTTCAAGCAAATTCATGGTGTTGACTATGATGAGACCTTTTCCCCTGTTGCCATGGTAAAGTCCATTAGGATATTGCTTGTTATTGCTGCGTATTATGACTACGAGATCTGGCAGATGGATGTCAAAACGGCTTTCCTAAATGGAAACCTCCTTGAGGAAGTGTACATGACACAACCCGAGGGTTTTGTATCCCCAAATGAAGCCACTAAAATATGCAAGCTGAGCAGGTCCATCTATGGATTGAAATAGGCCTCTAGAAGTTGGAATCTTTGTTTTGATGAGAAGATCAAAGAGTTTGGTTTTGTCAAGAACGAGGATGAACCGTGTGTTTACAAGCGAATCAGTGGGAGCATTGTTGTCTTCCTGATATTGTATGTAGATGACATACTGTTGATCGGGAATGACATACCTACCCTGAAAGTTGTTAAGAACAACCTAGGGAACTGCTTTTCTATGAAGGACTTGGGTGAAGCGACTTACATACTTGGTATTAAGATCTATAGAGATAGATCGAAGAAGTTGCTGGGTTTGACCCAGAGTACGTACATTGAGAAGGTGTTGAAGCGGTTCAACATGCTTGAGTCCAAGAAAGGATTTTTGCCCATGTCTCATGGTGTGAATCTCTCTAAGGACCAGTGTCCAAAATCTTGTGAAGATAATGACCACATGAAGTTGATTCCATATGCTTCGGCAATTGGGTCAATCATGTATGCAATGTTATGTACTCGACCCGATGTCTCTTTTGCTTTGAGCATGACTAGCAGGTATCAGTCTGATCCCGGTAAATGTCACTGGATAGCCGTGAAGAATATCCTGAAGTACTTAAGAAGGACTAAGGATGTATTCTTGGAGTATGGTGGAGAGGAAGAGCTCGTTGTAAGTGGTTACACGGATGCCAGCTTCCAAACTGATAGAGATGATTCGAAGTCTCAGTCAGGGTTTGTGTTTTGCCTGAATGGAGGAGCTGTGAGCTGGAAGAGTTCCAAGCAAGAGACAGTTGCTGATTCTACAACTGAGGCCGAGTATATCGCTGCGGCAAACGCAGCGAAGGAGGCTGTATGGATTAGGAAATTCATCGGCGAGCTAGATGTAGTTCCTAGCATTGTTGGTCCCGTAGTTCTCTACTGTGATAACAATGGTGCAATTGCACAATTTAAGGAACCTAGATCCCATCAGCGCTCCAAGCACATACTTCGGCGGTTCCATCTTATTCGTGAGATTGTCGAACGAGGAGATGTGAACATTTGCAGAGTGCCGACTGAGGAGAATATTGCAGATCCACTGACAAAGCCTCTCGCGCAGAGAAAGCATGATGGTCATACTAGATCAATGGGTATACGATACCTGAGTGATCATCTCTAGTGGGAGTCTTGTGGGTTGCATGTAAAATATATATTCTGTTGGCTGTTTTTATTTATTCATATGATGAATTGTGTACCAATTATTTCCTTTTACAATTAATGGCAAGTTCTTTTATTACGATATACTGTTTCTATATGATAGAATAAAATTCGTGATAAATACCCTTAGAATGCTCGCTTCCATAGGACATCAAGTACGTGACTTGAATGTGAGAGCCTATGATCTCGAAGCTTCATTCTTAAGAGGTCCCTGGTCGAGGTATCATCGTAGAAGCTAAGGGTGATGATGATACATTAAGACTAGCATGTGTGTTGACTGATGACCGGTTCTCACAGGTCAGATATTGTGATATCAAGTCATCATGTGGGTACTTGTTAGTGAACAAGTTGTACTGGACAGACCCAACCCGAGACTACTTTGTGGATTGTTACTTAAAAGTGTCACAAGTAGGTCTCATTTGACAATGGTGTTGTGGTCCTTTGACCTGAAGTCACAGCATTCATCGAGTGAGGAAGAGCGTGCTTTGATGTCATCTAAAGTCTTCCTTGAAGAAGGTTGATGATAAGGGTGGTCGTTGGGTATGTTACGAATCATTTGGGTGTTTGGGTGTGAGAAGATATGGGATTTGTCCTCCTATATAACAGGAGTTGCATCCATGGGCCCCTTGATGGAATTGGACTGGGAAATGCATGGCCATGCTTGGTAGAGTCAATATGTGATATTGAGCTCACCATTCTCTGGAAGTCCGTTCTAGATCAAGAAACTTGGATTGAGCTATTATGAGGGTGACACGGTCCATGCCTCTAGTTCTTTCCGGATGTAAGGGACAAAGACAACGCTGGAACATTGGTCATAAAGGCTTATGAGTAAAGAACACTTATTGCTTGGGGAGCAATGATGCATTGCTAGATGCCGCTCATTGTTTGTGAGGTTTTTGTTTGATACTTTCAAGATCAAGTGGGAGACTGTTGGAGTTACCATTGTGATCTAGAAGTGGTCAAACATGTAATGTCACTGCCAACGCGATATGAGCCTCCAGGGTCGCACATAAGAGCATGTGGAGAAGTTGGAAGATTGACTATGTTGGTAAAGGTTACCAATCACCATATAGAATGGGGGAAGTCCAGCAAATGTTGCTGTCTGAATTCGTCGGGTTTACACGGATAGGATTCGTCGGGATTCGTCGGATTGTTCCGTGGAATCTCGACAAATTGTTACAGAGATCCTTAACTCGGCAAATGTTGCCGTCTGACATGATTCGCCGAATTCGTCGGGATTCGTCGGATTGTTCCGTGGAATCTCGACGAATTGTCACAGAGATCATTAACTCGGCAAATGTTGCCGTCTAATATGATTCGTCGGGATTCGTCGGATTGTTCCGTGGAATCTCGACGAATTGTAACAGAAGCCCCTATTCTGCTGTGTGGTCTGCGGATAACGATTCTTCTAGAAGTATGTTTATCCTTTGGGTATAAATATAACTTCTTTTAGGGTTCTCATGACTTACGAAATAGAAGCCGACGGAAGGAGTTCCGCTCGAACCCTAGACGGAAGGAGTTTCGTCTGAATCGCCTCCGCCGACTTCCTCTCCGACGATTGTCGCCGGTGTTGTTCTTCCTGAAGCGGATCTAGCAATCCGTGGAAGCGCAAGGTGTAGTCTTCTTCTCCCGGCTCGTGTGGACTGCTGTAGAGACGTAGACATTATTCTACGTGAGAACTCTTGCAAAGCCGACGAAGGCAATCTTCTTCTTGGAGCATCTAGGTTGGATTTGATGCAATCCCGCCAAGGTAATTTTTGCCTAGTATTTTATTAACTTCTTGATTCAATATTCATGGCCCGATCAAAGTCTTTTGGGTTGTTTCTCGTCATTTCCGCTGCGCCTGCATTTGATGTATGGTTCTAGAAAAACCCAACAGATTCATCTACACTGAGTCAATCCGGATCTACTTTAGAACTAAAATGATAAATCGTTAGGGCAACATTTCATGATAACTGGGGCATTTATTCTGTTGGAGATATCTTTTCCCTGGAGGTTTTTAATAAAGGATTTGAAGTTTTATAAGGAATAACACTAAAAATAGAAGCATATGAATATCCGCAAGTAAGTAAAATAGCAAAGACTAACAGTTATGAATTCATTTATACCTGCTTTAAGTTCTGTTTTTGCAGAGATTAGCAGGTATTCGTGAGTTCTCTTCAGGTACTCGCATTATAGATTGTTTTATACCTTCTTTAAGTTCTGTTTTTACAGAGATTGGCAGGTATTCGTGAGTTCACTTCAGGTACTCACGTTATAGATTGTTCTATACCTGCTTTAAGTTCTGTTTTTGCAAAGATTGGCAGGTATTCGCGAGTTCTCTTCAGGTACTCGCGTTATAGATTATTTTATACCTCCTTT
Organism: Dactylorhiza incarnata; assembly: GCA_033032865.1. Lineage (NCBI taxonomy): Eukaryota > Viridiplantae > Streptophyta > Magnoliopsida > Asparagales > Orchidaceae > Dactylorhiza > Dactylorhiza incarnata. Next base: position 3,656,585 of record JAWHQI010000224.1, read on the forward strand.
AAGTTCTGTTTTTGCAGAGATTAGCAGGTGTTCGCAAGGTCTCTTCAGGTACCCGCATTATGTTTTATACCTGCTTTGAGTTCTCTTTTGCAGAGATTAGCAGGTGTTCACGAGTTCTCTTCAGGTACTCGCGTTATATCTTATACCTGCTTTGAGTTCTCTTTTGTAGAGATTAGCAGGTGTTCGCGAGTTCTCTTCAGGTACTCGCGTTATGTTTTATACCTTCTTTGAGTTCTCTTTCGCAGAGATTAGCAGGTGTTCGCGAGGTCTCTTCAGGTACTCACGTTATGTTTTATACCTGTTTTGAGTTCTCTTTTGCAGAGATTAGCAGGTTTTCACGAGTTCTCTTCAGGTACTCGCGTTATGTTTTCTACCTGCTTTGAGTTCTCTTTTGCAGAGATTAGCAGGTGTTCGCGAGTTCTCTTCAGGTACTCGCATTATGTTTTATACCTGCTTTGAGTTCTCTTTTGCAGAGATTAGCAGGTGTTTGCGAGGTCTCTTCAGGTACTCGTGTTAGGTTTTATACCTGCTTTGAGTTCTCTTTTGTAGAGATTAGCAGGTGTTCGCGAGTTCACTTTAGGTACTCGCGTTATCTTTTATACGTGCTTTGAGTTATCTTTTGTAGAGATAAGCAGGTGTTCGCGAGGTCTCTTCAGGCACTCGCGTTATATTTTATACCTGCTTTGAGTACTCTTTTGCAGAGATTAGTAGGTGTTCGAGAGTTCTCTTCAGGTACTCGCGTTATGTTTTATACCTGCTTTGAGTTCTCTTTTGCAGAGATTAGCAGGTGTTCGCGAGGTCTCTTCAAGAACTCGCGTTATGTTTTATACCTGCTTTGAGTTCTCTTTTGCAGAGATTAGCAGGTGTTCGTGAGTTCTCCTCAGGTACTCGCGTTATGTTTTATACCTGCTTTAGGTTCTCTTTTGCAGAGATTAGCAGGTGTTCGCGAGTTCTCTTCAGGTACTCGATTTTGTTTTATACCTGCTTTGAGTTCAGTTTTGCAGAGATTAGCAGGTGTTCGCGAGGTCTCTTCAGGTACTCGCGTTATGTTTTATATCTGCTTTGAGTTCTTTTTTGCGAAGATTAACAGGTGTTCGCGAGTTCTCTTCAGGTACTCACGTTATGTTTTGTACCAGCTTTGAGTTCTCTTTTGCAGAGATTAGCAGGTGTTCGCGAGTTCTCTTCAGGTACTCGTGTTATATTGTGTACCTTCTTTGAGTTCTCTTTTGCAGAGATTCGCAGGTGTTCGCGAGTTCTCTTCATGCACTCGCGTTATGTTTTCTACCTGCTTTGAGTTCTCTTTTGTAGAGATTAGCAAGTGTTCGCGAGTTCTCTTCAGGTACTCGCGTTATGTTTGATACCTGCTTTGAGTTCTCTTTTGCAGAGATTAGCAGGTATTCGCGAGTTCTCTTCAGGTACTCGCGTTATGTTTTATACCTGCTTTGAGTTCTCTTTTGTAGAGATTGGCAGGTATTCGCGAGTTCTCTTCAGGTACTCGCGTTATGTTTTATACCTGCTTTGAGTTCTCTTTTGCAGAGATTAGCAGGTGTTTGCGAGGTCTCTTCAGGTACTCGCATTATGTTTTATACCTGCTTTGAGTTCTCTTTTGCAGAGATTAGCAGGTGTTCGCGAGTTCTCTTCAGGTACTCGCGTTATGTTTTATACCTGCTATGAGTTCTCTTTTGCAGAGATTAGCAGGTGTTCGCGAGTTCTCTTCAGGTACTCGATTTTGTTTTATACCTGCTTTGAGTTCTGTTTTGTAGAGATTAGCAGGTGTTCGCGAGTTCTCTTCAGGTACTCGCGTTATGTTTTATATCTGCTTTGAGTTCTCTTTTGCGAAGATTAACAGGTGTTCGCGAGTTCTCTTCAGGTACTCACGTTATGTTTTGTACCTACTTTGAGTTCTCTTTTGCATAGATTAGCAGGTGTTCGCGAGTTCTCTTCAGGTACTCGTGTTATATTGTGTACCTTCTTTGAGTTCTCTTTTGCAGAGATTAGCAGGTGTTCGCGAGTTCTCTTCAGGCACTCGCTTTATGTTTTCTACCTGCTTTGAGTTCTCTTTTGTAGAGATTAGCAAGTGTTCGCGAGTTCTCTTCAGGTACTCGCGTTATGTTTGATACCTGCATTGAGTTCTCTTTTGCAGAGATTAGCAGGTATTCGCGAGTTCTCTTCAGGTACTCGCGTTATGTTTTATACCTGCTTTGAGTTCTCTTTTGTAAAGATTGGCAGGTATTCGCGAGTTCTCTTCAGGTACTCGCGTTATGTTTTATACCTGCTTTGAGTTCTCTTTTGCAGAGATTAGCAGGTGTTTGCGAGGTCTCTTCTGGTACTCGCGTTATGTTTTATACCTGCTTTGAGTTCTCTTTTGCAGAGATTAGCAGGTGTTCGCGAGTTCTCTTCAGGTACTCGCGTTATATTTTATGCCTTCTTTGAGTTCTCTTTTGCAGAGATTAGCAGGTGTTCGCGACTTCTCTTTAGGTACTCGCGTTATGTTTTATACCTTCTTTGAGTTCTCTTTTGCAGAGATTAGCAGGTGTTCGAGAGTTCTCCTCAGGAACTCGCGTTATGTTTTATGCCTGCTTCGAGTTCTCTTTTGCAGAGATTAGCAGGTGTTCGCGAGGTCTCTTCAGGTACTCACGTTATGTTTTATACCTGCTTTGAGTTCTCTTTTGTAGAGATTAGCAGGTGTTCGCGAGCTCTCTTCAGGTACTCGCGTTATGTTTTATACCTGCTTTGAGTTCTCTTTTGCAGAGATTAGCAAGAGTTCGCGAGTTCTCTTCAGGTACTCGTGTTATATTGTGTACCTGCTTTGAGTTCTCTTTTGCAGAGATTAGCAGGTGTTCACGAGGTCTCTTCAGGTACTCACGTTACGTTTTATACCTGCTTTGAGTTCTCTTTTGCAGAGATTAGCAGGTGTTCGCGAGTTCTCTTCAGGTACTCGCATTATGTTTTATACCTGCTTTGAGTTCTCTTTTGCAGAGATTAGCAGGTGTTCGGGAGTTCTCTTCAGGTACTCGAGTTATGTTTTATGCCTGCTTTGAGTTCTCTTTTGCAGAGATTAGCCGGTGTTCGCGAGTTCTCTTCAGGTACTCGCGTTATGTTTTATGCCTGCTTTGAGTTCTCTTTTGCAGAGATTAGCAGGTGTTCGCGAGGTCTCTTCAGGTTCTCACGTTATGTTTTATACCTGCTTTGAGTTCTCTTTTGCAGAGATTAACAGGTGTTCGCGAGTTCTCTTCAGGTACTCGCGTTATTGTTTATAACTTCTTTGAGTTCTCTTTTGCAGAGATTAGCAGGTGATCGCGAGTTCCCTTCAGGTACTCGTGTTATGGATTCTTTTACCTGCTTTTAAGTTCACTTTTGCAGAGATTACCAGGTGTTCGCGAGTTCTTTTCAGGTACTCGCATTATATTCTCTTTTATACCTGCTTTGGGTTCTTTTTCGCAGAGATTAGCAGGTACTCGCGAGTTCTTTTCAGGTACTCGCGTTATATTCTCTTTTTACAGAGATTGGCAGGTATTCGTGAGTTCACTTCAGGTACTCACGTTATAGATTGTTCTGTACCTGCTTTAAGTTCTGTTTTTGCAGAGATTGGCAGGTATTCGCGAGTTCTCTTCAGGTACTCGCGTTATAGATTGTTTTATACCTCCTTTAAGTTCTGTTTTTGCAGAGATTAGCAGGTGTTCGCAAGGTCTCTTCAGGTACTCGCGTTATGTTTATACCTGCTTTGAGTTCTCTTTTGCAGAGATTAGCAGGTGTTCACGAGTTCTATTCAGGTACTCGCGTTATATTTTATACCTGCTTTGAGTTCTCTTTTGTAGAGATTAGCAGGTGTTCGCGAGTTCTCTTCTGGTACTCGCGTTATGTTTTATACCTTCTTTGAGTTCTCTTTCGCAGAGATTAGCAGGTGTTCACGAGGTCTCTTCAGGTACTCGCGTTATGTTTTATACCTGTTTTGAGTTCTCTTTTGCAGAGATTAACAGGTTTTCACGAGGTCTCTTCAGGTACTCGCGTTATGTTTTATACCTGCTTTGAGTTCTCTTTTGCAGAGATTAGCAGGTGTTCGCGAGTTCTCTTCAGGTACTCGCATTATGTTTTATACCTGCTTTGAGTTCTCTTTTGCAGAGATTAGCAGGTGTTTGCGAGGTCTCTTTAGGTACTCGCGTTATGTTTTATACCTGCTTTGAGTTCTCTTTTGTAGAGATTAGCAGGTGTTCGCGAGTTCACTTCAGGTACTCGCGTTATCTTTTATACGTGCTTTGAGTTCTCTTTTGCAGAGATAAGCAGGTGTTCGCGAGGTCTCTTCAGGCACTCGCGTTATATTTTATACCTGCTTTGAGTACTCTTTTGCAGAGATTAGTAGGTGTTCGAGATTTCTCTTCAGGTACTCGCGTTATGTTTTATACCTGCTTTGAGTTCTCTTTTGCAGAGATTAGCAGGTGTTCGCGAGGTCTCTTCAGGAACTCGCGTTATGTTTTATACCTGCTTTGAGTTCTCTTTTGCAGAGATTAGCAGGTGTTCGTGAGTTCTCCTCAGGTACTCGCGTTATGTTTTATACCTGCTTTAGGTTCTCTTTTGCAGAGATTAGCAGGTGTTCGCGAGTTCTCTTCAGGTACTCGATTTTGTTTTATACCTGCTTTGAGTTCTGTTTTGCAGAGATTAGCAGGTGTTCGCGAGGTCTATTCAGGTACTCGCGTTAAGTTTTATATCTGCTTTGAGTTCTCTTTTGCGAAGATTAACAGGTGTTCGCGAGTTCTCTTCAGGTACTCACGTTATGTTTTGTACCTGCTTTGAGTTCTCTTTTGCAGAGATTAGCAGGTGTTCGCGAGTTCTCTTCAGGTACTCGTGTTATATTATGTACCTTCTTTGAGTTCTCTTTTGCAGAGATTAGCAGGTGTTCGCGAGTTCTCTTCATGCACTCGCGTTATGTTTTCTACCTGCTTTGAGTTCTCTTTTGTAGAGATTAGCAAGTGTTCGCGAGTTCTCTTCAGGTACTTGCGTTATGTTTGATACCTGCTTTGAGTTCTTTTTTGCAGAGATTAGCAGGTATTCGCGAGTTCTCTTCAGGTACTCGCGTTATGTTTTATACCTGCTTTGAGTTCTCTTTTGTAGAGATTGGCAGGTATTCGCGAGTTCTCTTCAGGTACTCGCGTTATGTTTTATACCTGCTTTGAATTCTCTTTTGCAGAGATTAGCAGGTGTTTGCGAGGTCTCTTCAGGTACTCGCATTATGTTTTATACCTGCTTTGAGTTCTCTTTTGCAGAGATTAGCAGGTGTTCGCGAGTTCTCTTCAGGTACTCGCGTTATGTTTTATACCTGCTATGAGTTCTCTTTTGCAGAGATTAGCAGGTGTTCGCGAGTTCTCTTCAGGTAATCGATTGTGTTTTACACCTGCTTTGAGTTCTGTTTTGCAGAGATTAGCAGGTGTTCGCGAGGTCTCTTCAGGTACTCGCGTTATGTTTTATATCTGCTTTTAGTTCTCTTTTTCGAAGATTAACAGGTGTTCGCGAGTTCTCTTCAGGTACTCACGTTATGTTTTGTACCTACTTTGAGTTCTCTTTTGCATAGATTAGCAGGTGTTCGCGAGTTCTCTTCAGGTACTCGTGTTATATTGTGTACCTTCTTTGAGTTCTCTTTTGCAGAGATTAGCAGGTGTTCGCGAGTTCTCTTCAGGCACTCGCTTTATGTTTTCTACCTGCTTTGAGTTCTCTTTTGTAGAGATTAGCAAGTGTTCGCGAGTTCTCTTCAGGTACTCGCGTTATGTTTGATACCTGCATTGAGTTCTCTTTTGCAGAGATTAGCAGGTATTCGCGAGTTCTCTTCAGGTACTCGCGTTATGTTTTATACCTGCTTTGAGTTCTCTTTTGTAAAGATTGGCAGGTATTCGCGAGTTCTCTTCAGGTACTCGCGTTATGTTTTATACCTGCTTTGAGTTCTCTTTTGCAGAGATTAGCAGGTGTTTGCGAGGTCTCTTCTGGTACTCGCGTTATGTTTTATACCTGCTTTGAGTTCTCTTTTGCAGAGATTAGCAGGTGTTCGCGAGTTCTCTTCAGGTACTCGCGTTATATTTTATGCCTTCTTTGAGTTCTCTTTTGCAGAGATTAGCAGGTGTTCGCGACTTCTCTTTAGGTACTCGCGTTATGTTTTATACCTTCTTTGAGTTCTCTTTTGCAGAGATTAGCAGGTGTTCGAGAGTTCTCCTCAGGAACTCGCGTTATGTTTTATGCCTGCTTCGAGTTCTCTTTTGCAGAGATTAGCAGGTGTTCGCGAGGTCTCTTCATGTACTCGCGTTATGTTTTATACCTGCTTTGAGTTCTCTTTTGTAGAGATTAGCAGGTGAACGCGAGCTCTCTTCAGGTACTCGCGTTATGTTTTATACCTGCTTTGAGTTCTCTTTTGCAGAGATTAGCAGGAGTTCACGAGTTCTCTTCAGGTACTCGTGTTATATTGTGTACCTGCTTTGAGTTCTCTTTTGCAGAGATTAGCAGGTGTTCGCGAGGTCTCTTCAGGTACTCACGTTATGTTTTACACCTGCTTTGAGTTCTCTTTTGCAGAGATTAGCAGGTGTTCGCGAGTTCTCTTCAGGTACTCGCATTATGTTTTATACCTGCTTTGAGTTCTCTTTTGCAGAGATTAGCAGGTGTTCGAGAGTTCTCTTCAGGTACTCGCGTTATGTTTTATACCTGCTTTGAGTTCTCTTTTGCAGAGATTAGCAGGTGTTCGCGAGTTCTCTTCAGGTACTCGCGTTATGTTTTATGCCTGCTTTGAGTTCTCTTTTGCAGATATTAGCAGGTGTTCGCGAGTTCTCTTCAGGTACACGCGTTATGTTTTATACCTACTTTGAGTTCTCTTTTGTAGAGATTAGCAGGTGTTCGAGAGTTCTCTTCAGGTACTCGCGTTATGTTTTATACCTGCTTTGAGTTCTCTTTTGCAGAGATTAGCAGGTGTTCGCGAGTTCTCTTCAGGTACTCGCGTTATGTTTTATTCCTGCTTTGAGTTCTCTTTTGCAGATATTAGCAGGTGTTCGCGAGTTCTCTTCAGGTACACACGTTATCTTTTATACCTACTTTGAGTTCTCTTTTGCAGAGATTAGCAGGTGTTCGCGAGTTCTCTTCATGTACTCGCATTATGTTTTATACCTGCTTTGAGTTCTCTTTTGCAGAGATTAGCAGGTGTTCGCGAGTTCTCTTCAGGTACTCGCGTTATGTTTTATGCCTGCTTTGAGTTCTGTTTTGCAGAGATTAGCAGGTGTTCACGAGGTCTCTTCAGGTACTCGCGTTATGTTTTATACCTGCTTTGAGTTCTCTTTTGCAGAGATTAGCAGGTGTTCGCGAGTTCTCTTCAGGTACTCGCGTTATGTTTTATACCTGCTTTGAGTTCTCTTTTGCAGAGATAGCAGGAGTTCGCGAGTTCTCTTCAGGTACTTGTGTTATATTGTGTACCTGCTTTGAGTTCTCTTTTGCAGAGATTAGCAAGTGTTCGTGAGGTCTCTTCAGGTACACGTGTTATGTTTTATACCTGCTTTGAGTTCTCTTTTGCAGATATTAGCAGGTGTTCGCGAGTTCTCTTCAGGTACTCGCGTTATGTTTTATGCCTGCTTTGAGTTCTCTTTTGCAGAGATTAGCAGGTGTTCGCGAGTTCTCTTCAGGTACTCGCGTTATGTTTTATGCCTGCTTTGAGTTCTCTTTTGCAGATATTAGCAGGTGTTCGCGAGTTCTCTTCAGGTACTCGCATTATGTTTTATACCTGCTTTGAGTTCTCTTTTGCAGAGATTAGCAGGTGTTTGCGAGTTCTCTTCATGTACTCGCGTTATGTTTTATGCCTGCTTTGAGTTCTCTTTTGCAGAGATTAGCATGTGTTCGCGAGTTCTCTTCAGGTACTCGCGTTATGTTTTATATCTGCTTTGAGTTCTCTTTTGCAGAGATTAGTAGGTAGGCCTCTTCAGGTACTCGCATTATGTTTTATACCTGCTTTGAGTTCTCTTTTGCAGAGATTAGCAGGTGTTCGCGAGTTCTCTTCAGGTACTCGCCTTATGTTTTATACCTGCTTTGAGTTCTCTTTTGCAGAGATTAGCAGGAGTTCGCGAGTTCTCTTCAGGTACTCGTGTTATATTGTGTACCTGCTTTGAGTTCTCTTTTGCAGAGATTAGTAGGTGTTCGCGAGGTCTCTTCAGCTACTCACGTAATGTTTTATACCTGCTTTGAGTTCTCTTTTGTTGAGATTAGCAGGTGTTCGCGAGTTCTCTTCAGGTACTCGCGTAATGTTTTATACCTGCTTTGAGTTCTCTTTTGTAGAGATTAGCAGGTGTTCGCGAGTTATCTTCAGGTACTCGCGTTATGTTTTATGCCTGCTTTGAGTTCTCTTTTGCAGAGATTAGCAGGTGTTCGCGAGTTCTCTTCAGGTACTCGCGTTATGTTTTATACCTGCTATGAGTTCTATTTTGCAGAGATTAGCAGGTGTTCGCGAGTTCTCTTCAGGTACTCGCGTTATGTTTTATGCCTGCTTTGAGTTCTCTTTTGCAGAGATTAGCAAGTATTCGCGAGTTCTCTTCAGGTACTCGCGTTATGTTTTATACCTTATTTGAGTTCTCTTTTGCAGAGATTAGCAGGTGTTCGCGACTTCTCTTCAGGTACTCGCGTTATGTTTTATGCCTGCTTTGAGTTTTTTTTGCAGAGATTAGCAGGTGTTCATGAGGTCTCTTCAGGTACTCGCGTTATGTTTTATACCTGCTTTGAGTTCTCTTTTGCAGAGATTAGCAGGTGTTCGCGAGTTCTCTTTAGGTACTCGCGTTATGTTTTATACCTGCTTTGAGTTCTCTTTTGCAGAGATTAGCAGGAGTTCGCGAGTTCTCTTCAGGTACTCGTGTTATATTATGTACCTGCTTTGAGTTCTCTTTTGCAGAGATTAGCAGGTGTTCGCGAGGTCTCTTTAGGTACTCGTGTTATGTTTTATACCTACTTTGAGTTCTCTTTTGCAGAGATTAGCAGGTGTTCGCGAGTTCTCTTCCGGTACTCGAGTTATGTTTTATACCTGCTTTGAGTTCTCTTTTGCAGAGATTAGCAGGTGTTCGCGAGTTCTCTTCAGGTACTCGAGTTATGTTTTATGCCTGCTTTGAGTTCTCTTTTGCAGAGATTAGCAGGTGTTCGCGAGTTCTCATCAGGTACTCGCGTTATGTTTTATACCTGCTTTGAGTTCTCTTTTGCAGAGATTAGCAGGTGTTGGGGAGTTCTCTTCAGGTACTCGAGTTATGTTTTATGCCTGCTTTGAGTTCTCTTTTGCAAAGATTAGCCGGTGTTCGCGTGTTCTCTTCAGGTACTCGCGTTATGTTTTATGCCTGCTTTGAGTTCTATTTTGCAGAGATTAGCAGGTGTTCGCGAGGTCTCTTCAGGTTCTCACGTTATGTTTTATACCTGCTTTGAGTTCTCTTTTGCAGAGATTAACAGGTGTTCGCGAGTTCTCTTCAGGTACTCGCGTTATTGTTTATAACTGCTTTGAGTTCTCTTTTGCAGAGATTAGCAGGTGATCGCGAGTTCCCTTTAGGTACTCGTGTTATGGATTCTTTTACCTGCTTTTAAGTTCACTTTTGCAGAGATTACCAAGTGTTCGTGAGTTCTTTTCAGGTACTCGCATTATATTCTCTTTTATACCTGCTTTGGGTTCTTTTTCCCAGAGATTAGCAGGTACTCGCGAGTTCTTTTCAGGTACTCGCGTTATATTCTCTTTTATACTTGCTTCGAGTTCTCTTTTGCAGAGAAACTAGCAGGTGTTCACGAGTTCTATTCAGGTACTCGCACCATGTTCTTTCTTTACTTATCGAGTTCTCCTAAAAGACAAGCAGATGATTACTAGTCTACCTCAGAGGACAAATAGGCCGATGTTCGCAAGTTCCCTTCAGGTACCTTCAGGAACTGTGTTTTATACTTCCTATGACTCTCCTCCCTCACAGGAGAAAGAATAAGCATTCACTAGTTCCTTTGTGGAGAGGCATCAGGTACTCATTCCCTCTCCGTCTTTCCCACTCTTTTGGCAGTTTACCAGTAGCGGATCACGATTTTTGTGGGTCAATACCTACTATTTCGAAGTTTCTTGGAAATTTGAAAAAGTGCGGGGATTATGTTGACCCAGAAATTGGCGATCTTCCCCTGGGAGGCCTTTTTCGCTACATTTCTACAGATTACGAGCCCGGGATGGATCAGACCTCACGCAAAGGCCTTTTCCACACCCAAAGTGGTAAGAAGGGGTGGCCTCCCCCTTCAAACCGCCCTGGTGGGGCGGCCTCTCCCTTCAAACCGCCCAGGTGGGGCGGCCTCTCCCTTCAAACCGCCCAGGTGGGGAGGCCTTCTCCTTCAGACCGCGCGAGTATGCAGCCTCCTCCTTCAGACCGCGCGGGTAGGAGGCCTCCTCCTTCAGACTGCGCGGGTAGGCGACCTCCTCCTTTAGACCGCGCGGGTAGGCGGCCTCGTCCTTCAGACCGCCCGGGTAGGCGACCTCCTCCTTCAGACCGCGCGGGTAGGCGGCCTCGTCCTTCAGACCGTGCGGGTAGGCAGCCTCTTCCTTCAGACCGCGCAGGTAGGCGGCCTCGTCCTTCAGACCGCGCGGGTAGGCGGCCTTCTCCTTCATACCGCGCGGGTAGGCGGCCTCCCTCTTCAGACCGCGCGGGTAGGCGGCCTCCTCCTTCAGACCGCGCGGGTAGGCGACCTCCTCCTTCAGACTGCACGGGTGGAACTCCAGTCACCAGCTCACCGGAGGTGACGACATCGACCCAGAGCCTATAAATAGGACCCTCGACCATGAACAAGGGACAGGCAAGTTGGGGGCAAAACTGGCGGCTAAAAACAGCCAGAACGCTCCTATCAGCGACCTGTTCGGCGATCTCCAGCGAACAGCCCGGGCGGTCTCAGCCAGACCTTTCCTGTCAGCGACCTATTCGGCGATCTCCAGCAAATAGCCCGGGCGGTCTCAGGCAGCAGCCCGGGCGGCTTCAGCAAGCAGTCCGAGCGGCCTCCGCGAACAGCCCTGGCGACTTTCTTTTCTTACCTATCACTATCTTGTATTCGCTCTATTTTCATGTACTAAACACAACAAGCTGTAATATAGATTATTAAATAAAGGGAAAGCCCGTCGCAGGAGTGGCATTTGCCGCGGCGGGCAAAGTCTTGCCTCGACACAAGCTAGCGGCCCTCTCTTCTTCTCTCTCACTCAGCTCTTCATTTGCGACTCAAGTAACCAGCTGCTCGACCACTACCCCCTCTCTTTCCTCTGGGATTGAGCATCGAGGGCGTGGGGATAATTTTGGATTCAACAGAACCTTAGTTTTGATTTGAGTTAGGATCCACCTTTAAATGTCTAAGTTTCTTTCATAATATATCTTATAACTTAGATCATATCCTATTAAGGTAGAAGGCTGAAAAGAATATATATATATAAATAATATACTAAGAAATATAAATATATATATTTAATTGGCTGAAAAATAAGAGAAGAATTAAATTTACATATGTTCTCTGCGTTCGACGAACGTCTACCTGCGTTCGACGAACGGAGTCCAGCGCTCGACGAATGGCGTACATTCTGCGCTCGACGAAATCCAGCCATCTCAGCGGTCGACGAAGATCTCCTATCTCAGCACTCGACGATCCTGTCTCAGCAGTTCAGCGGTCGACGCTTTTACTCAAGCTCAGCGGTCGACGCATTTATCCAGGCTCAGTAGTCGACGAATACTTTCGTTCGACGAACTCAAGTCTGCGTTCGACGAACAGCTCAATATTCAGTGGTCGATGATCCAGCCCGTCTCAGCGGTCGACGAATCCTTCTGTTCGACGAACTCAAGTCTGCGTTCGACGAATATTCAGCAGATGTTCAGAACAGTGAATCAAATGATCAGGTCGACGAATCAAATGATGAGCTCGACGAACTTGAAGCTCCGCTCGACGAATTATCTGCAGCATTCTTTTATATCATTTAGCTCGCCTAAAATATTATATATATGCTGACAGAGTTATTTATAAAGCAATATTTATTATTTATATATATATATATATAATTGCTGATCTGACATTACAGTCGTGCAAACGTTAAATGTTATAGCCATTGGCAGCAAAGCAATAAATGTTGTAGCCGTTGCAGCAAGCTAAAGAAGGAAATTGTTCTGCTCGAGGATCTGTGAAGTAAAATAGACGTTATCTAATTCCTCTTTGGTCGGCAAGGATTCAAATAAGCCAAAAGCTCTCCAGAATAAATATAAAGAGAAGAGCAGAGAAAAGAATAAGGAAGATAGAACATATTGTTGTACAAAACATATACATATTATATTTTGTTGTACAGAAAAAGAAGAAGAGAAACAGAGGAGCAAAAAGAAGAAGCAGATTCAAATATTATATTATCTTCTTTTTGCCTAACTCTTCTCTTGCAGATAATCTACAACCTGAGACACCAAATCAATATCATTTGCTCAGGGATCTAAACTGCAAGAAGAAAAGAGGAGTATTGCAATCTAGAGAAGAAGCTCCATCCACAAGCTGTCATCAAACTAAATCAGACAGGGGGGGATCTATTCAACATCTTCATCAAGTGTCTTCTCAGCAAAGAGAAGAACAACATAACCACTTTCTGTTTTCTTTTATTCCTCCCATCTTGTACAGGGTTAAAACTCCCTTCAAAAGTTTACTCCCGGTGACAGGCCACCTTTGCAAAAACCTGCATCTTGGTTTTGAGCACCTGATCAAAAGCTCTATGGTGTGTGGACACCTTATCAAAATCACCTTGGTGTGAGGGCACTTGATCAAACCTCCTAGTGGATTCCTACTAGTGGGTAGAAGAGTAGATGTACCCAGGTGAGGGGAACTACTATATATCTTGTGTCATCTGGATGTGTGCTTTGTTGTTTGTTTTATTTCTTATTTCTTGCTGTGATTTTTATGCACCCTTACTGTTTGTGTTTATTACTCACCCAACTCTCATATACTTATATATATTTATATCACTTACTTTGAAGTAAAACTTAAACAAGACCTTTTAAAATATATAAGAACTAAATCACTCCTTTCAAGTTTGTTTAGTGATTGATCTACAGTGGGTTGCAATGGTAATGTGGGATTTAGCTCCAGATGATACATAAACTTCAATCAGACAGAACTCTTGATCCAGTTGCCCAATTTTTGCCCACAATACCTTTTTAGAATGAGCTCGTATTCTCCATCCAACAGAGAATTAGATTTACCCATTCGAGAATAAGATAACACCTTTCCGGTTGTCTGATTTTCGCATACAATACCTTTTTGGAATGAGATCGGAGCCCTAAATCCAATGGAGAACAATTTAAACCCATTCAAGCTCGATTAGAGGTCGATATACAATGAGTTGTAGTGGTAATATGAGATTTAGCTCCCAATGACACATTCACTTCAAAATGCCAGAATTTTTTATGCGGGTTGTAGTGTAAATGAGAGATTTAGCTCAAAATGACACTCAAACTTTAAACAACAACAACATTTGATGCAGTTGTCTGTTTTTACCCCCACAACACCTTTTCGAAATGATCTCGGAGCACTACATTCATTGGAGCACAAGTTTTCCCATTCTAGTTCATTTAGTTGTCGATATATAGCGAGTTGTAGCGGTAATGCGAATTTTAGCTTTAAATGACACCTAAACTTCTAACAGCCATAACTTTTGATTTGTATGTTTGATTTTTGCCCACAACACCTTTTCAGAATATGCGAGGAGACATATATCCAATGTAGCACAATTTTAAACCATTCCAACTCATTTTAGTGGTCAACAAATAGCGGGTTGCAATGGTAATGGGGGATTTTGCTCCTCTTGACACAAAAACTCTAACAGCTATAACTTTTGATCTGTTTGTCCGATTTTTGTGCACAACACCTTTTTGGAATGATCTCGGAGCCCTACATCCAACGGAGAACAAGTTTTACCAAATCTAGTTTGTTTAGTGGTCAATATACAGCAGGTTAGTAATAAGATATCTAGCTCAAAAGGAGACCTAAACTTCAAACATCCGTAACTTTTTATCCGGTTGTCAGATTTTCGCCCACAATACCATTTCAGAATCAGATCGGAGCCCAAAATCCAATGGAGAAAAATTTTAAACCATTCAAGCTCGTTTAGAGGTCGATATATAGTGGGTTGTACTGGTAATACGAGATTTAGCTCCAAATGACATAAATTTCCAAAATGAAAGAATTTTAGATGCGGTTTTAGTGAAAGTGAGAGATTTAGCTCCAAATGACACTCAAACTTTATACAACAATAACTTTTGATCCGGTTGTCTAATTTTACCCCCACAACACATTTTAGGAATGAGCTCGGAGCCCTACATTCATTGAAGCACAACTTTTACCCATTGCAGTTCATTTAGTTGTCGATATATAGAGGGTTGCACTAGTAATGCAAAATTTAGCTCCAAATGACACTTAAACTTGAAACAGTCATATCTTTTGATCAGGTTATCTGATTTTTGCCACAAATCTCTTCGAAATGAGCTCTGAGCCCTACATTCAACGGATACAAGTTATACCCAATCTAGTTCATTTGGTGGTCGATATACATTGAGTTACAGTGATAATGCGGGATTTAGCTCCAATTAACACATAAACTTCAAACAGCTATAACTATTGATTCAGTTGTCCGGATTTTGCACAAAACACCTTTTTGGAATGAGCTCAGAGCCATACATCCTATGGAGAATAATATTTACTCGATCGAGTTCATTTAGTGGTCGACGGATAGTGGATTGTAGTAGAAATGAGGGATTTTGCTCCAATTGACACATAAAGTTCAAACTTCCATAACTTTGATCCAGTTGTCTGGTTTTTTCCCAAAACACCTTTTCGGAATGAGATCGGAGCCCTACATCCAATGGACAACAAGTTTTACTCATTGTAGTTCGTTTATTGGTTGATCTACAGTGGGAGGCAGTGGTAATGTGGGATTTAGCTCCAGATGACACATAAACTTCAAACATACAGAAATCTTGATCCAGTTGCCCAATTTTTGCCCACAATACCATTTTAGAATGAGCTCAGAGCCCTACATCCAATGGAGAGTAGGATATAACCATTCAAGTTCGTTTATTGCTCGATTTATAGTGGGTTCCAGTGGTAATGCAGGATTTAACCCCAAATTTCACCTAAACTTCAAGCAGCCATAACTTTTGATCCGATTGTTCGATTTTTGCGCACAACACTTTTTTGGAAAGGGCTTGTATTCTCCATCCAACAGAGAATAAGATTTACCCATTCGAGAATAAGAGAACACCTTTCCCGTTGTCCGATTTTCGCATACAATACCTTTTCGAAATGAGATTGGAGCTCTAAATCCAATGGAGAATAATTTAAACCCATTCTAGCTCGTTTTGAGGTCGATATACAGTAAGCTGTAGTGGTAATACGAGATTTAGCTCCAAGTGACACATACACTTTAAAATGCCAGAATTTTTAATGCGGATTGTAGTGTAAATGAGAGATTTAGCTCCAAATGACACTCAAACTATAAACAATAACAACTTTTGATGTCGTTGTCTGATTTTACCCCACAACGCCTTTTCAGAATGAGCTCGGAGCACTACATTCTTTGGAGCACAAGTTTTACCATTCTAGTTCATTTAGTTGTCGATATATAGCGGGTTGCAGCGGTAATGCGAAATTTAGCTTTAAATAACACCTAAACTTCTAACAGCGATAACTTTTGATTTGTATGTGTGATTTTTGACCACAACACCTTTTCGGAATATGCGCGGAGGCATATATCCAATTTAGCACAATTTTAAACCATTCCAGCTCATTTTAGTGGTCAATAAATAGCGGGTTGCAATGGTAATGAGGGATTTTGCTCCTCTTGACACAAAAACTATAACAACCATAACTTTTGATCTGGTTGTCAGATTTTTGACCTTTTTGGAATGAGCTTGAAGCCCTATATCCAACGGAGAACAAGTTTTACCAATTCCAGTTTGTTTAGTGGTCAATATACAATGGGTTGGTAATAAGGTATTTAGCTCTAAAGGAGACCTAAACTACAAACATCTATAACTTTTTATCCGGTTGTCCGATTTTTGCCCACAATACCTTTTCGGAATGAGATCGGAGCCCAAAATCCAATAGAGAAAAATTTTAACCCATTCAAGCTCATTTATTGGTCGATATATTGTGGGTTGTACTGGTAATGCGAGATTTAGCTCCAAATGGCCTATAAATGTCCAAAATGAAAGAATTTTAGATGCGGTTTGTAGTGAAAGTGAGAGATTTAGCATGAAATGACACTCAAACTTTAAAAAGCAATAACTTTTGATCCGGTTGTCTGATTTTACCACCACAACACCTTTTAGGAATTAGCTCGGAGCCCAACATTCATTGAAGCACAAGTCTTACCCATTGTAGTTCATTTAGTTGTTGATATATAGCGGGTAGCACTGGTAATATGAAATTTAGCTCCAAATGACACCTAAACTTGAAACAGTCATATCTTTTGATCGGGATGTCTGATTTTTGCCCACAAATCTCTTTGAAATGAGCTCTGAGCCCTACATTCAATGGAGACAAGTTTTACCCAATCTAGTTTATTTGGTGGTCAATATACATTGAGTTACAGTGGTAATGTGCGATTTAGCTCCAACTGACACCTAAAGTTCAAACAACTATAACTTTTGATCCAGTTGTCCAGATTTTGCCCAAAACACCTTTTTGGAATGAGCTCAGAGCCAAACATCCTATAGAGAATAGGATTTACTCGATCGAGTTCATTTAGTGGTCGACGCATAGTGGATTGCAGTGGAAATGAGGGATTTTGTTCCAATTAACACCTAAACTTCAAACTTCCATAACTTTGATCCGGTTGTCTGATTTTTTCCCAAAACACCTTTTCAGAATGAGATCGGAGCCCTACATCCAATGGACAACAAGTTTTACTCTTTCCATTTTGCTCCAGATGACACATAAACTTCAAACAGACAGAACTCTTGATCCAGTTGGCCAATTTTTGACCACAATGCCTGTTTAGAATGAGCACAGAGCCCTACATATAATGGAGAGTAGGATATAACCATTCAAGTTCATTTATTGCTCGATATATAGTGGGTTCTAGTGGTAATGCAGGATTTAACCCCAAAGTACACAAACTTCAAGCAACCATAACTGTCCGATTTTTGCGCACAACACTTTTTTCGAATGAGTTCGTATTCTCCATCCAACAGAGAATAAGATTACCCATTAGAGAATATGATAGTACCTTTCTGGTTGTCCGATTTTCGCGTACAATACATTTTCAGAATGAGATCGGAGCCCTAAATCTAATGGAGAACAATTTAAACCCATTCCAACTCGTTTAGAGGTCGATATACAGTGAGTTGTAGTGGTAATACGAGATTTAGCTCCAAATGACATATACACTTCAAAATGCCAGAATTTTTAATTAGGGTTGTAGTGAAAATGAGTGATTTAGCTCAAAATGACTCTCAAACTTTAAACAACAACAACTTTTGATGCGGTTGTCTAATTTTACCCCCACAACACCTTTTCGGAATGAGCTCGGAGCACTACATTCATTGGAGCACAAGTTTTCTCATTCCAGTTCATTTAGTTGTCGATATATAGCGGGTTGCAGCGGTAATGCGAAATTTAGCTCTAAATGACACCTAAACTTCTAACAGCTATAACTTTTGATTTGTATGTTTGATTTTTGCCCAGAACACCTTTTCGGAATATGCGCGGAGGAATATATCCAATGTAGCACAATTTTAAAACATTCCAACTCATTTTAGTGGTGAATAAATTGTGGGTTACAATGGTAATGAGGGATTTTGCTCCTTTTGACATAAAAACTGTAACAGCCATCACATTTGATCTGGTTGTCTTATTTTTGCGCACAATACCTTTTTGGAATGAGCTCGGAGACTGATGCACAAATCTTAGCACACCGCTATAGGCGGTAGCAAGAATGCGGCACGAAACGGCAGTGTACCGATCGTTCAAGTAATAATATGAGGAAGTAAATCCCCAAGTATCGAATCTCTCAAGGAACACAGTAAGGTGGAGTTAACGTTCGAGGAAAGACTTGAGATCAAAGTCCTTTGGTCGGATGGAATGCGGAGGGGAGTTGATTTGGTTGTGGAAAATAAAAGAGAAAATAACTATAACTACTCCTATGCAATGCCGCTATGCAATGCTTCGCTTGGCGGGATGGAGACTAGGCAGGCCTTGAACGCGCTGCTTCGAAAGGGTGGATGGACGAGTAGGCAAATGGATTCGAACTGTGTAGGCCTTGAGCGCGCTGCTTCGTTAGGCGAATGGATTACACGGGCCGCTATGCCACGCTTCACTAGGCGGATGGACGAGTAGTCTTACGAAATGAGGGTCGCAAGCACCTCGTCGACAAGCACGCCACTAGCAATTGCTAGTACGGCACACGAATGTGACGACGGGACGGAGGATGGAATGGGGCGCTCCTCAAATCACAAAACCACAAACATAACCACAAAACCGTGGAAAATTACACTAATAATATTTAGGGTTTATGGACATCATTCATATAGAAACATACAACCACACACATCAAATAGAATAAACAAAAATAACAAGGAGGAGGTAAGATTACAACCGAAGCACGAAGACTCGTCGGAGATTCACGGCCGGAATCTAGGGTTGTCAATCCTCGTCCGGGCTCGGTCTTCAACTGTCGTCCGGGGTAGAAGAGGGCTGTCACTACCTCCCAATGGACCCGTCTCCTTCGTCAATAGCCTTCAACCATGATCTTGTCGGAGAACTCCAAGGATATAGTGCAAAATCTGTTGAAATGGAGCTTGGAAGCTTCTGAATGATGGAGGAGGCCGAGAGGATACTCCGGCTCGAGATTGGCATGAAGAATATGTCCGGAGCACCTCCAGATGGTGAGCGGTGATGGAGCGGCAAAAATGGCGCGGAACTAGAGCTCTGGGCGCGAGAAAGAAGATCGATCCTTTCTAGGGCAGAATCTGCAGCTTATATAGAAAAACTGTCAGAAATTGGTCACGCACGACCGTGCGTAGACCGTGCGATAATAACAGTAAAGACAGCGCAGGAAGATGACCTAGAGCGCCCGTGCAATTTACTCACGCACGAGCAAATCCGCCCGTGCGTCAAAACGCATGGGTAAATTTAGAAGGGATAAAAACAAGGCCAAACAGGTTGAGCGTGCGATTCCTTCACGCACGGGCACTGCCCGTGCGCAGAGACGCACGATCAACGACAGATCATCAGTTTCCTCCTCAGCAAAGGGCGCACAACCAAAACCGATCATGCGCCAACATAACGCACGATCGTGCGATATGTACAGACATGAACTTAGGCTGAAACTGATGAAATGTCCACCTGCATTAGCCACAACAAAGCTGGGAATACCCTTCCAACACAGGAAATAAAGCATAAAAAGAAAGAGGAGCACGCTGTGCTTACCCTGGACACTAAAACATGCAAACGCACACCACAGGCCTATAAGTGCACTAAGCAAGGAATAACAAATATGAACAAAACATGCCTAAGGTGTAATGCAAATACTAGAAATACGGCCTAGGTCAGCCCATAAATGTATATATAAATGGGACTCATCACACCCCCAGACTTACCTGTTTGCGCGTCCCGAGCAAACAAATCCGGTGGAGTATGAAAAAGGTAGTTAGCATAGGGAATTGCAAAGAAAGAGTAAGATGCGAAGTACCATACCCATGCAAATAAAAATTCTGTAAAAGAAGATTCTAACTATACTAGCTAATTTACAATAGTATAAATGCGTAAATGGAGATTTATTTGTACTCAGATGGTGAATCGTGAAGAATTTATGCGGTCGTTCCCGGTGTGAAAGTAAACAAGCCACTCAGGAGGGTGTGCGAAAGACCAGAATTAGGGAATAACTCCGCTGAAATCGATCAACAACGAGAACCATAAGCTTGCCCGGTTACACTCTCTCCACGGCGCTGGCAAACTCATAAGTTAAATCAATAGGACTTTCCGGTTATAATGGGGCTTAGGCTACGGTATGATATTCAATGATAAACGGGACGGCTACGCAACCCAATTGAGTCAAGAGATAACGCTGCACCAAATCAAGTCCAAGACGATTCTACTGTGACACACCCCCAGACTTAGCTTGAAAACTGGGTGTGCACACAGCTTACTCCAACAAATATCAACTGAATTTTCTATTACGCTCGAAGGGATTTCTTTTCATTCCAATTCTTTTCAGATTTTTCTTTTAACTTCATTTTTTTTCTTTTTCTTTTATCCCCTGATTGTTTCACAATAATGAGTTCAACAAATAATACAGATTTCTCTTTCACATCATAGAGGTTCCAAACATCACACCAAATTAAGAAATATGATTTCAGTTAACTCGCTACTTAGTTGCGATACTAGGATAAGCTTCAGGCTTTGGTGATTGAAAGAAGAGCTGATACAAAGGAGGGGTAGGCACAAACTTTGCTTGCAAAGGTAAACGCATAGGCCATGGAAAACAAGGCTCAAACTAGCCAAAAATGGCCTACATCATGTTTAACAATATGAGTTGCACTCACCCATGCTTCAAGAGTCGCTTGGGGCAAGTTCTTAGCCCACGAGAAAGGTAAACCTTCGTTCCGACTCGAGCAACACACAACTAGTACTTGCCTACACACAACACCGTGCTACCGCCAATTTCATTCACATTCACCAATTGAGTATAATAAATCTAAAACTACGCAAAAACACTAATCGTAAATTAAATGCATAGAAATAATCTAATTTTACTCAAACTTCTACTAGAGCATGCAGATGCGAATAGAGCACTATAAGAGTCAACATCGCACTCTGATTTGCAATTCCTAAGCTAACATCCTATTTCACATTCCCAACCAAGATAGGCGTGAACGGAAACACACAAACAAGTGAGTTCGCGCTCAAGTGGGTGTAGTGGTGTGCGATGAAGATGAACAAATAAAATAACTGAAATAAAATACTTCTAGCATGCACTGAGATGTGCACGTGTAGTGGGTACAATAAATATCTCTCCCCCATACTTAAACTAAACAAACCAGCATAAAATATCAACATGAAATTTAAATTAGGGCTAGGCGAAGAAAGTACCCAATGCTCAACAAGTGAGCAAACAAGAAGATTGGCATGTAAACCAAGAAAAGCTGCAGCATCCGCCATCCCGAAGAAGGACCTGCAGGGGTGACTCCGCAAAAACAAAAGATATACAAACTAAAAACAAAGTAAAACTAACTAAACAAAGTAGATAAACTGAAATTGCAAGAAAAGTAAAATAACTACTGGGGTTATTGTCCTCCCAGCACGACTTATTCAACTTTAAAGCAGCTCTAGCTAATGGGTCTATGAAAAAGGAAATGTACAGGTAACTATTCTAATATGCGTGTTGGTAGCGGGTACCGATACGGAGATAGAGCAGTTACTCCCTTACCTAAATAAAAATACCTGCTGAACACAGGTAGCGGGAATAGGAAGTAAGAAGAGGAGGAGAGTTGGTCCTCACTCATCTCACCACAAAATAAATCCTTGCCCAGCAAGGTGTCATCTTCAGGGAGGCGGCAAGAGGAGAAGGCAATGAGTGGAGCTTCCTCTATGGAGTGGGGATCAACCTCCTCACATAAGAGGATGCTCTCATCATTGACTTGAGCATCATGCTTCAAGTCCTCCTGGGGTACCTGTGAAGACTCAACCCACACAGGCTCAGATGAAGAAGAGGGGTCAAGGAATAAAGAAGAGGAAGAACATAAATAAAAATCAATCGGGGGAGTGGTCCCGGTCTCACTCCCAGCAGGATCCAAGGATAGATCGCTATCATCATCGTAAGTATCATAGCGAGGGGAACCCAAGAACTCAAGGGCCTCGGTGGTGAGTTGGACCTCCTCGTCCCATGAGGAAGTGCAAACCTCCTCATCAGAAAGAGTACCCTCATCATCCCACCCGGGAGCAGCCTCGGGCTCAGAATCATCACCCTGCTCAATTACTTCGACAGGATCATAAAAAATGTGTGTAGAAAAATCTTGCAAAGAAACTGGAGGAACAAAAAGATTTGGTTCCTCCGCAAAAAGATCCGCTAAAGCCTCTCCGATGTAAAGAATACTTTACCCTGCTTATTCGGCGAGTGCCTTTCTATGGGGGAAAAACACTTAGCCTCGGGGGAAAACACTGAGCCTCCCCGAGAGGCCTTCCGACCTCGCCGGCTAGCGAGAGCTCGGCTAGCGGAGCCACCTCGGGGGAAAAACACTTAGGCTTCATTTGGTTTAGCGGTTGCGTTGTAAAGGGAGCTGTTGCAATGGGAGGTTTGTAAATGGAGTTGGTGAAAACTGAGAGATGAAAACGGAGTTCTGTTTGGATAATCTGTGTTCGCAGAGCTGTTCAGAACTGAGATTCATTTGGCAAAACAGCGGTTGCGTTTTATAAATATTTTATATTATATTTTATTTTTTATATTAATATACCAAATACGGAATTTTTTAGATGCTGGTGTACGAATGGTTTCAAATCGAAAAGTGATCAACATGAAAGTTGTAGATCTTGTTGAGACGAATAACTTTCATGTTGATCACATTTTTATTTGGAGCTTTTTTGACCCCTCAAATCAGATCCCAAAAAAATATACATATATAAATATATATAATTATATATAAATATATAATTTCTTTATAAATTCTGTTATATATATTATATTATTAAAAAAAAATGTTTTTGTAATTTGAATTACTGTTTGAAGTATATAAAAGGATATATTTGTAAAAAAGGGCTGCTCCGCCTCCCTCCTCCTCCCTTCGCCAGCACATGTTATGGGTTGCCACCGGCGGTGGAGGAGCCGGTGGCCAGCCCGGAGCCCACCGGCGGGGTCGCCGGACTCTGGCGAACCCGCCGGGGGTAGTCCGGCGGGGCTCCGGCAGGGCCACCGCCGGCGGTGGCCATGACAGAGCCCAGCCGGACTACACCCGGCGGGTTCGCCGGAGTCCGGCGAACCTGCCGGTGTGCTCTGGTCAGGCCGGCAGAGAGCCGCCGCCGGCGGCAGCCCAAAAAAAAATAAGTCGCCTGGAGCGGCGATTCCTGCACGGGGCACGGGAGGAAGCTCCAGCGCGCGGAGAGGATCGACCAAAATGTGATAAATTGGAGGATCGAAGCTCCAGCGGGACGCGATTGATTTTGGGCACGCAGCTTTTTGCTGGAGGATCGAAAAGTAGGCACTAAAACAAATGGGAATTAGGCGGCGGTTGCGTTTGGGCAAAATGGAATGGAGCCAAAACGCCCAACCAAATGAGGCCTTATCCTCCCCGAGAGGCCTTCTGACCTTGCCGTCTAGCGAGAGCCCAGCTAGCGAAGCCACCTCAGGGGAAAAACACTTAGCCTCCCCGAGAGGCCTTCTGAAATCGCCGGCTTGCGAGAGCCCGGCTAGCGGAGCCACCTTAGGGGAAAAACACATAGCCTCCACGAGAGGCCTTCCGACCTCGCCGGCTAGCGGAGCCACCTCGGGGGAAAACACTTAGCCTCCCCGAGAGGCCTTCCAACCTCGGCGGCTAGGGAGAGCCCGGCTAGCGGAGCCACCTCGGGGGAAAACCACGTAGCCTCCCCGAGAGGTCTTCCAACATCGCCGGCTAGCGAGAGCCCGGCTAGCGGAGCCACCTCGGGGGAAAAACACATAGCCTCCCCGAGTGATCTTCCGAACTCACCGGCTAGCGAGAGCCCGACTAGCGGAGCCACCTCGGGTGAAAAACACTTAGCCTCCCTGAGAAGCCTTCCGACCTCGCCGGCTAGCGAGAGCCCGACAGCAGAATCATCTGGGGCAATCCAGCACCAACCTTTGTTACCTTGCCAGCCTCTCCGTGAGATCAACCTGACCCACCGGCTCGCGAGAGCCCGGTAATGGAATCATCTGGGGCAATCCAGCACCAACCTTTGTTACCTTGTCAGCCTCTCCGTGAGATCAACCTGACCCACCAGTTAGCGAGAGCCCGACAGCGAAATCATCCGGGGCAATCCAGCACCAACCTTTGTTACCTTGTCAGCCTCTCCGTGAGATCAACCTGACCCACCGGCTAGCGAGAGCCCGGCAGTGGAATCATCCGAAGCAATCCAGCACCAACCTTTTTTACCTTGCCAGCCTCTCCGTGAGATCAACCTGACCCACCAGATAGTGAGAGCCCGGCAGCGGAATCATCCAGAGAAATCCAGCACCAACCTTTTATACATTGTCAGCCTCTCTGTGAGATCAACCTGACCCACCAGCTAGCGAGAGCCCAGCAGCAGAATCATCCGGGGCAATCTAGCACCAACCTTTGTTACCTTGCCAGCCTCTCCGTGAGATCAACCTGACCAACCGGCTAGCGAGAGCCCGACAGCGGAATCATCCGGGGCAATCCAGCACCAACCTTTGTTACCTTGCCAGCCTCTCTGTGAGATCAACCTGACCCAACGGCTAGCGAGAGCCCGGCAGTGGAATCATCCGAGGCAATCCAGCACCAACCTTTGTTACCTTGCCAGCCTCTCCGTGAGATCAACCTGACCCACCGGCTAGCGAGAGCCTGGCAGCGGAATCATCCATGGCAATCCAGCACCAACCTTTTATACCTTGTCAGCCTCTCCGTGAGATCAACCTGACCCACTAGCTAGCGAGAGTCTAGCAGCAGAATCATCTGGGGCAATCCAGCACCAACCTTTGTTACCTTGCCAGTCTCTCCGTGAGATCAACCTGACCAACCGGCTAGCGAGAGCCTGGCAGCGTAATCATCCGGGGCAATCCAGAACCAACATTAGTTACCTTGCCAGCCTCTCCGTGAGATCAACCTGAGCCACCGGCTAGCGAGAGCCCGGCAGTGGAATCATCCAAGGCAATCCAGCACCAACCTTTGTTACCTTGCCAGCCTCTCCGTGAGATCAACCTGACCCACCGGCTAGCGAGAGCCTGGCAGCGGAATCATCCATGGCAATCCAGCACCAACCTCTTATACCTTGTCAGCCTCTCTGTGAGATCAACCTGACTCACTGGCTAGCGAGAGCCCTGCAGCAGAATCATCTGGGGCAATCCAGCACCAACCTTTGTTACCTTGCCAGTCTCTCTGTGAGATCAACCTGACCAACCGGCTAGCGAGAGCCTGGCAGCGTAATCATCCGGGGCAATCCAGAACCAACATTAGTTACCTTGCCCAGCCTCTCCGTGAGATCAACCTGAGCCATCGGCTAGCGAGAGCCCGGTAGCGGAATCATCCAGGGCAATCCAGCACCAACCTTTGTTACCTTGCTAGCCTCTCCGTGAGATCAACCTGACCCACCAGCAAGCGAGTGCCCGGCAGCGGAATCATCTCGGGCAATCCAGCACCAACCTTTGTTACCTTGTCAGCCTCTCTGTGAGATCAACCTGACCCACCGGCTAGCGAGAGCCCTGCAGTGGAATCATCCGGGGCAATCCAGCACCAACTTTTGTTACCTTGCCAGCCTCTCTGAGAGATCAACCTGACCAACCGGCTAGCGAGAGCCCGACAGTGGAATCATCCGGGGCAATCCAGCACCAACCTTGGTAAGCTTGCCAGCCTCTCTGTGAGATCAGCCTGACCCACCGGCTAGCGAGAGCCCGACAGTGGAATCATCCAGGACAATCCAGCAACAACCATTATTACCTTTTCCAGCCTCTCTGTGAGATCAATCTGACCCACCGGCTAGCGAGAGCCCGGCAGCGGAATCATCCGGGGCAATCCAGCACCAACCGTTGTTACCTTGCCAGCCTCTCTGTGAGATCAACCTGACCAACCGGCTAGCGAGAGCCCGGCAGCGGAATCATTCAGGGCAATCCAGCACCAACCTTTGTTACCTTGCCAGCCTCTTTGTGAGATCAACCTGACCCACCGGCTAGCGAGAGCCCGATAGCGGAATCATCCGGGGCAATCCAGCACCAACCTTTATTAACTTGCCAGCCTCTCCGTGAGATCAACCTGACCCACCGTCTAGCGAGAGCCCAGCAGCGAAATCATCTGGGGCAATCCAGCACCAATCATTGTTACCTTGCCAGCCTCTCCGTGAGATCGACCTAGCCCACCGACTAGTGAGATACCGGTAGTGGAATCATCTCGGGCAATCGAGCACCTACCTTTGTTACCTTGCCAGCCTCTTCGTGAGATCAACGGGACCCACCCGCTAGCGAGAGCCCAGTAGTGGAATCATCAGGGGTAATCCATCACCAATCTTTGTTACCTTACCAGCCTCTCTGTGAGATCAACCTGACCCACCGGCTAGGGAGAGCCCGACAGCGGAATCCTCCTGGGAAATCCAGCACCAACCTTTGTTACCTTGCCAGCCTCTCCGTGAGATCAACCTGACCCACCGGCTAGCGAGAGCCCGGCAACAGAATCATCCGGGGCAATCCAGCACCAACCTTTGTTACCTTGTCAGCCTCTCCATGAGATCAGCCAGACCTACCGGCTAGCGAGAGCCCGACAGCAGAATCATCCGGGGAATCCAGCACCAAGCTTTGTTACCTTGCCAGCCTCTCTGTGAGATCAACCTGACCCACCGGCTAGCGAGAGCCCGACAGTGGAATCATCAGGGCAATCCAGCACCAACCTTTGTTACCTTGCCAGCCTCTCCGTGAGATCAACCTGACCCACCAGCGCCCGGCAGCTGAATCATCTCGGGCAATCCAGCACCAACCTTTGTTACCTTGCCAGCCTCTCTGTGAGATCAACCTGACCCACTGGCAAGCGAGAGCCCTGCAGTGGAATCATCCGGGGCAATCCAGCACCAACTTTTGTTACCTTGCCAGCCTCTCTGTGAGATCAACCTGACCAACCGGCTAGCGAGAGCCCGACAGTGGAATCATCCGGGGCAATCCAACACCAACCTTGGTAAGCTTGCCATCCTCTCTGTGAGATCAGCCTGACCCACCGGCTAGCGAGAGCCCGACAGTGGAATCATCCGGGATAATCCAGCAACAACCATTATTACCTTTTCCAGCCTCTCTGTGAGATCAATCTGACCCACCGGCTAGCGAGAGCCCGGCAGCGGAATCATCCGGGGCAATCCAGCACCAACCGTTGTTACCTTGCCAGCCTCTCTGTGAGATCAACCTGACCAACCGGCTAGCGAGAGCCCGGCAGCGGAATCATTCAGGGCAATCCAGCACCAACCTTTGTTACCTTGCCAGCCTCTTTGTGAGATCAACCTGACCCACCGGCTAGCGAGAGCCCGATAGCGGAATCATCCGGGGCAATCCAGCACCAACCTTTATTAACTTGCCAGCCTCTCCGTGAGATCAACCTGACCCACCGTCTAGCGAGGCCCAGCAGCGAAATCATCTGGGGCAATCCAGCACCAATCATTGTTACCTTGCCAGCCTCTCCGTGAGATCGACCTAGCCCACCGACTAGTGAGATACCGGTAGTGGAATCATCTGGGGCAATCGAGCACCAACCTTTGTTACCTTGCCAGCCTCTTCGTGAGATCAACCGGACCCACCGGCTAGCGAGAGCCCAGTAGTGGAATCATCAGGGGTAATCCATCACCAATCTTTGTTACCTTACCAGCCTCTCCGTGAGATCAACCTGACCCACCGGCTAGCGAGAGCCCGACAGCAGAATCCTCCTGGGAAATCCAGCACCAACCTTTGTTACCTTGCCAGCCTCTCCGTGAGATCAACCTGACCCACCGGCTAGCGAGAGCCCGGCAACAGAATCATCCGGGGCAATCCAGCACCAACCTTTGTTACCTTGTCAGCCTCTCCATGAGATCAGCCAGACCTACCGGCTAGCGAGAGCCCGACAGCAGAATCATCCGGGGAATCCAGCACCAAGCTTTGTTACCTTGTCAGCCTCTCTGTGAGATCAACCTGACCCACCGGCTAGCAAGAGCCCAACAGTGGAATCATCAGGGCAATCCAGCACCAACCTTTGTTACCTTGCCAGCCTCTCCGTGAGATCAACCTGACCCACCGGCTAGCGAGAGCCCGACAGCTCAATTGGTGATGAGAAGTGAAAGTACTCCATAGTTAAGCGTGCTCGGGCTGGAGTAGTTCTGGGATGGGTGACCTCCTGGGAAGTCCACGTGTTGCCGCTTAACTGGCTCAATTCTCATCAAAGGGGGACTGCGGTCTCCAACAACCCACTGTGCCCAGTGGTGGGACAGAGAGGGGTTGGGGTGCATGGTCTGCACACCGGTGAGGCTGAACCCTTGCAGCTGGATGCTGGGGGTGCCGATGGTTGTCCTTGCGAGCTGTATGTTGGGGAGACCGTTACAAAGGGCAATCCAACACCAACCTTTGTTACCTTGCCAGCCTCTCCGTGAGATCAAACTGACCCACCGGCTAGCGAGAGCCCAACAACGGAATCATCCGGGGCAATCTAGCACCAACCTTTGTTACCTTGCCAGCCTCTCCGTGAGATCAACATGACCCACCGGCTAGCGAGAGCCCGACAGCGGAATCATCCGGGGCAATCTAGCATGAAAAACTCCATCCACCGAGCGGTTCTCGACCCTGCCAGCTTGGTGGGAGCCTGGTCAGCGGGCCAGCATCGGGGCTAAGTACTTTGGAAAATTTCATTATATTAGTTATCCGGTTACATGCAAGAAAAACTAAGTATGGAAATAAGCCATCATACTACATGGGCATAAAGAAAGATCTAAGCATGGAGATCGGGATGTTGGAACATGGTCTTCCGCATCTCCTAGGTTTGAGAATAATAAATCCTATGTGTATTTGATCTTGTGTGTTTAAGTGTGCATGAAACAAAGTCCGTATGACTCAAGTATTACATAAGAAGGTTGCCCCCAAATTTGAGCCAACAAATCCAACATGCCCAGTAGCGCCGGCGGTAGCACCTAGCGCCCGGCTCTATCGATGATCAGCGCAATTTTGAAGCACATATAGAAGGAGCTAGCGCCTGGCGTTAGCGGATGGCGCAGGCGGTAGTGCAGAGCACAGAAGGAAAGAGAGAAATGTTTCCTCGGATTGAAGATTCCCCCGCGCAGAATAATGCCTAATCCGGGATACCGCCGGCGGTAGCGCTAGCATAGGCGCTAGCGCTGAGGCTATAAATAGGACCCCTCTTCTCTCATTTCATGAACCCATCAGAGAGAGAGATTGAGTGCTAGAATTCCAGAGGCTGATTTGGCCGAAACTTGATGTCCTACCAAAGCTCTGTGGATTTCTAAAGGAGAATTTCTTCACGTCGGATCCAAACGACGTCCGCTTCTACAACGCTTATTCTACAGCGGATCTTCGTCTCCTACTTCAGAAGTTCTTCAAGAGGGAGTTTTTATTATTATCATTTCATATTTCTTATAAACCGTTAGAGAATTCGCCTCGTGTTGGCGACTAGGTCTGGGTAGGACTTAGGGCAGAAATTCACCTCATGTTGGCGACTAGATCTAGGTTAGGTCTAGGGGGTGCTTAAGGCCATATCCGGGGTTGGATTGGCTAGAGCGGCTTGAGGCCGAATCCGGGGAAGGATAGGCTAGGGCCACCGGTTCGTGGGGATGCGAGTCCGGATAGAAAACAAAAAAGCTTACTATTATTCGCCACCGATTTCTAGCGTTATAGAAATCAATTTTTGTAAAACCTTATTTCATATTAATAAAACATGTCTTCACTTTATTTTAATTGTTTTGTTTGATTTCTCACTTTCTTATTCATGCATTATTTCAAAGATAATCAAAATATAACTTAAGTTTTAAAAACCCTTATTCACCCCCCTCTAAGAGCGCCTACCGATCCAACAAGTGGTATCAGAGCGGTTTTATTCCAATCGGCTTAACAACCAGGAATAATGACGTCTCATGATCTCGCTTTTCCAGAGGGTCAGGGTGTTAGTCGACCACCTCTTTTTTTGGGTCAGATTTCAACTACTAGAAAAATCGAATAATGTGTTTTCTTATGACCATGGATGTGGAAGTATGGAACATGGTAGAAGTTCGGTACTCTCCTCCTACAATTGTAGTGGGAGAGGCGACATTACTAAAACCTAAAGATAAATGGGATGATAATGATAAACTAAGGTGTAAAAATAATGCTAAGGCGATGAACGCTTTATATTGCGCCTTAAATAGAACTGATTTTAATAGAATTTCTGCATACATAACTGCTTAGATAATTGGAATCAATTGGAAGTTACTCATGAAGGTACATCGCAGGTGAAAGATGCAAAGCTATTCCAACTGGAATCTGAATATGAAAAATTTAGGATGGATACTGAAGAGGACATCAACTCGATGTACACTCGCATCACCAAGATCGTCAACGCTTCAAAAGCACTTGGAAAGATCTAATCAAATGGGGACTTGGTGAGGAAAATTCTTCGCTCTTTACCTCCAAGGTTCAATCCAAAGGTGACGACCATCTCGGAGTCACACAACCTAAGAACGCTCCAGATCGAGAACCTTATTGGGAATCTCAAAACCCATGAGGTAGAACTCCAGATTCAACACGATGAATACAACAAAGAGCCAAAGAAAAAGGCGCCGGCACTAAAATCAAAGAAGGAGAGCATCGAAGACTATGATGAAGATGAAGAAGGTCTCCTGGTGAAGAACTTCAGGAAGTTCATTAGGAATCCGGAAAGAAGGAACACCTTCCGGAAATACTTCCAAAAGGATGCTCGATGAAAAGGATCTTACTCTTCATCAAAGAAAGGAAAAGGAAGCGAAGATGAAGAAGAAAGACCACCACCGGAGTGCTACCACTGCAGAAAGACCGGGCACATTCGGAGTCGGTGCCCTAAGTATCAAAAGGAGCAAAAATACAATACAAACCAAAGGAGAAAAACAAAGTATTGAAAGCCGCAACTTCGGATGATTCTTCCTCTGAAGATTCAAATGGGTCTGAGTCAAGCAGCGAGGAGGAAGCAAATTTATGCTTAATGGCAAAAAGCAACGATGACGACACCAGTGTTCTTAGCAAGACTGAGGTAACTCCTCCCACCTTCGAAGAACTCTATGATGAATTTGTTCAAACTTGCAAATCCTATGATCAAAGCATAAAAGATAATATTATATTAAATCTTGAAAATGAATCTATTATCAAAGAAAATCATAAGCTCACAAAAAATTGATTTCCCTTAAAAAGAGAAAGGTTTCATGCTAAGAGTGTGAGCACTCTTTATGTAAGGCAAAAGAACTTAAAGTTTCTCTTTCTAAGGCCCTCTCACAAATAAAAAAATATTACAAAAGAAAAGGGGGACTTAGAGAGAAAACTAAGAACCTCTCTTTCACAAATTGAAAATAATAAAAAGGGGTTTGAAAATAAATGTGTTATGATTGTACAAGAAAATACATTTCTTAAAAAACAAAATCATGATCTCAATATGACCATAAAATAATTCGGAATAAGTCAAAAATCCCTGGACATGATTTTGGGAAACCAATGTTATGCTTCTGGAAAGTTTGGGCTCGGATATCAATGTGAGCCATACCGCCCGACGGTAGCCACTAACGCCAGCGGTAGCTCAATAGTTAGAAAATCTCTTGTTTTTTCTAAAGTTCAAACATCATCCAGCACGAGCAATGTAGAAATTCAGAAAAGGGTCTCAACCCCCTTTATTTCATGTGCAAATTGTCTTAAGTTTGGACACACGTTTATCTCTTGCAGGAATATAAAACAACGATCGTTAAAACAAATCTGGGTACCTAAGAAATCCACTTACTCTATGGGTGGTACCTCTTAGGTATCCGGATCTTTACTCTCATCTTCTTTCTAGATTTGCAGAAAGGTTAAGGAAACGAAGGACGTGTGGTACTTGGACTTAAGCTGCTCCAAGCACATGACGAGCGACAAAGCAAAATTCCTTAGCCTAGAAAAGAAGAAAGGAGGAATCGCAATGTTTGGTGATAACGGTAAAGGAAGGATCATGGGAGTAGGTACAGTGGGTAACAAATCCTTTCTTATCTCTAATGTTCTTTATGTTAAAGGATTAAAACATAACTTAATATCTATAAGCCAACTGTGTGATAAAGGATTACATGTATTATTTGAATCATCCACTAATCTTTGCAAAATATTTAATCCTAAAACAAAAAATGTGTTACTAACTGCACCTAAACTTCATAATGTTTACATTGTTTCGTCTCATGATCTTTCCAAATATTCTATAAAATGTTTTATAACCA
The DNA here is from genome assembly GCA_033032865.1 of Dactylorhiza incarnata. Lineage (NCBI taxonomy): Eukaryota > Viridiplantae > Streptophyta > Magnoliopsida > Asparagales > Orchidaceae > Dactylorhiza > Dactylorhiza incarnata. The sequence continues at coordinate 3,688,694 of JAWHQI010000224.1, forward strand.
AAAATGATGAATTAGAACTATGGCATAGATGTTTAGGTCATGCTAGTACAAAGCTCATTTTAAAACTAGCAAAAAAGGAATTGATTAGAGGATTGCCTAAATTGAATGGAAATTTATCTTCACTATGTTCACCATGCCAAAAAGGAAAATTTACAAAATCATCTTTTAAAAGCAAAAATAAAATTTCCACTTCTAAACCATTGCAACTAATTCATATGGATCTCTTTGGTCCCGTTAGCACCGCAAGTCTTGGTGGTAGAATATATACTTTCGTTCTAATAGATGATTTCTCGAGATATTGTTGGACTTTATTTCTCTCTTCAAAATCTGATGCATTTTACGAATTCTCAAAATTATGTACTCGTATTCAAAATGAACTAGATTTAAAAATGAAATGCATTCGCTCAGATCATGCAGGAGAATTTGAAAATGAAAACTTTAAATCTTTTTGTGAAATGATAGGTATTAAGAATGAGTTCTCCGCTCCACGCACACCTCAACAAAATGGTGTTGTGGAAAGAAAGAATAGGACAATCCTAGAACTAGCCTACACTATGTTATCTGAATATAAATTACCTAAAACTTTTTGGGCCGAAGCAGTAAGCACATCATGCTATGTAATGAATAGAGTCATGCTTCGCCCATCTCTAAATCTCACACCGTATGAACTATATTATCAAAAGAAACCTACGTATCAAATTTTAAAGAATTTGGGTGTAAATGTTTTATTCTTAATACAAAAGATTCTTTAGGAAAATTTGAAGAAAAATGTGATGAAGGAATATTTCTTGGATATTCTTCAACCAGTAAAGCCTATAGAATATTTAACAAAAGATCGAGTAAGGTTGAAGAGTCTATTAAAGTTAAATTTGATGAATTTATTCCGTGTGCAGAAAGACTTCCTACAGGTACAAATGATGAACCTTTGCCATCTTTGGAGCATGACGAAGAGGAACCTTCCAAAGAAGAGGAGGAGAAGGCCAAGGAAGATGAATATGTGCCCCCAAGCATCCTGAACTTCTCATAAAATCATCCAAAAGAGCTAGTCATTGGGGAACCTTCTACTGGGGTAAGAACTCGATTTTCTCTTCAGGAAATGTTTTCAAATATTTGCTTTGTTTCCGAAATCGAACCTAAAAACGTTTCCACCGCTTTAAATGATGAATTTTGGTTTTTGGCTATGAAGGAAGAGTTAGATCAATTTGAAAGAAATAAAGTTTGGAATCTATTAGATAGACCATCTAATCATCCTGTTATTGGCGTAAAATGGATCTTTAAAAATAAATTAGATGGTAAATCTAGGATTATAAGAAATAAAGCACGCTTAGTTGCTCAAGGTTTTTCTCAAATCGAGGTGGTAGGTTTTGAAGAAACTTTTGCACAGGTTGCTCGCTTAGAATCTATACGAATATTTTTGGCATTTGCGAGTTTTAAAAGAATAAAATTATTTCAAATGGATGTTAAAAGTGCCTTTTTAAACGGGTTTATAAAAGAAGAAGTTTATGTAGAACAACCCCCCAGTTTTATAAATCAAAAATTTCCAAATCATGTTTACAAATTAGAAAAAGCGTTTTATGAATTAAAACAAGCGCCCCGTGCTTGGAATGATAGACTTACATTGTTTTTGTTAAAGCACAGTTATGTTATGGGAAGTGTCGACAACACACTCTTCATTAAGCATAATAATAACGATCTAATTATTTTACAAATATATGTTGTTGATATCATTTTTGGAGCCACTAATGAAGAGTTGTGTAATGAAGTAGTCTTAGTAATGAAAAATGAATTTGAAATGAGTCTTGTAGGAGAATTATCATATTTTCTTGGTTTTCAAATCTCACAACAATTTGATGGTATCTTTATTTGCCAAACAAAATATGTTCACGATATGCTTAAACGATTTGGATTTGAAAATCTTAAACAAGCTTCTACTCCTATGAGTGCTTCTTCAAAACTAGGAAAAGATGAATCTGGAATTTCCATTGATCAAACTTTATATAGAGGAATGATAGGATCTCTTCTTTACATAAGTGCATCTAGACCAGATATAATGTTTGATGTGTGTCTATGTGCCCGCTTTCAATCCAATCCAAAAGAATCTCATTTAAAAGCGGTAAAGCGTATTTTTCGTTATCTATTAGGGTCATCTAAATTAGGATTATGGTACCCACACAATGATACATTTACACTTCACGGCTATTCCGATTCGGATTACACCGGTTGTTCACTAGATGGAAAAAGCACTAGCGGTACTTGTCACTTTTTAGGACCCTCATTAGTTGCTTGGTCTAGTAGGAAACAGTATTCAGTTGCACTCTCCACCACGAAGGACGAATACATCGCACTTGGTAGTTGTTGTGCACAAGCGTTATGAATGAGCCAAACTCTAGAGGATTTTGGATTTCATCTCAAAAACATTGATCTTAAATATGACAACAAAAGTGCTATAGACCGTACTTATAATCCCGTATACCACTCTAGATCCAAACACATAGATGTTCGCCATCATTTCATCTGGGATCACATTAAGAAAGAGCATGTAAAAGTAAGTTTCATTGGAATGGACTCTCAACTCGCTGACATATTTACTAAACCTCTTCCCAATGCAAGATTTCGATTATTATGACTTGAGTTAGGAGTCCTAGACCTTTAAATTTAAAACACCTTCATAAACGCATGTATGCAATTTTTAACCATCTAAAATATCTCCAAAAATTCTGAAATTTCTGCATGAAACTACTATTGAGACACTTAAGCAAGATCAACAATTAAAATTTTGAAAATCATCAAAAATCGTGTACTATTTCCCGCGCTAGTGCTAACGCTAGCGCTAGCGCACCTATCTATTTTCCTGTATTTTTAATTTTTTAATTTTTTTAAAAATACTTACAAATATACTAATCTATATGTACTATTTATTCTTGCACTAATGACTTTATTTCATTTTTGAAAAATCCAAATACAAAATTACAAAAGCCAAAATTACAAAAAATATTTTTGTTCATTTGTTTAAATTCTATTTTTAAATGCAAAATCAAATACAAAAATATAAAACATCAAAATTATAAAAAAAACTGTATTGTGAACATCAAGCATGATTTAATCTATCATTTAGAACTTCTACATTGTTACAATTTATCTTGTCAAACTACTCTTTGAACATTGTTCTTATCATGCTTTGATATATCTATTAATATATGCATCAATTCTAGTGTAAAAGTAGTGTAGAACCTTGCTTAGCTAAGTCTACTTATGGTTTTAATCTAAAGATGCTTGCTTATATATTGTAATTGTACAATAAATTAAATTTGCACAAGTATCTTACTTACACTACATTTATTTGCACTATTAAATATAAAGAAAAGTGGTTGTACTTTCAAAATTCAATTGGTTTGCAAAGCAAGTGTAATCGGAGAACTTTGTACAAAACAAAAAAATTGCAATAAAGTGACAAAGATAACTCCACCAAGCACTACTTGAACCTCCTGATAAGTTTTATTAAGTGTTGTGAGGTTGAGCACCTTGGAAAGATTAGTAAAGTATCTTGCGCAAACTTTCATTTCAAAAAATAAACCACTTATTCTTAAGTACACCGGATCAAAAACAAAACTAAAAAAATAAAATTGTGTGATCCCCCAAGCACTACTTTGCACCCTGATAAGTCTTAATGAGCATTGTGTCTGCAAAGCACCTTGATTGTTGTACATTTTTCTTTGTGCATAAAAGTGTGTGGAAGTAATCTTATTTGTGTTTTATTGTGCACTTTACTCTACATTTGTCTTGTATTTTTGATTACAACATTGGTTTACTCTTTTCAAAATACACTTTGTGCACATCATTATCTTCCATAACACTTCTCCTCATGAGTATTGGATCATAATGCTAATTCTATAATACTTTTTAATACCTAAAATGCACTAGATAACCTAGCATGCTTTCTACAATGTTTGGTGTGTTTTGACTTTTTTAGAATAATATTGTAGTAGTTTCTCTTTCATACATCTCTTTCATGCTTGGTTACTTCATGATAATACTTTTAAGAATTTTTTTGTCAAAAACCTCTTTGTCATTTTATGAATTATCATGTCTGACAAAAAGATGTTTGCTGTATTTTTTCTAAGTCTTCCGCTACATTACGTTTACCTTGTGTTCTTTTCATGCGTATCTCAAATTTTCAAACTCAAATTTTTTAAATGATAGACTTGCATGGTAAATGTCATTTCATTTTTTTTAAAGCTAGAAACTCTGATTTATTTCTATAACAATACTTTTGCTAAAAACTCGGATCTATTTCTATGAAAATTATTCTAAAACTCCTTATCAATTTCTTCTCTCTCAAAGCTCGATCATGCCTTTATCAAAACTTCTATGTATTTTGCTTCCTTACCCACTTTTGCTAATAACAAAAGGGGGAGATCTTCCATGATAAATAAAATCCGCTATCAAAATGAAAAACTAACTTGATTAATTAAAAGATGATAGCTTACATATTAGGGGAGCATTCACTTAGGGGAGCATGTATTTAGGGGGATCAATTCTAAAATTCTACAATCACTATTTATCCTAAGTCATCACTCTCACACACACACTAGTAGGTTTCATCATGCTTATATATTAATGCTCTGATTTATCATTAATGGATTTGTTTTTATCAAAAGGTGGAGTTTGTTGGAACATGGTCTTCTGCATCTCCTAGGTTTGAGAATAACTAATCCTATGTGTATTTGAACTTGTGTGTTTAAGTGTGCAGGAAACAAAGTCCTTATGACTCAAGGATTACATAAGAAGGTTGATCCCAAATTTGAGCCAACAAATCCGACATGCACACAAGCGCCGGCGGTAGCACCTAGCGCCCGGCGCTAGCGATGATCAGCGCAATTTTAGAGCACATATAGAAGGAGCTAGCGCCTGGCGGTAGCGGATAGTGCAGGCGGTAGCACGGAGCACAGAAGGCAAGAGAGAAATGTTTCCTCGGATTGAAGATTCCCCCGCGTAGAATAATGCCTAATCCGGGATAGCGTCGGCGGTAGCACTAGCGCTGAGGCTATAAATAGGACCCCTCTTCTCTCGTAGCATGAACCCATCAGAGAGAGAGATTGAGTGCTAGAATTCCAGAGGCTGATTTGGCCAAAACTTGATGTCCTACCAAAGCTCTGTGGATTTCTGAAGGAGAATCTCATCACGGCGGATCCAAACAACGTCCGCTTCTACAATGCTTATTCTTTAGCGGATCATCGTCCCCTACTTCAGAAGTTCTTCAAGAGGGAGTTTATATTATTATCATTTCATATTTCTTGTAAACCGTTAGAGAATTTGCCTCGTGTTGGCGACTAGGTCTGGGTAGGACTTAGGGCAGAAATTCACCTCGTGTTGGCGACTAAATCTAGGTTAGGTCTAGGGGGTGCTCAAGGCCATATCCGGGGTTGGATTGGCAAGAGCGGCTTGAGGCCGAATCCGGGGAAGGTTAGGCTAGGGCCACCGGTTCGTGGGGATGCGAGTCGGGATAGTAAACAAAAAGAGCTTACTATTATTCGCCACCGATTTCTAGCATTATAAAAATCAATTTTTGTAAAACCTTATTTCATATTAATAAAACTTGTCTTCACTTTATTTTAATTGATTTGTTTGATTTCTCACTTTCTTATTCATGCATTATTTCAAAGATAATCAAAATATAACTTAAGTTTTAAAAACCCTTATTCACCACCCTCTAAGGGAGCCTACCGATCCAACACGGGACTCAGACTTCAACTCCTAGGAATGGTCTTCCTCGACCCCCTCTGGTTGCTGCTATTGCTGCATCTGATCCCTTGCCTCCATCACACCCAAAAACTCAGGGCAGGTGGCCGTCGCGTGATTTTCCTCCTCGTGGAAGTCACAGTAAGGTAACTCCACTCGGACGCCCACTCTTTCTCTCGTACGATTTCTCCTTTTGCGGCCGATCGCCATAGTTTGCTGAGGTGGTGGAGGGGGTTCCTTCGGTCCCTTCCTCCACCCTGGGGGTCAGACCTCTCCCCCTGGAAGTTACCCTTTCCTTGGTCAAACTTCTTTCTGGATCTTCCACACTCCTTCCGCGCTGTCTTGCCTCCGGCTCACTCAGCTTGGCCAACCTTCTCGCGAACTCTGGGTTGGCCTCCTCACTCACAATTTCTTCTGTTTCCCTTTCCATCAACTCCTCGAAGGATAGGGGGAGTCTTCCGCCTTAGGCTCATCTTGGAGAACCCTTCCCGCAGCCCCACTATGAAGGCGAGTCGAAGGGTGAATCCGGGCACCTCCTGAACTTGCAGGACCTCTTCCTGGAACCTATTCACATACCGAGCCAGCGACTCCCTTGGCTCTTGCTGGATTTTGAAAAGTGCCTCAAAATCTTTCTTCCTCTTCTTCGAGGTCGAGAAGCGCAATAGGAAACCTCGACGCAGGTCCTTGAAGGCATAGATAGACCCCACAGGGAGCTGGCAGAACCAACCCCTTGCCTTCTCCTTCAGAGTGGTGGCAAAGAGCCGGCACTAGAAGGCATCTGACATAGGCCTGACAGAAACTATGTCTTAGAACCACTATAAGTGCAAGATTGGGTCATCCATGCCGGAGTAATAAGACATCTTCGGCCCACTGAACCCCTCTGGCACCGGGCCAGAGAGGATCAACTCACAAAAGGGACTTCCCTCCCCGGCTCGGCGGGTGGTTCGCTCTTGTGGAGTCAGCTCGATGACCTCTGCACTTGCTAGACTACCGAGCAGTTGTCGCCCGGGGAGGCCTCACCAAGTCTCCTCTGCTCGACCCCTCTTGGGGCGGGGTGAGTGGGGCCAGATGCCTCCCCGCTCGCCCCCCTATGGGATTGGGCGAGTGGGGGAATACTGCCTCCCCACTCGCCCCCTTGGGGCTGGGCGAGTGGGGGCATGGCACCTCCCCACTCGCCCCTTGTTGGTACTTCCTTCCTGGACTGTTGGCCGGGAGTGCTCTCGCCCTCCTGCCGGGGCGGGACCTCCGGACCACCTCCTCTCCTACCTTCACCTATCATGGAAAAAGCTACCTGTAGGGTCTGCAAGACCTCCCGCTTGAAATTTTCAAACATCTCCATCGTCACTCCATCCATCGGGGGCTGCGAGTGGCCAGGGTCGGATCCTCCTCCACCTCCAGCCATAGAGCTCATCTTGAGATTTTCTTGTGCTGGTCACTCTCCACGCTCACCGCACCAAAATGTTGAAACCAAGACTCGAGAATAAGACTTAGTCTCTATGGAGTTCAGGCCCTCAATAAGTTGGGGGGTGACCTCATACTTACTTCTCCCAAGGGAGAGCTCTAGGTTGAAGGCTTAAGAAGTATGAACAAGACCAAGGGCTCGGCGAGGAGGTCCCACCACATACACGGAAGATCTTAGAGCGCTTCCCCTCCCAAGCCAATGTCGGGCTTGGGCACCTTTGGAGGCTCTCCTCACCAACTAAAGAGACTTGGAGAGAGAGAGGCCAATAGAGAGATCTGCCTTCAAAGGTGCCCCCTTGGTCCTATTTATAGATTTTTGAACTTGGTCTGCCAAAAGCCAAAATCCAACCTATGAGATTACCAAAATGCCCTCACATTTAGCCTGCCAATTGCTAAATCCTGCCATTCTGAGGCGCTAAATGCAGAATGTGTTGGGATCATTGCCCACAATGTTTTAGATTTGGAGAAGTCCATTCCTAAGTCAAAGATATATCTCAGAATGTATTTGATATACTCTCTAGAATCAATGTGCAGGAGATCAGGTCAGGCAAAAAGTTCATGGAATTCATTCAAGTTCACAAGCGTCGAGACATTATACATCGCTCGACGCCTGTGACCCAGAAGTGTTGACAAATGTCTTCTACTCAAATAGACAAGGTCGCCGCTGAGGTTCTGAGACCAAGTTTGGAAGCGTCGAGCCAAGTTATATCGCTCGACGCCTTGGAAAGAGAAGTGTCGACTTAACTTCAGTCAGCTCAGCGCCAACAAGAAGAGTCGAGATATGAAGGCATAGTTAAGAAGCGTCGAGCCTCTGTACGTTGCTCGACTTCTTCAGATAAAAAGCGTCGACTAAGTGATGATATCTCAATGCCTAAGAAGGAGGAGTCGAGAGCTTCAGTCAAAGGAGTATGCGTCGAGTGTCTACATATCGCTCGACGCCTAATTGAAAAAGCGTCGACAGAGATGCTCAGTGCTCAACGCCTCTTCTACAAATACTCCGAACTGAGGAATTCCTTATACAGCTAGCTGAGCCTTTGTTTCCATTGAAGATCGTTGAAGACTTAACGTCATGCTGACGTGGAGGAGCGTAACAGACGTTGCAGATGGCGGGCTATAAATAAAAGGCATGACCTATGGGTTATGTAAGCGAAGTTGAATTTAGTTTTTCCTATCTTTCGAAAGCCATTATCGTCTCCATCAGTTTGAGAGAAAGTTTGAGAAAGAATCTGGAGAAGTCGTCTTCCCTTTCAGAACCAATCTAACTTGAAGATTTCATTCAGCAATCTGGTGCTGATACATCTTTCTGAAAGTTGAAGATCAAGAAGGAAGAATCCGTCTTCCCAAGAAGAAGAACAGTCATCACAGCCTGTCGAATCAAGAAGATCATTTGTTGCTGCTGTTCTATTGAAGTTTTTTGTCTGATCATTTAGGCAGATCAAGAAGACTCAACAATCTGAAGAAATTCAGGGGTGAATCTTAGTCTATGTTTTTGTTATTCTCTTTATAAATTCCTGTTGGATCTGAGTTGTCAGATCTGAGTGTAGGATCTGTCAAGGATCTGAGTTGTAAGATCGGGTGTGATCTGAGTTGTAGGATTCAGGGGTGATTCTGAGTTGTAGGCCTAGTTATAAAGGCTGAGGTAGGATCTGTGAGATCTGAGTTTGTAAGATCTACTGAGATCTGAGAGAGTAAGATCTGTTAGATCTGAGACTGTAAGATCTGTTGTGATCTGAGTTGTAAGACCTGTTTGTGGTCTGAGATCTGGAGGAGCTATAAACCCTATCTAGCACACTGCTAGAAGGGGAGAAGGGGGAAAGTGGATTACCCAAGATAAGGGGAACCACTATGAAAATCTGTTTGTCTTTTTCTGTGTGTGATCTTATTTCTTGAAAGCTCTGATCTATTTTATCTTGATTATAATCAAGAACTGCAATAGTTTTTAAATAACCTATTCACCCCCCCCCCCTCTAGGTGATTAGCTACCCTTAATTAAAGTCTTTCAAGTGGTATCAGAGGTAGGTTGTTCAAGAAAAGGTTTAACAGCCTGAACAAGATCTTCTAAGGGTAGTTCTCTGAAGTCGTGATGGCTAATACAGAAGGAAGCAAAGAATTCACATCTATGAAGCTTCCAATCTGCAGAAAAGAAAACTTTGGGATTTGGAAAGAAAGGGTCAGACTTTTCATGGAAGCATCTGATCCTAGGATTTACATAACTGTTCTAGAGGGACCTTTTGTTCCTATGAAAGTTTCATTTACAGATGTAAGTATAAAGACTCCTAAAACCAATTCAGAGATGACCAAAGATGAAGTGATTCTGGTCTCCATGGATAGGAGAGCTCAGAACATCACTGTTAGTGCTATTGAGGATTCCACTTTCCAAAATTTAGTCCATTGCAAAACTACCAAAGAAATGTGAGAATCTCTTATTGTCTATATGGAAGGGACTGAAGAAGTCAGAGATGACAGGAAGTCACTTCTAAATCAGCAATATGAAGCCTTCAGATAAGACAAGAAAGATTCAATAGCAGTCTACTATGAAAAATTCTTCAAAATTGTAAATGGTCTAAAAACATATGGAAGAACTTTCACAGATTATGAGCTGAATGATAAATTCTTAAGATCACTGAACAAAGAATGGGATATCAAGATCTGTGCAATCAGAGAAATGGGAAATCTGGGAAACATTCAGCCACAGAATTTATATGGGAAACTCTTGTCCCATGAACTTCATCTGAATACCAGAAAAGCTGAAGAAGGACACAGCAGGGAAAATCCTATTGCTCTGAAAGCAGAAAGCTCCAAGAAAAGCAAAGAAAGAATGTCATTATCCCCCAGGATTCCATCTGAATCAGAAGAATCAGAAACCAGCAATTCTGATTCTGAAATATCAGATGGTGAATTGGCACTCTTTACCAAACAGCTAAAAAGAATGTTGAGAAGAAAACAACACTGGAAAACTAGACCCTCTCAGTTATCCAGATCTAAGAAGGACTCAAATTCTTTAGAGGGATTCAAACAAGACTCCAAGAAGGATAGGTACAACTCTAAACACAATAAAATTAATTCAGAAGAAATTGTGTGTTTTGGTTGCAGGAAATCAGGACACATGATTGCTGATTGTCCTTCAAAGTGAAAGAACAACAAGAAATCTGATGAAAGAAAGCACAAATCTGACAAGAGACATGAGAAGAGTCTAATAGCCAAAAAGGGCAAGGTCACTCTTAGTGATAGTGAAACTCAGTCATCAGACTCAGATAGTGAGGAGGCACTCATAGCTCTGATGGCAGCAAATGAAAATGAAGATAGTCTAAATCATAGATCTATGATAAAAGCCCCTCTATCAAGGTCTGATGGTGAAGAGGATGAAGAAGAAAATGCAGGACTCATGGCATTGAGTGATCAAGAAGATCAGGAGACAACCACTGATATACAGGTACTTGATAAAACCCCTCTATCAGATTCTTATTCTGAACCTGAAATAGATTCATTCTCTTCTGATGAAAATGATTCACAATCTAAACTTCATGTAGATGAAATTATTGAAAAATATCAATTACTTCTCAAAGCACTTAAGAAGAGCAAAAGGCATAATAAAAGGTTACAAAAAGAAATATTTGAATTAAAGCAAACTGATTCTCAAAACTCTGAGACAGCTGAGAGGCTGAATCAGACAAGCAAAGAACTTAGCAAACTAAAAGTCATGTCTATTATTCACATACAGACTTTGAGCACTAAGGAAAAGTTAATAAAAGAACTTGAAGCAAAACTCCTAGCAGAAAGGAAACTTGTAGCAAAGTTCTCAAAACCACAAACTATTCTTCCTATAATAGACACATTTTCTGCACAATACAGACATGGCATAGGATATGATAGGAATGCAGATATTAACCCTAAAAGTAATGACAAGGCACCTATACAACCTTTAAAGTTTAACAAAGCCATGCCTATCACAAGCAAGCATGATCAAAAAGGTGTGCATAAGTTTTATAAGGGTGAATGTTCTAATAGCAAAGATGATTCAATTCAATCAAGTAAAAATAATGCCAAATCACTATGCAAAGAAAATGTATCAACTCATCATGACTCCTTTGTATTTAAAACAAATACTAAATTCAAAAGAAAGGAACTAAGACCTGAAGTAAAAACCACTGATGGTAAGAAAACTGAACCAGTAAAAGTCACTAAAACAACTTACATAGCTCCTTTGAATAAGGCAATTAAGCAAAATATAAGTCAACATAAGGAAGTAAGAAGACCTCCAAGGAGATATAACAGATATGAATGCTGGTGCTGTGGAATGGTTGGACATTTTGCTCTTGACTGTTGGTTCAATCCAACTGTTCCAAGATTCAACTATGGGAGACCAGTATTCAGACCTATGGCAACTCTCACAGCACCAAGGATTATTCAACAACTAAATGTTCCAGCTCATACTAGCAAGGTTCTAGGACCCAACTTGGTGTGGGCTCCTAAGAAAAGGTAATTTCTTTTTGCAGGGTTGTCCAAAGACCAATCAGCTTCCAATCTTGTACTTGGACAGTGGGTGCTCTATGCACATGACAGGAACAAAAAGTCTGCTGAATGATTACACTCCTGTGAGGAATGGACCAAAGGTTATCTTTGGAGGGTCTGAAAAGGTAAAACTAAAGGTTATGGTAATATCTCAAATGGATTTGTCACCATCACCAAAGTTTCTCATGTTGATGGATTGCAACATAATCTCATCAGCATAAGTCAATTATGTGATATTGGGTATGACATTTCATTCCACAAGGATGAGTGCCTGGTTAAGAAAGAAAATGAGATAATTCTCTCTGGCACTAGGAGTGGCAACATTTACTGCCTTAACTTCATATGTTCTGATCAAGTTAATTCCATTTGCTTAGTAGCAGAAAATAAAGTTTCTAGTAGTGTTCAATGGCATAAAAGGTTAGCTCACATAAACTATAAGACTATAAATAAACTTATTTCAAAAGATCTAGTGAGAGCTGGGCCTAAGTGGAAGTGTGTGCAGGAGGGTCCTTGCCATGCTTGTTAAATGGGTAAGTAGACTAAATCATCCTTCAAACCAATTGGTGAGAAGGATTCCATTAGATGTCTATACCTACTTCACATGGATCTATTTGGACCAATGTCAATCCATAGATTAGGAGGAAAATCATACACCCTTGTAATAGTTGATGATTATTCCAGATACACTTGGGTATTCTTCCTTAAACATAAGTCAGACACTTTAGAAATATTTACCAGTTTTGTTAGGCAAATCACCAATGAAATAGGAAATTCTGTGGCCAAAATTAGAAGTGATCATGAGACTGAATTTCAGTCAGGTGCAATGACTAAATTCTGTGAGAATCTAGGAATTTCTCAAGAGTTCTCATCTCCTAGAACTCCCCAACAAAATGGGGTTGCTGAGAGAAGAAATAGAACCCTTATTGAAGCTAGCAGGAGTATGCTGAGTGATTCTTCTCTTCCTGAGTATTTCTGGGCTGAAGTTGTAAGCACAGCATGCCATGTGCAGAATAGGGCTCTTATAAACAAAAGACTGGATAAGACCCCTTATGAGTTGTTGAAAGGTAGAAAACCTTCCTTAACCTATTTCAAAATATTTGGTAGTAAATGCTTTGTATTAAATAATGGAAAGCACCATCTCACTAAATTTGCTGAAAAAACACATGAGGCAATTTTTGTTGGGTATAGCTCTCAAAGTAGAGCCTATAGAATTTTCAACAAAAAGTCTAATAGGATAGAAGAATCTATACATGTTGTATTTGATGAAACCAGCCTTATTTATAAGGATCTGGGAAGTTTATCTAGTTGTGCAGGTTCTACACAGAAATTGAAGGAGATGAAAATCAATGAACAGCACAATGAGGATAATGAAGAAACTAATGAGACTACAATTGTACCTAGAGAGGATGAACCTCAAGCAGAAGACAATTATGAAGAACCTATTGCTGTTGAAGAACCACCACATCCAGAACCTCTAGAAGAACATACTCAAATAGATGCACCAGAATCTCAAAGGGAAAATGAGAGGTGGAGGAATGCAACCAAACATCTGAAGGATCATCCAAAAGAACAGATCATAGGAAATCCAAATGATGGTGTGCAAACTAGAAGAGGAAACTCAATACATGAGGCTTTGCATCACAACTTTCTATCCAAAATAGAACCTAAGAAGTTTGATGAAGCAAATAAGAACACTTCATGGATATCAGCTATGCAAGAAGAGTTAAATCAATTTGAAAGGTGCAAAGTCTGGATATTGGTTCCAAGACCAAAGAAACACAAAGTCATAGGAACTAAATGGGTATTTAGGAATAAGCTGGATGAAAATGGTGTGATTGTCAAAAATAAAGCAAGGTTGGTTGCCCAAGGATATAGACAGGAGGAAGGCATAGATTTTGATCAAGTATTTGCTCCTGTGGCAAGATTGGAGGCAATCAGATTATTCCTGGCATTTGCAACACACACTGGATTCATAGTCTATCAAATGGATGTAAAGTCAGCATTCCTTAATGGAACAATATTGGAGGAAGTATATATTGAACAACCCCCAGGTTTTATTGACTCTACTCATCCAAATCATGTCTATCTATTATTAAAAGCATTGTATGGTCTGAAACAGGCACCTAGAGCCTGGTATGAGACATTGTCTAGATTTCTTATTGAGAACAAATTCTCAAGAGGAAAGATAGACAAGACATTGTTTCTTAGGATAGTTAAAGGTCACATTATTCTAGTACAAATATATGTAGATGATATAATATTTGGCTCTACTGGTAATAACCTTTGCAAAAGGTTTGCAAACCTTATGCAAGGGAAATTTGAAATGAGCAGCATGGGTGAGCTTAAATACTTCTTAGGACTCCAAGTGAAACAGTCTGAGGAAGGAATTTTCATTTCTCAGACTAAGTACACAAAAGAGATTATCAAGAAGTTTGGAATGGAAAATTTCACTGTCATGAAGACACCAATGGCAGCAAATATGTCACTGGACAAGGATGAAAAAGGGAAACCTATTGATGAAACCTTGTACAGAGGCATCATTGGCTCATTGCTCTACCTAACTGCTAGCAGGCTAGACATTATGTTCTCAACATATGTGTGTGCTAGATATCAAGTGAACCCTAAAGAATCTCACTACACTGCTGTCAAAAGAATCCTGAGATATTTGAAGGGCACTCTTAATCTTGGACTTTGGTATCCTAGAAGCAATGACTTTGAACTAATTGGTTTTTCAGATGCTGATTTTGCAGGATGTGAAGAGGACAGAAAAAGTACATCAGGTACATGTCAATTTCTTGGAAAAAGATTAATATCTTGGAGTAGCAGGAAGCAGACCAGTGTGGCTATCTCTACAGCAGAATCTGGGTACATCTCAGCTGGAAACTGCTATGCTCAGCTACTATGGATTCAACACCAACTCCAAGACTATAAAGTTCAGCTAAGTAAATCTCCACTATTTTGTGATTCAACTAGTGCTATTGCTATAGCTAATAATCCTGTATCACATAGCAGAACTAAGCACATAGAAATAAGATACCATTTCATTAGAGAACATGTAGAAAATGGTGATATTTCAATTGAATATGTCCCCACTGATAAACAAATTGCTGACATATGTACTAAACCCTTGGATGAAACAAAATTCAATAACTTTAAAATTGAATTAGGTATGCTAAAAATGGATTAAAGTTTTATTGGATTAATTAAATGAAAATAATGTTTGAGTCCTAAAATATAAGTGGAGAAGTTTTCTGGCGTCGAAAGAAGATACCTAGCGTCGAGAAGATATCTGGCGTCGAGAAGATAGCTGGCGTCGACTAAAGATATATGGCGTCGAGCGATCTCAACGCTTGTGCGAACATAGCTAGGCCATCTCGATAGGGTCAATTTGAACCATTAGATCAATCTTGTCAAACAAGTTCGGCGCGCGGCTATTCATCTTCTTGAATTAGAACTTCTATAAATAGGGAAGACACTTCGTTAGTGCATATGCCCTAGTTCTCTAAGTTTGAAATTAGCTACCCTAGAAATTTTTTCCATCAATTCTCTCTTTCTTTGATCATCAACAACAATGCCTCCCAAAAGCAGTGAGTATCTCTATGAAGGAAGTGAACTTGTTCGAAATGGATTCCAATCAGCTTCAATGGAGATCAAATCAACAATCAAATTAATCTATAATGCAGGACTGGAATTTGTGCTATCTGAATCAACTCTCATCTGGAAACGAGAGGTATTAGAGCTTTACTCCAATATAGTAATAGACTCCGTCAATTCAAAGATTAAGACGAGTGTTAATGGTAAGAAGATTAAGATAACTTCTTCTAGACTCGCTAAGGCACTAGAACTGCCTAGGTTAAAAAGCAATGAAGAAGAAGAAGAAGTGACCTCAGAACAGATTAAATCAGCACAAATCTGGTGCGGAATTGAAACTTCACGAGAAATCACTGGAAGTATTCTGAGAAAAGGTATGAATTCAAAAGGAAAATTGATAACAGTTGTGATAGGAAAGGGTCTGTTGTGCAAGACCGGATCACATGACAAAATTTCCAGAAAAATGTTTATTCTACTAACAAGGATTATTCATTCTCTGAGAACAGATTGGGGGAGAGTAGTGTTTGACAGGATAGTTGAATGTATACAAGTACCCAACATGGGATGGATATTGTCTTTGTATTTAGTAAAAGTAATTCCTGACTCCTTGAATAACAAACTTGGATCCAAAATAAACCACATGAAGATAATGGATATTAGAATGATAGAGAGATGGGACAGAGTCTTATCAAATCCTCCTCCAGCGGATCTTTCTCCCAAGTAGAAGAAAGTCAAGAAGCAAAAGAAGAAGAAGGTTTCTTCAAGTTCATCAAGCTCATCCTCTTCCAAAAGAAAAACTAGATCTTCTCCAATTCATGATCCAAACCTTACAACATCTGAAGAAGATGAAGGGAACAATGCAAGGGACAGTTCTCCTGATACACCAAAGGATGAGAAAGACAAAGAAAAGGATGAGAGTGAGAAAGGAGAAGAAGAAAGAGGAAGTCTTCATGTATCCCCTGCCAGACTTGAAGGAATTTTCAAAATGAGAGAGTGACTCAAGATGAGATTCCTGTTCTGAATAGTTCTGAAATGAGCAAAGCAGCAGTTGAGGGGGAGGCTCAGGATGAGATCCCTGCTCAGGATAAAATTGATCTGATCAATACAAAGACTGAGGGGGAGCCTCAAGATGAATTTCCAGCTGAAGATAATGCACCATTTGAGGGGGAGTCTCAGGCTGAGATCCCTGCTAAAGTGAATTATGTAGCTAATGCTATGGATATAGAAGGAGAGCCTGAAGCAACAAAGGAACCTGTTGAAAAGGTAATCAAGATAGAATCATCTAGCTCCCATATGAGCCAAAGAAATGACTCTTTCATGAGAGAAGAGAGCAGTAAAAGTGTTGAAATGGAAAAGGAAATCCATGTGGATCTTAGTCCTATGCTACCTCAGCTGGAGGTGTTGCTGAATAATCAAAGAAGATTATTAGAACAATATATTGAGGAGAATAATACAAAAATGAAGTAGATTTCCAATTGAAATTGGTTAGATTTGAAGTAAATCATCAGATATCTGCATTGAGAAAAGAGATGGTAAAGTTCTTTAAGAGAGCTGGTGCTTCAGTAGATTATACAACTGAACAACTTGATGTAATCAAAGAAACATCAAAGGTTCTTAAAGAATCACAAGCTGGAATTACAAAGACAGTGGATGATGTTCAGACAAACCAAGGAATACTAAGTAGCAACATGCAAGTTTTGTATAAAGAATAGGTTGCACAAGTCCTTACAGGTACAAATAAGATTGAAGCAAGACTGCAACATCAGCATACTAATATTTTGGCTAAAATTGATGAGAGCTCCACAGTTCTAAAAGATCAAGCGAAGTTGCATGCAGATACCATAGATGATCATCTCTTTAAAGTAAAGAAAACCATTGAAAGTGGAGTTCATCACTTGGAAGGTCAAGTCAGATTTCAGAAGAATACTTTAAGAGATCATATTGTTGAAGAAGTCCTAAAGGGGGAGAGGTCAATGATTCAAGCTAGTTCTGAACATGCTGTGTGGACCTCAAACTCTATAAGAGAAACACTTGGATATCCTCCTATATACTATGAGAATGATCAAGTTTCTAAGACAATGCCAGCTTCTCTTACTCAGGTTCAAAAGCAAATTGCTAAAATGTATAGTCCTGAAGATAAAAACAAAAGAGAGCATTTTACTAGTGAGCAAGTTGAATCTAGTAAAAGAAAGTTCAGAGAGGAGGTTCAATCTAGAGTTGATTTTGAACATTGGTCTCCATCTTCAAGAGAATTGATTCTGTCAGCTTGGGAAGCTGTGAAAAGTAACCCAGAGGAAAGAGGAAAGTGGTATTCTGAAGCTGAATGGTTAAAGAATAGGGATCAAGAGGAACTGAAGATCAAATTCAAGACTGACAAAATGGCTGGGAAGATTCAGGCTGGTGATATGGAGCCAATCAGATACTTTCCAAAGCCATTTGGCTATTTCAAGAGAAGAAAGGAAGTTGCTGAAGCACTCTCCAAAAGAGCCAAAAGAGGAATTGAATTCAAGGATCCTGAGTAGCTTTAGAAATTTAATTTTTACTAAGTATTCTCAGAAGAATGTATTTGATATATTTTTGAACAACCTTGTTGAGTTCACAGTGTTAACTATTTTTTTCATAATCATATATATATATATATATGCCTGTGATGTGATCTGTTTTATCTTCATGACATGTTTTATTCTAAATTGCTTATGTTTTTGCACTTATATGAAAAATCATGTCTGAAATAATTTCTTTGGATAGAATGTTTTGGTAATCCAATGTTATAAGGAATTATTCTACTTATTTTGATTACCTGTATAGAAATTAGAAAATATTGATTATCTTAGAAATGAGAGATATATCATTGACTGAGATTATGACTTCTTCAAATAGGTGGAGATTGTTGGGATCATTGCCCACAATGTTTTAGATTTGGAGAAGTCCATCCCTAAGTCAAAGATATATCTCAGAATGTATTTGATATACTCTATAGAATCAATGTGCAGGAGATCAGGTCAAGCAAAAAGTTCATGGAATTCATTCAAGTTCACAATACATCGCTCGACGCCTGTGACCCAGAAGTGTTGACTCATGTCTTCTACTCAAATAGATAAGGTCGGCGCTGAGGTTCTGAGACCAAGTTTGGAAGCGTCGAGCCATGTTATATCGCTCGACGCCTTGGAAAGAGAAGTGTCGGCTTAACTTCAGTCAGCTCAGCGCCAACAAGAAGAGTCGAGATATGAAGGCATAGTTAAGAAGCGTCGAGCCTCTGTACGTTGCTCGACTTCTTCAGATAAAAAGCATCAACTAAGTGATGATTGCTCAACGCCTAAGAAGGAGGAGTCGAGAGCTTCAGTCTAAGGAGTATGCGTCGAGTGTCTACATATCGCTCGATGCCTAATGGAAAAAGCGTCGACAGAGATGCTCAGTGCTCAACGCCTCTTCTACAAATACTCTGAACTGAGGAATTCCTTATAAAGCTAGCTGAGCCTTTGTTTCCATTGAAGATCGTTGAAGACTTAACGTCATGCTGACGTGGAGGAGCGTAACAGACGTTGCAGATGGCGGGCTATAAATAGAAGGCATGACCTATGGGTTATGTAAGCGAAGTTGAATTTAGTTTTTCCTATCTTTCGAAAGCCATTATCGTTTCCATCAGTTTGAGAGAAAGTTTGAGAAAGAATCTGGAGAAGTCGTCTTCCCTTTCAGAACCAATCTAACTTGAAGATTTCATTCAGCAATCTGGTGCTGATACATCTTTCTGAAAGTTGAAGATCAAGAAGGAAGAATCTGTCTTCCCAAGAAGAAGAACAGTCATCACAGCCTGTCGAATCAAGAAGATCATTTGTTGCTGCTGTTCTATTGAAGTTTTCTGTCTGATCATTTAGGCAGATCAAGAAGACTCAACAATCTGAAGAAATTCAGGGGTGAATCTGAGTCTAAGTTTTTGTTATTCTCTTTATAAATTCCTGTAGGATCTGAGTTGTCAGATCTGAGTGTAGGATCTGTCAAGGATCTGAGTTGTAAGATCAGGTGTGATCTGAGTTGTAGGATTCAGGGGTGAATCTGAGATGTAGGCCTAGTTATAAAGGCTGAGGTAGGATCTGTGAGATCTGAGTTTGTAAGATCTACTGAGATCTGAGAGAGTAAGATCTGTTAGATCTGAGACTGTAAGATCTGTTGTGATCTGAGTTGTAAGAACTGTTTGTGGTCTGAGATCTGGAGGAGCTATAAACCCTATCTAGCACACTGCTAGAAGGGGAGAAGGGGGAAAGTGGATTACCCAAGATAAGGGGAACCACTATAAAAATCTGTGTCTTTTTTTGTGTGTGATCTTATTTCTTGAAAGCTCTGATATATTTTATCTTGATTATAATCAAGAACTGCAATAGTTTTTAAATAACTTATTCACCCCCCCTCTAGGTGATTAGCTACCCTTAATTAAAGTCTTTCAGAACGCCCCACTATCCTCGGGGCTAGGAGAGGGGGAGGTCGCCCACCTCCGCCCCTTGCCCCCCGCACCCACAAGGGTGGGGCGGGGTGAGCCCGGGAGGTCGGCCTCCTATGGCTCGCCCCCTAGCTTGGGCAGGGCGAGCCAGGTGCTGGCACCTCGCCGGCTCGCCCCATAGCTGGGGTGGGGCGAGACGGGGGCTGGCCCGTCGCCGGCTGGCCCCCTAGCAGGTGCGGCATGAGTTGGGGGCTGTCCCCTCACCAGCTCGCCCCCAAGCTGGGGAGGGGCGAGCCGGGGCTGGCCCCTCGTCGGCTCGCCCCCTAGTTGGGGCGGGGCGAGCCGGGGCTCACCCCTCGCTGGCTGCCCCCTAGCTAGGTGGGGCGAGCCGGGGCTGGCCCCTCACTGGCTCGCCCCATAGCTGGGGCGGGGCGAGCTGGGGGCTGGACCCTCGCCGGCTAGCCTCCTAGCTGGGGCAGGGTGAGCCGGGGCTGGCCCCTCGCCGGCTCGACCCCTAGCTGGGGCGGGGCGAGCCGGGGGCTGTCCCCTCGCTAGCTCGACTCCTAGCTGGGGCAGGGCGAGCCGGGGGATGGCCCCTCGCCGGCGCGCCCCCTAGCTGGGGCAGGGCAACCCGGGGCTGTCCCCTCGCCGGCCCGCCCCCTAGCTGGGGCAGGGAGAGCCGGGGGCTAGCCCCTTGCCGGCTTGCCCCCAAGCTGGGGTGGGGCGTGCTGGGGGCTGGCCCCTCGCCGGCTCGCCACCTAGCTGGGGCGGGGCGAGCCGGGGCAGGCCCCGCGCCGGCTCGCCCCCTATCTGGTGTGGGGCGAGCCGGGGGCTGGCCCATTGCCGGCTCGCCCCCTAGCTCGGGTGGGGCAAGCCGGGGCTGGCCCCTCGCCGGCTCGCCCCCTAGGGAGAGCGGGGCGAGCCGAGGGCTGGCCCCACCCCGGCTCGCCCCCTAGCTGGTGCGCGGCGAGCCGGGGGCTGGCCCCTCGCCGGCTCGCCCCCTCTGCCCTCTTTGGGTTGGGCGAGCCCGGTGGGGCATCCCCTCTCCCCTACTCGCCTCCTCCTTGGGATAATCTGGAGTTGCGCACCTCGGCCCTGAGCTCGTCCGATGGCTCACCCCCCCCCCCCCCCTCCTACATGGGGTGAGCCGGGGGATGGCCCCTCGCCAGCTCGCCCACTTGGAAGAGCTGGGCGAGCTGGGGGCTGGCCCCTCGCCGGCTCGGCCCCTCTGCCCTCTTTGGGCTGGGCGAGCCCGGTGGGGCCTCCCCTCTCCCCTACTCGCCCCCTCATCGGGATAATCTGGGTTTGCGCCCTTGGTCCTGAGCCCGTCCGACGGCTCACCTGCCCCTCCAACGTGGGGTAGGGCCTCTTAAATGATATTGGGCCTAACGACAACTTTGGCCCCGTGGATCCACTCGGCGAATACAGGGTTGTACACCATTCAAGCTCGTTTAGAGGTCGATATATAGTGGGTTGTAATGTTAATGCGAGATTTAGCTCCAAATGACACTCAAACTTTATACAGCAATAAATTTTGATCCTATTGTCTGATTTTACCCCCACAACACCTTTTAGGAATGAGCTCGGAGCCCTACATTCATTGAAGCACAAGCATTACCCATTCCAGTTCATTTAGTTGTCGATATATAGCGGGTTGCACTGGTAATGCGAAATTGAGCTCCAAATGACACCTAAACTTGAAACAGTCATAACTTTTGACCAGGTTATCTGATTTTTGCCCACAAAACCTCTTCAAAATGAGCTCTGAGCCCTACATTCAATGGAGAGCAAGTTTTACCAAATCAAGTTCATTTAGTGGTCGATATACATTGAGTTGCATTGGTAATGTGGGAATTAGCTCCAACTGACACCTAAGCTTCAAACAGCTATAACTTTTTATCCGGTTGTCCGGATTTTGCCCAAACCACCTTTTCAGAATAAGCTCAGAGCCATACATCCTATGGAGAATAGGATTTACTCAATTGAGTTCATTTAGTGGTTGACGGATAGTGGATTGCCGTGGAAATGAGAGATTTTGCTCCAATTGACACCTAAACTTCAAACTTCCATAACTTTGATCCGGTTGTCTGATTTTTGCCCAGAACACCTTTTCGGAATGAGATCGGAGCCCTACATCCAATGGACAACAAGTTTTACCCATTCTAGTTTGTTTAGTGGTTGATCTATATTGGGTTGCAGTGGTAATGTGGGATTTAGCTCCAAATGACACAAAACTTCAAACAGACAGAACTCTTGATCCAGTTGCCCAATTTTTGCCCACAATACCATTTTTGAATGAGCTCAGAGCCCTATATCCAATGGAGAGTAGGATATAACCATTCAAGTTCATTTATTGATTGATATACGGTGGGTTCCAGTGGTAATTCAAGATTTAGCTCCAAATTACACCTAAATTTCAAGCAACCATAACTTTTGATCTGGTTGTTTGATTTTTGTGTATAACACATTTTTCGAAAGGGCTCGTATTCTCCATCCAACAGAGAATAAGATTTACCCATTCGAGAATAAGACAACACCTTTCCGGTTGTTCGATTTTCGCATACAATACCTTTTCAAAATGAGATTGAAGCCCTAATCGAATGGAGAACAATTTAAACCCATTTTAGCTCGTTTAGAGGTCAATATACATTGAATTATAGGGGTAATACGAGATTTATTTCCAAATGACACATACACTTCAAAATGCCAGAATTTTTAATGCGGGTTGTAGTGTAAATGAGAGATTTAGCTACAAATGACACTCGAACTTTAAACAGCAACAACTTTTGATGCAGTTGTCTAATTTTACCCCCACAACACCTTTTCAGAATAAGCTCGGAGCACTACATTCATTGGAGCACAAGTTTTCCCATTCCAGTTCATTTAGTTGTCGATATATAGCGGGTTGCAGCAATAATGCGAAATTTAGCTTTAAATGACACCTAAACTTCTAACATCCATAACTTTTTATTTGTATGTTTGATTTTTGCCCACAACACATTTTCGGAATATGCGCAGAGGCATATATCCAATGTAGCATAATTTTAAACCATTCCAGCTCATTTTAGTGGTCAATAAATAGCGGGTTGCAATGGTAATGAGGGATTTTGCTCCTCTTGACACAAAAACTGTAACAGCCATAACTTTTAATCTGGTTGTCTGATTTTTGCGCACAACACCTTTTTGGAATGAGCTCGGAGCCCTACATCCAACGGAGAAAAAGTTTTACCAATTCCAGTTTGTTTAGTCATCAATATACAGCGGGTTGGTAATAAGGTATTTAGCTCGAAAGGAGACCTAAACATCAAACATCCGTAACCTTTTATCCGGTTGTCCGATTTTAGTGGGTTGTACTGGTAATGCAAGATTTAGCTCCAAATGACCAATAAATTTCCAAAATAAAAGAATTTTAGATGCGGTTTGTAGTGAAAGTGAGTGATTTAACTCCAAATGACACTCAAACTTTATACATCAATAACTTTTGATCCGGTTGTCTAATTTTACCCCCCGACACCTTTTAGGAATGAGCTCGGAGCCCAACATTCATTGAAGCACAAGTTTTACCCATTACAGTTAATTTAGTTCTCGATATATAGCGGGTCGCACTGGTAATGCAAAATTTAGCTCCAAATAACACCTAAACTTGAAACAATCATAACTTTTGATCAGGTTTTCTGATTTTTGCCCACAAAACCTCTTCGAAATGAGCTCTAAGCCCTACATTCAACGGAGAGCAAGTTTTACCCAATCTAGTTTATTTAGTGGTCGATATACATTGAGTTGCAGTGGTAATGTGGGATTTATCTCCAACTGACACCTAAACTTCAAACAGCTATAACTTTTGATTCGGTTGTCCGGATTTTGCCCAAAACACCTTTTCAGAATGAGCTCAGAGCCATACATCCTATGGAGAATAGGATTTACTCGATCGAGTTCATTTAGTGGTCGACGGATAATGTATTGCAGTGGAAATGAGGGATTTTGCTCCAATTGACACCTAAACTTTAAAGTTCCATAACTTTGATCCGGTTAACTATTTTTGCCCAGAACACCTTTTCAGAATGAGATCGGAGCCCTACATCCAATGGATAACAAGTTTTACCAATTCCATTTCTTTTAGTGGTTGATATACAGTGGGTTGCAGTGGTAATGTGGGATTTAGCTCCAAATGACACATAAACCTCAAATAGACAGAACTCTTGATCCAGTTGCCCAATTTTTGCCCACAGTACCTTTTTAGAATGAGCTCAGAGCCCTACATCCAATGAAGAGTAGGATATAACCAATCAAGTTCATTTATTGTTTGATATACTGTGGGTTCCAGTGATAATGCGGGATTTAGCTCCAAATTACACCTAAACTTCAAGCAGCCAAAACTTTTGATCCGGCTGTTCGATTTTCGCGCACAACCCTTTTTTGGAATGAGCTCGTATTCTCCATCCAACAGAGAATAAGATTTACCCATTCAAGAATAAGACAAGACCTTTCCGGTTGTCCGAATTTCACATACAATACCTTTTCGAAATGAGATTGGAGCCCAAAATCCAATGGAGAATAATTTAAACCCATTCCAGCTCGTTTAGAGGTCGATATACAGTGAGTTGTAGTGGTAATACAAGATTTAGCTTCAAATGACATATACACTTCAAAATGCCAGAATTTTTAATGCGGGTTGTAGTGTAAATGATAGATTTAGCTCCAAATGACACTCAAACTTTAAACATCAACAAATTTTGATGCAGTTGTCTGATTTTACCCCACAACACCTTTTCGGAATGAGCTCGGAGCACTACATTCATTGGAGCACAAGTTTTCCCATTCCAGTTCATTTAGTTATCGATATATAGCGGGTTGCAGTTGTAATGCGAAATTTTGTTTTAAATGACACCTAAATTTCTAACAGCCATAACTTTTGATTTGTATGTTTGATTTTCGCTCACAACACCTTTTCGGAATATGCGCAGAGGCATATATCCAATGTAGTACAATTTTAAGCCATTCTAGCTTATTTTAGTAGTCAAAAAATAGCGGGTTGCAATGGTAATGAGAGATTTTGCTCCTCTTGACACAAAAACTATAACAACAATAACTTTTGATCTAGTTGTCCGATTTTTGTGCACAACACCTGTTGAATCCAAAATTGCACCTCCACGATCTACTCGAGGGGATTGGGGGAAAAGGAGGCCGCGAGCAGCTGGTTACTTGGGTCGCGAGTGAAGAGGGGAGAAGAAGAGAGGGCCGCTAGCTTGCGGCGAGGCCAGACTTCGCCCGTCGCGGCAAAAGCCACTCCTGCGACGGGCTTTCCCTTTATTCAATAATCTGTCTTACAACTTGCCACTTTTAGTACATGGAAATGAAATGAGTACAAGAGGATGACAGATAAGAAAAACAAGTCGCCCAGGCAGTTTTGCTGAGGCCGCCCGGCCTGTTTGCTGAGGTCGCCCGGGCTGCTTTGTTGAGGCCGCCCGGCCTGTTTATTGAGGCCGCCCGGCCTATTTTTTGAGGTCGCTCGGACAGGCCGCAGCTAGGTGCGGTCTGGCTGTTTCTAGCCGCTAGTTTTGCCCCCAGCTTTTCTCCCCTTTGTTCATGGTCGAGGGTCCTATTTATAGGCTCTGGGTCGATGTCGTCACCTCCGGTGAGCCGGTGACTGGATCCCTACCTGCGCGGTCTGAAGGAAGAGGCCGTCCGGCTTGGCGGCCTGACGACGGAGGCCGCCCCTGCTGGGCGGCCTGACGGCGGAGATCGCCCCTGCTAGGCGGCCTGACGGCGGAGGCCGCCCCTGCTGGGCAGCCTGACGGAGGAGGCCGCCCCTGCTGGGCGGCCTGACGGAGGAGGCCGCCCCCTGCTGGGCGGCCTGATGGCGGAGGCCGCCCCTGCTGGGCGGCCTGACGGCGGAGGTCGCCCCTGCTGGGCGGCCTGACGGCGGAGGCCGCCCCTGCTGGGCGGCCTGACGGAGGAGGCCGCCCCTGCTGGGCGGCCTGACAGAGGAGGCCGCCCCCTGCTGGGCGCCCTGACGGCGGAGGCCTCCCCCTGCTGGGCGACCTGACGGCGGAGGCCGCCCCTGCGGGGCGGCCTGACGGAGGAGGCCGCCCCCTGCTGGGCGCCCTGACGGCGGAGGCCGCCCCTGCTAGGCGGCCTGACAGCGGAGGCCGCCCCTCCTGGGCGGCCTGACGGAGGAGGCCGCCCCTGCTGGGCGGCCTGACGGAGGAGGCCGCCCCCTGCTGGGCGGCCTGATGGCGGAGGCCGTCCCTGCTGGGCGGCCTGACGGCGGAGGCCGCCCCTGCTGGGCGGCCTGACGGAGGAGGTCGCCCCCTGCTGGGCGGCCTGACGGCGGAGGCCGCCCCTGCTAGGCGGCCTGACGGCGGAGGCCGCCCCTGCTGGGCGGCCTGACGGAGGCCACACGCCTTGGGCGGTCTGAAGGAGGAGGTCGCCCCTTCCTACCATTCTGGGCGCGTCATGTATAAAAACGTCGCGAAAAAAGGCCTCCTCGGAGAGGATCGCCGATTTCTGGGTAAACAACACCTTTTTGGAATGAGCTCGGAGCCCTACATCCAACGGAGAACAAGTTTTGCCAATTCCTGTTTGTTTAGTGGCAATATACAGCGGGTTGGTAATATGGTATTTAGCTCGAAAGGAGACCTAAACTTCAAACGTCCGTAACTTTTTATCTGGTTGTCCGATTTTCACCCACAATACCTTTTCAGAGTGAGATCAGAGCCCAAAATCCAATGGAGAAAAATTTTAACCCATTCAAGCTCGTTTAGAGGTCAATATATAGTGGGTTGTACTGGTAATGCGAGATTAACTCCAAATGGCATATAAATTTCCAAAATGAAAGAATTTTAGATGCGGTTTGTATTGAAAGTGAGAGATTTCGCTCCAAATGACACTCAAACTTTATACAGCAATAACTTTTGATCCGGTTGTCTAATTTTACCCCCACAACACCTTTTATGAATGAGCTCAGAGCCCTACATTCATTGAAGCACAAGTTTTACCCATTGCAGTTCATTTAGTTGTCGATATATAGCGCATTGCACTTGGAATACGGAATTTAGCTCCAAATGACACCTAAAAATGAAACAGTCATATCTTTTGATTTGTCTAATTTTTGCCCATAAATCTCTTTGAAATGAGCTCTGAGCCCTACATTCAATGGAGACAAGTTTTACCTAATCTAGTTCATTTGGTGGTCGATATACATTGAGTTACAGTGGTAATGCGGGATTTAGCTCCAACTGACACCTAAACTTCAAACAGCTATAACTTTTGATCCGGTTGTCCGGATTTTGCCCAAAACACCTTTTCGGAATGAGCTCAGAGCCATACATCCTATGGAGAATAGGATTTACTCGATCGAGTTCATTTAGTGGTCTACGGATAGTGGATTGCAGTGGAAATGATGGATTTTGCTCCATTTAACTCCTAAACTTCAAACTTCCACAACTTTGATCCGGTTGTCTGATTTTTTCCCAAAACACCTTTTTGGAATGAGATCAGAGCCCTACATCCAATGGACAACAAGTTTTACTCATTCCAGTTCGTTTAGTGGTTGATCTACAGTGGATTGCAGTGGTAATGTGGGATTTAGCTCCAAATGACACAAACTTCAAACAGACAGAAATCGTGATCCAGTTGCCCAATTTTTGCCGACAGTACCTTTTCAGAATGAGCTCAGAGCCCTACATCCAATGGAGAGTAGGATATAACCATTCAAGTTCATTTATTGTTCGATATACAGTGAGTTCCAGTGACAATGCGGGATTTAGCAACAAATTACACCTAAACTTCAAGCAGCCATAACTTATGATCTGGCTGTTCGATTTTCGCGCACAACAATTTTTTGGAATGAGCTCGTATTCTCCGTCCAATAGAGAATAAGATTTACCCATTCAAGAATAAGACAACACCTTTCTGATTGTTCGATTTTCGCATACAATACCTTTTCGAAATGAGATTGGAGCCCTAAATCCAATGGAGAATAATTTAAATCCATTCCAGCTCGTTTAGAGGTCGATATACAATGAGTTGTAGTTGTAATACGAGATTTAGCTCCAAATGACACATACACTTCAAAATGCCAGAATTTTTAATGCGGGTTGTAGTGTAAATGAGAGATTTAGCTCCAAATGACACTCAAACTTTTAACAGCAACAACTTTTGATGCAGTTGCCTTATTTACCCCCACAACACCTTTTCAGAATGAGCTCGGAGCACTACATTCATTGGAGCACAAGTTTTCTCATTTCAGTTCATTTAGTTGTCAATATATAGCGGGTTGTAGTCGCAATGCAAAATTTTGCTTTAAATGACACATAAACTTCTAACAGCCTTAACTTTTGATTTTTATGTTTGATTTTTGCCCACAACACCTTTTCAGAATATGCGCGGAGGCATATATCTAATGTAGCACACTTTTAAACCATTCCAGCTCATTTTAGTGGTCAATAAATAGCGGGTTGCAATGGTAATGAGGGATTTTGCTCCTCTTGACACAAAAACTGTAACAACAATAACTTTTGATCTGGTTGTCCGATTTTTGTGCATAACACCTTTTTGGAATGAGCTTGGAGCCCTAAATCCAACGGAGAACAAGTTTTACCAATTCTAGTTTGTTTAGTGGTCAAAATACAATGGGTTGGTAATAAGGTATTTTGCTTGAAAGGAGACCTAAACTTCAAACATCCGTAACTTTTATCTGGTTGTCCGATTTTCGCTCACAATACCTTTTTTGAATGAGATCGGAGTCCAAAATCCAATGGAGAAAATTTTTAACCCATTCAAGCTCGTTTAGAGGTCGATATATTGTGGTTTGTACTGGTAATGCGAGATTTAGCTCCAAATGGCATATAAATTTCCAAAATGAATGAATTTTAGATGTGGTTTGTAGTGAAAGTTAGAGATTTAGCTCCAATTGACACTCAAACTTTATACAACAATAACTTTTTATCCGGTTGTCTGATTTTACTCCCACAACACCTTTTAGGAATGAGCTCGGAGCCCTACATTCATTGAAGCACAAGTTTTACCCATTGCAGTTCATTTAGTTGTCGATATATAGCGGGTTGCACTGGTAATGCGAAATTTAGCTCCAAATGACACCTAAACATGTAACAGTCAAATCTTTTGATTAGGTTGTCTTATATTTGCCCACAAATCTCTTCGAAATGAGCTCTAAGCCCTATATTCAATGGAGACAAGTTTTACCCAATCTAGTTCATTTGGTGGTCGATATACATTGAGTTACAGTGGTAATGCGGGATTTAGCTCAAACTGACACTTAAAGTTCAAAAAGCTATAACTTTTGATCCGGTTGTTCGGATTTTGCCCAAAACACCTTTTCGGAATGAGCTCAGAGCCATACATCCTATGGACAATAGGATTTACTCGATCGAGTTCATTTAGTGGTCGACGGATAGTGAATTGCAGTGGAAATAATTGATTTTGCTCCAATTGACACCTAAACTTCAAACTTCCATAACTTTGATCTGGTTGTCTGATTTTTTCCCAAAACCCCTTTTTGGAATGAGATTAGAGTCCTACATCCAATACAACAAGTTTTACTCATTCCAGTTCGTTTAGCGGTTGATCTATAGTAGGTTGCAGTGGTAATGTGGGATTTAGCTCCAGATGACACATAACTTCAAACACACAGAACTCTTGATCCAGTTGCCCACTTTTTGCCCACAATACCTTTTTAGAATGACCTCAGAGCCCTACATCCAATGGAGTGTAGGATATAACCATTCAAGTCCATTTATTGCTCGATATATCAGGGTTCCAGTGGTAATGCAGGATTTAACCCCAAATTACACCTAAACTTCAAACAGCCATAACTTTTGATCCGGTTGTTTGATTTTTGTGCACAACACTTTTTTGAAATGATCTCGTATTCTCCATCCAACAGAGAATAAGATTTACCAATTTGAGAATAAGATAACACCTTTCCGGTTGTCCGATTTTCGCCTACAATACCTTTTCGGAATGAGATCGGAGCCCTAAATACAATGGAGAACAATTTAAACCCATTCCAGCTCGTTTAGAGGTCGATATATAGTGAGTTATAGTGGTTATATAAGATTTAGCTCCAAATGACACATACACTTCAAAATGCCAGAATTTTTAATGCGGGTTGTAGTGAAATTGAGAGATTTTGCTCCAAATGACACTCAAACTGTAAACAACAACAACTTTTGATGCGGTTGTCTGATTTTACCCCACAACACCTTTTAGGAATGTTCTCGGAGCACTAAATTCATTGGAGCACAAGTTTTCCCATTCCTATTCATTTAGTTGTAGATATATAGTGGGTTGCAGCAGTAATGCGAAATTTAGCTCTAAATGACACATACACTTATAAAAGCCATAACTTTTGATTTGTATGTTTGATTTTGGCCCACAACATCTTTTTAGAATATGCGTGGAGGCATATATCCAATGTAGCACAATTTTAAATCATTCAAACTCATTTTCGTGGTCAATAAATAGCGGGTTGCAATGATAATGAAGGATTTTGCTCCCCTTGATACAAAAACTATAACAACCATAACTTTTGATCTGGTTGTCCAATTTTTGCGCACAACACCTTTTTGGAATGAGCTCAGAGCCCTACATCCAACGGAGAACAAGTTTTACCAATTCCAGTTTGTTTAGTAGTCAATATACAGCGGGTTGGTAATAAGGTATTTAGCTCGAAAGTAGACCTAAACTTCAAACATCCGTAACTTTTTATCTGGTTGTCCGATTTTCGCCCACAATACCTTTTCGGAATGAGATAAGAGCCCTTAATCCAATGGAGAATAATTTTAACCCATTCAAGCTCGTTTAGAGGTCAATATATAGTTGTTTGTACTGGTAATGTGAGATTTAGCTCCAAATGACACATAAATTTCCAAAATGAGATAATTTTAGATGCGGTTTGTAGTGAATGTGAGAGATTTAGCACCAAATGACATTCAAACTTTATACAACAATAACTTTTAATCCGGTTGCCTGATTTTACCCCCATAACACCTTTTAGGAATGATCTCAGAGCCCTACATTCATTGAATCACAAGTTTTAACCATTGCAGTTTATTTAGTTGTCGATATATAGCGGGTTGCACTGGTAATGCGAAATTTAGCTCCAAATGACACCTAAACTTGAAACAGTCATAACGTTTGATCAGGTTGTCTGATTTTTGCCCACAAAACCTCTTCGAAATGAGCTCTGAGCCCTACATTCAATGGAGAGCAAGTTTTACCCAATCTAGTTTATTTAGTGGTCGATATACATTGAGTTGTAGTGGTAATGTGGGATTTTGCTCCAACTGACACCTAAACTTCAAACAGCTATAACTTTGGACCGGTTGTCCGAATTTTGCCCAAAACACCTTTTCAGAATGAGCTCAGAGCCATACATCCTATGGAGAATAGGATTTACTCGACCGATTTCATTTAGTGGTAGACGGATAATGGATTGTAGTGGAAATGAGGGATTTTGCTCCAATTGACACCTAAACTTTAAACTTCCATAACTTTGATCTGGTTGTCTGATTTTTGCCCGAAACACATTTTCAGAATGAGATCGGAGCCCTACATCTAATGGACAACAAGTTTTACCCATTTCAGTTCATTTAGTGGTTGATCTACAGTAGGTTGTAGTGGTTGTTGAATCTGAAATCGCACCTCTGAAAGAAATTGGAGGCTGCGGGCTGCCGGTTACTTTTTAGGTAGAGGAAACGAGACCGCTGACAGCGGTCAAGCCCAGACTTCGCCCGTTATGGTGAATGCCACTCCTGTGACGAGCTTTCCTTTGATTGAAGTAAAGGGATTACAGCAAGTTGCAAGAGCAGGAAAGAAGAAGCCGACCGGTTAGACAGGTCGGAAGACGGGAAACTCGAGACCGCAGCTCAAACAAGCAAGCTCTGGATTCGAGTGTGCGTGCCTTGGGAACATTGCCGCCCCCTATTTATAGGCTTGGGGGCCTGCCCAAAAGGGCAGGGATAAAATAACCGCCTGCCCGGGTACATAGAAATGGGCAGGCTGTGACGAGATACAAAAAGGAAAAAAGAAAGAAGTCGCGCGGCTTGGCGGCTTGCACTTCCGATTTGTCTTGACCAGGGGCTGAAGATGTTGTTCCCAAAGTGATGATGCAACCCGGGCGGTCTCTGACTTGAGACCGCGGCTTGCCCTTCGGATTTGATCTTGGTAGTCTTCATGGTGCAACCCGGGCGGTCTCTGACTTGAGACCGCGGCTTGCCCTTTGGACTTAGGACTTGCTGGTCTTCATGGCGCAACCCGGGCGGTCTCCGACTTGAGACCGCGACTTGCCCTTTGGACTTAGGACTTGCTGGTCTTCATGGCGCAACCCAGGCGGTCTCCGACTTGAGACCGCGGCTTGCCCTTTGAACTTAGGCCTTGTTTAATCTCAACCGAGCGACTTGTATCCTCAGACCGCCGGGTCTGCGAGTAATGCTATTCGGAAGCGGTCTTCTGGGTAAACATAATCCCCTTATATTTTCAAACTCCGAGGAGATTTCGAAAATATTAGTTCTTGTCGGAGACCGCGCCGATTTTGCCTTGTGGGTTATAAATGTTCTGGAAGCTTCTATTTCCGCATAATTTTAACGCTATCACGAGTCACTACTCGCCCCTCGCGGTCAGGACTTTCCGACTAAACAGTCCAATCAAGATGGTGGATCTTATGGCCCAGTTTGAAAATTGCCAGAAGCCAGGAAAAGGCCGCAGGGGAGATCGCCCAAAGGATAAAAAGAAAAAGAAGAAGACCCAGCCTGACAAAACAGTGACCGTTGCTTCTACGGGTAAGCCGACCGACCTGCTCCCTGCACTGACAGTTGACCTGTCGACTAGAAATGAAGTGGGTGGGCCGAACCCACCCCCAGCTGATCTTCCTGCCCTTTTTGATAAGGCAGTCAATCCGCCCCCTCCTCCGGATAAGACGGACTCGGAAGCTGTCATCCCGAAGGCCGACGGGGAAGATTCTTTTAAAATAGAGATCACTCCCTCTATTGTATTCCACTTGGAGGTCAGAGATGAAGGAGGAGAAACAGTTGACTCCCCCAAGCCGACCGGTCAGCAGGGCCCGGTAGTGAATATTAAGGACAACCCGCTTTCCTCAAAACAAACTGGCTAGGAGTCGACCAAGAAAAGGAAAAGAGTCGAGACAACGGCGGACGGGCTTCTGAAAAAGGTGAAGAGCCTAAAGGCCAAAAATAGAGCGGCTTCCAGGAAACCGGGGCGGGTAGCCTACAAGGGAGAAAAAGTAGTTTCAGAGGGGGTAGCTACACCTTCACCCAAGTTGAGCAACCAGGTTCATACCGAAGCGCACAGTATCTCTGTAAGTGATATCATCAGGGACTATGATTCCCTCAAGAAGCAAGACGATCTACTGAGAACTTCTTCCGATCTATAGGCTGCTGACCCTCCTAGAAAGGAGGAGGCCGCCCTTGCTGAGGATGCGGCCAACATTAAGGAGACCGCCTTGGGTGAGGATGAGGCCAGAACTAAGGGGGCAGCCCTGGCTGTGGACGCGACCAGAATTGAGAAAGCCGCACCGGCTCCCGAAGATTCTGTGATGACCGGGCTTCGGCTTATACAAGCGAAGGTGGAGAAAGTAAGAGATGAGCTGAACAAACCGCTGCCGCCGCCGCCTAATCTTCTCTTGCAAGGTAAAGGGGTCGCGGATTACCGCCCTGTTCGTTTTTTCAAAATGCGGTCTCGAAACAAGTCGCGCGACTTTTTGTTGAATCCGTCACCAAGCTTCTTTCCCTCCGCTGTTCAATTTTATGCTGCCAAGTGGAGGCAAAGCGAGAGATCGTGGAGAGAACAGCGTCGAAAGATCGATTCCGAGTAAGCAAGGCGATCTATCCACCCGAATTTTACCCGAACTGATGTGGCTTGTAAGCGAGCAGAACTTGGAAAGAGTGGTCTTCTTTTGATAATCCCCCCGTTATATGAAATTACATTCGGCCGACCTTTTTGACTGTCTTTTTCATTGCAGATGATCGTGATTTTATTCTGAAACCGGGCAAACTGGTGACTTATCTTCCTCCACTGGATTCATCCTTTCCGAGCTCCTCTGTTATCCCGGATACCCGGATGGAGGATGAGATGGACGGTCTTCAAAAGAATTTTGAAACCCTCAAGAAGCAGTTGAAGGCTCTCGAGGAGCGGGAGAAAGCCGCTCAGGATGAAAAGGCGGCACTATGGGCTGAGATGGCGGCTGAGCGGAATGAAAGCCGTGATGCGTTGGAGGCCGAACGGAAAGAGTGCCAAGAGAAGGAGAAGGCGCAGCAAGACCAGGTGGCCGCGCTGACCGCCCGGCTTGATAGAGGAAAGAAGGAGATCCACAAACTCGAGGGGGACTGTGCCTACTATAGAGACAAATACCTCCATTTGACAAGGGAGGTCGGCGGAAGCCGACGTCCTCTTAATGTAGCTGATGAAGGTCGGCGTGGGTCACACCGCCCGGTTGCTGGGACGAGCTCGACTCTTTCAGCAGCTGGGATGGTCCACCCTGTTGCTAGTGTAAATGATGTCGCAGCGGCCTTACCTACTCGCATGATTCCGGCAGCGCGAGTAGAGCGAGATGCCGCATGGCTTCATAGCATGATCAACCACCTCAATCACAACATTAATCAGATGCAAGGGACTATTATTCAGATCGGCGACCACGTCGCGCGACTCCATAGAGAAGATGCGCCGAGCGATGCCGCTAGTGTTAAGCGATTTTAAGACAATTACTTGTAATAATATTTTTATTCGGTCCTTCAGACAACTTAACTGTTTGAGCTTAATTTTATGACATTCGGTCTGTCCTGCAGACCGTGCGGTCTGTTTATTTGAATATTTTTATTTCCTTCGTTTGTATGTTGATTGACGCCTACAAATTGCTTTATAAGCCGAGCGGCTTATTTCTGCTATTTATTTAAACTGCCTGCTTGGATTTTACTTGTGGTTTGTTCCTAATGAACTAGCTCTGTATGAGAATGTGCCCGTGCGGTGTTGACCCAGAAATCGGTGATCCTTTTCGAGGAGATTTTTTCTGCGTTTCTCCTACAGGTCATGCGGCTAGGGATCTCCTATCCGCCCAGCAGGGGCGGACTCCTTCCTCAGGCCGCCCAGCAGGGGCGGTCTCCTCCTTTATACCGCGCGGGTAGGCGCTCTCGTCCTTCAGACAGCGCGGGTAGGCGGCCTCCCCCTTCAGACCCAGCAGGGGCGGTCTCCTCCTTTAGATCGCGCGGGTAGGCGGCCTCCCCAGTCAGACCCAGGAGAGGCGGTCTCCTCCTTTAGACCGCGCGGGTAGGCGGCCACCCCCTTTAGACCCACCAGGGGCGGCCTCCTCCTTCAGACAGCGCGGGTAGGCGGCCTCCCCCTTCAGACCCAACAGGGCCGGCCTCCTCCTTTAGACAGCGCGAGTAGGCGGTCTCCTCCTCAGACCGCGCGGGTAGGCGGCCTCCCCCTTCAGACCCAGCAGGGGCGGCCTCCTCCTTTAGACTGCGCGGGTAGGCGGTCTCCTCCTTCAGACTGTGCGGGTAGGCCGCCTCCCACTTCAGACCCAGCAGGGGTGGCCTCCTCCTTTAGACCGCGCCGGTAGGCGTTCTTCTCCTTCAGACAGCACGGGTAGGCGGCCTCCCCCTTTCAGACCCATCAGGGGCGACCTCCTCCTTTAGACCACGCGGGTAGGCGGTCTTGTCCTTCAGACCATACGGGTAGGCGGCCTCCCCCTTTCAGACCTAGCAGGGACGGCCTCCTCCTTTAGACCGCGCGGGTAAGCGGTCTCATCCTTCAGACCGCGCATGTAGGCGGCCTCCCCCTTCAGACCGCCCATGGCGGGCGGCCTTCTCCTTCAGATCGCCCAAGGTAGCGGTCTCCATTGTTCAGACCGCGCAGGTAGGGATCCGGTCACCGGCTCACCGGAGGTGACGACATCGACCCAGAGCCTATAAATAGGACCCTCGACCATGAACAAAGGACAGGCAATTTGGGGGCAAAACTGGCGGCTAGGAGCAGCTAGACCGCTCCTATCAGCGACCTGTCTGGGCGACCTCAGCGAACAGGCTGGGCGACCTCGGCGAATAGGCCAGGCGACCTCGGCGAATAGGCCGGGCGACCTCGGCGAACAGGCCGGGCGACCTCGGCGAACAGGCCGTGCGACCTCGGCGAACAGCCCGCGCGGCTTACTCTTTTCTTACTCGCAACTCTCTTGTATCATTCTGTTTCCATGTACTAAACACCATGAGCTGTAATACAGATTATTAATTGAAGGGAAAGCCCGTCGCATGAGTGGCTTTTGCCGCGACGGGCGAAGTCTGGCTTCGCCGCAAGCTAGCGGCCCTCTCTTCTTCTCCCCTCTTCACTCGCGACTCAAGTAACCAGCTGCTCGACCACTACCCCCTCGCTTTCCTCTAGGAGTGAGCGTCGAGGACGTGGGGACAATTTTGGATTCAACAGAAACACGCGACCTTCAGATAGCGAGTAGTTGATGAACAATAGTTGCAATGAAGATGCGAGATTTGGCCTAAAATACACTCTATCTTAAAATGGCCATAACTTTTGATCCGGGTGTCGGAATTCAGAAATTCAAAGCACTTTTTAGCCCTCAGATTTCAAAAATTCGGCTACATTTAAAAGTTATCTCAGCTTTTCTCTCTCGACACTTCTTGTTTTTATGGATCATCGGTCAGAAGGCCTTGGGCATCCTTATAATCATCTTGAAGTTCCTGTTAAAAGTAGTGACATGAACCCCCTATTAGCAGGGATCGCCCACATTGAAAGACAAGAGGATTCTCAACTTAATACTATAGCAGCTACTTATGACAAGCCATCTAGCAGTCATCTAGAGCATTCGTTACAACGTGAAGCAGCAAGACTCTTTATTCCTCATCATGAGTCTCATAAGATTAGTATGGGTGATCCCCCTTACCTTGTTGATAAACTAATAATTCCTGCAGGAGAAGAACAAGAGCCTTCCCCATTATCGAACAAAATCCGTTGGGAAGTATTCCCGAATGATTTCAAGGAGCCTCGTCTACCAGTCTATTATGGAATGAGTGATCCAGTTTTTCATCTGCAAGCCTTTGAGTCCGCCATTTCACTAAGAATTCTATCAGATGGTATCAATTGTAAACTTCTCATCATGACCTTTGACGGTCAAGTTCTAGATTGGTTCCATCATTTACCATCTCAATCGATCAATTGCTTCGGGGATCTTCGAAGAGAATTTTATTTGAGGTTCAGTACTTTAAGGAAACGTAAGAGAGGTCTACCAGCTCTTTTTCAGATCAAGCAAATGGATAACGAATCCACAGCTCACTTCATCGATCGCTTTCAAAAAGAAATCCTTGATGTTGTTAATGCTGATCAAAGTCTCTATAAACATGCCATAATTAATGGTCTCCACGAAGGTCCTCTTAAGTTTCAATTCACCATGAAAGAGCCAGAATCTTATGCTCATCTTATTGAAATAGCAAATCAGTTCATTAAGGCCGAGGATGCGAACCCGGATTATTTTGCTTCTTTAATTAAGAGGCCTCAACAACAACAGAAGGATTATTCTTCTCATGGTCATCTTCCTATCAATCGACGTGGCTATTTGTTAGAATATGAACAAGGTCCCAACTTATCATCTCAACGTGAAATATGCTATGATTATGAGCATTTGTCTGCTTCTCCAAGTAACCTGCAGCTAAATCAATCAGAGCTATGCCTTGTCAACCCTCATATCTCAACTCAGGCTTATGATTACAAGTCATGTAATTCTCCTCGCTCAAATAAGCAAGATAAGTTTCGAGGAAGGTATACAAGTTTGACTATGTCAATGAAAGAAGTTCTTCAGATTATCCAGCAAGAACCTGGTTTTACGAGACCTTCTCTCATGCGACCTGATCATAGGAATTGTCACAATGATTTGTTTTGTCAATACCACATGTGTGTGGGTCATGATACAGAAAAGTGTCGCGCTCTACATAAGCTTGTAGAGAAGTTATTGAAAGAAGGCAAACTGCGGGAATATGTTGCTTAAAAATATGATTGTAAAGTCTTTTCTAGCAATATTGGTCATTCACTCGATGCTAGATCCATTTTCATTGGCAAAAAGGTTTGTCTTAAGTCTTGAGCTCTTTCAGTTATGTTTGCATTAGTTCTTTCCTTTAAATGCGTACATGGTTGAATATGGCTCGTGAATATTGTGGCAATCAAACCCACCTTTTTGGTGGTTACCCAAGTTTCTTTAAAGGCAATCAAACCCATCTCCTTGATGGTCGCCAAAATCTTAAAAGGCAATCAAACCCATCTCCTTGATGGTCGCCAAAATCTTAAAAGGCAATCAAACCCATCTCCTTGATGGTCGCCAAAATCTTAAAAGGCAATCAAACCCATCTCCTTGATGGTCGCCAAAATCTTAAAAGGCAATCAAACCCATCTCCTTGATGGTCGCCAAAATCTTAAAAGGCAATCAAACCCATCTCCTTGATGGTCGCCAAAATCTAAAAAGGCAATCAAACCCATCTTTCGATGGTCGCCCAAATCTTTAAAAGCAATTGATCCCATCTTTTGATGGTCGCCCCATTACGGTTTCATCTTTATATCCACATTATAATGGTTGCTCCAATTGAGCATTACTGCTTCTTTTGCATATGATACAGATGCTATGCTAGCTTCTTGCTTACAAATGAGGAGAATATCACCATATTGCATCGAGACACCCAAAAACTTCTTTTCTATAAATGTTTATATGAAAAGATGAACAGGTGATTGCGAGTTCTCCTCAGGTACTCGCATTATGAAAATTCTTTATACCTGCTTTAAGTTCTCTTTTGCAGAAATTAGCAGGTGATCGCGAGTTTCCTTCAGGTACTCGCATTATATTCTTTTATACCTGCTTTAAGTTCTCTTTTGCAGAAATTAGCAGGTGATCGCGAGTTTCCTTCAGGCACTCGCATTATATTCTTTTATACCTGCATTAAGTTTTCTTTTGCAGAAATTAGCAGGTGATCGCGAGTTTTCTTCAGGTACTCGCATTATATTCTTTTATACCTGCTTTAAGTTCTCTTTTGCAGAGATTAGCAAGTAATCACGAGTTTTCTTCATGTACTCGCGTTATATTCTTTTATACCTGCTTTAAGTTTTCTTTTGCAGAAATTAGCAGGTGATCGCGAGTTTCCTTCAGGTACTCGCGTTATATTCTTTTATACCTGCTTTAAGTTCTCTTTTGCAGATATTAGCAGGTGATCGCGAGTTTTCTTCAGGTACTCGCGTTATATTCCTTTATACCTGCTTTAAGTTCTCTTTTGCAGAGATTAGCAGGTGATCGCGAGTTTTCTTCAGGTACTCGCGTTATATTCTTTTATACCTGCTTTAAGTTCTTTTTTGCAGAGATTAGCAGGTGATCGCGAGTTTTCTTCAGGTACTCGCGTTATATTCTTTTATACCTGCTTTAAGTTCTCTTTTGCAGAAATTAGCAGGTGATCGCGAGTTTCCTTCAGGTACTCGCATTATATTCTTTTATACCTGCTTTAAGTTTTCTTTTGCAGAAATTAGCAGGTGATCGCGAGTTTTCTTCAGGTACTCGCATTATATTCTTTTATACCTGCTTTAAGTTCTCTTTTGCAGAAATTAGCTGGTGATCGCGAGTTTCCTTCAGGTACTCGCGTTATATTCTTTATACCTGCTTTAAGTTCTCTTTTGCAGAAATTAGCAGGTGATCGCGAGTTTCCTTCAGGTGCTCGCGTTATATTCTTTTATACCTGCTTTAAGTTCTCTTTTGCAGAGATTAGCAGGTGATCGCTAGTTTTCTTCTGGTACTCGCGTTATATTCTTTTATACCTGCTTTAAGTTCTCTTTTGTAGAAATTAGCAGGTGATCGCGAGTTTCCTTCAAGTACTCGCGTTATATT
Source organism: Dactylorhiza incarnata (assembly GCA_033032865.1). Lineage (NCBI taxonomy): Eukaryota > Viridiplantae > Streptophyta > Magnoliopsida > Asparagales > Orchidaceae > Dactylorhiza > Dactylorhiza incarnata. The sequence goes on from JAWHQI010000224.1 coordinate 3,728,329, forward strand.
CTTTATACCTGCTTTAAGTTCTCTTTTGCAGAAATTAGCAGGTGATCGCGAGTTTCCTTCAGGTGCTCGCGTTATATTCTTTTATACCTGCTTTAAGTTCTCTTTTGCAGAGATTAGCAGGTGATCGCTAGTTTTCTTCAGGTACTCGTGTTATATTCTTTTATACCTGCTTTAAGTTCTCTTTTGTCGAAATTAGCAGGTGATCGCGAGTTTCCTTCAAGTACTCGCGTTATATTCTTTATACCTGCTTTAAGTTCTCTTTTGCAGAAATTAGCAGGTGATCGCGAGTTTCCTTCAGGTACTCGCATTATATTCTTTATACCTGCTTTAAGTTCTCTTTTGCAGAAATTAGCAGGTGATCGCGAGTTTCCTTCAGGTACTCGCATTATATTCTTTTATACCTGCTTTAAGTTTTCTTTTGCAGAAATTAGCAGGTGATCGCGAGTTTTCTTCATGTACTCGCATTATATTCTTTAATACCTGCTTTAAGTTCTCTTTTGCAGAGATTAGCAGGTGATCGCAAGTTTTATTCAGGTACTCGCGTTATATTCTTTTATACCTGCTTTAAGTTTTCTTTTGCAGAAATTAGCAGGTGATCCCGAGTTTCCTTCAGGTACTCGCGTTATATTCTTTTATACCTTCTTTAAGTTCTCTTTTGCAGAGATTAGCAGGTGATCGCGAGTTTTCTTCAGGTACTCGCGTTATATTCTTTTATACCTGCTTTAAGTTCTCTTTTGCAGAGATTAGCAGGTGATCGCGAGTTTTCTTCAGGTACTCGCGTTATATTCCTTTATACCTGCTTTAAGTTCTCTTTTGCAGAGATTAGCAGGTGATCGCGAGTTTTCTTCAGGTACTCGCATTATATTCTGTTATACCTGCTTTAAGTTCTCTTTTGCAGAAATTAGCAGGTGATCGCCAGTTTCCTTCAGGTACTCGCGTTATGTTTTATACCTGCTGTAAGTTCTCTTTTGCAGAGATTAACGGGTGCTCGCGAGGTCTCTTCAGGTACTCACGTTATGTTTTATACCTGCTGTGAGTTCTCTTTTGCAGAGATTAACAGGTGGTCGCGAGGTCTCTTCAGGTACTCGCGTTATGTTTTATACCTGCTGTGAGTTCTCTTTTGCAGAGATTAACGGGTGCTCGCGAGGTCTCTTCAGGTACTCGCATTATGTTTTATACCTGCTGCGAGTTCTCTTTTGCAGAGATTAGCAGGTGTTCGCGAGGTCTCTTCTAGTACTCGCGTTATGTTTTATACCTGCTGTGAGTTCTCTTTTGTAGAGATTAGCAGGTGTTCGCGAGGACTCTTCAGGTACTCGCGTTATGTTTTATACCTGCTGTGCTCTTTTGTAGAGATTAGCAGGTGCTCGCGAGGTCTCTTCAGGTACTCGCATTATGTTTTATACCTGCTTTGAGTTATCTTTTGCAGAGGTTAGCAAGTATTCGCGAGTTCTCTTCAGGTACTTGCGCCACGTTCTTTCTTTACTTATCGAGTTCTCCTCAGAGACTAGTAGATGATTACTAGTCAACCTCAGAGGACAAAGCGAGCCGATGTTCCAAGTTCCCTTCAGGTACTTGTGAATTGTGTTCTGTATTTTGCTATGACTCTCCTCCCTCATAGGAGAAAGAATAAGCATTCACTAGTTCCTTTGTGGAGAGGCATCAGGTACTCGTCCCCTCTCTGTCTTTTCCACTATTTTGACAGTTTGCCAGTAGCGGATCACGATTTTTGTGGGTCATTACCTACTTTTTCGAAGTTTCTTGGAAATTTGAAAAAGTGCGGGGATTATGTTGACCCAGAAATCGGTGATCCTTTTCGAGGAGATTTTTTCTACGTTTCTCCTACAGGTCATGCGGTTAGGGATCTCCTATCCGCCCAGCAGGGGCGGACTCCTTCCTCAGGCCGCCCAGCAGGGGCGGTCTCCTCCTTTAGACCGCGCGGGTAGGCGGTCTCGTCCTTCAGATAGCGCGGGTAGGCGGCCTCCCCCTTCAGACCCAGCAAGGGCGGTCTCCTCCTTTAGACCGCGCGGGTAAGCGGCCTCCCCCTTCAGACCCAGCAGGGGCGGTCTCCTCCTTTAGACCGCGCGTGTAGGCGACCTCCCCCTTTAGACCTAGTAGGGGCGGCCTCCTCCTTCAGACAGCGCGGGTAGGCGGCCTCCCCCTTCAGACCCAGCAGGGGTGACCTCCTCCTTTAGACCGCGCGAGTAGGCGGTCTCCTCCTTCAGACCGCGCGGGTAGTCGGCCTCCCCCTTCAGACCCAGCAGGGGCGGCCTCCTCCTTTAGACTGTGCGGTAGGCGGTCTCCTCCTTCAAACCGCGCGGGTAGGCGACCTCCCCCTTCAGACCCAGCAGGGGCGGCCTCCTCCTTTAGACCGCGCGGGTAGGAGGTCTTGTCCTTCAGACCGCACGGGTAGGCGGCCTCCCCCTTTCAGACCCAGCAGGGGCGGCCTCCTCCTTTAGACCGCGCGGGTAGGCGGTCTTGTCCTTCAGACAGCACGGGTAGGCGGCCTCCCCCTTTCAGACCCAGCAGGGGTGGCCTCCTCCTTTAGACCGCGTGGGTAGGCTGTCTCGTCCTTCAGACCGCGCGGGTAGGCAGCCTCCCCCTTCAGACCGCCCATGGCGGGCGACCTTCTCCTTCAGATCGCCCAAGGTAGCGGTCTCCATTATTCAGACCGCGCGGGTAGGGATCCAGTCACCGGCTCACCGGAGGTGACGACATCGACCCAGAGCCTATAAATAGGACCCTCGACCATGAACAAAGGACAGGCAATTTGGGGGCTAAACTGGCGGCTAGGAACAGCTAGACCGCTCCTATAAGCGACCTGTCCGGGCGACCTCAGCGAACAGGCCGGGCGACCTCGGCGAACATGCTGGGTGACCTCGGCGAACAGGCCGGGCCACCTCAGCGAACAGGCCGGGCGACCTCGGCGAACAGGCCGTTCGACCTCGGCGAACGGCCCGCGCGGCTTACTCTTTTCTTACTCGCAACTCTCTTGTATCATTCTGTTTCCATGTACTAAACACCATGAGCTGAAATACATTAAATAAAGGGAAAGCCCGTCGCATGAGTGGCTTTTGCCACGACGGGCGAAGTCTGGCCTCGCCGCAAGCTAGCGGCCCTCTCTTCTTCTCCCCTCTTCACTCGCGACTCAAGTAACCAGCTGCTCGACCACTACCCCCTCGCTTTCCTCTAGGATTGAGCATCGAGGGCGTGGGGACAATTTCTGATTCAACATGCGGGTTGATTAGGCTGGCCGCGATTTGACCTTTACTAAATGCAGATCACCTGTTCTTATAAGTAGCGCCTTTCCGAAGACCTTTTCATCTGAATTTCAAAATGGGAGCAAAGCGCCGGCCGGAGCGACCTGCGAAGACATCCGCTACCCGATCTGAAGCCGCTTCAGCGTTCCATTCAGCAGACCTTGAGGAATGCCGCCTGACCAAAGCCGAATTGGATGAATTTGTCGATAAGCATATGGTTGGGAGTCCGCTGCTCGCGCGACTTCCACTCCGTGATGAGCGGATGAACTCCTTTGGACCGAATCAAATCGCAATCCCAATCGATCACTTCGATTGGGGCTTCAAATTTCCGATATCGATCGAGCTCGCCATGGTCTTTGACCACTACGGAGTTGTCCCCGACCAAATCTCCCCCAACTCGATGGCCGGGATATGCAGCTTCATTTCATATCTGTGGTCTGAGAGAGTCCGTTTCTCCATGGACCTCTTTAGAAAAATGTTCTCGGTGCGGGCTATCCCGGACTCCGAGTCGAACGTGTTCAAGGGCCACTTCTATTTCAGCTATCGGGGGTTGAATATGGTCAACCTCGCGAATAAGGTCACGGCCTGGTCGGAGAGATATCTGATATTCGAATGCCGACTTGGCCTACTAAACCCGAACCCGCAGGTGCGGCCAGAGGAGGCCTTCCAGCAAATCGCTATCAGCGAGGTTGAGAAGAAGACCTGCAAACTTCTTGAGAATGAGCGGCCTGAAGACAGTAAGTTCTTCATCAACCCGCTTCCTGCTCTGATGTTGACCCTGCGGGCTTTTGTTCTAACTCTTTTACTTCTCTTTTGTAGCTGCGGCCATTGTTCCCAAAAACAAGTCGGTCAGCCCGGCCGGTTTGATCCTAACTCAAGGCGATAAGAGACAAAGATAGGGAAAAAATAAGTCGTTGCTATCTGATGGCGAGGATTCGACTTCCTCAGGCGACTTCTCGGCCCTCCGTTCCTTCAGCAAAGTGAAGGATTTGAAAGGCCGCACAGTCTTGACCTGGCACCCGGACGACGATGGTGTCCAGGTCTCTACTGCGCTCCACCACTGGGCTAATAAGAAGTCGGGCCGGCATGCTGAGGCCGCTAGCATCGCCATGTTTGGCCGGCGAAATTTCAGGCGACTAAGGAAGATCCCTGAGGAGGAGCTCCCCCGGGAGGCCGCGCGGGTTGGAGCTGAGAGCTTCATCACCAACGTCTTCATGGGGATGACCTTCAAAAGATTGATCAGAGCAAATGATCATCTAGAGAAGGAAAATGTCGAATTGAAGAAGGAAGTCGCGCAGCTAAAGGAGGCCGAGTTGGTAAGTTATCACCTGGCTAGCCATCTTTTTTATTTTTTCAGACTGTGCGGTCTCTTACCTTTACTTTTTTTTTGCAGACAAAGTATGACGAGGACGATCCGGTCTATCAAGAAGAACTTTTCCCTCATGTCGCCGAGGTAATTGGTAATGCTTTTAACCTCCTGCGAGAGCTCGGAGGGCTCGCGCCCGGTTTTGAGCATTTCACTTTTTCTGATGCCTACCCGACTTTACAAAAGAAACTTGACAAGATCAGGCGGAAAGCCAAAGGGAAGATTAAAGTTGATGGGTCCAGTTCGGAGGAAAGTGATGATGAGGATGATGAAGCCGAAGAGTCTGCTGCGGCTAAGGAGGGAGTGAGCGGCTCGGACTCTGAGTCCAGCGATTCTGAAGAAGAGGCCGAGCGCAAGTCGGGCGAGCTGGGCAGCTCGTCTTCGTCATGCAGCGAGGGCTATTCTCCCAATGTTTCGATCGATGGCAGCGAACATTCGAGTGCTCCTGCATCTAAGAAACTCAAGTCGGATGGTCAATAGTTGTATTTTGTTTTCATTTTGAATAACCGACGGTTTGATTTTGTTAACCGGTCGGTTATAGAACCTTGTAAAGATATTTTGATTATGAAATGGAAAGTTTTTACCTGTCTAGCTGTCTGCTTTCTGTGACTTACTTGTGATTGTTTGCGATCTCTTTTTGCTTCGGATAATTAACTCTCTTCTAGCCAAGTCGTGCGGCTTAATAATGACCCAGTCAGTTCGGGTATTAAACCTTCAGAATTCCAATATCCATTCGAACGCTGTAAATCCGGTACGGGCGGTTTGTTTCTGTGATCCCGACTCAGCAAATGCCATACATCCCTGAAGAATATTGACCATTCATACTTTGATAAATAATTTGATGCGATTATAATATATAGTCGAGCGGATAGGAATTCGAACTTTCTAGGTTCTTAATATGAATACCCTAAGTTAACCGAATACAAATTTAAGACGCTGCAATAATTATACTCTAACTGCAAGTTGTGCGACTTGAATGTATTTCATGATGCCTCTGTATAAGTGAATTCAAGCCACGTGATTACTTTCCGGCCTTGCATAATTACTTCGCAAAAATAGAGAATACCGAATCAGAAGAAAACAATCAACAGGTCGTGAACTCAGTAAAGAGTTCGGACCACTTATAATCCAGATTTTTTTGAAAGTTCTATCCCTGAGCATAAAATTTAACTGATAAATTCGTGCGACCTGCATATAAGTCGGGCGGCCAGTGGCTTGACACTTGGTGATAATTTTCATAAGAATCAAAATCACTTCCCTGTAAATAGCTTGTTTTTATCCGAGCGAATCGATTTGCGAATCGCTTTGCACCGAATGATATCCCGATACTTGCCTTGTGGCATTTTATGATATCCTGCTTATTTTAAACCGATCGGTTTAATAGTCAAACCGTCTGATAATTATGGTACTAGCTTATTTCAAACTGTCCGGTTTAAAAACTAGGCCGCCGGATATCTTTGGTACCTGCTTATTTCAAACCGCCCAGTTTTGGCATCAAGCTGACCGGTTTGTGATGTACCTATAAAAAATCTTGTTTTTCTCCCAAATTGTCTAGAGTGACCATATAAGATGAGAAAATTTCCTGTAATGTAACAAGAAGTGGTTACAGACTCAGATGACCAAATGGGCAGGTGGGCCTAGGCGGCGAACATTGCTTTCCTCAAGTGGTCATAAGAGCTGTAGAAATAAAGAAAAAGACAAGTACAGACCCAGATGACCAAATGGGCAGGTGGGCCTAGGCGGCGAACATTGCTTTCCTCAAGTGGTCATAAGGGCCGTAAGCGATTCAACTGCTCTCTTGCCTAGGGTTACAAGCCGAGTTGATCAATTGGGCAGGTGGGCCTAGGCGGCGAACATTGCTTTCCTCAGAGAGATCAACTCAATTGTGGGTCCCGTTTAGGTATCGCTTGAGAGTACCTTGGAGTATTCGATGGTCACAGACTAAGATGATCAGTTGGGCAGGTGTGGTTATGCCGCGGGGGCTATACCGATATTGCTTTCCTCAGAAAGATCATCAAAGTTGTAACTATATCCCTCTCGGGGCATGATAGAACTAACATTCACCTAGACCTCCCTTGATGCAGGGGTGCGTTAGATATCAGCCGGGATCCAAGGTTCCGAAGACCACCGCATGGGAATTGGCAAGCTACCACTACACGTGTGCGAAATCTCCCCGCTACACATGATCTTCGTGGTTTTATGCTAATGACTACAATCCGAGGGGGTACGAGCAGAACTTGGCGATGTCTCCGCGGTTCAGTGAGAGTGATATATAAAAAGTACAAAAAGAAACACCAGACATGGAGAAGTGTCAGTATGGGGCTTTTCATTAGAATATCCAAAAATGCAAGAAATGGAGAAGACAATTTAAGGATAGAACCGTTTAAGGTCGTCACCGCTCCAGGTGCGCGAGATGTCCTCTCCTTCGCTTGTCTGGAGGCGGTAAGCCCCGCTTTTTAGTACCTCCATGATAATGAAAGGTCCAGCCTAGTTGGGATTTATCTTTCCGACGTTGCCCGTTCTGGCTGCGGCGTCAACCTTTTTCAGTACAACATCTCCAACTGCGAAATGCTTTACCCTGACGTTTCTGTCAAAGTACTTGGCCATTCTCCTTTTAACTTCTTCCTGCCTGATTGTTGCCTCGTCCTGAAGCTCTTCGATCAGATCCAGACTATATTTGATAGCTTCATCATTGTCTTCTATCCATGCTTCTCCTCCCTCCTTAGCATACACAACCCTGGGGGTGACCACTTCAAATTCTATAGGAACCACAGCCTCCGAGCCATGAGATAATTTGAATGGCGTCTCCCCCGTAGCTGAAGACGGAGTAGTACGATGAGTCCAAAGGATGGAAGAAAGTTGATCTGCCCAATTTCCTCTTTGATTCAAGAACCTCTTCATCAAAAGCTGTTTGATCTGCCTATTTGCGGCTTCTACCTGGCCATTAGTTCTCGGATGATGTACAGAAGAGAACCGAAGATCAATTCCAATCTGATCACAGATGGTTATCATCTCCGAATTGTTGAACTGCGAACCATTATCAGTGACAATTGCCAGCGGAATTCCATGTCGGCAAACTATTTCCCCCCAAATGAAGTTTCTGATGACCTGCGTCATGGTTTTTGCTAGTGCCTTTGCCTCAATCCATTTGCTGAAATAATCGATCATCACAATTATAAAATGCCGCTGGCCACTAGCCATTGGGAAGGGTCCGATGAGATCCATCCCCCAAACTTCGAAAGGCCAAGGTGCAGTTATTGATCTGAGCGACTGAGCGGGTAGATGTTGAAGAGGAGCAAACTTTTGACACTGAACACATCACTTGGCGAATGCTTCGGCATCTTTCCTCATGGTTGGCCAGAAATACCCCTGCCTCAAGATTCTTTTTTCTAAAGTCTTTGCTCCTGAATGGCTACCACATTCCCCGAAATGAATCTCCTGAAGTATGGTTGGAATTTCGTCCTCGGAAACACACCGTGCTGAGGGAGAGATCAAAGTCTTCCTGTAGAGAACTCCCGCTATCAGATAATAATATGCTGCTTTCCTTCTCAACCTTCTTCAATCTTTGATGGAATGATGGAACTCCCCTTTTGACAAAAACAGCTCGAAAGGGTCCTTCCACGAAGGATTCTGATCGATTTGCATAAGTTCAGCTTCATCTATTGCAGGATGGAAAAGTTCAAAGGTCACTCCCCCCGATGGAAGACCGAACTTTGACAACTCATCTGCTTCCTCATTTTGTGTTCTTGGAATATGCTCGATAATGAACGACTTGAATCTTCCGATCTCTTTTTTGGCTAGCAGCAGATACTTCCTCAGAATCGGCTCCCTTGTCTCGAAATTCCCCAGAACCTGAGAAGCCATGACAAGTGAATCAGTTTTAACATGTAAGTGTTCTATGCCCAGCTCTTTTGCAAGTCTCAGTCCAGCCAGAAGTGCCTCATATTCTGCCTGATTATTTGTAACTGGGAAGAAGAATTTGATAGCTTGCTCCAGCTTGATGCAATTTGGACTGATTAAAACTACCCCGACTCCCACGGAGTTTTTACCAGAAGCCCCATCCACATAAATGACCCAAGCCAAAGGGGATTTCACCACCTATTCCGGACTGGATTCTGTTGTATCAACCAGAAAATCTGCCAAGACCTGTGCTTTGATTGCTGTCCTCGGAATATAGGATATTTCAAACTCGCTTAATTCAATAGCCCATTTGGCCAGCCTCCCTGAATGATCTGGTTTTTCAAGAATGCTTCTCAAAGGACGATCTATAATTTTTTGGATAGGGTGAGCCTGAAAATAAGGACGGAGCCTTCGTGATGACATAACCAAAGCCAAAGCTAGCTTTTCCAAGATCGAATGTCTGGTCTCCGCATCCTTGAGGATATGGCTGACATAGTAGATTGGAAACTGTTTCTTCTTTTCTTCCCGAACAAGGACGGAACTCACTGCATCTGGGCTGACCCCCCAGTGTAAGAACAATACCTCCCCCTCACGAGGACTTTGAAGTAAAGGGGTTGAAGTCAACTGCTCTTTTAACTGTTCAAAAGACTTGCTACATTCTTCGTTCCATTCAAACTTTGATCCTCCCCGCAGTATTTTGAAGAATGGGGCACTTTTATCTCCTGATTTGGAAATAAACCTGCTCAATCCTGCCAACCTTCCTCCAAGTTGTTGAACTTCCTTGGTACTATGAGGAGGGGTAATATCAAGGATGGACTTCACCTTATCTGGGTTCGGTGCAAGGCCATTAGGAGTTAAGAGATGCCCGAGAAACTTTCCCTTGTTTGCCCCAAAAACACATTTCAACGGGTTCAATTTTAATTTGGACCTCCGTAGAGTAGCGAACGTCTCTACGAGGTCTTTCAAATGTATTGAAAACATTTTACTTTTTAGGAGGTGATCATCAACGTAAACTTCGAGGTTCCTGCCTTTTTGATGCTTAAAGACGGTATCCATCATTCTTTGATATGTTGCGCCCGTATTTTTAAGGCCAAAGGGGATTACGAGATAGCAGTAACACCCATTGTTTGTGATAAATGAGGTGTGCGGGATATCGGGTCTGTGCATTTTAATTTGATGGTACCTAGAGAAAGCATCGAAAAAGCTCATAAAATCATTCCCAACCGCGGAATCTACTAAGACATCTATCCGAGGCAGAGGGTAGTAATCTTTGGGACATGCTTTATTAAGTTTGGTAAATTCCACGCACATGCGCCACTTCCCACCAGATTTTTTAACCATTACAACATTCGACATCCACGTGGGATACTGAATTTCAGAAATAAAGCCCGCTTTCAGGAGTTTGGCAACCTCCCCTCTGATGGGCAACGCCAGCTTGGTTGACACTTCTCTCTTCTTTTGCTGGACGGGCTTGAACTCAGGAGATACGTTCAGATGATGACAAGCCAAGTCCGGATCCACTCCTGGCTTATCCTCCGCAGACCAGGCGAAGATATCCAGGTTCTCCAAAAGGCAGGAGATTAGCTGCACTTTTTCCTCTTCTTGCAGCTCTACATTGATAACCAGCTTCTTGTCTTCCCCTTCAGCAATAGGGACTTCTTGGGTCGCCTGGGCAGGTTCCAGGTGAGCCCCTTCTCAATCTTTCCTCTCCTCAGCAGCCTTTGAGGATTCAGCAATTTCGAGAACTTCAGCCGTGGCCTCGGAAAATGGGATGTTGGCGATCATGTTGACAGTTCGCACGTAACATTCTCGAGCCACCTTTGGGTTGCTTCTGACCCGATACTGCCTTCGCTCGGCAGCAAACTTAAGAGCAAGGTGGAAAGTGGATACTACTGCCCTGTAGGCATTAAGAATTGGCCTCCCAAAGATGGCGCAGTAGTTGCTTGGGGCATCCACCACCACGAAGTTGATCAGCTTAATTACTCCCCCAAGAGAGACCAGGAGCTTCGCTGAACCCTCCACTTCTTTCTTCTCCCCAGAAAAACCGTAGAGGGGCCCATCGGTGGAAAGCAGAGGCTTTCCAGCTTTCAGGGCTTCAAAGGTTGGGCGGAAGAGGAGATTGACAGAGCTGCCCGTGTCAATCAAGATCTTGTGAACAGTATAATTCTCGATGACGGCTTTGATGACCACAGCATCGTCGAAGGGATTGGCATTTGGAAGGAGGTCGTCTTGACCAAAAGTGATAATAGTGCTTTCAGGGGGAGAACTTGTGGTTGCTGCCACTTCCTGTTTTAGAATTCTCGCAATGCTGGATTTTCGAGACGACTCTGCTCCAGCCCCTCCATGAATGCAATAAATGTCCCCCAAGGGGCCCACATCATTGACTTCGATGCATTCAGCGGAAGGATGAATGTCTCCATAGCAGTCGGCGTCTTCAACGTCGGCGCATTCCCAAGTCACCTCCACTGTTTTTTTTTTTCGGCGGCTGGCTCGGCAGTTGCCTCCTTTCGAACTAGGCCACGGAGCTTTCCTTCTCCCAGGAGCCTCTCTATCAGCAAGCAAATGGCCCGATAGTCTTCGGTTAGATGCCCTCCCTCTTTATGATATTCACAGTAAAGATTCGGATTTCGATTGCAAATATCCGACTTCAGAGGAGCAGGCCTTTTGAAATCTGGCCTTTTCTGGAGGATCTGGACCACTTCGTCCATGGTGACATTTAAGGGAGTAAACGACTCTTGCGAGTCATCATATTGAGTGGATGGAATGACTGGAGGTGGTTGCGCAGCATACTGTGGCAGATATACTAACATAATTTGCGGAAGAGGAACGGATGGAGCGGGAGCGATGGCCAAAGACGGTTTCTGATCCTGAAACCGTTGATGGCCAATAAAGGGTTGTTTATTTTTGTAATTTCTTCCCCTCTGAGAATGGGGTTCAAAGTGGGACTGGTTTGATGGTGGATGGTGGAAGGATGGATTAGACTGCTCCTTGTCGCTTACTAACTTCGCGACATAACCAGGATTGCTCTTTTCTCCTCTGATGAACATATTTGCCAAACTTAACATTTCCTGATAAGTTCTTGGCTCCCTTATATTGGATTCAAGTTTTAGGTGGCCCTCCCTTAAGCCATGAATGAGAGCAACACTATATAGCTCTGGATCCATGTTCTGAACTTCCATGATCTCCTTCTGAAAGCAGTCTACGAAACGGGCCCACGTTTCGTCTTCCCGCTACTTTATATCAAAAAGGGCCGCCGGGCCGCTTTTCCTTTTTCTCGAAGTAGAGAATCTCAGCAGAAATTCTCTGCGCAGCTCAGCAAAACAACTGATCGATCTGGGGTGCAACCCGTAAAACCACTCCCTTGCTTGTCCATCGAAAGATGTTACAAGGAGCTTACACTTAGTTGCATCCGAGAGTGTCCTTAGGGCAATGGCCGACTCGAAAGCTTGCAGATGAACAGTGGGATCAGTTTCTCCATTGAAAGCTGGCAGACGAGGCTCTCTGAAATTATTTGGGGCTGGTTCCCCTCGGACTTCGTCCAAAAAGGGAGAAGTTTCTTCAACATCTTCATATAGAGGAGCAGGATAGTAAGCTGCCGGAGCTGCGGCTACTCGCAGACAAGCCGCCTGGTAGGAGGACCGGACAGCAACTTCTGGCGGGTAGGAGTGATGAACAACAACCTCAGGCGGGTAGGAGAGACGGGTCACGCCCTCTTGCGGGTAAGAAAGGCGGGCAGCATGGGAAGTCGCCCCCTGGAAATCAAGGACTCGAGCCGGCATGCTGTGCGCGACTTCCTGGTAGAAGTTTTGCCTAGCCGCAAAACCTTCTTGCAATGGTTGGAAGTTGGAGGCATGTGGTAGCGGGTAAGGAGGAGGTGGAGGAGGGACCGGAATCACCGCCTGATTAACCGCGGCTTGCTGTGGAACTAACCGCTCGGTTATTATAGCTAAAGTCTGACTGATTGCGTCCAAACGCTGATTGTTCGCCTTCTGAGCCCGCTCGGCTTCTCTTCTGGATTGCTCCAAGGCTTCCCACAAAGAGTCTTCACTGTGATCGGAGCGGTCTCCAAGAGGGAGCTGGCGGTCTGACATTGTAGCAAGGATTTCACCGACAACCTGCGATCTGATGGTCGCGTGTTTCTGTTAAATCCGAAATCGCACCTACGAAGGAAATCAGAGGTTGTGGGCTGCCGGTTACTTTTTAGGTAGAGGAAACGAGACCGCTGGCAGCGGTCAAGGCCAGACTTCGCCCATCACGGCGAATACCACTCCTGTGATGGGCTTTCCTTTGATTGAAGTAAAGGGATTACAGCGAGCTGCAAGAGCAGGAAAGAAGAAGCCGGCCGGTTAGACAGGTCGCAAGGGAAACTCGAGACCGCAGCTCAAACAAGTGAGCTCCTGGATTCGAGTGTGCGTGCCTTGGGAACATCGCCGCCCCCTATTTATAACCTTAGGGGCCTGCCTGAACGGGCAGGGATAAAATAACCGCCTGCCCGGGTACAGGAGAAATGGGCAAGCGGTGACGGGATACAAAAAAGGAAAAAAGAAAGAAGTCGCGGCTTGGCGGCTTGCGCTTCCGATCTGTCTTGACCAGGGGCTAAAGATGCTATGCCCAAAGTGATGATGCAACCCGGGCGGTCTCCGACTTGAGACCGCGGCTTGCCCTTCGGATTTGATCTTGGTAGTCTTCATGGTGCAACCCGGGCGGTCTCCGACTTGAGACCGCGACTTGCCCTTTGGACTTAGGACTTGCTGGTCTTCATGGCGCAACCCGGGCGGTCTCCGACTTGAGACTGCGGCTTGCCCTTTGGACTTAGGACTTGCTGGTCTTCATGGCACAACCCGGACGGTCTCCGACTTGAGACCGCGGCTTGCCCTTTGGACTTAGGCCTTGTTAAATCTGAACCGAGCAACTTGTATCCTCAGCCCGCCCGGTCTGCAAGTAATGCTATTCGGAAGCGGTATTCTGGGTAAAAAGTGGTAATGTGGGATTTAGCTCCAAATGACACATAAACTTCAAACAAACAAAACTCTTGATCCAGTTACCCAATTTTTGCCCACAGTACCTTTTTAGAATGAGCTCAGATCCCTACATCCAATGGAGAGTAGGATATAACCATTCAAGTTCATTTATTGTTAGATATTCAGTGGGTTCCAGTGATAATGAGGGATTTAGCTCCAAATTACAGCTAAACTTCAAGCAGCCATACCTTTTGATCCGGCTGTTCGATTTTTGCGCACAACACGTTTTTGGAATGAGCTCGTATTCTCCATCCAACAGAGAATAAGATTTACCCATTCAAGAATTATACAAAACCTTTTTGGGTGTTCGATTTTCGCCTACAAACCTTTTCGGAATGAGATCGGAGCCCAAATCCAATGCAGAACAATTTAAACCCATTCCAGCTCGTTTAGAGGTCGATATATAGTGAGTTGTAGTGGTAATACGAGATTTAGCTCCAAATGACACATACACTTCAAAATGCCAAAAATTTTAATGCGGGTTGTAGTGAAAATGAAAGATTTTGCTCCGAATGACACTCAAACTTTAAACAGCAACAACTTTTGATGCGGTTGTCTGATTTTACACCACAACACCTTTTCGGAATGAGCTCGGAGCACTACATTCATTGGAGCACAAGTTTTCCCATTCCTGTTCATTTAGTTGTCGATATACGGGTTGCAGCCGTAATGCGAAATTTAGCTCTAAATGACCCCTAAACTTCTAACAGCCATAACTTTTGATTTGTATGTTTGATTTTTTTCCACAACACCTTTTTGGAATATGCACGGAGGCATATATCTAAAGTAGCACAATTTTAAACCATTCCAGCTCATTTTAATGGTCAATAAATAGCGGGTTGCAATAATAATGAAGGATTTTGCTCCCCTTGACACAAAAACTGTAACAACCATATCTTTTGATCTGGTTGTCCGATTTTTGCGCACCACACCTTTTTGGAATGAGCTCAGAGACCTACATCCAATGGAGAACAAGTTTTACCAATTCCAGTTTGTTTAGTGGTCAATATACATCATCGGGTTGGTAATAAGGTATTTAGCTCAAAAGGAGACCTAAACTTCAAACATCCGTAACTTTTTATCCGGTTGTCTGATTTTCGCCCCCAATACCTTTTCGGAATAAGATCGGAGCCATAAATCCAATGGAGAACAATTTTAAATCATTCAAGCTCGTTTAGAGGTCGATATATTGTGGGTTATGCTGGTAATACGAGATTTAGCTCCAAATGACACATAAATTTCAAAAATGAAAGAATTTTAGATACGATTTTGAAAGTGAGGTATTAGATCTTAGATTTACTCTAGAGGGGGGGGGGGGAATAGGGTTTTAAAAGTTTTAACTTATTTTATAGAGGAATTAAAATAATGATATGTGTATGTGTAATAGAGTGAGTATAAAAGCAAAACAAAAACAACACAGCACAGTACAGAAAATAACACAAGCACAACAAGACACAAGGATCTATAGTAGTTCCCCAATCAATCTAGGTACATCTACTCTTCTACCACCCTTGGTAGGAATCCACTAGGTTTTTGATCAGGTGCACTATCACCACTGGGATTTTTGATCAGGTGCCCAAACACCACTGAGCTTTTGATCAGGTGCTCAAACCAAACCACAGGTTTTTGATCAGGTGCCCTGCCACCAAAGGTTAACTTTTGAAGGGAGTTAAAACCCTGTACAAGATGGGGTAAAAGAATAAACAAAAAATTTATGAAGTTCTTCTCTCTCAACAAGATCTGAGAGAAGATTAGTAGATTGTTGTTGTTGTGAAGCTCCCCCTGTCTGATAGAATTTGTTGACAGTTGTGTGGAGCTTTCTCTTGGATGTAAAAGATCTTCCTTGATAGCAGATGAGTCTGAGTGAAGATGTTTCTCAGATTTTTGTTTCTCTTGAAGATTAAGAACCAGCAGATGAAACTGAGAAAAGATTTTTGTTTTTCTCAGAGAAAGAGGATGCTGCTGTTCAAGATGAAGATTTCTATATCTCTGAGTATTTCACATCTTCTACATCTTCTCTACTCTGTGTTGTATCCACTTGTATCTCTTTTTCTATCTCTTATATTCTGATTCAAAAATTCAAATCACCTGATAAGGAATAGAATAATATGAGATAAATATTCCTTAGAACTGCAATAATAAGCTTTCTGATTCTGCAGAGACATTAATTCCTTTTTAATGAAAGTTTCCATTTTCCAAAAATATGTTAACGGCTAGATTCTCGAAAGAAGAGAATAGAAAGGGATATATAAAAGGAATGATGAAATCTTGTCTTATCTGATAATGAATTAGTCCAAATACTTGAATAGATCCGTTGCTGGATAGTCGATCTGAGTTCAGAGAAAAGAGATAACAGGTTCTTCAGAATTTGTCAAGCAGAAGAGGAATTTCATCGAACAGAAATCTGAGTTCATCGATCTCAATCTGGAGTTCGTCGAACTGAGAGAACAAGTTCGTCGCACTGATACACGATGTTCGTCGAACACAGGAAGGAGTTTGTCAAATGCAGAAAGATGTTCGTCGAACACAGAAACTTGGAATTTTCCTAAGTTCTAGCTGACTTAGTCAAACTTAGACCTTGACCCTAAGACTATACAATGGTGTCAACTTGAGTCCTAATCACAGATAGTGATCCTAGCCCAAATCAGTAATTGGGTTGTTCCAACAGGTTTGTAGTGAAAGTGAGAGATCTAGCTCTAAATGACACTCAAACTTTATACAGCAATAACTTTTGATCCGGTTGTCTGATTTTACCACCACAACACCTTTTAGGAATGAGCTCGGAGCCCTACATTTATTGAAGCACAAGTTTTACCCATTGCAGTTCATTTAGTTGTTGATATATAGCGGGTTGCACTGGTAATGCGAAATTTAGCTCCAAATGACACCTAAACTTGAAACAATCATAATTTTTGACCAGGTTGTCTGATTTTTGCCCACAAAACCTCTTCGAAATGAGCTCTGAGCCCTATATTCAATGGAGAGCAAGTTTTGCCCAATCTAGTTCATTTAGTGGTCGATATACATTGAGTTGCAGTGGTAATGTGGGATTTTGCTCCAACTGACACCTAAGCTTCAACAACTATAACTTTGATCCAGTTGTCCGGATTTTGCCCAAAACACCTTTTCAGAATAAGCTTAGAGCCATACATCCAATGGAGAATA
This sequence comes from Dactylorhiza incarnata, assembly GCA_033032865.1. Classification (NCBI taxonomy): domain Eukaryota; kingdom Viridiplantae; phylum Streptophyta; class Magnoliopsida; order Asparagales; family Orchidaceae; genus Dactylorhiza; species Dactylorhiza incarnata. The sequence goes on from JAWHQI010000224.1 coordinate 3,745,038, forward strand.
AATTTTACTCGATCGAGTTCATTTAGTGGTCGACGGATAGTGGATTGTCGTGGAAATGAGGGATTTTTCTCCAATTGACACCTAAACTTCAAACTTCCATAACTTTGATCCGGTTATCTGATTTTTGCCCAGAACACCTTTTCAGAATGAGATCGGAGCCCTACATCCAATGGAAAACAAGTTCTACCCATTTTAGTTTGTTTAGTGGTTGATCTACAGTGGTTTGCATTGGTAATGTGGGATTTAGCTCCAAATGACACATAAACTTCAAACAGAAAGAACTCTTGATCCAGTTGCCCAATTCTTGCCCACAATACCTTTTTAGAATGAGCTCAGAGCCCTACATCCAATGGAGAGTAGGATATAACCATTCAAGTTCATTTATTGTTCGATATACAGTGGGTTCTAGTGGTAATGCGGGATTTATCTCCAAATTACACCTAAACTTCAAGCAGCCATAACTTTTGACCCGGCTGTTCGATTTTTGCGCACAACACTTTTTTTGGAATGAGCTCGTATTCTCCATCCAATAGAGAATAAGATTTTCCCATTCAAGAATAAAACAATACCTTTCTAGTTGTCTGATTTTCGCCTACAATACCTTTTCGGAATGAGATCAGAGCCCTAAATTTAATGTAGAACAATTTAAACACATTCCAGCTCGTTTATAGGTTGATATACAGTGAGTTGTAGTGGTAATACGAGATTTAGCTCCAAATGACACATACACTTCAAAATGCCAGAATTTTTAATGCGGGTTGTGGTGAAAATGAGAGATTTTGCTCCAAATGACACTCAAACTTTAAACAGCAACAACTTTTGATGCGGTTGTCTGATTTTACCCCCCACAACACCTTTTCGGAATGAGCTCGGAGCACTACATTCATTGGAGCACAAGTTTTCCTATTCCTATTCATTTAGTTGTCGATATATAGCGGGTTGCAGCGGTAATGCGAAATTTAGCTCTAAATGACACATATACTTCTAACAGCCATAACTTTTGATTTGTATGTTTGATTTTTTCCCACAACACCTTTTCGGAATATGTGCGGAGGCATATATCCAATGTAACATAATTTTAAAACATTCCAGCTCATTTTAGTGTTCAATAAATAGCGGGTTGCAGTGGTAATGAGTGATTTTGCTCCTCTTGACACAAAAACGGTAACAACCATAACTTTTGATCCTGTTGTCCGATTTTTGCGCACAACACCTTTTTGGAATGAGCTCAGAGCCCTACATCCAAATAAGAACAAGTTTTACCAATTCCAGTTTGTTTATTAGTTAATATACAGCGGGTTGGTAATAAGGTATTTTGCTTGAAAGGAGACCTAAACTTCAAACATACGTAACTTTTTATCCGGTTGTCTGATTTTCACCCACAATACTTTTTCAGAATGAAATCGGAGCCCAAAATCCAATGGAGAAATTTTTACCCATTCAAGCTCGTTTAGAGGCCGATATATAGTGGGTTGTACTTGTAATGTGAGATTTAGCTCCAAATGACATAAATTTCCAAAATGAAAGAATTTTAGATGAGGTTTGTAGTGAAAGTGAGAGATTTAGCTCCAAATGACACTCAAACTTTATACAGCAATAACTTTTGACCCGGTTATCTGATTTTACTCCCACAACACCTTTTAGGAATGAGCTCGGAGTCCTACATTCGTTGAAGCACAAGTCTTACCCATTGCAGTTCATTTAGTTGTCGATATATAGCGGGTTGCACTGGTAATGCGAAACCTAGCTCCAAATGACACCTAAACTTGAAACAGTCATAACTTTTGACCAGATTGTCTGATTTTTGCCCACAAAACATCTTCGAAATGAGCTATAAGCCCTACATTCAATGGAGAGCAAGTTTTACCCAATCTAGTTAAATTAGTGGTCGATATACATTGAGTTGCAGTGGTAATGTGGGATTTAGCTCTAACTGACACCTAAGCTTCAAATAGCTATAACTTTTGATCCGGTTGTCCGGATTTTACACAAACCACCTTTACGGAATGAGCTCAGAGCCATACATCCTATGGAGAATAGGATTTACTCGATCGAGTTCATTTAGTGGTCGACGGATAGTGGATTGCCATGGAAATGAGGGATTTTGCTCCAATTGACACCTAAACTTCAAACTTCCATAACTTTGATCAAGTTGTCTGATTTTTGCCAAGAACACCTTTTCGAAATGAGATCGGAGCCCTACATCCAATGGAAAACAAGTTTTACCCATTCCAGTTCGTTTAGTGGTTGATCAACAGTGGGTTGCAGTGGTAATGTGGGATTTAGCTCCAAATGACCCAAAACTTCAAACAAACGGAACTCTTGATCCAGTTGCCCAATTTTTGCCCACAATACCATTTTAGAGTTGAGCTCAGATTCCTACATTCAATGGAGAGTAGGATATAACCATTCAAGTTCGTTTATTGTTCGATATACATTGGGTTCTAGTGGTAATGCGGGAATTAGCTTCAAATTACACCTAAATTTCAAACAGCCATAACTTTTCATCAGGCTGTTTGATTTTTGCGCACAACATTTTTTTGGAAAGGGCTTGTATTCTCCATCCAACAGAGAATAAGTTTTGCCCATACGAGAATAAGACAACACCTTTCCGGTTGTCCGATTTTCGCATACAATACCTTTTCGAAATGAGATCGGAGCCCTAAATCCAATGGAGAACAATTTAAACCCATTCCAGCTCGTTTAGAGGTCGATATACAGTGAGTTATAGTGGTAATACGAGATTTAGCTCCAAATGACACATACACTTCAAAATGCTAGAATTTTTAATACAGGTTGTAGTGTAAATGAGAGATTTATCTCCAAATGACACTCAAACTTTAGACAACAACAACTTTTGATGCACTTGTCTGATTTTACCCCACAACACCTTTTCGGAATGAGCTGGGAGCACTACATTCATTGGAGCACAAGTTTTCCCATTCCAGTTCATTTACTTGTCGATATATAGCGGGTTGAAGCGGTAATGCAAAATTTTGCTTTAAATGACACCTAAACTTCTAACAGCCAGAACTTTTGATTTGTATGTTTGATTTTTGCCCACAACATCTTTTCGGAATATGCGCAGAGGCTTATATCTAATGTAGCACAATTTTAAACCATTCTAGATCATTTTAGTGGTCAATAAATAGCAGGTTCCAATGGTAATGAGGGATTTTGCTCCTCTTGACAGAAAAATCGTAACAGCCATAACTTTTGATCTGGTTGTCCGATTTTTGTGCACAATACCTTTTTGGAATTAGCTCGGAGCCCTACATCCAACGGAGAACAAGTTTTACCAATTCCAGTTTGTTTATTGGTCAATATATAGCGGGTTGGTAATAAGGTATTTAGCTTGAAAGGAGACCTAAACTTCAAACATCCATAACTTTTTATCCGGTTGTCCGATTTTCACCCACATTACCTTTTCGGAATGAGATCGGAGCCCAAAATCCAATGCAGAATAATTTTAACCCATTCAAGCTTGTTTAGAGGTCGATATATAGTGGGTTGTACTAGTAATGTGAGATTTAGCTCCAAATGACACATAAATTTCCAAAATGAAAGAATTTTAGATACGGTTTGTAGTGAAAGTGAGAGATTTAGCTCCAAATGACACTCAAACTTTATATAACAATAACTTTTGATCTGGTTGTCTGATTTTACCCCCATAATACCTTGCAGTTCATTTAGTTGTCGATGTATAGCGGGTTGCACTGGTAATGTGAAATTTAGCTCCAAATGACACCTAAATTTGAAACAGTCATAACTTTTGATCAGGTTGTCTAATTTTTGCCCACAAAAACTCTTCGAAATGAGCTCTGAGCCCTACATTTAATGGAGAGCAAGTTTTAACCAATCTAGTTTATTTAGTGGTCGATATACATTGAGTTGCAGTGGTAATGTGGGATTTTGCTCCAACTGACACCTAAACTTCAAACAGCTATAACTTTTGATCCGGTTGTCCGGATTTTGCCCAAAACACCTTTTCGGAATGAACTCATAGCCATACATCCTATGGAGAATAGGATTTACTCGATCGAGTTCATTTAGTGGTCGACGGATAATGGATTGCAGTGGAAATGAGGGATTTTGCTCCAATTGACACCTAACTTTAAACTTCCATAACTTTGATCCGGTTGTCTGATTTTTGCCCAAAACACCTTTTCGGAATGAGATCAGAGCACTACATCTAATGGACAACAAGTCTTACTCATTCTAGTTCGTTTAGTGATTGATCTACAGTAGGTTGCAGTGGTAATGTGGGATTTAGCTCCAAATGACACAAAACTTCAAACAGACATAACTCTTGAACCAGTTGCCCAATTTTTGCCCACAATACCATTTTAGAATGAGCTCAGAGCCCTACATCCAATGGAGAGTAGGATATAACAATTCAAGTTCATTTATTGTTCGATATTCAGTGGGTTCCAGTGATAATGTGGGATTTAGCTCCAAATTACAACTAAACTTCAAGCAGCCATAACTTTTGATCCGGCTGTTCGATGTTTGCGCACAAAATTTTTTTGGAATGAGCTCGTATTCTCCATCCAATAGAGAATAAGATTTACCCAGTCATAAATAAGACAACACCTTTTCGGGTGTCCGATTTTCGCCTACAATACCTTTTCGGAATGAGATCGTAGCCCAAATCCAATGGAGAACAATTTAAACCCATTCCAGCTTGTTTAGAGGTCAATATATAGTGAGTTGTAGTGGTAATATGAGATTTAGCTCCAAATGACACATACACTTCAAAATGCCAAAATTTTTAATGCGGGTTGTAGTGAAAATGAGAGATTTTGCTCCAAATGACACTCAAACTTTAAACAGCAACAACTTTTGATGCGGTTATCTAATTTTACCCCACAACACTTTTTCGGAATGAGCTCGGAGCAATACATTCATTGGAGCACAAGTTTTCCCAATCCTGTTAATTTAGTTGTCGATATATAGCTGGTTGCAGCGATAATGCGAAATTTAGCTCTAAATGACCCTTAAACTTCTAACAGCCATAACTTATGATTTGTATGTTTGATTTTTTTCCCACAACACCTTTTTGGAATATGCGCGGCATATATCCAATGTAGCACAATTTTAAACCATTCAAGCTCATTTTAGTGGTCAATAAATAGCGGGTTGCAATGATAATGAAGGATTTTGCTCCCCTTGACACAAAAACTGTAACAACCATAACTTTTGATCTGGTTGTCCGATTTTTGCGCACAACACCTTTTTGGAATGTGCTCAGAGCTCTACATCCAATGGAGAACAAGTTTTACCAATTCCAATTTGTTTAGTGGTCAATATACATCGGGTTGGTAATAAGGTATTTAGCTCAAAAGGAGACCTAAACTTCAAACATCCGTAACTTTTTATTCGGTTGTCCGATTTTTGCCCCAATACCTTTTCGGAATGAGATCGGAGCCCTTAATCCAATGGAGAACAATTTTAAATCATTCAAGCTTGTTTAGAGGTCGATATATAGTGGGTTATACTGGTAATGCGAGATTTAGCTCCAAATGAAACATAAATTTCAAAAATGAAAGAATTTTAGATACGGCTTTGAAAGTGAGGTATTAGATCTTAGATTTACTCTAGAGGGGGGGGGGGGGGGGGTGAATAGAGTTTTAAAAGTTTTAACTTATTTTATAGTGGAATTAAAATAATGATATTTGTATGTGTAATAGAGTGAGTATAAAAGCAAAACAAAAACAACACAACACAGTACAGAAAATAACACAAGCACAACAAGACACAAGGATCTATAGTAGTTCCCCAATCAATCTGGGTACATCTACTCTTCTACCACCCTTGTTAGGAATCCACTAGGTTTTTGATTAGGTGCCCTATCACCACATGGATTTTTGATCAGGTGCTCAAACCAAACCACAAGTTTTTGATCAGGTGCCCTGCCACCAAAGGTTAACTTTTGAAGGGAGTTAAAACCCTGTACTAGATGGGGTATAAGAATAAACAAAAAATTTATGAAGTTCTTCTCTCTCAACAAGATCTGAGAGAAGACTAGTGGATTGCTGTTGTTGTGAAGCTCCCCCTGTCTGATAGAATTTGTTGACAGTTGGATGGAGCTTTCTCTTGGATGTAAAAGATCTTCCTTGATAGCAGATGAATCTGAGAGAAGATGTTTCTCAGATTATTGTTGATCTTGAAGATTAAGAACCAGCAGATGAAACTGAGAGAAGATTTTTGTTTTTCTCAGAGAAAGAGGATGCTGCTGTAGAAGATGAAGATTTCTGTATCTCTGAGTATTTCACATCTTCTATATCTTCTCTACTCTGTGTTGTATCCACTTGTATATCTCTTTTTCTATCTCTTGTATTCTGATTCTAAAATTCAAATCTTCTGATAAGGAATAGAATAATCTGAGATAAATATTCCTTGGAACTGCAATAACAAGCTTTCTGATTCTGCAGAGACTTTAATTCCTTTTTATTGGAAGTTTCCTTTTCCAAAAATATGTTAACGGCTAGATTCTCCAAAGAAGAGAATAGAAAGGAATATATAAAAGGAAAGATGAAATCTTGTCTTATCTGATAATGAAAAAGTCCAAATACTTGAATAGCTCCGTTGCTGGATAGTCGATCTGAGTTCAGAGAAAAGAGATAACTGGTTCTTTAGAATTTGTCAAGCAGAAGAGGAATTTCATCGAACAGAAAGCTGAGTTCGTCAATCTCAATCTGGAGTTCGTCGAACTGAGAGAACAAGTTCGTCGAACTGATACACGACGTTCGTCAAACACAGGAAGGAGTTTGTCGAACGCAGAAAGATGTTCGTCGAACACAGAAACTTGGAATTTTCCTAAGTTCTAGCTGACTTAGACAAACTTCGACCATGACACTAAGACTCTACAATGGTGTCAACTTGAGTCCTAATCAGAGATAGTGATCCTAGCTCAAATCAGTAATAGGGTTGTTCCAACATGTTTGTAGTGAAAGTGAGAGATCTAGCTCTAAATGACACTCAAACTTTATACAGCAATAACTTTTGATCCGGTTTTCTGATTTTACCGCCACAACACCTTTTAGGAATGAGCTCGGAGCTCTACATTTATTGAAGCACAACTTTTGATCCAGTTTTCTGATTTTACCACCACAACACCTTTTAGGAATGAGCTCGGAGCACTACATTTATTGAAGCACAAGTTTTAACCATTGCAGTTCATTTAGTTGTCTGATTTTTGCCCAGAACACCTTTTCAGAATGAGATCGGAGCCCTACATCCAATGGAAAACAAGTTTTACCCAATGCAGTTCGGTTAGTGGTTGATCTACAGTGGGTAGCAGTGGTAATGTGGGATTTAGCTCCAAATGACACATAAACTTCAAACAGACAGAACTCTTGATCCAGATGCCCAATTCTTGCCCACAATACCTTTTTAGAATTAGATCAGAGCCCTACAAACAATGGAGAGTAGGATATAACCATTCAAGTTCATTTATTGTTCGATATATAGTGGGTTCCAGTGGAAATGCGGGATTTATCTCCAAATTACACCTAAACTTTAAGCAGCCATAACTTTTGACCCTGCTGTTCGATTTTTGCGCACAAAACTTTTTTGGAATGAGCTCGTATTCTCCATCCAATAGAGAATAAGATTTACCCATTTAATAATAAGATAACACCTTTCTGGTTGTCCGATTTTCGGCAACAATACCTTTTCAGAATGAGATCGGAGCCCTAAATCCAATGGAGAACAATTTAAACACATTCCAGCTCATTTAGAGGTCGATATACAGTGAGTTGTAGTGGTAATATGAGATTTAGCTCCAAATGACACATACACTTCATAATGCCAGAATTATTAATGCGGGTTGTGGTGAATATGAGAGATTTTGCTCAAAATGACACTCAAACTTTAAACAGCAACAACTTTTAATGTGGTTGTCTGATTTTACCCCACAACACCTTTTCGGAATGAGCTCGGAGCACTACATTCATTGGAACACAAGTTTTTCTATTCCTGTTCATTTTGTTGTCGATATATAGCGGGTTGCAGCGGTAATGCGAAATTTAGCTCTAAATGACACATATACTTCTAACAGCCATACTTTTGATTTGTATGTTTGATTTTTTCCCAGAACACCTTTTCAGAATATGTGCGGAGGCATATATCCAATGTAGCACAATTGTAAACAATTCCAGCTCATTTTAGTATTCAATAAATAGCAGGTTGCAATGGTAATGAGGGATTTTGCTCCTCTTGACACAAAAACTGTAACAACCATAACTTTTGATCTTGTTGTCCGATTTTTGCACACAACACCTTTTTGGAATGAGCTCGGAGCCCTACATCCAACGGAGAACAAGTTTTACCAATTCCAGTTTGTTTATTAGTCAATATACAGCGGGTTGGTAATAAGGTATTTAGCTTGAAAGGAGACCTAAACTCCAAACATCCGTAACATTTTATCTGGTTGTCCAATTTTCACCCAACACCTTTTTGGAATGAGATCAGAGCCCAAAATCCAATGGAGAAAATTTTTAACCCATTCAAGCTCGTTTAGAGATCAATATATAGTGGGTTATACTGGTAATGTCAGATTTAGCTCCAAATGGCATAGAAATTTCCAAAATGAAAGAATTTTAGATGCGGTTTGTAGTGAAAGTGAGAGATTTATCTCCAAATGACACTCAAACTTTATACAACGATAACTTTTGACCCGGTTATCTGATTTTACTCCCACTACACATTTTAGGAATGAGCTCGGAGCTCTACATTCATTGAAGCACAAGTCTTACCCATTGCAGTTCATTTAGTTGTCGATATATAGCGGGTTGCACTGGTAATGCGAAATTTAGCTCCAAATGACACCTAAACTTGAAACAGTCATAACTTTTGACCAGGTTGTCTGATTTTTGCCCACAAAACCTCTTCGAAATGAGCTCTGAGCCTTACATTCAATGGAGAGCATGTCTTACCCAATATAGTTCATTTAGTGGTCAATATACATTGAGTTGCGGTGGTAATGTGGGATTTAGCTCCAACTGACACCTAAGCTTCAAACAGCTATAACGTTTGATCCGTTTGTCCGGATTTTGCCCAAACCACCTTTACGGAATGAGCTCAGAGCCATACATCCTATGGAGAATAGACTTTACTCGATCGAGTTCATTTAGTGGCCGACGGATAGTGGATTGCCGTGGAAATGAGGGATTTTGCTCCAATTGACACCTAAACTTCAAAGTTCCATAACTTTGATCTGGTTGTCTGATTTTTGCCCAGAACACCTTTTCAGAATGAGATTGGAGCCCTACATCCAATGGAAAACAAGTTTTACCCATTCCAGTTCGTTTACTGGTTGATCTACAGTGGGTTGCAGTGGTAATGTGGGATTTAGCTACAAATGACACAAAACTTCAAACAGACGGAACTCTTAATCCAATTGCCCAATATTTGCCCACAATACCATTTTAGAATGACCTCAGATCCTTACATCCAATGGAGAGTAGGATATAACCATTCAAGTTCGTTTATTGTTCGATATACAGTGGGTTCTAGTGGTAATGCGGGAATTAGCTCAAAATTACACCTAAATTTCAAGCAGCCATAACTTTTGATCCGTCTGTTTGATTTTTGCGCGTATTCTCCATCCAACAGAGAATAAGATTTACCCATTCGAGAATAAGACAACGCCTTTCTGGTTGTCCGATTTTCGCATACAATATCTTTTCGAAAAGAGATCGGAGCCCTAAATCCAATGGAGAACAATTTAAACCCATTCCAGCTCGTTTAGAGGTCGATATATAGTCAGTTTTAATGGTAATACGAGATTTAGCTCCAAATGACACATACACTTCAAAATGCTAAAATTTTAATACAGGTTGTAGTGTAAATGAGAGATTTATCTCCAAATGACACTCAATCTTTAAACAACAACAACTTTTGATACAATTGTCTGATTTTACCCCACAACACCTTTTCGGAATGAGCTGGGAGCACTACATTCATTGGAGTACAAGTTTTCCCATTCCAGTTCATTTACTTGTCGATATATAGCGGGTTGAAGGGGCAATGCAAAATTTTGCTTTAAATGACACCTAAACTTCTAACATCCATAACTTTTGATTTGTATGTTTGATGTTTGCCCACAACACCTTTTCGGAATATGCGCGGAGGAATATATCTAATGTAGCACAATTTTAAACCATTCCAGCTCATTTTAGTGGTCAATAAACAGAGGGTTGCAATGGTAATGAGGGATTTTGCTCCTCTTGACAGAAAAACCATAACAGCCAAAACTTTTGATCTGGTTATTCGATTTTTGAGCACAACACCTTTTTGGAATGAGCTCGGAGTCCTACATCCAACGGAGAACAAGTTTTACCAATTCCAGTTTGTTTACTGGTCAATATATAGCGGGTTGGTAATAAAGTATTTAGCTCAAAAGGAGACCTAAACTTCAAACATCCGTAACTTTTTATCCAGTTGCCCGATTTTCTCCCACAATACCTTTTCGGAATGAGATCGGAGCCGTAAATCCAATGAAGAACAATTTTAACAAATTCAAGCTCGTTTAGAGGTCCATATATAGTGTGTTGTTCTGGTAATGCGAGATTTAGCTCCAAATGACACATAAATTTCCAAAATGAAAGAATTTTAGACGCGGTTTGTAGTGAAATTGAGAGATTTAGCTCAAAATGACACTCAAACTTTATACAGCAATAACTTTTGATCCGGTTGTCTAATTTTACCCCCACAACACCTTTTAGGAATGAGCTCGGAGCACTAAATTCATTGAAGCACAAGTTTTACCCATTGCAGTTCATTTAGTTGTTGATATAGAGCGGGTTGCACTGGTAATGCGAAATTTATCTCCAAATGACACCTAAACTTGAAACAATCATAACTTTTGACCAGGTTGTCTGATTTTTGCCCACAAAACCTCTTCGAAATGAGCTCTGAGCCGTACATTCAATGGAGAGCAAGTTATACCCAATCTAGTTCATTTAATAGTCGATATACATTGAGGTGCAGCGGTAATGTGGGATTTAGCTCCAACTGACACCTAAGCTTCAAACAACTATAACTTTTGATCCGGTTGTCCAGATTTTGCCCAAACCACCTTTTCAGAATGAGCTCAGAGTCATACATCCTATGGAGAATAGTATTTACTCGATCGAGTTCATTTAGTGGTCTGCGGATAGTGGATTGCCGTGGAAATGAGGGATTTTGCTCCAATTGACACCTAAAATTCAAACTTTCATAACTTTGATACGGTTGTCTGATTTTTGCCCAGAACACTTTTCGGAATGAGATCGGAGCCCTACATCGAATGGAAAACAAGTTTTACCCATTCCAATTCCTTTAGTGGTTGATCTACAGTGGGTTACAGTGGTAATGTGAGATTTAGCTCTAAATGACACAAAACTTCAAATAAACAAAACTCTTGATCCAATTGCACAATTTTTTCCCACAATACCATTTTAGAATGAGCTCAGAGCCCTACATCCAATGGAGAGTAGGATAAAACCATTCAAGTTCATTTATTGTTCGATATACAGTGGGTTCCAGTGGTAATGCGGGATTTAGCTCCAAATTACACCTAAATTTCAAGCATCTATAATTTTTGATCCGGTTGTTCGATTTTTGCGCACAACACTTTTTTTGGAAAGGGCTCGTATTCTCCATCCAACAGAGAATAAGATTTACCCATTCGAGAATAAGACAACACCTTTCTGATTGTCAGATTTTTACATACAATACCTTTTCGAAATGAGATCGGAGCCCTAAATCCAATGGAGAACAATTTAAACCCATTCAAGCTCATTTTGAGGTCGATATACAGTGAGTTGTAGTGGTAATGCGAGATTTAGCTCCAAATGACACATACACTTCAAAATGCCAGAATTTTTAATGCGGGTTGTAGTGTAAATGAGAGATTTAGCTCCAAATGACACTCAAAGTTTAAACACAACACCTATTCGGAATGAGCTCGGAGCACTACCTTCATTGGAGCACAAGTTTTCCCAATCCAGTTCATTTAGTTGTCGATATATAGCGGGTTGCAGCGGTAATGCGAAATTTAGCTTTAAATGACACCTAAACTTCTAACAGCCATAACTTTTGATTTATATGTTTGATTTTTGCGCACAACACCTTTTCGGAATATGCGCGAAGGCATATATCTAATGTAGCACATTTTTAAACCATTCCAGCTCATTTTAGTGGTCAATAAATAGCGGGTTGCAATGGTAATGATGGATTTTGCTCCTCTTGACAGAAAAACTGTAAAAGCCATAACTTTTGATCTGGTTGTCTGATTTTTGCGCACAACAACTTTTTGGAATGAGCTCGGAGCCCTACATCCAACAGAGAACAAGTTTTACCAATTGCAGTTTGTTTAGTGGTCAATATATAGCGGGTTCGTAATAAGGTATTTAGCTCGAAAGGAGACCTAAACTTAAAACATTTGTAACTTTTTATCCGGTTGTCCGATTTTCTCCCACAATACCTTTTCAGAATGAGATCGGAGCCCTATATCCAATGGAGAACAATTTTAACTCATTCAAGCTCGTTTAGAGGTCGATATATAGTGGGTTGTACTGGTAATGCGAGATTTAGCTTCAAATGACACATAAATTTCCAAAATGAAAGAGTTTTAGATGCGGTTTGTAGTGAAAGTGAGAGATTTAGCTCCAAATGACACTCAAAATTTATACAACAACATCTTTTGATCCGGTTGTCTGATTTACCCATAAACCCTAAACCCTAAACCTTTTAGGAATGAGCTCGGAGCACTACATTCATTGAAGCACAAGTTTTACCCATTGCAGTTCATTTAGTTGTCGATATATAGCGGGTTGCACTGGTAATGCGAAATTTAGCTACAAATGACACCTAAACTTGAAACAGTCATAACTTTTGACAGGTTGTCTGATTTTTGTCCACAAAACCTCTTCAAAATGAGCTCTGAGCCCTACATTCATTGGAGAGCAAGTTTTACCCAATCTAGTTCATTTAGTGGTCGATATACATTGAGTTGCAGTGGTAATGTGGGATTTAGCTCCAACTGACACCTAAGCTTCAAACTGCTATAACTTTTGATCTGGTTGTCCGGATTTTGCCCAAACTACCTTTTCGGAATGAGCTCAGAGCCATACATCCTATAGAGAATAGGATTTACTCGATCGAGTTCATTTAGTGGTCGATGGATAGTGGATTGCCGTGGAAATGTGGGATTTTGCTCCAATTCACACATAAACATCAAACTTCCATAACTTTGATCCGGTTGTCCGATTTTTGAGCAGAACACATTTTTGGAATGAGATCGGAGGCCTACATCCAATGGACAACAAGTTTTACCCATTCCAATTCGTTTAGTGGTTGATCTACAGTGGCTTGCAGTGGTAATGTGAGATTTTTCTCCGAATGACACAAAACATCAAACAGACAGAACTCTTGATCCAGTTGCCCAATTTTTGCCAACTATACCATTTTAGAATGAGCTCAGAGCCCTACATCCAATGGGGAGTAGGATATAACCATTCAAGTTCGTTTATTGTTCGATATATAGTGGGTTCCAGTGGTAATGTGGGATTTAGCTCCAAATTACACCTAAATTTTAAGCAGCCATAACTTTTGATCTGGTTGTTCGATTTTTGCGCATAACACTTTTTTGGAAAGGGCTCGTATTCTCCATCCAACAGAGAATAAGATTTACCCATTCAAGAATAAGAAAACACCTTTCCGGTTGTCTGATTTTCGCATACAATACCTTTTCAAAATGAGATCGGAGCCCTAAATCTAATGGAGAATAATTTAAAACCATTCCAGCTCATTTAGAGGTCAATATACAGTGAGTTGTAGTGGTAATTCAAGATTTATCGATATATAGTGGGTTGTACTGGTAATGTGAGATTTAGCTCCAAATGACACATAAATTTCCAAAATGAAAGAATTTTAGATGTGGTTTGTAGTGAAAGTGAGAGATTTAGCTCCAAATGACACTCAAACTTTATACAGCAATAACTTTTGATCCGGTTGTCTGATTTTACCCCCACAACACCTTTTAGGAATGAGCTCAGAGCACTACATTAATTGAAGCACAATTATTACCCATTGCAGTTCATTTAGTTGTCGATATATAGCAGGTTGCACTGGTAATGTGAAATTTAGCTCCAAATGACACCTAAACTTGAAACAGTCATAACTTTTGACCAGTTTGTCTGATATTTGCCCACAAAACCTCTTCGAAATGAGCTATGAGCCCTACATTCAATGGAGAGCAAGTTTTACCCAATCTAGTTCATTTAGTGGTCGATATACATTGAGGTGCAGTGGTAATGTGGGATTTAACTCCAACTGACACCTAAGCTTCAAACAGCTTTAACCTTTGATCCGATTGTCCGGATTTTGCTCAAACCACCTTTTCGGAATGAGCTCAGAGCCATACATCCTATGGAGAATAGGATTTACTCGATCGAGTTCATTTAGTGGTCGACGGATAGTGGATTGCTGTGGAAATGAGGGATTTACTCCAATTGACACCTAAACTTCAAACTTCCATAACTTTGATCCGGTTGTCTGATTTTTGCCCAGAACACCTTTTCGGAATGAGATCGGAGCCCTACATCCAATGTACAACAAGTTTTACCCATTCCAATTCGTTTAGTGGTTGATCTACAGTGGGTTGCAGTGGTAATGTGGGATTTTGCTCCTAATGACACAAAACTTCAAACAGACAGAACTCTTGATCCAGTTGCCCAATTTTTGCCCACAATACCATTTTAGAATGAGCTCAGATCTCTACATCCAATTGAGAGTAGGATAAAACCATTCAAGTTCATTTATTGTTCGATATATAGTGGGTTCTAGTGGTAATGCGGGATTTAGCTCCAAATTACACCTAAATTTTAAGCATCCATTACTTTTGATCCGGTTGTTTGATTTTTGAGCACAATACTTTTTTGGAAAGGGCTCGTATTCTCCATCCAACAGAGAATAAGGTTTACCCATTCAAGAATAATACAACACCTTTCTGATTGTCCGATTTTCGCATATAATACCTTTTCGAAATGAGATCGGAGCCCTAAATCCAATGGAGAACAATTTAAACCCATTCCAGCTCGTTTAAATGTCGATATACAGTGAGTTGAAGTGGTAATACGAGATTTAGCTCCAAATGACACATACACTTCAAAATGCCAGAATATTTAATGCGGGTTGTAGTGTAAATGAGAGATTTAGCTCCAAATGATACTCAAACTTTAAACAACAACAACTTTTGATGAAGTTGTCTGATTTTACCCCCACAACACCTTTTCAGAATGAGCTCGGAGCACTACATTCATTGGAGCACAAGTTTTCCCATTCCAGTTCATTTAGTTGTCGATATATAGCGGGTTGCATCGGTAATGTGAAATTTTGCTTTAAATGACACCTAAACTTGTAACAGCCATAACTTTTGATTTGTATTTTTGATTTTTGCCTACAACACCTTTTCGGAATATGCGCGGAGACATATAGCCAATGTAGCACAATTTTAAACCATTACAGCTCATTTTAGTGGTCAATAAATAGCGGGTTGTAATGGTAATGAGGGATTTTGCTCCTCTTGACACAAAAACTGTAACAGCCATAACTTTTGATCAGGTTTGTCAGATTTTTGCGCACAACACCTTTTTGGAATGAGCTCAGAGCCCTACATCCAACGGAGAACATTTTTACCAATTCCAGTTTGTTTAGTGGTCAATATACAACGGGTTGGTAATAAGGTATTTAGCTCGAAAGGAGACCTAAACTTCAAACATCCGTAACTTTTTATCCGGTTGTCCGATTTTCACCCACAATACCTTTTCGGAATTAGATCGGAGCCCTAAATCCAATGGAGAACAATTTAACCCATTCAAGCTCGTTTAGAGGTCGATATATAGTGGGTTGTACCGGTAATGCGAGATTTAGCTCCAAATGACACATAAATTTCCAAAATAAATGAATTTTAGATGCGGTTTGTAGTGAAAGTGAGAGATTTAGCTCCAACTAACATACAAACTTTATACAACAATAACTTTTGATCCGGTTGTCTAATTTTACCTCCCACAACGACTTTTAGGAATGAGCTCGGAGCACTACATTTGTTTACCCAGAAGACTTCTTTCAAGAGGATTACTCGCAGACCGTGCGGTTTGCATATCCAAGTCGCCCGGCTCAGGTTATACAAGGTCCATCAACACCAACAAGCACAAGCCGGGCGGTCTGACATAATTCAGATCGCCCTCAAGTACTAAAGAAAATCCACGCCCAAGTCCAACAGGACAAGTCGCGGTCTCAAGTCGGAGACCGGGCGGATTGTACCATAGAGACAAGCCAAGGTTCGGGGTCAAAGAACAAGTCGCGGTCTCAAGTCGAAGATCGCCCGGATTGCATCGTCGCCTTGGTCGCGTCATCCTCAGCCTCTGGTCAGACAGGTCGGAAGGGCAAGCCGCCAAGTCGCGCGGCTTCTTTCTTTTCCTTCTTTGTGTATCCCGTCACCGCCTGCCCGTTTCTCCTGTACCCGGGAAGACGGTTATTTTATCCCTGCCCGTTCGGGTAGGCCCCCGAGCCTATAAATAGGGGGCGGCACTGTTCCCGAGACACACAGACTGGAATCCAGGAGCTCGCTTGTTTGAGCTGCGGACTCGAGTTTTCCGTCTTGCGGACTGTCTGACCGGCGGCTTCTTCTGTCCTGCACTTGTAACCGCTGTAACCGCCTTATTTTAATCAAAGGAAAGCCCGTCACAGTAGTGGCATTCGCCATGACGGGCGAAGTCTGGCCTTGACCGCTGCTAGCGGTCTCATTTTCCCCACCTAAAAAGTAACTGGCAACCCGCAGCCTCTGATTTCCTTCGGAGGTGCGATTTCGATCCCAACAGAAACACGCGACCTTCAGATCGTGGATTGTCGGTGAAATCCTCACTACAATGTCAGACCGCCAGTTCCCCCCTGGAGACCGCTCGGATCACAGCGAGGACTCTTTGTGGGAAGCCTTGGAGCAATCCAGGAGAGAAGCCGAGCGGGCTCAGAGGGTCACTGATCAGCGACTTGAAGCGATCAGCCAGACTTTAACAATGCTAACCGAGCGGCTAGTTCTACAACAAACTGCGGCTAATCAGGCGGTGACCCCAGTCCCGCCTCCACCTCCTCTTTACCCTCTACCACAAGCCGCTAACTTCCAGCCCCAGCAAGAAGGCTTTGCGGCTAGGCAAAGCTTCTATCAGGAAGCCGCGCACAGCATGCCGGCTCGGGCCCTTGATTTCCAGGGGGCAGCTTCTCACGCTGCCCGCCTTTCCTACCCGCCTGAAGTTCCTATTCATCACTCCTACCCGCCTGAAGTTCCTATTCATCACTCCTACCCGCCAGAAGCTGCCGCCCGGTCCTCTTATCAGGCGGCTTGTCCGCGAATAGCCGCAGCTCCGGCGGCTTATTATCCTACTCCACTGTATGAAGATATGGAAGAAACTTCTCCCTTTGTGGACGAAGTCAGAGGGGAGCCTGCCCCTAATAATTTCAGAGAGCCTCGCCTGCCAGCTTTCAATGGGGAGACAGATCCCACGGTTCATTTGCAAGCCTTCGAGTCAGCCATCGCTCTTAGAACCTTAACTGATGCGACCAAGTGCAAGCTTCTTGTGACCTCCTTTGAAGGACAAGCAAGAGAGTGGTTTTACGGATTGCACCCCAGGTCAATCCGTTGTTTCGCTGAGCTGCGAAGGGAATTCCTGCTAAAATTCTCTACCTCGAGGAAGAGAAAGAGTGGCCCGGCGGCCCTTTTCGATATAAAACAGCGGGAAGACGAGACGTGGGCTCGTTTTGTAGACCGCTTCCAGAAAGAGATCATGGAGGTCCAAAATGTTGATCCCGAATTGTACAGGGTTGCCCTCATTCATGGTTTGAGGGAGGGCCCCTTAAAATTTGAAGCAAATATAAGGGAGCCTAGGCCTTATCAAGAGATGATAAGTTTGGCAAATATGTTTATCAGAGGAGAGAAGAGTAATCCAGGCTACGTCGCAAAGCTGGTAAGCGACAAGGAGCAGTCAAATCCGTCCTTCCATCATCCGCCATCGAATCAGTCCCACTTTGAACCCCGTTCCCAAAGGGGGAGAAATTACAAAAATAAGCAACCATTCATGTTCCATCAGCGGTTTCAAGATCAGAAACCACCTTTGGCCATCGCTCCCGCTCCATCCGCTCCTCTTCCGCAAATCATGCCGGTATACTTACAACAGTACACCGCGCAACCACCTCCAGTCATTCCATCCACTCAATATGATGACTCGCAAGAGTCATTCACTCCCTTAAACGTCACCATGGACGAAGTAGTCCAGATTCTACAAAAGAGGCCAGATTTCAAAAGGCCTGCTCCTCTGAAGTCGGATATCCGCAATCGAAATCCGAACCTTTATTGTGAGTATCATAAAGAAGGGGGGCATCTAACCGAAGACTGTCGGGCCCTTCGTTTGCTGATAGAGAGACTCCTGGGAGAAGGAAAGCTCCGGGGTCTAGTTCGGAAAGATACAACTGCTGAACCAACTGCCGAGAAGAGAAAAGAGAAAGAAACAGTAGAAGTAACCAGGGAATGTGCCGACGTCAAAGACGCCGGCTGCTATGATGGCATCCATCCTGCTACCGGATGCGTCGAAGTCAATGATGTGGGCCCCTTAGGGGACATCTATTGTATTCATGGAGGAGCTGGAGCGGAATCATCTCGCAAATCCAGCATTGCGAGAGTTCTAAAGCAGAAAGTGGCAGCCACTACAAGTTCTCCTCCCGAAAGCACTATTGTCACATTTGGTCAGGATGACCTTCCCCCCAATGCTAATCCTTTCGACGATGCGGTGGTCATCAAGGCCGTCATCAAAAACTATACAGTCCACAAGATTCTGATTGATACCGGCAGCTCCGTCAATCTCCTTTTCCGCCCGACTTTCGAGGCCCTGAAGACCGGAAAGTCTTTGCTTTCCACCGACGGGCCCCTCTACGGCTTTTCTGGGGAGAGGAAGGAAGTAGAGGGCTCAGTAAAGCTCCTGGTCTCTCTTGGAGGAGTAATAAAGTTAATCAATTTTGTGGTAGTGGATGCCCCGAGCAACTACTGTGCCATCTTCGGGAGGCCGATTCTCAATGCATATAGGGCAGTAGTGTCGACCTTTCACCTTGCCCTCAAGTTCGCGGCCGAAGGAAAGCAGTATCGGGTCAGGAGCAACCCAAAGGTGGCTCGGGAGTGCTACGTCCGAACTGTCAACATGATCACCAACGTTCCGCTTCCCGAGGCCGTGGCTGAGGCTTTGGAGATTGCTGAGTCTCCAGAGGCCGCCGAGGAAGGAAAAGATCGAGAAGGGGCTCACTTGGAACCTGCCCAAGCGACCCAAGAAGTTCCTATTACTAAAGGAGCAGAAAAGAAGCTGGTCATCAACGCTGAGTTGCCAGAGGAGGAGAAAATAGAGCTAATCTCCTACCTGTTGGAAAACCTGGATATCTTCGCTTGGTCAGCGGAGGATATGCCAGGAGTGGATCCGGACGTGGCTTGTCATCATCTAAATGTGTCTCCTGAATCCAAGCCTGTCCAGCAAAAGAAGAGAGAAGTGGTGACCAAGCTGGCGTTGCCCATCAGAGAGGTTTCCAAACTCCTAAGAGCGGGTTTCATTTCTGAGATTCAATATCCAACGTGGATGTCGAATGTTGTAATGGTTAAGAAATCTGGTGGGAAGTGGCGCATGTGCGTGGACTTCACCAAACTTAATAAAGCATGCCCTAAAGATTGTTACCCTTTGCCTCGGATAGATGTCTTAGTTGATTCCGCGGTTGGGTATGGTTTTATGAGTTTCCTCGATGCCTTCTCCGGATATCATCAAATTAAAATGCATAAACATAACATCCCACATACCTCATTTATCACAAACGATGGGTGTTACTACTATCTCGTAATGCCCTTCGGTCTTAAAAACGCGGGCGCAACATACCAAAGAATGATGGATACCGTCTTTAAACATCAAAAGGGCAGGAATCTCGAAGTTTACGTTGATGACCTTCTTCTCAAAAGTAAAACATTCTCATTGCACTTGGAAGACCTCGTAGAGACGTTCGCTACTCTACGGAGGTTCAAGTTAAAATTAAACCTATTGAAATGTGTGTTCGGGGCAAGCAAAGGAAAATTTCTTGGGCATCTCTTAACTCCTGATGGCCTTGCACCAAACCCAGATAAGGTGAAGGCCATCCTTGATATGACCCCTCCTCGAAATACTAAAGAAGTTCAACAACTGGGAGGGAGATTGGCAGGATTATGCAGGTTTATCTCCAAATCCGGAGATAAAAGTGCCCCATTCTTTAAAACATTGCGAGGGGGATCAAAGTTCGAATGGAGCGAGGAGTTTAACAAGGCTTTCGAGCAGCTGAAGGAACAGTTAACTTCGACCCCGCTACTCCAAAGTCCCCGTGAGGGAGAAAAGCTATTCTTATATCTGGGAGTCGGACCGGATGCGGTGAGTTCTGTCCTCGTTCGGGAAGAAAAGAGGAGGCAGTTTCCAATATATATACTATGTTAGCCACATCCTTAAGGATGCAGAAACTAGATATTCGATCCTGGAGAAACTGGCCTTGGCCTTGGTTATGTCCGCGCGAAGGCTTCGCCCTTATTTTCAGGCTCATTCCGTCTAAGTTATTACAGATCATCCTTTAAAAAATATTCTTGAAAAGCCAGATCATTCAGGGAGGTTGGCAAAATGGGCTATTGAACTAAGTGAATTTGAGATATCATACATCCCCCGGACAGCAATCAAAGCGCAAATCTTGGCAGACTTCTTGGTAGATACAACAGAGCTTAGTCCTGAACAGGTGGTACAATCTCCTCTGGCTTGGATCATTTATGTGGATGGGGCTTCTGGCAGAAACTCCGTAGGAGCCGCAGTAGTGTTGATCAGCCCAAATGGCATCAGGCTGGAGCAAGCTATCAAGTTCTTCTTTCCAGTTACAAATAACCAGGCAGAATATGAAGCACTTCTGGCTGGGCTAAGGCTTGCGAAAGAGCTGGGCATAGAATATGTACATGTTAGAACCGATTCACTGGTGGTGGCCTCCCAGGTCTTGGGGAATTATGAGACAAGTGAGCCAATTCTGCGAAAATATCTGCTATTAGCCAAAAAGGAAATCGGAAGATTCAAGTCATTTATTATCGAGCACATCCCAAGAACGCAAAATGAGGAGGTAGATGAATTGTCGAAGTTCGGTCTTCCATCAGGGGGAGTGACCTTTGAACTTTTTCATCCGGCAATAAATGAGGCAGAACTCATGCAAATTGACCATAATCCTTCATGGAAGGATCCTTACGAGCTATTCCTATCAAAGGGGGAGTTCCACCATTCCATCAAAGATCGGAGAAGATTCAAAAGGAAAGCGGCATATTATTATCTGATTGCGGGAGTTCTCTACAGAAAAACTTTGATTTCTCCCTCAGCACGATGTGTTTCGGAGGATGAAGTCCCAACCATACTTGAGGAAGTTCATTCCGGGGAGTGCGGTAGTCACTCGGGAAGCGAAGACCCTAGAGAAGTGAATCTTAAGGCAGGGGTATTTTTGGCCAACCATGAGGAAGGATGCTGAGGCATTTGCCAAGCGGTGTGTTCAGTGCCAAAAGTTTGCTCCTCTTCAGCACTTGCCTGCTCAGTCACTCAGATCAATAACTGCGCCATGGCCCTTCGCGGTATGGGGGATGGATCTTATTGGACCTTTCCCAATAGCCAGCAGCCAGCGTCGTTTTATCATTGTAATGATCGACTATTTCAGCAAGTGGATTGAGGCGAAAGTGCTGGCGAAAACTACAACCCAAATTGTCAGAAACTTCATCTGGGGAGATATAGTCTGCCGTCATGGAATTCCGCTAGCAATTGTCACTGATAATGGTCCACAGTTCAATAATCCAGAGATGATAAACTTTTGTGATCAGGTGGGAATTGATCTTCGATTTGCCTTAGTACATCATCCAAGGACAAACGGCCAAGTAGAAGCAGCGAACAGGCAAATCCAGCAGCTCCCGATGAAAAGGGTTTTGAATCAAAGGAGAAATTGGGCAGATCAGCTTCCTTCCATTCTTTGGACCCTTCGTACTACCCCGTCTTCAGCTACTGGGGAGACACCATTCAAATTATCTCATGGCTCGGAAGCCGTTGTGCCTGTATAGTTTGATGTAGTCACTCCAAGAGTCGTGTATGCAAAAGAGGGAGGAGAAGCGTGGATAGAAGACAATGATGAGGCTATCATGTATAGCCTGGATCTGATCAAAAAACTTCAAGACGAGGCAACAATCAGACAAGAAGAAGTTAAGAGGAGGATGGCAAAGTACTTTGACAAAAATGTCAGGGTAAAGCATTTTGCGATTGGCGACGTTGTGCTAAAAAAGGTTGATGCAGCAGCCCGAACAGGCAATGTCGGGAAGCTAAATCCTAATTGGGCTGGACCTTTCATCGTCAAGGAGGTATTAAAAAGTGGGGCTTACCGCCTCCAAACAAGCGAGGGAGAAGACATTTCGCGCACTTGGAGCGGTGACGATCTCAAACGGTTCTATCCTTAAAATATGTCTTCTTTACTTTCCTGCAATTTTTCAGATATTTTAATAAGAAGCCACATACTGACACTTCTCCATGTCTGATGTTCCTTTTTTTACATTTTCTCATATATCAAACTCACTGAACCACGAGGACATCGCCAAGTTCTGCTCGAACCCCCTCGGATTGTAGTCATTAGCGTAAAACCATGAAGATCATGTGTAGCGGGGAGTTTTCGCACACGTGTAGTGGTAGCTTGCCAATTCCCGTGCGGTGGTCTTCAGAACCTTGGATCCCGGCTGATATCCGACACACCCCTGCATCAAGGGAGGTCTAGGTGAATGTTGGCTCTATCATGCCCCGAGAGGGATATAATTACAGCTTTTATGATCTTTCTGAGGAAAGCAATGTCGGTATAGCCCCCGCGGCATAGCCACACCTGCCCAACTGATCATCTTAGTCTGTGACTATCGAATACTCCTAGGTACTCTCAAGCGATGCCTAAGCGGGACCCACAACTGAGTTGATCTCTCTGAGGAAAGCAATGTTCGCCGCCTAGGCCCACCCGCCCAATTGATCAACTCGGCTTGTAGCCCTAGGCAAGAGAGCAGTCGAGTCGCTTGCAGCCCTTATGACCACTTGAGGAAAGCAATGTTCGACGCCTAGGCCCACCTGCCCACTTGGTCATTTGGGTCTGTACTTGTCTTTCTCTTTATTTCTACAGCTCTTATGACCACTTGAGGAAAGCAATATTCGCCGCCTAGGCCCACCTGCCCACTTGGTCATCTAAGTCTGTAGTTATCCTTTATCGCATTACAGGGAAAGTATCTCATCCCATATGGTCATTATAGACCATCTGGAGGAAAAAGCAGGATTCCTATGTACATCACAAACCAGATAACTTAATACTCAAACCGGGCGGTTTGAAATAAGCGGGTACCAGGGTTTTCAGGCGGTCTGGTTATTAAACCATGCGGTCTAAAATCAGCAGGTTCCAAAGATGTCATGCGGTCCGGTGTTCAGATCGGACGGTTTGAAATGAACAGGATATCATTAAAATGTCCCAAGGTAAATATCAAGGGAGCAAGCATAATCATGACCGGCCGACCTCAGTATTCGGATTGTGAATTTATCATCTTTATGGATTTCAACTCTATCCGATCGGTTAATTACAGGCTCTTTTCGATCAGAAAGTTATGATTGGAAGGGTCAAACCTACTAATCGCACAAATTCTATATACAGCCCGAGCGGGTTATCAGCCAATATTATATAAGGCTGTCATATAAATTGTTCGGATTAAATATTAATCGCACGGTCTATCGGCTGATCTTCTTGCGACTTGATATTCTGTCTTACAAGGCAATTATGTAGAGCCAGGTTATGGTCGCACGGCTTGATTATTTCAAAATCCTGATCGGTTGTCAGTTACATTCACGGGGGTGGGGCTTGCAGTAATCTTAGTTGCAAGTCGCCTGAGTTAAAGTACTGGCCGCTTGGTCTGATAATTATTCTTATGACTTGCCATTCTTCATCCTGGAAAGCAAATATGCAGGGTCAAGTAGTAACCACGCGGCTTGATTATGTTCGGCTTCCGGGATGTCGTAATGCATTCATAATAAGTTAGCACCTTCTCAGAATGAATCGAACAAATTCGATCCGGATTGAAAGAAGCAAGCTATGCGAGTGGGTTTTTACCAATAGATACTTTACCGGAATCCTGTGAAGAGCATTATCCTAACCGGATAAGTTAATATTAAATCGCACGACTTGGTTAGATTTAACACAGAAAAAGATCGCAAACAACCACAAGTAAGTCGCAAAAGGTAGACAGATAGACAGGTAAAAGTTTTCCATTTCATTATCAAAACATTCTTTACATTATATTTTAAGTCGACCGGCTAACAATGTCAAGCCGACGGCTATTCAAAACAAAAGGCAAAATACAAGCTACTAATTATGCGACCTAAGTTTCTTAGACACAGGGGTACTTGAGTGATCGCTCCCGTCAATTGAAACGTCAGGGGAGTAACCCTCGCTACCCGACGAGGATGAACTGCTCAATTCGCCCGACTTGCGCCCAGCCTCTTCTTCGGAACCGTTGGATTCGGACTCTGAGCCACTCTCCCCACTCTCAACCGCTGCGGGTTCTTCGGCCTCATCATCCCCGTCGTCGTTCTCCTCTGAACTGGATCCGTCGGCTTTGTTCTTTCCTTTGGCTTTCCGCCTGATCTTCTCTAACTTCTTTTGCAAGATCGGGTAGGCGTCTGAGAAGGTAAAATGCTCGAAACCAGGCGCGAACGCTTTGAGCTCCCGCAGGCGGTTGAAAACATTGTCGATTCCCTCGGCGACATGAGGGAAAAGTTCCTGCTGATAAACCGGATTGGTCTCGTCAAAAGGAGACCGCGCGGTCTGAAAAATTCAGAAGGACGGCTGGCCAGGTGATAACTTACCGACTCGGCTTCCTTTAGCCGCACATTCTCCTTCTTCAATTCGGCGATTTCCTTCTCTAGGTGATCATTTGATTTAATCAACCTTTTGAAGGTCATTCCCATAAAGACATTGGTGATGAGGCTCTCGGCGCCAACCCGCGCGGCCTCCCGGGCGAGCTCTTCCTCGGGAATCATCCTCAACCTCCTGAGGTTCCGTCGGCCGAACATGGCAATGCTAGCGGCCTCAGCATGCCGGCCCGACTTCTCATTCGACCAATAGGGGAGCGCGGTAGAGACCTGAACACCGTCGCCGTCCGGATGCCATGACAAAACCGCGCGGCCTTTTAAATCCTTCACCTTGCTAAAGGAACGAAGGGCGGAGAAGTCCCCCGAAGAGACCGAATCCTCCCCGTCGGATGGCAGCGGCTTGTTCCTGACTTGTCTTTTTCTCTTCTCCGTCTGAGTTAAGATTAAACCAACTGGGCTGACCGGCTTGTTGGCAGGGATAACGGCTTCGGCTACAAAAAAGAGGAAAGGGTCAACACAAATGACCGAGCGGTCAATGTTGAAGTCAGAAGCGGGTTAAAGGAAAGCTTACTATCTTCAGGCCGAACATTCTCTAGCTCGGCAAGTAGCGGGATGTAGTAGCTTACGTTAAGCCGCTCATCCTCGAGAAGCTTGCAGGTTTTCTTCTCGACCTCGCTTATTGCGACCTGTTGAAAGGCCTCCTCCGGCCGCACTTGCGGATTCAGGTTCAACAGGCCAAGTCGGCCTTCGAAGATCAAGTATCTCTCCGACCAGGCTGTGACCTTGTTCGCGAGGTTAACCATCTTCAACCCGCGACAGCCAAAGTAGAGATGGCCTTTGAAGACATTCGATTCAGAGTCCGGGATGGCAGCATGCAGTTCGAAAGAAGTTCTCAGCTGATCATCTTGCTTCTGAAGAGAATCAAAATCCTTGAGGAGGTCACTTACGGAAATGCTATGGGCGTAAACGAGAGCCTGGTCGTTCGACTGGGGGGGGGGGGAGTAATCACGCCCTCCGAGACTTCATTCTTGTGCGACTTGCCTTGCAGGCTGTCCGCTTTCGGTCTCCCGGACGCTGTCTTGTTCTTGGCTTTTAGCCTCTTCATCTTCTTCAGAAGCCTGTCCGCCGCGGACTCCTCCTTCCTCTTTTTCGACTTTAGGACGGCTGACTTTTCCGGGCTATCCTCGATGTTGACTACTGAAGCTTGCTGGTCGCTCGGCTTGGGGGAGTCAACTGCCTCTCCCCCTTCATCTCTAATTTTTAGATGAAAAACCCCGGACGGGGTGACCTCCATCTTGAAAGACTTATCGCCATCGCTCTTCGGGACGACGGTCTCCAAGTCTGTCTTATCCGGCAGGGGAGGCGGGTTGTCTCCCTTGTCAGAGAGGGCTGGGCGATCAGTTGGGGATGGATTCGGGCGAATCTCCTCCTTTCTAATCGATAAGTCGACTGTCAATTCGGGATGCAGGTCGGTCGGCTTACTCGCTTCCTTTTTGGTCGATAAGTCGACTGTCAGCACGGGAGGCAGGTCGGTCAGCCTACTCGTGGAAGCGACCGTTACTATATTGTCAGGCCGCGTCGTTTTCTTCTTCTTCTCTCTCGCGGTTTTTTCCGGGCTTCTCAAGAACTTCGAGCTGGGCCATTAAATCCACCATCTTTTTCGGGTTGTTCAGCCTAAAGGTGCTAAACGCAATAGGCGAGTAGTGACTCGTGATAGCAATGGAGTTATGCCAGAATAGAAGCTCCTGGAACATTTTATAACCAACAGGGTGAAATCGGCGCGGTCTCCGGCTAGAACTGATATTTTCGAAATCGTCTCGGAAATTTAAAAATATGCGGGGATTATGTTTACCCAGAAGATCGCTTTCAAGAGGATTACTCGCAGACCGTGCGGTTTGCATATCCAAGTCGCCCGGCTCAGGTTATACAAGGTCCATCAACACCAACTAGCACAAGTTGGGCGGTCTGACATAATTCAGATCGCCCTCAAGTACTAAAGAAAATCCAGGCCCAAGTCCAACAGGACAAGTCGCGGTCTCAAGTCGGAGACCGGGCGGATTGTACCATAGAGACAGGCCAAGGTTCGGGGTCAAAGAATAAGCCACGGTCTCAAGTCGAAGATCGCCTGGATTGCATCGTCGCCTTGGTCGCGTCATCCTCAGCCTCTGGTCAGACAGGTCGGAAGGGCAAGCCGCCAAGTCGCGCGGCTTCTTTCTTTTCCTTCTTTGTGTATCCCGTCACCGCCTGCCCGTTTCTCATGTACCCGGGCAGACGGTTATTTTATCCCTGCCCGTTTGGGCAGACCCCCGAGCCTATAAATAGGGGGCGGTACTATTCCCAAGACACACAGACTGGAATCCAGGAGCTCGGTTGTTTGAGCTGCGGACTCGAGTTTTCCGTCTTGCGGACTGTCTGACCGGCCGGCTTCTTCTTCCTGCACTTGTAACCGCCTCATTTTAATCAAAGGAAAGCCCGTCACAGGAGTGGCATTCGCCGTGACGAGCGAAGTCTGGCCTTGACCGCTGCTAGCGGTCTCATTTTCCCCACCTAAAAAGTAACCGGCAACCCGCAGCCTCCGATTTCCTTCGGAGGTGCGATTTCGATCCCAACAACATTCATTGAAGCACAATTTTTACCCATTGCAGTTCATTTAGTTGTCGATATATAGCGGGTTGCACTGTTAATGCGAAATTTAGCTCCAAATGACACCTAAACTTGAAACAGTCATAACTTTTGACTAGGTTGTCTGATTTTTGCCCACAAAACCTCATCGAAATAAGCTCTGAGCCCTACATTCAATGAGGAGCAAGTTTTACCCAATCTAGTTCATTTAATAGTCAGTATACATTGAGGTGCAATGGTAATCTGAGATTTAGCTCCAACTGACACCTCAGCTTCAAACAGCTATAACTTTTGATCCGGTTGTTCGGATTTTGCCCAAACCACCTTTTCGGAATGAGCTCAGAGCCATACATCCTATGGAGAATAGGAATTACTCGATTGAGTTCATTTAGTGGTCTACGGATAGTGGATTGCCATGGAAATGAGGGTTTTTGCTCCAATTGACACCTAAACTTCAAATTTCCATAACTTTGATCCGGTTGTATGATTTTTGCCCAGAACACTTTTCAGAATGAGATCGGAGCCCTACATCCAATGGACAACATGTTTTACCCATTCCAATTCATTTAGTGGTTGATCTTCAGTGGGTTGCAGTGGTAATGTGAGATTTTGCTCTAAATGACACAAAACTTCAAACAGACAGAACCCTTGATCCAATTGCCCAATTTTTGCCCACAATACCATTTTAGAATGAGCTCAGAGCCCTACATCCACTGGAGAGTAGGATATAACCATTCAAGTTTGTTTATTGTTCGATATACAGTGGGTTCCAGTAATAAGACGGGATTTAGCTCCAAATTACACCTAAATTTCAAGCATCCATAACTTTTGATCCGGTTGTTCGATTTTTGCGCACAACACTTTTTTGGAAAGGGCTCGTATTCTCCATCCAACAGAGAATAAGATTTACCCATTCGAGAATAAGACAACACATTTCCGATTGTCAGATTTTTGCATACAATACCTTTTCGAAATGAGATCGGAGCCCTAAATCCAATGGAGAACAATTTAAACCCATTCCAGCTCGTTTAGAGGTCAATATACAGTGAGTTGTAGTGGTAATACGAGATTTAGCTCCAAATGACACATACACTTCAAAATGCTATAATTTTTAATGCGGGTTGTAGTGTAAATGAGAGATTTAGCTCCAAATAACACTCAAACTTTAAACAGCAACAACTTTTGATGCAGTTGTCTGATTTTACCCCACAACACCTTTTTGGAATGAGCTCGGAGCACTACATTCATTGGAGAACAAGTTTTCCCATTCCAGTTCATTTACTTGTCGATATATAGCGGGTTGCAGCGGTAATGCGAAATTTAGCTTTAAATGACACCTAAACTTCTAACAGCCATAACTTTTGATTTGTATGTTTGATTTTTGCCCACAACACTTTTTCAGAATATGCGCGGAGGCATATATATAATGTAGCACAATTTTAAACCATTCCAGCTCATTTTAGTGGTCAATAAATAGCGGGTTGCAATGGTAATGAGGGATTTTGCTCCTCTTGACAGAAAAACTGGAAAATCCTTACTTTTGATCTGGTTGTTCGATTTTTGCGCACAACACCTTTTTGGAATGAGCCCGGAGCCATAAATCCAATGAAGAACAAGTTTTACCAATTCAAGTTTGTTTAGTGGTCGATATACAGCGGGTTGGTAATAAGGTATTTAGCTCGATAGGAGACCTAAACTTCAAACATCCGTAACTTTTTATTCGTTTGTACGATTTTCGCCCACAATACCATTTCAGAATGAGATCGGAGCCGTAAATCCAATGGAGAACAATTTTAACCCATTTAAGCTCATTTTGAGGTTGATATATAGTGGGTTGTACTGGTAATGTGAGATTTAGCTGCAAATGACACATAAATTTTCAAAATGAAAGAATTTTAGAAGCGGTTTGTAGTGAAAGTGAGAGATTTAGCTCCAAATGACGCTCAAACTTTATACAGCAATAACTTTTGATCTGGTTATCTAATTTTACCCCCAGAACACATTTTAGGAATGAGCTCGGAGCCCTATATTCATTTAAGCACAAGTTTTACCAATTGCAGTTCATTTAGTTGTCGATATATAGTTGGTTGCACTGGTAATGCGAAATTTAGCTCCAAATGACACCTAAACATGAAACAGTTGAATCTTTTGACCAGGTTGTCTGATTTTTGCCCACAAAACCTTTTCGAAATGAGCTCTGAGCCTTACATTCAATGAAGATCAAGTTTTACCTAATCTAGTTCATTTAGTGGTCGATATACATTGAGTTGTCATGGTAATGTGAGATTTTGCTAGAACTGACACCTAACCTTCAAACAGCTATAACTTTTGATCCGGTTGTCCGGATTTTGCCCAAAACACTTTTTTGGAATGATCTCAATGCCATACATACTATGGAGAATAGGATTTACTGAATCGAGTTCATTTAGTGGTCTATGGATAGTGGATTGCCGTGGAAATGAGGGATTTTGCTTCAATTGACACTTAAACTTCAAACTTCCATAACTTTGTTCCGGTTGTCTGATTTTTGCCCAGAACACCTTTTCGGAATGATATCGGAGCCCTACATCCAATGGAAAACAAGTTTTACCCACTCCAGTTCATTTAGTGGTTGTTCTACAGTGGGTTGCAGTGGTAATGTGGGATTTAGCTTCAAATGACACATAAATTTCAAACAGACAAAACTCTTGATCCAGTTGCCCAAATTTTTGCCCACAATACCTTTTAAGAATGAGCTCAGAGCCCTACATCCAATGGAGAGTAGGATATAACCTTTCAAGTTCATTTATTGTTCGATATACAGTGGATTCCAGTGGTGATGCAGGATTTAGCTCCAAATTACACCTAAACTTCAAGCAACCATGACTTTTGAAATGAGCTCGTATTATCCATCCAACAGAGAAAAAGATTTACCCATTTGAGAATAACACAACACCTTTTCCGTTGTCCGATTTTCGCCTACAATACCTTTTCAAAATGAGATCGGAGCCCTAAATCCAATGGAGAATAATGTAAACCCATTCCAGCTCATTTAGAGGTCGATATATAGTGAGTTGTAGTGGTAATACGAGATTTAGCTCCAAATGACACGTACACTTCTAAATGACAGAATTTTTAATGCGGGTTGTAATGAAAATGAGAGATTTAGCTCCAAATGACACTCAAACTTTAAACAGCAACAACTTTTGATGAGGTTGTCTGATTTTACCCCACAATACCTTTTCGCAATGAGCTCGGAGCACTACATTCATTGGAGCACATGTTTTACCCATTCCAGTTCATTTAGTTGTCGATATATAGCGTGTTGCAGCGGTATTGCCAAATTTAGCTCTAAATGACACCTAAACTTCTAACAGCTATATATTTTGATTTGTATGTTTGATTTTTGCCCACAACACCTTTTCGAAATATGTGCGAAGGCAAACATCCAATGTAGAACAATTTTAAACCATTCCAGCTCATTTTAGTGGTCAATAAATAGCGGGTTGCAATGGTAATGAGGGATTTTGCTCCTCTTGACACAAAAACTGTAACAGCCATAACTTTTGATCTGGTTGTCCGATTTTTGCGCACAATACCTTTTTGGACTGAGCTCGGAGCCCTACATCCAAAGGAGAACAAGTTTTACAAATTCCAGTTTGTTTAGTGGTCAATATACAGCGGGTTGGTAATAACGTATTTAGCGCGAAAGGAGACCTAAACTTCAAACATCCGTAACTTTTTATCCGGTTGTCCGATTTTCGCCCACAATACCTTTTCGGAATGCGATCGGAGCCCTAAATCCAATGGAGAACAATTTTAACCCATTCAAGCTCATTTAGAGGTCGATATCTAGTGGGTTGTACTGGTAATGCGAGATTTAGCTCCAAATGACAAATTATTTTCCAAAATGAAAGAATTTTAGATGCGGTTTGTGGTGAAAGTGAGAGATTTAGCTCCAAATGACACTCAAACTTTATACAGCAATAACTTTTGATCCGGTTGTCTGATTTTTTCCCCAAAACACCATTTAGGAATGAGCTCGGAGCCCTACATTCATTGAAGCACAAGTTTTACCCATTGCAGTTCATTTAGTTGTCGATATATAGCGGGTTGCACTGGTAATGCGAAATTTAGCTCCAAATGACACCTAAACTTGAAACAGTCATATCTTTTGATTAGTTTGCCAGATTTTTGCCCACAAACCTCTTTGAAATGAGCTCTGAGCCCTACATTCAATGCAGAACAAGTTTTACCCAATCTAGTTTATTTAGTGGTCGATATACATTGAGTTGCAGTGGTAATATGGGATTTAGGTCCAACTGACACCTAAACTTTAAACAGCTATAACTTTTGATCCGGTTGTCTGGATTTTACCCAAAACACCTTTTCAAAATGAGCTCAGAGCCATACATCCTATGGAGAAGAGGATTTACTCGATCGAGTTCATTTAGTGGTCGACGGATAGTGGATTGTCGTGGAAATGAGGGATTTTGACACCTAAACTTTAAACTTCCATAACTCTGATCCGGTGGTCTGATTTTTGCCCAGAACACCTTTTCGGAATCCATTGGACAACAAGTTTTACCCACTAAAGTTTGTTTAATGGTTGATCTACAGTGGATTGCAGTGGTAATGTGGGATTTAGCTCCAAATGACACATAAACTTCAAGGAGACAGAACTCTTGATCCAGTTGCCCAATTTTTTCCCACATTACCTTTTAGAAGGAGCTCAGAGCCTACATCCAATGGAGAGTAGGATATAACCATTCAAGTTCATTTATTGTTTGATATACAGTGGGTTTTCCAGTGGTAATGCGGGATTTAGCTCCAAATTACACCTAAACTTCAAGCAGACATAACTTGTGATCCGGTTGTTCGATTTTTGCGCACAACACTTTTTTGGAATGAGCTCGTATTCTCCATCCACCAGAGAATAAGATTTACTCATTCGAGAGTAAGACAACACCTTTTCAGTTGTCTGATTTTCACCTACAATACCTTTTCAGAATGATATCGGACCCCTAAATTCAATGAAGAACAATGTAAACCCATTCCAGCTCGTTTAGAGGTCGATATACAGTGAGTTGTAGTGGTAATATGAGATTTAGCTCCAAATGACACATACACTTCAAAATGCCAGAATTTTTAAAGCGGGTTGTAGTGAAAATGAGAGATTTAGCTCCAAATGATGCTCAAACTTTAAACAGCAATAACTTTTGATGCGGTTGTCTGATTTTACCACACAATACCTTTTCGGAATGAGCTCGGAGCACTACATTCATTTTTGCACAAGTTTTACCCATTCTTGTTTATTTAGTTATCGATATATAGCGGGTTGCAGCGGTAATGCTAAATTTAGCTCAAAATGACACCAAAACTTCTAACAGCCATAATTTTTTATTTGTATGTTTGATTTTTGCCCACAACACCTTTTCGGAATATGCGCAGAGCCATATATCCAATGTAGCACAATTTTAAATCATTCCAGCTCATTTTAGTGGTCAATAAATAGCGGGTTGCAATGATAATGAGGAATTTTGCTCCTCTTGACACAAAAACTGTAACATCCATAACTTTTGATCTGGTTGTCCGATTTTTAAGCACAACACCTTTTTGGAATGAGATCAGAGCCCTAAATCCAATGGAGAACAATTTTAACCCATTCAAGCTCATTTTGAGGTCGATATATAGTGGGTTGTACTGGTAATATGAGATTTAGCTCCAAATGACACAAATTTTCAAAATGAAAGAATTTTAGATGTCCGGATTTTGCACAAAACACCTTTTCGGAATGAGCTCAGAGCCATACATCCTATGGATAATAGGATTTACTCGATCGAGTTCATTTAGTGGTCGACGGATAGTGGATTACCGTGAAAATGAGGGATTTTGCTCCAATTGACACCAAAACTTCAAACTTCCATAACTTTGATTCGGTTGTCTTATTTTTGCCCAGAACACCTTTTCAGAATGAGATTGGAGCCCTACATCCAATGGACAACAAGTTTTACCCATTCCAATTCGTTTAGTGGTTGATCTATAGTGGGTTGCAGTGGTAATGTGGTATTTAGCTCTAAATGACACATAAACTTTAAACATGCAGAACTCTTGATCCAGTTGCCCAATTTTTGCCCACAATTCCTTTTTAGAATGAGCTCAGAGCCCTACATCCAATGGAGAGTAGGATATAACCATACAAGTTTGTTTATTGTTCGATATACAGTGGGTTCCAGTGGTAATGAGGATTTTGATCCAAATTACACCTAAACTTCAAGCAGCCATAACTTTTGATCAGGTTGTTCAATTTTTGCGCACAACACTTTTTTGGAATGAGCTCGTATTCCATCCAACAGAGAATAAGATTTACACATTCGAGAATAAGACAACACCTTTCCGGTTGTCTGATTTTCGCCTACAATACCTTTTCGGAATGAGATCGAAGACCTAAATCCAATGAAGAACAATTTAAACCCATTCCAGCTCATTTAGAGGTCGATATACAGTGAGTTGTAGTGGTAATATGAGATTTAGCTCCAAATGACACATACACTTCAAAATGCTAGAATTTTTAATGCGGGTTATTGTGAAAATGAGAGATTTAGATCCAAATGACACTCATACTTTTAACAACAATAACTTTTGATGTTGTTGCAGCAGTATTGCCTATTTTGCTCCAAATGACACCGAAACTTCTAACCTCCATAACTTTTGGTTTGTATGTTTGAATTTTGCCCACAGTGCCTTTTCGGAATATGCGCGAAGACATATATCCAATTTAGCACAATTTTAAACCATTCCAGCTCATTTTAGTGGTCAATAAATAGTGGGTTGCAATGATAATGAGGGATTTTGCTCCTCTTGACACAAAAATTATAACATCCATAACTTTTGATCTAGTTTGTTTACCCGGAAAACCGCTTCTCGGGTTGGACCATTCTCGGACCGGGCGAACTGCTGGGTCAGGCCGCTGGGTTCCAGGATCAGTGGCTCTCAGCTCAAGGTAAACCAGGCCGGGTGGTCTGATGTCATTTTCGGACCGCCCCCAAGATTGAAGGTCGTCAAGGGCCAAAGCAAGAAGGCTATCCGCGGTCTCAGGAACGAGACCGCGCGGGTTGTGCCATAGAGATTCAAGGTTCAAACCCGGAGAACAAGCCGCAGTTTCAGATCAGAGACTATCTTGGTTACCTCATGAAGATCAGCCAAGCCATGTCCAGAAGACAGACCGCGGTCTCAAGCCAGAGGCCGCTCGGTCTGAATCATTGACTTGATCCCGGTATC
Organism: Dactylorhiza incarnata; assembly: GCA_033032865.1. Classification (NCBI taxonomy): domain Eukaryota; kingdom Viridiplantae; phylum Streptophyta; class Magnoliopsida; order Asparagales; family Orchidaceae; genus Dactylorhiza; species Dactylorhiza incarnata. Next base: position 3,779,906 of record JAWHQI010000224.1, read on the forward strand.
TTCAGCCTCAGGTCAGACAGGTCGGAGAAGCAAGCCGCCAAGCCGCGCGGTTTCTTTCTTTTTTCTTCTTTGTGCATCCCGTCACCGCCTGCCCATTTCTCCTGTACCCAGGCAGGTGGCTATTCTATCCCTGCCCATTCGGGCAGGCCTCCGAGCCTATAAATAGGGGGCGGCACTGTTCACAAGACACGCACACTCGAATCCAGGTGTTCGCTTGTTTGAGCTGCGCTCTCGAGTTTCCCATCTTGCGGACTGTCAGACCGGCCGGCTTCTCTTTTCCTACGTTTATAACCGATGTAACCGCTTCATTTTAATCAAAGGAAAGCCCGTCGCAGGAGTGGCATTTGCCGCGGCGGGCGAAGTCTGGCCTCGACCGCTGCTAGCGGTCCGAATTCTCTAACCGAATAGTAACTGATAATTCACAACCCTCGATTTCCTTCGGAGGCGCACTTTTGAATCGAACAGAAACACGCGACCTTCAGATCGCGAACTGTCAGCGAAATCTTTGGTTCAGAATGTCAGACCGCCAGTTCCCTCCAAGAGACCGATCCGACCATAGCGATGACTCTTTGTGGGATGCTCTGGAGCGAACAAAGAGAGAAGCCGACCAGGCCCAGAAAGCAACTGATCAGCGTCTGGACGCGATCAGTCAGGCTCTAACTCTGTTAACCGAGCGGTTAGCCCACCAGCAGGCCGTGGCTAACCAGGCAGTAACTCCTGTCCTACATCCTCCACCTCCATACCCATTTCAGCAAGTCGCCCATTCCCGACCACCACAAGAAGGTTCTGCGGCTCGGCAGAATTTTTACCAAGAGGCCGCGCACTGTATGCCGGCTCGGGTCCTCGACTTCCAAGGGGCGGCTTCTCAGGCCGCTCACTTTTCCTATCCGCCTGAGGTCGCCGCCTACCAATCCTACCCGGCTGGAGCCCCTGCCCGCTCCTATCAGGCGGCCTGTCCGCAAATAACCGCAGCAGAGATCCCCTACCACCCTGCTTTCCCTCTGTACGAGGATACCGAGGAAATTTCTCCCATCACGGACGAAATCCGAGGAGAGCCGGCCCCAAATAACTTTCGAGAACCGCTCCTGTCAACATATAGTGGGGAGTCCGATCGGGCAATTCATCTCCAAGCATTTGAATCGGCTGTTGCTCTGAGGACCATCACCGATGCAACTAAGTGTAAGCTCCTGGTAACGTCCTTTGATGGACAGGCCAGAGAATGGTTCTATGGACTGCATCCTCGATCTATTAGATGTTTTGCGGAATTGCGTAGAGAATTCCTGCTTCGATTCTCTACCTCTAAAAAAAGGAAGAACGGTCCGGCAGCCCTATTTGAGATACGGCATCAAGAAAACGAAACGTGGGCCCGTTTCGTCGACCGTTTCCAAAGGGAGATAATGGAGGTGCAAAACGTCGATCCGGAATTGTACAGGGTCGCTTTGATGCATGGCCTTAGGGAGGGGCCGTTGAAATTTGAAGCCCAAATCTGGGAGCCAAAGACATATCAAGAGATGATTAGTCTGGCTAATAAGTTTATCAGGGGGGAAAAGACTAATCCTGGTTATGTTGCCAAGTTGCTCAGCGACAATGATCAGTTTAGTTCCACATCAACCCATCAGCAACGCTACAATCATTCATCTCAGTCTGATTTCGAACCTCGTGCTCAGAGGGGAAGAAATCTCATGCCTAAGCAACCATTTCTTGGCCATCAACGGTTTCAGGATCAGAAACCGCCGTTGGCCATCGCACCCACTCAACCCATGGGGGTTCCGCAAATAATGCCCGTGTATCTGCCGCAGCTCATCGCACAACCATCCCCAACTATCCCGTCCATCCGATATGATGAATCACAAGAGTCATTCACCCCTCTTAACGTCACCATGAACGAGGTCGTTCAAATTCTCCAAAAGAGGCCTGACTTCAAGAGGCCCCCTCCTTTGAAATCGGAAGTTCGCAATCGGAACCCAAACCTCTATTGTGAATATCACAAAGAGGAGGGGCATCAGACTGAGGATTGCCGGGCCCTCCGGTGGTTGATAGAAAAACTTCTGAAAGAGGGGAAGCTCCGAGTGTTGATTCGGCAAGAAACCCCGGTTGAACCACGAACCGAGAAGAAGAAGGAAGAGGTCGAAGTGACCTGGGAGTGTGCTGATGTAGAAGAGGCAGGTTGTTATGGGGATATCCATCCTGCGACCGAATGTATTGAAGTGAATGATGTTGGTCCCCTTGGCAACGTCTATTGCATCCATGGAGGGGCAGGGGTAGAATCCTCTCGGAAATCTAGCATCGGGAGAGTTACAAAGCAGGAAGTGGCAGTCGCCTCCACTTCTGCTCCAGAAAGGGCAGTCGTTACTTTCGGCCAAGAAGATCTTCCCCCAAATGCAAATCCTTTCGATGATGCAGTAGTGATAAGAGCGGTTATTGAGAACTACACCGTGCATAAAATTCTGGTTGATATCGACAGCTCGGTTAATCTCATTTTCCGCCAAACATTTGAAGCCCTTAAGACTGGAAAGTCTTTGCTCTCCACGGAAGGGCCCCTCTACGGCTTCTCGGGAGAAAAGAAAGAAGTGGAAGGGTGCGTAAAGCTTTTGGTATCGCTGGGGGGCATAACGAAGCTGATAAACTTCGTAGTGGTGGAAGCCCCAAGCAGCTACTGTGCAATCTTCGGAAGACCAATCCTGAACGCTTACAAAGCGATAGTATCCACTTTCAATTTGGCCTTAAAGTTCGCTGCCGAGGGGCGTCAATATCGGGTCCGAAGCGATCCAAAGGTTGCTCGTGAATGTTACGTGAAAACAGTTAATGTGATCACCGAGGCACCACTTCCCAAGATTCAGGATGACATCCATGAGGTATCCAAACTCCCTGAAGAGGCCGAGGAAAGCGCAGAGTGGAAAGGAACTTATCTGGAACATGCCCAGGAGACCCAAGAGATCCCTATTGCTGAAGAGGAAGGGAAGAAGTTGATCATCAACGCCGAGCTATCAGAAGAAGAGAAGGTTCAGTTAATCTACTGCCTGTTGGAGAATCTGGACATCTTTGCCTGGTCAGCAGAAGATATGCCTGGAGTAGATCCAGATGTTGTGTGCCATCACCTCAACATCTCTCCTGAATTCAAGCCAATCCAACAGAAGAAGAGGGAGGTAGCAACCAAGCTGGCGGTACCCATCAAAGAGGAAGTTGCAAAGCTTCTTAAAGCCAATTTCATTTCTGAAATCCAATACCCCACCTGGATGTCAAATGTAATGATGGTGAAAAAATCTGGGGGAAAATGGCGCATGTGTGTAGATTTCAATAAACTCAATAAAGCGTGTCCCAAAGATTGTTATCCCTTGCCTCGGATAGATGTTTTAGTAGATTCCGTGGTGGGTGGATATAATTTCATGAGCTTCCTAGATGCATTTTCTGGTTACCATCAGATTAAGATGCATAAACCTGATATCCCGCATACATCCTTCATTACCAATGATGGGTGTTATTGTTATCTTGTCATGCCTTTCAGACTCAAAAATGCGGGTGCCACGTATCAGAGAATGATGGACACGGTTTTCAAAAAGTAGAAAGGAAGAAATCTTGAAGTATACGTCGATGATCTTCTTCTAAAAAGTAAAACTTTTTCAATCCACCTGAAAGACCTCGTAGAGACGTTCGCTACTCTGCGAAGGTTCAAATTAAAACTAAACTCATTGAAATGCGTGTTTGGGGCAAACAAAGGGAAATTTCTTGGACATCTTCTCACCCCTGATGGCCTCGCACCAAACCCAGATAAAGTAAAGGCCATTCTAGACATGACCCCTCCTCGTAATCCGAAAGAAGTGCAGCAACTTGGAGGGAGGCTGGCAGGATTGAGCCGATTCAATTCCAAGTCAGGGGATAAAAGCGCTCCATTCTTCAAGACGCTTAGGGGAGGATCTAAGTTTGAATGGAATGAAGAGTGCGATAATGCTTTCGTACAGTTGAAAAAGCAGTTAACTTCAACCCCTCTTCTTCAAAGCCCTCGCGAAGGGGAAACATTATTCTTGTACTTGGGGGTGGGCCCAGATGCAATAAGCTCTGTCCTGGTTCGGGAAGAGAAAAAGAAGCAATTTCCGATATATTATGTCAGCCACATCCTCAAAGATGCGGAGACTAGATATTCCATCCTGGAGAAACTAGCCTTGGCTTTGGTCATGTCATCACGAAGGCTCCGCCCCTATTTTCAGGCTCATCTTATTCAGGTGGTTTCGGATCATCCACTAAGAAGTATCCTGGAGAAGCCGGATCATTCAGGAAGATTAGCCAAATGGGCAATCGAGCTGAGCGAGTTCAAAATATTGTACATTCCCAGAACGGCAATAAAGGCGCAAGTATTGGCAGATTTCTTGGTAGACACAATGGAGTCTAATCCTGAACAGGTAGTACAATCTCCTTTGGCTTGGATCATTTATGTGGATGGGGCTTCTGGCAGAAACTCCGTGGGAGCCGGGGTAGTTCTGATCAGTCCAAATGGCATCAGGCTGGAGCAAGCTATCAAATTCTTCTTTTCAGTTACAAATAACCAGGCCGAATACGAAGCACTCTTGGCCGGCCTGAGACTCGCGAAGGAGCTTGGAATAGAACATGTTCATGTGAAAACTGATTCTCTTGTGATGGCTTCGCAGGTTCTAGGGAACTACGAAACAAGAGAACCGATACTAAGAAAGTATCTATTTCTAGCTAAGGAAGAAATCGGGAAATTCAAATCCTTCATCATCGAACACATTCCGAGAACACAAAAAAAAAAAAAAACACATTCCGAGAACACAGAATGAAGAGGCAGACGAATTGTCAAAGTTTGGTCTTCCATCAGGAGGGGTGACCTCGGAACTTTTTCATCCGGCAACGGAGGAAGAGGAGCTCATGCAGATCGATCAACATCCTTCCTGGAAGGACCCTTATGAATTATTTCTGTCAAGAGTGGAGTTTCATCAATCAATCAAAGACAAAAGTAGATTCAGGAGAAAGGCGGCCTACTACTACTTAATAGCAGGAGTTTTGTATAGAAAAACTTTGATTTCTCCCTCAGCGCAGTGTGTTTCAGAAGAAGAGATCCCGATCATACTTCAGGAAGTTCATTCTGGGGAATGTGGTAGTCATTCAGGGGCAAAAACCTTAAGAGAAAAGGATCCTGCGGCAAGGATATTTTTGGCCAACTATGAGAAAGGATGCTGAAGCATTTGCCAAGCGCTGTGTTCAATTTCAGAAATTTGCCCCTCTTCAACATCTGCCCGCTCAATCGCTTAGGTCAATAACTGCACCCTGGCCCTTCGCAGTTTGGGGGATGGATCTAGTCGGACCCTTTCCAATGGCTAGCGGCCAGCGCCGCTTTATCATAGTAATGATCGACTACTTGAGTAAGTGGATTGAGGCAAAAGCATTGGCAAAAACTACTATTCAAATTATCAAAAATTTCATCTAGGGAGAAATAGTCTGCCGACATGGAATCCCGCTGGCAATCGTCACTGATAATGGGCCGCAGTTCAATAATCCCGAGATGATAAAATTCTGCGATTAGGTTGGAATTGACCTTCGGTTTTCCTCGGTACACCATCCAAGGACCAACGGACAGGTGGAAGCAGCAAACAGGCGAATTCAGCAACTCCTGATGAAAAGAGTTTTGAATCAAAAAGGAAATTGGGCAGACCAACTTCCCTCCATCCTTTGGACTCTTCGCACTACCCCATCTTCAGCTACAGGGGAGACACCATTCAAATAATCTCATGGCTCGGAGGCTGTTGTTCCTGTAGAGTTTGAGGTGGTCACCCCAAGAGTTGTGTATGCCAAAGAGGGAGGAGAAGCATGGGTAGAATACAATGATGAGGCCATCAGGTATAGTCTGGATCTGATCGAAGAACTTCAGGACGAGGCGACAATCAGGCAGGAAGAAGTTAAGAGGAGGATGGCGAAATATTTTGACAAAAATATCAGGGTAAAGCAGTTTGCAGTTGGGGATTTGGTGTTGAAAAAGGTAGATGCTGCGGCCAGATCTGGTAATGTTGGAAAGCTGAATCCCAACTGGGCAGGGCCTTTTATTGTCAAAGAAGTATTAAAGAATGGGGCCTACCGCCTCCAAACCAGCGAAGGAGAAGAGATCGCACGCACCTGGAGCGGTGACGATCTTAAACGATTTCATCCTTGAAATATCTCTTTCATTCTTTACGTTTCTTTTGGTATTAAATGAAAAGCCTTATACTGACACTTCTCCTTATCTGATGGTTCTCTACATTATAAATACATATATACATATCTCACTCCCTGAACCTCTGAGATATCGCCAAATTCTGCTCGAACGCCCTCGGATTGTAGTCATAGCGTAAAACCCACCAAGACCATGTGATGCGGGGAGTTTTCGCACACATGTAGTGGTAGCTTGCCAATTCCGCTGCGGTGGTCTTCAGAACTTTGGATCCCGGCCGATATCTGGCACACCCCAGCATCAAGGGAGGTCTAGGTGATTGTCAGCTCTATCATGCCCCGAAAGGGATATAGTTACAGCTTTGATGATCTTTCTAAGGAAAGCAATGTTCGCCGCCGAGGCCCACCTGCCCAACTGATCATCATAGCCTGTGACCATCGAATACTCTTAGGTACTCTCGAAACGGTGCCTAGTTGGGTCCACAACTGAGTTGATTTCTCTGAGGAAAGCAATGTTCGCCGCCGAGGCCCACCTGCCCAATTGATCAACTCGGCTTGTAACCCTAGGCAAGAGAGCAGATGAGTCGCTTACAGCTCTTATGACCACTTGAGGAAAGCAATGTTCGCCGCCGAGGCCCACCTGCCCACTTGGTCATCTGAGTCTGTACATGTTTTTTCTTTTTCTTTTTCCTACAGCTCTTATGACCACTTGAGGAAAGCAATGTTCGCCGCCGAGGCCCACCTGCCCACTTGGTCATCTGAGCCTGTAGATTATCCTTTTTCCCTACAGGAAGGTATTCACCTCTTGTGGTTTTTTGTATAAAACCATTCGGGGAAGATATTATTAAAACAGGTGCAGGTGTTCGTCTACCCTAATAAAGGGTTGTGATATTAAGATCGGGCGGTCTGAACTTTCAAACCGAACGGTCTGATTGTGTATAAGTTAGGGTATTTCTGGATAATTACATGGTTGCCCAGGTTGTATTATAACCGGGCGGCCCTGTCAATCTTTTATAGGTTGGGTATTTTTGGACAATTATATGACTGCCCGGATTATATTCTAACCGGGCGGGTTTATCCATCCATTATAAGTTGGATATTTATGGAGCTAATTATATGATTGCCCGGATTGTGTTATGACCGGTCGGGTTTATCTATCCCTCCATTCTGTTGAATTGGATATTTCTGGATCTGAATATATTGCTCGGGTTGTATTCTAACCGGGCGGGCATTACCTATCTTTTACAATTAATTAAGTTTGATATCTCAAGATCTAAATATATGATCGCCCGGATTATGCTCTAATCGATCGAGTTGAGCTATTTCTTAAGCAAAAGTTATCTCTAAGATGCAGTGTATTACTCGCCGGGATAGAATTCAAACCGCGCAAAGTTATTATTCGTTATTTACATCCGCAAGGATAAAATATCTCTGAATGATAAGAAGCCACCCGGTCTAAATTACAGTCGCATGAGTCTATATGTTATGGTTCATACTATCAGAAATCAGACATCCTGAGACCTAAATGAGTAATCGCACGGTTTGAATATAGATCGTCCAAGATCATCAAATCATAACTTATGCTCAGATCAGGATAACCGCACGGCTAGATCATAAAAGGCAAAAGGTAAAAAGAAAGAAAAGAGACAAGACATCAACCACAAGTAAGTAACACTAGAAGGTCAATCAAACAGGTAAAATTTCTATTCATTTCTTCAAATGTTTTAACAAAAATTTAACCGCCCGACTAACAAAAAATGACCGGCGATTATACAAAAATAAAATTAAAAACAAAGGCATTATTCTGCCGACTTCTTCTTCTTCTTCTTGATAGGAGAAATTGAGTCCACATCAATGTCGGGCGAATAACCTTCACTTGACGTGGAAGAATAATCCGATGAATCGCTACCACTGGACCGCCCGGTCTTACTAGCAGAGCCAGTTGTTCCAGAGGACAAGCTGTCCTCATCATCATCATCATCATCAGCATCATCATCCGCGTCGACCTCCTCAGCGGCTCCACCACTTCCATCACCTCCTTGATGGAGTACGATCCCCCTGCCCGCATCGGCTTCAGCCTCCTCGCCCACCTTGGCTTTTCCCTTCTGCCTTCGGCTGATCTAATCAAGTTGAACCTTCAGGGCAGGGAAGAGGTCGGAGAAGGTAGTACCCCTGAATCCTTCGCATAGACCGCCCCGGTCTTCCATAAGACCCAAAGCTTTGTTGATCCCTTGGGCCACATGAGGCAACACCTCGTCTTGGAAGGCCGGGTTGGTCATCTCATATTGTTTCTGCAAAAAAAAGAAAAAATAAATTAGGTCGCTCGGTATGAACAAAAGAAGCCGCTTCATCATTTGTCAAACTCACCGCCACGACTTCTTGAAGCCGCCCATTCACCGCGACCTGCTCCTCGTACTTCTTCTCCAGAAATTTCTGGACAGAAACCAGCCGCCTGAACGACAAGGCCATGAAGTGATTGGCCGCAAACCCCCATGCGCCGGCTTGCGCCGCTAGCCGGGGAAGCTCTTCTTCCGGAGTTTTCTTCAGCTTCTTCAAAGTCTTTCGACCATACATAGCGGCCCCGGCGGCTAGCGCATGGCGGTTAATCTTGTCACTTCCCCATGGGGGAAGTGCAGTGGATACCCGGATGCGGCTCCCATCCCTATGCCAGAGGACAGTCAGGTTGCCCTGCAGGTCGGGCGGGTTTCCGCAGGAACAAGAAGCTCATATTCATCAGGAGACGCCGGGCCCTCTTCCTCTGATGATGGCGACCTGTTTCGCCGCTGCCTTTTCTCCCTCTGGGTCAAAACCGGGCCGGCCGGAGTGACCGGCTTGTTTGCAGGGACGATGTGGGCAGCTGCAAGGTAAAATCAGAAGTTTAAACAAAGCAGTCCGCGCGGTCATATGCAAGCGGTTTAGAAGAACTTACTGTGCTCGGGGAGGACATCCTCTAGCTCTGAGAACAGCGGGATGTAATGATTGATGTCCAACTGCTCGTTCTTAAGGAACGTGAAGGTGTCCATCTCGATCTTTCCAACCTGGGGGATCTGGAAGGCCTCTTCCCCCCGAACTTGCGGGTTGGTTTGCAACAGCCCGAAGTTGCCTTCGAGCATTACGAACCGCTCCGACCAGTCCGAGACCTTGTTCGCCAGGTTAACAATTTTCAGTCCGTGGCATCCAAAGTAGAGGTGCCCCCTGAAAGTTGAAGTCCCCACGTCGGAGACAGCCCGCACCGAGAAGAACTTCCTGAATAGGTCAAGGGAAAAACTGGTTCGCTCGAACCGAAGGTAGGAAATGAAACTATATATAGAGGCGATGGAGTTCGGTGGAAGTTGGCAGGGTACAACCCCGTAATGGTCGAAAATAGCTATGACTTCAAGTGGCTGCGGAAATTTGAAGCCATATTCAAAATGGTCGACCGGGACGGCTATTTGGTGCGGATTGGAAGAGTTAATCCGCTCGTCGCGCAAAGGAAGCCGTGCGAGCAGGTTACTCCCTGCCATGTGTTTTGCGATAAACTCATCCAGTTCGCTCTGGGTGAGTCGGCACTCTGGGTGGTCCGCCGAATGAAAGGCCAAGGCCGCATCCGCTCGGACGGCTTTAACCTTAACAGGCCGCTGCGACTTGTTCTTAGATCGCGCCATCTGGAAATCGTAAAAATGACTTCGAAGAGTCCCTACTTATAGATTTTTACGATCTGCGAATAGTAAAACTATGTCATGGCTATACATTTCTAAACCGCGCGGTCAATAGCCTGCATGGTTAGATTCACCAGAAAAACAAAAGAAGCAAAGGAAACAGGAGCAAGCATACATCACAGATCGTGCGACCTGAAATCAATTCGGATAAAACACAGAAGAAACAGGACACAAACACAACGGCTAGACAAGAACCCGCACGGGTTATTCAAATAAAAGACATAAAGTAAAAAGAAGTATTGTTTAAACAAAGGCCGAATCAACAAGCCGCATTCATAATACAAATTGTTCTCAAAAGCCGGTCACGGCTGACGGTGTTCAGGGGAGACATCTTCTCTGTGAAGTCGCGCGACCTGGTCGCTGGTGGTGTTCAGAAGGGAATAAATCTGGCTGGTATGATAATGGAGATGGTTGATTGTGCTATGAAGCCGCCCGGCATCCCTTTCAACCCGCGTAGCGGCAATCATGCGGGGGGTTGCGGTGCCCTCATCAATCATAGGATCAGCCGCCCGAACCGGGGGAGGATTTGAGCCTTCCCCAACAGTCGGGCGGCTAACAACCTGCATTCCATCATTCATACTTTGCCGGCTAGCAGCGACTTCCCTGGTTAACCACAGGAATTTATCCTGGTAGTATTTTGAGTCATCCTCGAACTTAGCAGATGTTTTCTTCTCCTTCTTGAGCTGAGCGGTCAGAGTAGCGACTTGCGCCACCTTGGCTCTCTTCTCGGCCTCCACTGCAGCCCGCGTGGCCTCCACCGTAGCTCGCGCGGCCTCAAGCTGAGTCTCCAGACCATTCTCCCTTTCTGTCCTGGATTTTCTGTCAATCTCCACCTGCGCCTTCAGCGCCTCTTCAGCCTTCTTCCTCGCCATTCGCTCGGCCTCCAGAGCAGTCCGAGTGTCGGCCTCCCGGTCTTCCACCTCCTTCAAGCGGGCCCTCAGATTTACCACATCCTCCTCGAGATGCTCGAACAATTGCGTCCCTTCTTGCGAAGTCATCGCGCAGGTTGATATCGGGGGGACTAATGGAGGCAGGCTGGCCTCAAGGTCGCCCGGCTTCACAATCTGCTCCTCGCTATCTGCAAGAGGCTGCTCAGGTTATAAGAAGCAAGAGCATACAACGCCATATATATACAAAATGGACATAAATATAAGATCAATGCCTGGGCGCACAGACCGCTTAGACCGTTCCGGGTCCATCCTCCGACGTTGCTCACGCCAGAGTCTCTCCGTTTTCTGCCTAGCGGAAGGGGACCAGGCCGCTAAGGGAAAGAAGCTCGGCGGCGGGTTCTGTAATTTATTACGACGAGGCCGCGGAATGAAGAAGCGGGCAGCTTTATAATCCATGGGGCGCTTACCTGGCGCAAAAGGATCAGGCCGCAGCGGCTTGTCTAAAACCCGCTCCACCCCTTCCTTCTTTACCATCATTATCTCCTCCCCGGTCATCACCGAGGGGATCTCCGCCTGCACTTTCAACACTTCTCCGAGTTCCCTCGCTCTTTCTTTGACCTTCAGGGCGGTCCGGGCAGCAGCTTCTCGCTCTTCGGCCTCCGTCTGAGCGGTCTCCTCAGGCTGGGCAGTGCTATCTGTAATGGGAGCAGTTCGCTTTGAAGACATCGGGCTGTCAAGAAGTTTATCTCGCCCCATTAGCTCATCCATATCCTGAAAGATCCCATTAAGTGATAAGCTACTCGCCGAGTCTGGAGGCAGGTCGCCCGGTTTCGCATCAGGGGTAGCAGGCGAGTCATTTACCTTAGCGAATGGAGGAGTCGCTAGGCCAAGCTCCTCTTTTAGTCGCGGATTGGTCTGGAGGAGGGACTCGGCTGGTTTCTTAAAAGCCGCCCTTTCCTTGGAAGCTAGTCTCTTAACCTTCTTGGTTATTCGCTCAGTCACTGACCCGGTCTTCTTCCTTTTCTTCTCTTTCTTACTCGGAGCTGGGCTAACTACTTTGGAGGGACTGGGGTAGTCATCCATGGATAAAGGGGCACTCAGTTCGCCTGGCCTTGGAGAGTTAACCGCCTCCTCCCCCAAATCTCTGACTATCAAGTGAGGATTCTCGGATGGGGTGATTTCCATGCCAAACGAATCGGTCTCGCCGACCTTCTTCGAAGGGCTACTGGGGTCAACTTTTCCAGAAGGGGCGGCCTCCCCTTTGTTCAGCGGGCTAGCAGCTAGTTGGCCAAGATCTCTGGGAGGAATCAGCGAGTCGCTGGGGGGAGGCCCCGAACTGTCCGCTGCGGGCTCCGCGGTAGTCTTGGGAGTTGTTGAGTCCACTACGGACTTGGAATTATCCGCCGCGGCTTTCTCAGCCTGCTTCCTCTTTTTCCGGTCCTGCTGTTCTTTCTCCTTTTTCGACCTCTCCGTCGATTCGAGCCTTTTACCTTCCACCTTCTTTTGATCTCCGGCGGAATCCACGCGGTCTAACACGGTGTCTAGGAAGTCCATTATTGAAGAGTTACCGGTCTTAAAAATTCTAACCGCAGCTGGCGAGCAATATCCCGTGATTTCAGAAAAAACTCTGCATAATGAATTCTCTGGCTCTCTTATAGAATTTAGGGCAAGCCGGAGCGGTCTCCCGGCTAAAGCTTATATTTTCGAAATCCTCTTGAGATTTGAAAATATGCGGGGATTATGTTTACACGGAAAACCGCTTCTCGGGTTGGACCATTCTCGGACCGGGTGAACTGCTGGGTCAGGCCGCTGGGTTCCAGGATCAGTGGCTCTCAGCTCAAGGTAAACCAGGCCGGGTGGTCTGATGTCATTTTCGGACCGCCCCCCAAGAGTGAAGGTCGTCAAGGGCCAAAGCAAGAAGGCTATCCGCGGTCTCAGGAAGGAGACCGCGCGGGTTGTGCCATAGAGATTCAAGGTTCAAACCCGGAGAACAAGCCGCAGTTTCAGATCAGAGACTATCTGGGTTACCTCATGAAGATCAGCCAAGCCATGTCCAGAAGACAGACCGCGGTCTCAAGCCAGAGGCCGCTCGGTCTAAATCATTGACTTGATCCCGGTATCTTCAGCCTCAGGTCAGACAGGTCGGAGAAGCAAGCCGCCAAGCCACGCGGTTTCTTTCTTTTTTCTTCTTTGTGCATCCCGTCACCGCCTGCCCATTTCTCCTGTACCCGGGCAGGTGGTTATTCTATCCCTGCCAATTCGGGCAGGCCTCCGAGCCTATAAATAGGGGGCGGCACTGTTCACAAGACACGCACACTCGAATCCAGGAGCTCGCTTGTTTGAGCTGCGGTCTCGAGTTTCCCATCTTGCGGACTGTCAGACCGGCCGACTTCTCTTTTCCTACGTTTATAACCGCTGTAACCGCTTCATTTTAATCAAAGGAAAGCCCGTCGCAGGAGTGGCATTTGCCGCGGCAGGCGAAGTCTGGCCTCGACCGCTGCTAGCGGTCCGAATTCTCTAACCGAATAGTAACTGATAATTCGCAACCCTCGATTTCCTTTGGAGGCGCACTTTTGAATCGAACATGGTTGTCTGATTTTACCCCCACAACACATTTTAGGAATGAGCTTGGACCCCTACATTCATTGAAGCACAAGTTTTACCAATTGCAATTCATTTAGTTGTCGATATATAGCGGGTTGCACTGGTAATGCGAAATTTAGCTCCAAATGACACCTAAACATGAAACAGTCATATCTTTTGATCAGGTTGTCTGATTTTTGCCCACAAAACCTCTTCAAAATAATCTCTGAGCCCTACATTCAATGGAGAGCAAGTTTTACCCAATCTAGTTCATTTAGTAGTAGATATACATTGAGTTGCAGTGGTAATATGTGATTTAGCTCCAACTGACACATAACCTTCAAACAACTATAACTTTTGATTCGGTTGTCCGGATTTTGCCCAAAATACTTTTTTGGAATGAGCTCAGAGCCTTGGAAATGAGGGATTTTGCTCCAATTGACACCTAAACTTCAAACTTCCATAATTTTGATCCGGTTGTCTAATTTTTGCCCAGAATACCTTTTTAGAATGAGATCGGAGCTCTACATCCAATGAGCAACAAGTTTTACTCATTCCAGATCGTTTAGTGGTTGATCTACAGTGGGTTGCAGTGGTAATGTGGTATTTTGCTCCAAATGACATATAAACTTCAAACATGCAGAACTCTTGATCCAGTTGCCCAATTTTTGACCCCAATAACTTTTTAGAATGAGCTCAGAGCCCTACATCCAATGGAGTGTAGGATATAAACATTCAAGTTCATTTATTCTTCGTAATATAGTGGGTTCCAGTGGTAATGCGGGATTTTGATCCAAATTACACCTAAACTTCAAGCAACCATAACTTTTGATCTGGTTATTCGATTTTTGTGCACAACACTTTTTTGGAATGAGCTCGTATTCTCCATCCAACAGAGAATAAGATTTACCCATTCGAGAATAAGACAACACCTTTCTGGTTGTCCGATTTTCGCCTACAATACCTTTTCGGAATGAGATCGGAGCCCTAAATCCAATAGAGAATAATTTAAACACATTCCAGCTCATTTAGAGGTCAATATACAGTGAGTTGTAGTGGTAATATGAGATTTAGCTCCAAATGACACATACACTTCAAAATGCTAGAAATTTTAATGCGCGTTGTAGTGAAATGAGAGATTTAGCTCCAAATGACACTCAAACTTTAAACAACAATAACTTTTGATGCGGTTGTCTGATTTTACCCCACCACACCTTTTCGAAATGAGCTCAGAGCACTACATTCATTGGAGCACAAGTTTTACCCATTCTAGTTCATTTAGTTGTCGATATATAGCGGATTGTAGCGGTAATGCCAAATTTTGCTCTAAATGACACCTAAACTTCTAACAGCCATAACTTTTGATTTGTATCTTTGATTTTTGCCCAGAACACCTTTTCGGAATATGTGCGGAGGCATATATCCAATTTAGCACAATTTTAAACCATTCCAGCTCATTTTAGTGGTCAATAAATAGTGGGTTGCAATGATAATGTGTGGGATTTATCTCCACTTGACACAAAAACTGTAACATCCATAACTTTTGATCTGGTTGTCAGATTTTTACGCATAACACCTTTTTGGAATAAGATCGGAGCCCTAAATCCAATGGAGAACAATTTTACCCATTCAAGCTCATTTTGAGGTCGATATATAGTGGGTTGTACTGGTATTGTCAGATTTAGCTTCAATGACACATAAATTTTCAAAATGAAAGAATATTAGATGTCCAGATTTTCTCCAAAACACCTTTTCGGAATGAGCTCTGAGCCATACATCCTATGGATAATAAGATTTACTTGATCGAGTTCATTTAGTGGTCGACGGATAGTGGATTACCGTGAAAATGAGGGATTTTGCTCCAATTGCACCAAAACATCAAACTTCCATAACTTTGATCCGGTTGTCTTATTTTTGCCCAAAATACCTTTTCAGAATGAGATCGGAGCCCTACATCCAATGGAAAACAAGTTTTACCCATTCCAGCTCGTTTAGTGGTTGATCTACAGTGGTTTGCAGTGGTAATGTGGTATTTAGCTCCAAATGACACAAACTTCAAACAGATAGAACTCTTGATGCAGTTGCCCAATTTTTGTCGACAATACCTTTTTAGAATGAGTTCAGAGCCCTACATCCAATGGAGAGTAGGATATAACCATACAAGTTCGTTTATTGTTCGATATACAGTGGGTTCCAGTGGTAATGCGGGATTTTGATCCAAATTACACCTAAACTTCAAGCAGCCATAACTTTTGATCCGGTTGTTTGTTTTTTGCGCACAACACTTTTTGGAATGAGCTCGTATTCTCCATCCAACAGAGAATAAGATTTATCCATTCGATAATAAGACAACACCTTTCCGGTTGTCTAATTTTCTCCTACAATACCTTTTCGGAATGAGATCGGAGCCCTAAATCCAATGAAGAACAATTTAAACCCATTCCAGCTCATTCAGAGGGCGATATACAGTGAGTTGTAGTGGTAATATGAGATTTAGCTCCAAATGACACATACACTTCAATATGCTAGAATTTTTAATGCGGGTTGTAGTGAAAATGAGAGATTTAGCTCCAAATGACACTCAAACTTTAAACAACAAAAACTTTTTACGCGGTTGTCTGATTTTACCCCCACAACACCTTTTCGGAATGAGCTCGGAGCACTACATTCATTGGAGCACAAGTTTTACCCATTCCAGTTCATTTAGTTTGTTCGATTCAAAAGTGCGCTCACGAAGAAAATCGAGGGCTGCGGATTATCGGTTACTATTTGGTTAGAGAATTTAGACCGCTAGCAGCGGTCGAGGCCAGACTTCGCCCGCCGCGGCAAATGCCACTCTTGCGACGGGCTTTCCTTTGATTGAAAAGTAGCGGTTACAAGTGCAGGAAAGCAGAAGCCGGCCGGTCAAACAGTTCGCGAGACCAGAAACTCGAGACCGGAGCTCCGACAAGCGAGCTCTTCGATTCGAGTGTGCGTGTCTTGTGAACAGTGCCGCCCCCTATTTATAGGCTTGGGGGCCTGCCCGAATGGGCAGGGATAAAATAACCTCCTGCCCGGGTACAGGAGAAACGGGCAGGCGGTGACGGGATGCATAAAGAAGAAAAAAGAAAGAGGCCGCGCGACCTGACGGCCTACCTTCCCTACCCGTCTGACTTGAGGCTGAGGATACCGGGACTAAGTCAATGATGCAGACCGAGCGGCCTGGAGATTGAGGCCGCGGTCCGCCTTCTGGTCATGACTTAGCCGTTTTTTACAAGGTAACTCGGATAGCCTTTGATCTGGAGCCCCGGCCTGTTCTTCGGGGCTGGAACCTCGAGTTTCTATGGGACAACCCGCGCGGCCTTCTAGCTGAGACTGCGGATGAACTTTTTACCTTAGCTCTTGACGATCTTCTCCCTTTGGGGGCGATCCGGAAATGACACCAGGCCGCCCGGCCTGGCCCTTCTTGAACTGGGAACCGCTGATCCCGGGACCCAGCGGCCTGACCAAGGAGTTCGAGCGGTCTGCTAATGGTCCAACCCGAGAAGCGGTTTTCCGGGCAAACATAATCCCCGCATATTTTCAAATCTCAAGAGAATTTCGAAAATATTAGCTTTGACCGGGAGACCGCATCCGACCTGCCTTAAATTCTATAAGAGAGGCAGAGAATTCATTCTGCGGAGTTTTTCCTGAAATCACGGGGTATTACTCGCCAGTTGCGGTTAGAATTTTTTAGATCTGCAATTCTTCCGCAATGGACTTCCTGGACGCTGTGTTAGACCGCGTGGATCCCAGCGGAGATCAGAAGAGGGTGGAAGATAAGAGGCGCGAATCGTCGGAGAAATCGAATAAGGAGAAGGAAAAGCAAGACCGGAAGGACCGGAAAAAGAGAAAGCGGGCCGAGAAGGCCGCAGCGGATAGTCCCAAACCGGTCGTGGACTTAACAACTCCCAAGACTCCTGCAGAGCCCGTGGCGAACAGTTCGAGGCCTCTTCTTGGTGACCCGCTGATTCCTTCAGAAGACCCTGGTCAACAGGTCGCCAACCCGCTGAACAAAGAGGAGACCGCTCCTCCTGAAAAAGCTGATACCGGTAGCCCTTCGAAGAAGACCGGCGAAAATGACTCGTTTGGCATGGAGATTACTCCTTCTGGGAACCCCCATCTGCTAGTTAGAAACTTGGAGGAAGAGGCGGTCAACTCCCCAAGGGCGGGCGATCTGAATACCCCTTTGTCCGTGGACGACTACCCCAGCCCTTCCAAAGAAGTTAGCCCAGCTCCGAGCAAGAAGGAGAGGAAAAGGAAGAAGACCGGGTCCGTGACCGAGCGGATAACGAAGAAGGTCAAGAGGTTAGCCTCTAAGGAAAGGGCGGCTCTTAAGAAACCGACCGAATCCCTCCTCCAGACCAATTCGCGACTAAAGGAGGAGCTAGGCCTTGCGACTCCTCCACCCAACAAGACAAATGAATCACCGGCTACCCCTGATACGAAACCGGGCGAACTGCCTCCGGACTCGGCGAGCAGCTTATCTTTTAATGGGATCTTCAGGGGTATGGATGAGCTGGTGAAGCGAGATCAGCTTCTTGACAGCCCGATTGTTTCCAGACAAAATCCCTTTGCCACCGATAATACAGTCCGGCCTGAAGAGACCGCTCGGACGGAGGCCGAAGAACGAGAAGCTGTCGCCCGGACTGCCTTGGAGGTCGAAGAGAGAACGAGGGAGCTTGAAGAAATGCTGAAAGCGCGGGAGGAAGTTCCCCCAGCGATGACCGGGGAAGAAATAATGATGGTGAAGAAGGAGGGGGCGGAACGAACTTTGAGCAAGCCGTCGCGGCCTGATCCTCTTGTGGCAGGTAAGGGCTCCACGGACTATAAAGCTGTCCGCTTCTCCATTCCGCGGCCTCGCCATAATAAATTAGTGAACCCGCCGCCGATCCTCCTTTCTTTAGCGGCCCGGTTCCCTTCTGTTAGACAAAGTACGGAAAGACTCTGGCGTGAGCAATGTCAGAGGATGAATCCGGAACGGTCTAAGTGGCCTGTCCGTCCAGGCACTGCTCTTGTATTTATGTTCATTTGTATATATATATATATGGCGTTGCATGCTCTTACTTTTCATAACCGAGCGGCTTCTTTCAGATTGCGTGGATCAGGTTACGAAGCCGGGCGACCATGAGGCCAGCCCGCCTCCGTTAGTTCCACTGATTCCAACCAGTGCAACGACTTTGCCGGAAGGACTGCAGCTGTTTGACCATCTCGAGGAAGATCTGGTCAACCTGAGAGCCCGCTTGAAGGAGGTCGGAGACCGGGAGGCCGCCACTCGGACCGCTCTGGAGGCTGAGCAGATTGCGAGGAAGAAGGCTGAAGAGGCGCTGAAGGCGCAGTCGGAGATCAACCGGAAATCCGGCTCAGAAAAGGAGAAAGTCCTGGAGACTCAGCTTGAGGCCGCGCGGGCAGCAGTGGTGGCTACGCGAGCTGCTCTAACCGCTCAACTGGAGAAGGAGAAGAGAGCCTCTGCTAGATTTGAGAGTGACTCGAAATATTACCAGGATAAATTCCTGCGGTTAACCAGAGAAGTCGCCGCTGGTCGGCGAAATATGAATGATGGGGTGGTAGCTGTTAGCCGCCTGACTATTGGAGCGGGCTCGAATCCTCCCCCAGTCCGGGCGGCTGATCCAATGATTGACGAGGCCGCCGCAACCCCTCGTATGATTGCCGCTACGCGGGTCGAAAGGGATGCCGGGCGACTTCATAGCACAATCAACCACCTTCATTATCATACAAGCCAGATTTACTCTCTCCTGAACACAACCAGTGACCAGGTCGCGCGACTTCACAGAGAGGATGTCTCCCCAGAACGCCGTCAGCCGTGATCGGCCTTTGAGAACAATTTGTACTATAAGCGTGGCTTATTGGTTTGAACAATGTTCTTTGTCTTGTATTCTGGATAACTCGTGCGGTCTCTTATTTAACCGCTATACTTTGTGTTCTGTTTTAGATCTCATGCTTTATTCGAACCGACTTCAGGTCGCTCGATCTGTGATGTATGCTTGCTTCTGTTTTCCTGGATGCCTTTGCTTCTTTTATTTTTCTGGTGAATCTAACCATTTAGGTCATTGACCGCGCGGTTAGAATGTATAGTCGCGATATGATTTTACTATTCACAGATCATAGAAATCTATAAGTAGGGAATTCTTCGAAGTCATTCTCACGATTTCCGGATGGCGCGGTCCAAGAACAAGTCGCAGCGACCTGTTAAAGTTAAAGCCGTCCGAGCTGATGCGGCCTTAGCATTCCATTCGGGGGACCATCCGGAATGCCGCCTTACTCAGAGCGAACTGGACGATTTCATCGCAAAACACATGGCAGGGAGTAGTCTGCTCGCGCGGCTTCCTCTACGCGATGAGCGGATTAACTCTTCCAATCCACACCAGATAGCTATCCCGGTCGACCACTTCGAATATGGCTTCAAGTTTCCACTGCCGCTTGAAGTCATAGCCATCTTCGACCATTACGGGGTCGTACCCGGTCAACTTCCACCGAACTCCATCGCCTCCATATATAGTTTCATCTCGTACCTGCGGTTCGAGCGGATCAGGTTCTCCCTCGACCTATTCAGAAAGTTCTTCTCGGTGCAGGCTGCCTCCGACTCGGGGACTTCAACTTACAAGGGGCACCTCTACTTCGGCTGCCATGGGTTGAAGATCGTCAATTTGGCGAACAAAGTCTCCGACTGGTCGGAGCGGTTCGTAATGCTCGAAGGCAACTTCGGACTGTTGCAGACCAACCCGCAAGTCCGAGGGGAAGAAGTTTTCCAGATCCCTCAGGTCGGAAAGATTGAGGCGGACACATTCGCATTCCTTGAGAACGAGCGGTTGGATATCAACCACTACATCCCGCTGTTCTCGGAGCTGGAGGATATCCTCCCTGAGCATAGTAAGTTCTTTTAGACCGCCTGTATGTAACCGCGCGGACTTCGTTATTTACACTTTTGTTTTCTCTTTACAGCTGCCCACGCCGTCCCTGCGAACAAGCCGGTCACGCCAGTCGTCCCGGTTTTGACTCAAAGGGAGAAGAGGCTGAAGCGAAACAGATCGCTATCGTCTGAGGAAGAAGGCCCGGCTTCTCCTGATGACTACGAGCTCCTTCGTTCTTGTGGGAACCCGCCCGACCTGCAGGGCAACCCGACCGTCCTCTGGCATAGGGATGGGAGCCGCATTCGGGTATCCACCGCGCTCCCTCCGTGGGGGAGTGAAAAGATTGACCGCCACGCCCTAGCCGCCGGGGCCGCCTTGTATGGTCGAAAGACTCTAAAGAAGCTGAGGAATACTCCCGAAGAAGAGCTCCCCCGGCTAGCAGCTCAAGCCGGCGCCTGGGGGTTTTCGGCCAAACACTTCATGGCCCTGGCGTATAAGCGGCTAGTTTCTGTTCAGAAACACCTGGAGAAGAAGTACGAGGAGCAGGCTGCGGAGAATACGCGGCTTCGAGAGGAGAACGCGCGGCTTCAAGAAGTCGTGGCGGTGAGTTTCTCAAAAGACAATGCGGTTCCCTTTGTTTAGCCCGAGCGGCCTAACTCATTTTTCCTCTTCTTGCAGAAGCAATATGAGGTGACCAACCCGGCCTTCCAAGATGAGGTGCTGCCTCGTGTGGCCCAGGGGATCGACAAAGCCTTGGGTCTCATAGGTGACCGGGGCGGTCTGTGTGAAGGATTTGATGGAACCACCTTCTCCGACCTCTTCCCCGCCTTGAAGGTCCAACTTGACGAAATCAGCCGAAGGAAAAAAGGGAAGACTAAGGTGGGTGAGGAGGTGGAGGCCGATGCGGGCAGGGAGATCGTACTCCATCAAGGGGGTGATGGAAGTGGTGAAGCCGCCGACGAGGTCGATGCGGATAACGAAGCCGGTGATGCTGATGAGGATGATGAGGATGACTTGTCCTCCGGGACCACCGGCTCCGCCAGTAAGACCGGGCGATCTAGTTACAGCGGTTCGTCGGGTTCCTCTTCGTTCAGTGAAGGCTATTCGCCGGATGTTGACATCGAGGGTCTGAACTAAAGTCCGCCTGTTAAGAAGAAAAGAAAGTCGGCAGACTAGTGCTTTCGTTTTGATTTTAACTTTTGTAACCGCCGGTTTCTTTTTGTTAGCCGGGCGGTCAATATTTTGTTTTAACATATTTTGAAGAAATGAATAGAAATTTTTACCTGTCTGGCCGTCCTTCTGTTACTACTTACTTGTGATTGATACCTTGTCTTTTCCCTTTTTCTTTTCTTTTGCTCTTTTCGTTCTAACCGCGCGGACATCCTGGTCCGAGCATAAGTGATGATTGATTGTCTTCGACGATCCTTTGTCCAACCCGCACGATTATTTATTTGGATCTCAGGATATTCGATTTCTAATCGGTATAGACCATAACAGATAGATTCATGCGACTAAAATTCGGACCGCGCGGCTTCTTTTCATTTGAAGATACTTTATACTTGCTGCTATAAATAATGAACAACTTTCACGCGGTTCGAATTCAGTCCTGGCGAGTAATCCATTGTGTCTAGAGATAATTTTCGCTAAGAAATAGCTTAACCTGATCGGTTAGAGCACAATCCGAGCGACCATATATTCAGATCCAGAGATATCCAATTTCGACTATTCATTCAGGAATAGATAGTGCCCGGCCGGTTTAAAATTCAACCCGGATCATATAGCCAGATCCAGAAATACAACTTGATAAAGGATGGATGATCCCGCCCGGTTTGAATGCAACCCGGACAATCAGATAATCAGCTTTGGAGATATCCAACTTAGTTTAAAGACAGACAGATTCGCCCGGCTAGAACACAATCCGGATAATCATATGACTAAATCTAAAAAACATCCAACTTATTAAAGGATGGATAGATAGATAAAACCGTCCGGCCAGAATGAGATCCGAGCAATTATATATATTAGTTCCCGAAATATCAACTTATAAAAGATGAATGGACCCGCCCGGCTTGAATGCCACCCGGGTAATAGATGATCAGCTTTGAAGATTTCCAACTTAGTTTGAAGACAGACAGATTCGCCCGGCTAGAACACAATCCGGATAATCATATGTCTAAATCTAAAAAACATCCAACTTATTAAAGGATGGATAGATAGATAAAACTGTCCGGCCAGAATGAGATCCGAGCAATATATATATTAGTTCCCGAAATATCAACTTATAAAAGATGAATGGACCCGCCCGGCTTGAATGCCACCCGGGTAATAGATGTTCCGGAGATACCCAATTAAAAAATTGATAAGGTCGCCCGGTTGGATAACCACTCGGGTCATTATATAATTGCCAGGAAATATCCCAACTTATATCCAATCAGACCGTTCGGTTTGGATGTTCAGACCGCACGGTCTTAATATCATAACCCTTTATTAGGGTAGACGAACACCTGCACCTGTTTTAACCAAATCTTCCTCGAATTGTTTTTATACAAGAAACCATAAGAGGCAAATGCCTCCCTGTAGAGAAAGAATAAAAAAGGTATGTACAGACTCAAATGACCAAGTGGGCAGGTGGGCCTCGGCGGCGAACATTGCTTTCCTCAAGTGGTCATAAGAGCTGTAAACGACTCATCCGCTCTCTTGCCTAGGGTTACAAGCCGAGTTGATCAATTGGGCAGGTGGGCCTCGGCGGCGAACATTGCTTTCCTCAGAGAGATCAACTCGGTTGTGGGCCCAACTAGGCACCGTTTCGAGAGTACCTAAGAGTATTCGATGGTCACAGACTATGATGATCAGTTGGGCAGGTGGGCCTCGGCGGCGAACATTGCTTTCCTCAGAAAGATCATCAAAGCTGTAACTATATCCCTTCGGGGCATGATAGAGCTGACAATCACCTAGACCTCCCTTGATGCAGGGGTGTGTCAGATATCGGCCGGGATCCAAAATTCTGAAGACCTCCGCAGCGGAATTGGCAAGCTACCACTACACGTGTGCGAAAACTCCCCGCATCACATGGTCTTGGTGGGTTTTACGCTACGACTACAATCCGAGGGGGTTCGAGCTGAATTCGGCGATATCTCAGAGGTTTGGGGAGTGAGATATGTATATTTACATTCACAATGTAGAGAACCATCAGACAAGAAGAGGTGTCAGTATAGGGCTTTTCATTTAATACTAAAAGAGATGTAGAGAATAAAAGAGATAATTCAAGGATAGAATCGTTTAAGATCGTCACCGCTCCAAGTACGCGGGATGTCTTCCCCTTCACTGGTGTGGAGACGGTAGGCCCCGTTCTTTAATACTTCTTTGATGATAAAAGATCCTGCCCAATTAGGATCCAGCTTTCCAACATTACCAGACCTGGCTGCAGCATCTACTTTCTTTAATACCAAATCACCACTTGCGAACTGCTTTACTCTGACATTTTTGTCAAAATACTTTGCCATTCTCCTTTTAACTTCCTCCTGTCTGATAGTTGCCTCGTCTTGAAGCTCCTCGATCAGATCCAGACTATACCTCATAGCCTCATCATTTTCATCCATCCATGATTCTCCTCCCTCTTTTGCATACATAACCCTTGGAGTGACCACTTCAAATTCTACGGGAACAACGGCCTCTGAGCCATGAGATAGTTTGAACGGCGTCTCCCCTGTAGCTGAAGATGGCGTAGTACGAAGAGTCCAAAGGATGGAAGGAAGCTGGTCCGCCCAATTCCCTTTTTGATTTAAGACCCTTTTCATCAAGAGCTGCCGGATTTGCCTGTTCGCTGCTTCCACCTGACCATTGGTCCTGGGATGATGTACTGAGGAAAATCGCAGATCAATTCCCGCCTGATCGCAGAAGCTTTTCATCTCGGAATTGTTGAACTGTGGACCGTTATCGGTAACAATTGCTAACGGAATTCCATGCCGGCAGACTATTTCCCCCCAGATGAAGTTTTTGACAATTTGAGTTGTTGTTTTCGCCAGCGCTTTTGCCTCAATCCACTTACTGAAATAGTCGATCATTACAAGGATGAAACGGCGTTGACCGCTGGCCATCGGAAAGGGTCCCATAAGATCCATTCCCCATACTGCAAAGGGCCACGGCGCGGTTATCGACCTGAGCGACTGAGCAGGCAAATTTTGAAGAGGAGCGAACTTTTGGCACTGGACACATCGCCTGACAAATGCTTCAGCATCTTTCCTCATGGTCGGCCAGAAATATCCCTGCCGCGAGATCCTTTTCTCCAAAGTCTTTGCTCCTGAATGACTACCACACTCTCCTGAATGAATTTCCTGAAGTATGATCGGAATTTCTTCTTCTGAGACACATCACGCTGAGGGAGAAATCAGAGTTTTCCTATACAGGACTCCTGCCATCAAGTAGTAGTAGGCTGCCTTTCTTTTGAATCTATTTCTGTCCCTGATTGATGAATGAAACTCTCCTTTTGACAGAAACAATTCATAGGGGTCTTTCCAGGAAGGATGCTGATCGATCTGCATGAGCTCCTCTTCCTCTGTCTCATCTATTGCCGGACGAAAGAGTTCTGAGGTCACCCCTCCTGATGGAAGACCAAACTTTGACAATTCGTCTGCCTCTTCATTCTGTGTTCTCGGAATGTGTTCGATAATGAAGGATTTGAATCTCCCAATTTCTTTCTTAGCTAAAAATAGATACTTTCTCAATATCGGTTCTCTTGTTTCATAATTCCCTAGAACCTGCGAAGCCATCACAAGAGAATCAGTTTTCACATGAACGTATTCTATCCCAAGCTCCTTCGCGAGTCTCAAGCCGGCCAAGAATGCTTCGTATTCGGCCTGGTTATTTGTAACTGAAAATAAGAATTTGATAGCCTGCTCCAGCCTGATGCCATTTGGACTGATCAGAACCACTCCGGCTCCCACGGAGTTTCTGCCAGAAGCCCCATCCACATAAATGATCCAAGCCAAGGGAGATTGCACTACTTGTTCTGGATTAGACTCCATCGTGTCTACCAAGAAATCTGCCAATACTTGTGCCTTTATTGCCGTTCTGGGAATGTATAATATTTCGAACTCGCTTAGCTCGATTGCCCATTTGGCCAACCTTCCTGAATGATCCGGCTTTTCCAAGATGCTCTTTAGTGGATGGTCCGAGACCACCTGAATGGGATGAGCCTGAAAATAGGGGCGGAGCCTTCGTGATGACATGACCAAAGCCAAGGCTAATTTCTCCAAGATTGAATATCTAGTTTCCGCATCTTTGAGGATGTGGCTGACATAATATATAGGAAACTGCTTCTTTTTTTCTTCCCGCACCAGGACAGAGCTTATCGCATCTGGGCCCACTCCCAAGTATAAGAATAGTGTTTCCCCTTCGCGAGGGCTTTGAAGAAGAGGGGTTGAGGTTAACTGCTTTTTCAACTGTTCGAAAGCATTATCGCACTCTTCACTCCATTCGAACTTAGATCCTCCCCTAAGTGTTTTGAAAAATGGAGCGCTTTTATCCCCTGACTTGGAAATGAATCGGCTCAATCCTGCCAACCTCCCCCCAAGTTGCTGCACTTCCTTCGGATTGCGAGGAGGGGTCATGTCTAGGATGGCCTTTACTTTATCTGGGTTTGGCGCGAGGCCATTAGGAGTGAGAAGGTGTCCCAGAAATTTTTCTTTGTTGGCCCCAAACACACATTTCAAAGGATTTAGTTTTAATTTGAACCTCCGCAGAGTAGCGAACGTCTCTACGAGGTCTTTCAGATGGATTGAAAAAGTTTTACTTTTTAGAAGAAGATCGTCTACATATACTTCAAGATTTCTCCCTTTCTATTTTTTGAATACTGTGTCCATCATCCTCTGATATGTCGCCCCCGCATTTTTGAGCCCGAAGGGCATGACAAGATAACAATAACATCCATCCTTGGTAATGAAGGATGTATGCGGGATATCAGGTTTGTGCATCTTAATCTGGTGATAACCAGAAAATGCATCTAGAAAGCTCATGAAATTATATCCTACCGCGGAATCTACTAAAACATCTATCCGAGGCAAGGGATAGCAATCTTTGGGGCACGCTTTATTGAGCTTTGTAAAGTCCACGCACATGCGCCACTTCCCACCAGATTTTGGAACCATTACAATGTTCGACATCTACGTTGGATATTGAATTTCAGAAATAAAACCCGCTTTTAGGAGCTTGGAAACCTCCTCTCTGATGGGCAATGCCAGCTTTGTTGCCACCTCCCTCTTCTTTTGTTGGATCGGCTTGAATTCAGGAGAGACGTTGAGGTGATGGCATGCTACGTCTGGATCTACCCCAGGCATGTCCTCTGCTGACCAGGCGAAGATGTCCAAGTTCTCCAACAGGCAGGAGGTTAGTTGAGCTTTTTCCTCTTCCGACAGCTCGGCGTTGATGATCAGCTTCTTCTCTTCCCCTTCAGCAATGGGGACTTCTTGGATCTCCTGGGCAGGTTCCAGGTAAACTCCTTTCCGCTCTGTGCTTTCTTTGATTTCCTCAGGGAGCTTGGACACCTCGTAGATGTCATTCTGAGCCTTGTGAAGTGGTGCCTCGGTGATCACATTAACTGTCTTTACATAGCATTCGCGAGCAACCCTTGGATCACTCCGGATCCGATATTGACGCCCCTCAGCGGCGAACTTCAAGGCCAAATGGAAAGTAGATACTACCGCTCTGTAAGCGTTCAGAATTGGCCTTCCGAAAATTGCGCAGTAGCTGCTTGGGGCTTCCACCACCACGAAGTTTATCAGCTTTGTTATACCCCCCAGCGATACCAAAAGCTTTACGCACCCCTCCACTTCCTTCTTCTCTCCCGAGAAGCCATAGAGGGGCCCTTCCGTGGAGAGTAAAGACTTTCCAGTTTTAAGGGCTTCGAATGTTTCACGGAAAATGAGATTAACTGAGCTGCCGGTATCAATCAGAATTTTGTGCACGGTGTAGTTTTCAATAACCGCCCTTATCACCACTGCATCATCAAAAGGATTTGCATTTGGGGAAAGATCTTCTTGGCCGAAGGTAACGACCGCCCTTTCTGGAGTAGAAGTGGAGGCGACTGCCACTTCTTGCTTTGTAACTCTCCCGATGCTAGATTTCCGAGAAGATTCTACTCCTGCCCCACCATGAATGCAATAGACGTTGCCAAGAGGGCCAACGTCATTCACCTCTATACACTCGGTTGTGGGATGTATATCCCCATAGCAACCTGCCTCTTCCACATCAGCACACTCCCAGGTCACTTCGACCACTTCCTTCTTCTTCTCGGTTCGCGGCTCAACCGGGGTTTCTTGCCGAATCAACCCTCGGAGCTTCCCCTCTTTCAGGAGCTTCTCTATCAACCACCGGAGGGCCCGGCAATCCTCAGTCTGATGCCCTTCCTCTTTATGATATTCACAATAAAAGTTAGGGTTCCGGTTGCGAACTTCTGATTTCAAGGGAGGAGGCCTCTTGAAGTCAGGCCTCTTTTGGAGAATCTGCACGACCTCGTTCATGGTGACGTTGAGAGGGGTGAACGACTCCTGGGATTCATCATATCGGATGGATGGGATAGTTGGGGATGGTTGTGCGATGTACTGTGGCAGATACACAGGCATTATTTGCGGAGCTCCCATGGGTTGAGTGGGTGCGATGGCCAACGGCGGTTTCTGATCTTGAAACCGTTGATGGCCAAGGAATGGTTGTTTAGGCTTAAGATTCCTCCCCCTCTGAGCCCGGGGTTCGAAATCAGGCAGAGATGGATGATTGTAACGTTGCTGATGAGTTGATGCGGGATTAAACTGATCGTTATTGCTGAGCAATTTGGCAACATAACCAGGATTAGTCTTTTCACCCCTGATAAATTTGTTAGCCAGACTAATCATCTCCTGGTATGTTTTTGGCTCCCTGATTTGAGCTTCAAATTTCAGCGGCCCCTCCCTAAGGCCATGCATCAGAGCGATCCTATATAACTCTGGATCGACGTTTTGCACCTCCATTATCTCCCTTTGGAAACGGTCAACGAAGCGGGCCCACGTTTCGTTTTCCTGCTGCCGTATCTCAAATAGGGCTGCCGGACCGTTCTTCCTCTTTTTCGAGGTAGAGAATCGAAGCAGAAATTCTCTACGCAGTTCTGCGAAACATCTAATGGATCGAGGATGCAATCCATAGAACCATTCTCTGGCTTGTCCATCGAAGGACGTCACCAGGAGCTTACACTTAGTTGCATCGGTGATGGTCCTCAGAGCAACAGCCGATTCAAACGCTTGGAGATGAATTGCCGGATCGGACTCCCCACCATATGTTGATAAGCGTGGTTCTCGAAAGTTATTCGGAGCCGGCTCTCCCCGGATCTCATCCGTGAAGGGAGAACTCTCCTCGGCATCCTCGTATAGAGAAAAAGCAGGGTGGTAGGGGATCTCTGCTGCGGTCATTTGCGGACAGGCCGCCTGATAGGAGCGGGCAGGTGCTCCGGCCGGGTAGGACTGGTAGGCGGCGACCTCAGGCGGATAGGAAAAGCGAGCGGCCTGAGAAGCCGCCCCCTGGAAGTCAAGGACTCGAGCCGGCATACAGCGCGCGGCCTCTTGGTAGAAATTCTGCCGATCCGCAGAACCTTCTGGTGGCGGTTGGGAGTGAGCGACCTGCGCAAATGGGTATGGAGGTGGAGGAGGTAGAACAGGGGTCATGGCCGGGTTAACCGCAGCCTGTTGGGGGGCTAACCGCTTGGTTAGCAGAGCTAGAGCCTGACTGATCGCGTCCAGACGCTGATCAGTTGCTTTCTGAGCCTGGTCGGCTTCTCTCTTAGTTTGCTCCAGAGCCTCCCACAGGGAGTCATCGCTATGATCGGACCGGTCTCTTTGAGGGAACTGGCGGTCTGACATGCTGAACCAAAGATTTCGCTGATAGTCCGCGATCTGAAGGTCGCGTGTTTCTGTTCGATTCAAAAGTGCGCTCACGAAGAAAATCGAGGGCTGCGGATTATCGGTTACTATTTGGTTAGAGAATTTAGACCGCTAGCAGCGGTCGAGGCCGGACTTCGCCCGCCGCGGCAAATGCCACTCTTGCGACGGGCTTTCCTTTGATTGAAATGTAGCGGTTACAAGTGCAGGAAAGCAGAAGCCGGCCGGTCAAACAGTTCGCGAGACCAGAAACTCGAGACCGGAGCTCCGACAAGCGAGCTCTTCGATTCGAGTGTGCGTGTCTTGTGAACAGTGCCGCCCCCTATTTATAGGCTTGGGGGCCTGCCCGAATGGGCAGGGATAAAATAACCTCCTGCCCGGGTACAGGAGAAACGGGCAGGCGGTGACGGGATGCATAAAGAAGAAAAAAGAAAGAGGCCGCGCGACCTGACGGCCTGCCTTCCCTACCCGTCTGACTTGAGGCTGAGGATACCGGGACTAAGTCAATGATGCAGACCGAGCGGCCTGGAGATTGAGGCCGCGGTCCGCCTTCTGGTCATGACTTAGCCGTTTTTTACAAGGTAACTCGGATAGCCTTTGATCTGGAGCCCCGGCCTGTTCTTCGGGGCTGGAACCTCGAGTTTCTATGGGACAACCCGCGCGGCCTTCTAGCTGAGACTGCGGATGAACTTTTTACCTTAGCTCTTGACGATCTTCTCCCTTTGGGGGCGATCTGGAAATGACACCAGGCCGCCCGGCCTGGCCCTTCTTGAACTGGGAACCGCTGATCCCGGGACCCAGCGGCCTGACCCAGGAGTTCGAGCGGTCTGCTAATGGTCCAACCCGAGAAGCGGTTTTCCGGGCAAACATAGTTGTCGATATATAGCGGGTTGTAGCGGTAATGCCTATTTTGCTCTAAATGACACCTAAACTTCTAACAGCCATAACTTTTGATTTGTATGTTTGAATTTTGCCCAGAACGCCTTTTCGGAATATGCGCGGAGACACATATCCAATTTAGCACAATTTTAAACCATTCCAGCTCATTTTAGTGGTCAATAAATAGTGGGTTGCAATGATAATGAGGGATTTTGCACCTCTTGACACAAAAACTATAACATCCATAACTTTTGATCTGCTTGTCTGATTTTTACGCACAACACCTTTTTGGAATGAGCTCGGAGCCCAACATGCAACGGAGAACAAGTTTTACCAATTCCAGTTCGTTTAGTAGTCAATATACAGCGGGTTGGTAATAAGGTATTTAGCTCGATAGGAGACCTAAACTTCAAACATCCGTAACTTTTTATCCGATTGTTCGATTTTCGCCCACAATACCTTTTCGGAATGAGATCGGAGCCCTAAATCCAATGGAGAACAATTTTAACCCATTTAAGCTCATTTTGAGGTCGATATATAGTGGGTTTGTATTGGTAATGCGAGATTTAGCTCCAAATGATACATAAATTTTCAAAATGAAAGAATTTTAGATGCGGTTTGTAGTGAAAGTGAGAGATTTAGCTCCAAATGACACTCAAACTTTATACAGAAATAACTTTTGATCTCGTTGTCTGATTTTACCCCCACAACACATTTTAGGAATGAGCTTGGAGCCCTAGATTCATTGAAGCACAAGTTTTACCAATTGCAGTTCATTTAGTTGTCGATATATAGCGGGTTGCACTGGTAATGCGAAATTTAGCTCCAAATGACACCTAAACATGAAACAGTCATATCTTTTGATCAGGTTGTCTGATTTTTGCCCACAAAACCTCTTCAAAATAAGCTCTGAGCCTTACATTCAATGGAGAGCAAGTTTTACCCAATCTAGTTTATTTAGTAGTCGATATACATTGAGTTGCAGTGGTAATATGGGTTTTAGCTCCAACTGACACCTAACCTTCAAACAACTATAACTTTTGATCCGGTTGTCCGGATTTTGCCCAAAATACTTTTTTTGAATGAGCTTAGAGCCATACATCCTATGGAGAATAGAATTTACTCATACGAGTTCATTTAGTGGTCGACGGATAGTGGATTGCCTTGGAAATGAGGGATTTTGCTCCAATTGACACCTAAACTTCAAACTTCCATAACTTTGATCCGGTTGTCTAATTTTTGCCCAGAACACCTTTTCAGAATGAGATCGGAGCCCTACATCCAATGAGCAACAAGTTTTACTCATCCCAGATCGTTTAGTGGTTGATCTATAGTGGGTTGCAGTGGTAATGTGGTATTTAGCTCCAAATGACACATAAACTTCAAACATGCAGAACTCTTGATCCAGTTGCCCAATTTTTGCCCACAAACTTTTTAGAATGAGCTCAGAGCCCTAAATCCAATGGAGAGTAGATATAACCATTCAAGTTCATTTATTCTTCGAAATACAGTGGGTTCCAATGGTAATGCGGGATTTTGATCCAAATTACACCTAAACTTCAAGCAGCCATAACTTTTGATCCGGTTGTTCGATTTTTGCGCACAACACTTTTTTTTGGAATGAGCTCGTATTCTCCATCCAACAGAGAATAAGATTTAACCATTCGAGAATAAGACAACACCTTTCCGGTTGTCCGATTTTCGCCTATAATACCTTTTCGGAATGAGATCGGAGCCCTAAATCCAATGGAGAACAATTTAAACACATTCCAGTTCATTTAGAGGTCGATATACAGTGAGTTGTAGTGGTAATACGAGATTTAGCTCCAAATGACACACACTTCAAAATGCTAGAATTTTTAATGCGGGTTGTTGTGAAAATGAGAGATTTAGCTCCAAATGGCACTAAGACTTTAAACAGCAATAACTTTTGATGCGGTTGTCTGATTTTACCCCCACAACACCTTTTCAGAATGAGCTCGGAGCACTGCATTCATTGGAGCACAAATTTTACCCATTTCAGTTCATTTAGTTGTCGATATATAGCAGATTGCAGCGGTAATGCCAAATTTTGCTCTAAATGACACCTAAACTTCTAACAGCCATAACTTTTGATTTGTATGTTTGATTTTTGCCCACAACACCTTTTCGGAATACATCCAATTTAGCACAATTTTAAATCATTCCAGCTCATTTTAGTGGACAATAAATAGCAGGTTGCAATGATAATGAGGGATTTATCGCCTCTTGACACAAAAACTGTAACGTTCATAACTTTTGATCTGGTTGTCCGATTTTTACGTACAACACCTTTTTGGAATGAGCTCGGAGCCCTAAATCCAATGGAGAACAATTTTAACCCATTCAAGCTCATTTTGAGGTCGATATATAGTGGGTTGTACTGGTAATGCGAGATTTAGCTCCAAATGACACGTAAAGTTTCAAAATGAAAGAATTTTAGATGCGGTTTGTAGTGAAAGTGAGAGATTTAGCTCCAAATGACATTCAAACTTTATACAGCAATAACTTTTGATCAGATTGTTTGATTTTACCCCCCACACACCTTTTAGGAATGAGCTCGGAGCCCTACATTCATTGAAGCACAAGTTTTACCCATTGCAGTTCATTTAGTTGTCGATATATAGCAGGTTGCACGGGTAATGCGAAATTTAGCTCCAAATGACACATAAACTTGAAACAGTCATATCTTTTGATCAGGTTGTCTGATTTTTTCCCACAAAACCTCTTCAAAATGAGCTCTGAGCCCTATATTCAATGACGAGCGAGTTTTACCCAATCTAGTCATTTAGAATTGACACCTAACCTTCAAACAGCTATAACTTTTGATCTGGTTGTCCGGATTTTGCCCAAAACACTTTTTTGGAATGATCTCAAAGCCATACATACTATGGAGAATAGGATTTACTCAATCGTGTTCATTTAGTGGTCGACAGATAGTGGATTGCCGTAGAAATGAGGGATTTTGCTCCAATTAACACCTAAACTTCAAACTTCCATAACTTTGATCCGGTTGTCTGATTTTTGCCCAGAACACCTTTTCGGAATGAGATCGGAGCCCTACATCCAATGGACAACAAGTTTTACCCATTCCAGTTCATTTAGTTGTTGATCTATAGTGGGTTGCAGTGGTAATGTGATATTTAGCTCCAAATGACACAAACTTCAAACAGACAGAAATCTTGATCCAGTTGCCCACTTTTTGCCAACAATACCTTTTTAGAATGAGCTAAGAGCCCTACATCTAATGGAGAGTAGGATATAACCATTCAAGTTCATTTATTGTTCGATATACATTGGGTTCCAGTGGTAATGTGGGATTTAGCTCCAAATTATACCTAAACTTCAAGCAGTCATAACTTTTGATCCGGTTGTTCGATTTCTGCGCACAACACTTTTTTGGAATGAGCTCGTATTCTCCATCCAACAGAGAATAAGATTTACCCATTCGAGAATAAAAAATGCCTTTCCGATTGTCTGATTTTCGCCTACAATACCTTTTCGAAATGAGATCGGAGCCCTAAATCTAATGGAGAACAATGTAAACCCACTCCAACTCGTTTAGAGGTCTATATACAGTGAGTTGTAGTGGTAATACGAGATTTAGCTCCAAATGACACATACACTTCAAAATGCCAGAATTTTTAATGCGGGTTGTAGTGAAAATAAGTGATTTAGCTCCAAATGACACTCAAACTTTAAACAGCAATAACTTTTGATGCGGTTGTCTGATGTTACCCCACAACACCTTCTTGGAATGAGCTCGGAGCACTGCATTCATTGGAGCATAAGTTTTACCCATTCTAGTTCATTTAGTTGTCGATATATAGCGGGTTGCAGCGGTAATGCCAAATTTTCCTCAAAATGACACCTAAACTTCTAACAGCCATAAATTTTGATCTGTATGTTTGATTTTAGCTCACAAAATCTTTTCGGAATATGCGCGGAGGTATATATCCAATTTCGCACAATTTTAAACCATTCCAGCTCATTTTAGTGGTCAATAAATAGCGGGTTGCAATGATAATGAGAGATTTATCTCCTCTTGACACAAAAACTATAACATCCATAACTTTTGATCTGGTTTTCCGATTTTTGCGCACAACACCTTTTTGGAATGAGCTCGGAGCAATACATCCAATGGAGAACAATTTTAACCCATTCAAGCTAAACTTGAAACAGTCATATCTTCGACATGACACATTAATATTCAAAATGAAGGAATTTTAGATGCGGTTTGTAGTGAAAGTGAGAGATTTAGCTCCAAATAACATTCAAACTTTATACAGCAATAAATTTTGATCAGGTTTTCTGATTTTACCCCCACAACACCTTTTAGGAATGAGCTCAGAGCCCTACATTCATTGAAGCATAAGTTTTACCCATTGCAGTTCATTTAGTTGTCGATATATAGCGGGTTGCAATGGTAATGCAAAATTAGGCTCCAAATGACACCTAAACTTGAAACAGTCATATCTTTTGATCAGGTCATCTGATTTTTGCCCACAAAACCTCTTCGAAATGAGCTCTGAGCCCTAAATTCAATGAAGAGCAAGTTTTACCCAATCTAGTTTATTTAGTGGTCGATATACATGGAGTTGTAGTGGTAATGTGAGATTTTGCTAGAACTAACACCTAACCTTCAAACAGCTATAACTTTTGATCCGGTTGTCCGAAATTTCCCCAAAACAATTTTTCGGAATGATTTCAGAGCCATACATACTATGGAGAATAGGATTTACTCGATTGAGTTCATTTAGTGGTCGACGGATAGTGGATTGCTATGGAAATGAGGGATTTTGCTCCAATTGACACCTAAACTTCAAACTTCCATAACTTTTATCCGGTTGTCAGATTTTTGCCCAGAACACCTTTTCGGAATTAGATCGGAGCCCTACATCCAATGGAAAACAAATTTTACCCATTCCAGTTCGTTTAGTGGTTGATCTATAGTGGGTTGTAGTGGTAATGTGGTATTTAGCTCTAAATGACACATAAACTCAAACAGGCAGAACTCTTGATCCAATTGCCCTATTTTTGCCCACAATACCTTTTTATAATGAGCTCGGAGTCCTACATGCAATGGAGTATATAACCATTCAAGTTCATTTATTGTTCGATATACAGTGGGTTCCATTGGCAATGCGGGATTTAGCTCCAAATTACACCTAAACTTCAAGTAGCCATAACTTTTGATCCGGTTGTTTAATTTTTGCGCACAACACTTTTTTGGCATGAGCAGGTATTCTCCATCCCACAGAGAATATGATTTACCCATTCGAGAATAAAAAATACCTTTCCGGTTGTCTGATTTTCGCCTACACCTTTTCGAAATGAGATCGGAGCCCTAAATCCAATAGAGAACAATGTAAACCCATTCCAGTTCGTTTAGAGGTCGATATACAGTGAGTTGTAGTGGTAATATGAGATTTATCTCCAAATGAAACATACACTTAAAAATGCCAGAATTTTTAATGCGGGTTGTAGTGAAAATGAGAGATTTAGCTCCAAATGACACTCAAACTTTAAACAACAACTTTTGATGCGGTTGTCTGATTTTACCCCACAACACCTTTTTAGAATGAGCTCGGAACTTCATTCATTGGAGCACAAGTTTTACCCATTCCAGTTCATTTAGTTGTCAATATATAGCGGGTTGTAGGGGTAATGCCAAATTTAGCTCAAAATGACACCTAAACTTCTAACAACCATATCTTTTGATTTGTATGTTTGATTTTTGCCCACAACACCTTTTCGGAATATGCGCGGAGGCATATATCCAATGTATCACAATTTTAAACCACTCAAGCTCATTTTAGTAGTCAATAAATAGCGGGTTACAATGGTACTGATGGATTTTGCTCCTGTTGATACAAAAACTGTAACAGCCATAACTTTTGATCTTGTTGTCCGATTTTTGCGCACAACACCTGTTTGAAATGAGCTCGGAGCCCTACATCCAACGGAGAACAAGTTTACCAATTCCAGTTTGTTTAGTGGTTAATATACAGCGGGTTGGTAATAAGGTATTTAGCTCGAAAGGAGACCTAAACTTCAAACCTCCGTAATTGTTTATCCGGTTGTCCGATTTTCGCCCAAATACCTTTTCGGAATGAGATCGAAGCCCTAAATACCATGGAGAACAATTTTAACCCATTCAAGATCATTTTGAGGTCGATATATAGTGGGTTATAATGGTAATGCGAAATTTAGCTCCAAATGACACATAAACTTTCAAAATGAAAGAATTTTAGATGCGGTTTGTAGTGAAAGTGAGAGATTTAGCTCCAAATGACATTCAGACTTTATAGAGCAATAACTTTTGATCCGGTTGTCTGATTTTACCCCCACAACACCTTTTAGGAATGAGCTCGGAGCCCAACATTCATTGAAGCACAAGTTTTACCCATTGTAGTTTATTTAGTTGTCGATATATAGCGGGTTGCACTAGTAATGCGAAATTTAGCTCCAAAGGACACCTAAACTTGAAACAGTCATTTCTTTTGATCAGGTTGTCTGATTTTTGCCCACAAAACCTCTTCGAAATGAGCTCTGAGCCCTACATTCAATGAAGAGTAAGTTTTACCCAATCTAGTTCATTTAGTGGTCGATATACATTGAGTTGTAGTGGTAATGTGAGATTTTGCTAGAACTGACACCTAACATTCAAACAACTATAACTTTTGATCCGGTTGTCCGGATTTTGCCCAAAACACCTTTTCGGAATCTTCGAAATGAGCTCTGAGCCATACATTCAATGGAGAGCAATTTTTAACCAATCTAGTTCATTTAGTGGTCGATATACATTGAGTTGCAGTGGTAATGTGGGATTTAGCTCCAACTGACACCTAAACTTCAAACAGCAATAACTTTTGTTCCGGTTGTCTGGATTTTGCCCAAAACACCTTTTCGGAATGAGCTCAGAGCCATACATCATATGGAGAATTGGATTTACTCGATCGAGTTCATTTAGTGGTCGACGGATAGTGGAATGCAGTGGAAATGAGGGATTTTTCTCCAATTGACACCTAAACTCCAAACATCCAAAACTTTGTTCTGGTTGTCAGGTTATTGCCCACAACACCTTTTTGGAATGAGATCGGAGCCCTACATCCAATGGACAACAAGTTTTACCCATTCCAGTTCATTTAGTGGTTGACCTACAGTGGGTTATAGTGGTAATGTGGGATTTAGCACCAAATCACACAAACTTCAAACAGACAGAACTCTTGATCATGTTGCACAATTTTTTCCCACAATACCATTTTAGAATGAGATCAGAGCCCTACATTTAATGGAGAGTAGGATATATCCATTCAAGTTTGTTTATTGTTCGATATACAGTGGGTTCCAGTGGTAATGTGGGATTTAGCTCCAAATTACACCTAAACTTCAAGCAGCCATAACTTTTGATCCGGTTGTTCGATTTTTTCGCACAACACTTTTTCGGAAAGAACTCGTATTTTCCATCCAGCAAAGAATAAGATTTTGCCATTCGAGAATACGACAACAACTTTCCGGTTGTCCAATTTTTGCCAACAATTCCTTTTTCGGAGTGAGATCGGAGCCCTAAATCCAATGGAGAACAATTTCAACCCATTCCAGCTCGTTTAGAGCTCGATATACAGTGAGTTGTAGTGGTGATAAGTAGTTTTTATATATGTTTTTAATAGAATTTTTTGTAATTATTTAATATGATTTTTCCTTTTCATGTCAATTTTAGGTTATAAGTAGTTCTTTTTGTAATTTTGATTCTAACTTAGCTTAATTTCAATATTTGCAGAATTTTGGGAGAAATTGGTGAAATTTTCATGTCACGCCCAAGGTCACGCCCGTGACCAAGGGAGTGTAACCTGAAGATCAAACCAGAGTCGATGCTGCGCTGATTGAGCTAGTCCACAGCAAGTCACGCCGCCGGTAACGCCCATGACCCAAAGTCACACCCGTGACCAAGGGGCGTGTAAATTTAGCATCTTCCCAGCGAGCTGCCATCGAGACGTGGAGCCGCCATCGAGAAGTCAACATGAGTCACGCCCGTGACCCATATGTCACGACCGTGACTTTCCCGCGTGATCCCTACACATCGCCGCGCCGCAAGCAAGATCCACGCCGCATTAAATGAAGTCGTCCAAGTACACGCCCGTGACCCAAGTTACACGGGTGTGTAATGTCCAAATTTCTCCCACCATCACACAAAGCCCATGCCACTGTCCTAGCCGTGCAGATCAGTGATTACACGCCCTAGGTCTCGCCCGTGACCAAGGGGCGTTTAACTTGAAATTTTTTCCTATAAATTCTAGGGCTCTCCTTGAGTCCAGGGTTCAGAAATTTGGAGAGGGGGAGGTGCTGCTAGAGCTGATAGTGAGTTTTTGATGTTCATGTTCATGTCTTTTTATACTTTCAAGTTCTCTTTTTCATCTCATGCAATGTACTAGTTTTTCTCCCAATGCCATAGTTTAGTGATCTTGTAGTTTTTCCTTGCTAATGTTGTAATTTTCCTTCAAGCATGTACTCATTTTTGGTATCATTAAATTAGTTTTTGTAAGGACCCCCCCCCCCCCCCCCCCCCCCCCCCCCTTCGAAAACCAAGGGATCCTTATGCCCAGGGCGAGCGCTCCCCCAAGAGGTTCGCGTGTCTGAAGAGGTTCACCCTCTTACCTGACCCACGACCCAATTGGCGGAACATTCGCCCTGTAAGGCAATTGCATCATTACAGACAACATTCACAGAGTATAAAACATTTTGCGCGCAAGCAAAACATCACTGAAATACCCAGCATGATATATAATAAAACATAGATGAAAACCCATGATGGGGTATATAGAGTCTCGTAGTAATAAACGTCATAGTCATAAGATGACAAAATGTCAAATCAAAGGAAAATATCTCATCTTCTCCTCAGAGTAGTACCCTCACATCCTCACGGAAGGTCCGAACTGGCTCAGGGAACTCCTCGTCATCACGGGTGCGTCTACGCTCGTCCATCCGCTCCTACTCCGTCGGTAGGCGCATCGGTTCCTAAAATGATAACGTACAAGAGTACGTTAGCCACGACGGACCAAGTAAATCCCACGCTCCCCCCATCCCGCTAATGGGTACCAGGAAGGACACCTACAAGGAAGGTTAGCACAATAGTCGAAGCAAAATATATATGCATATATAAAGCAGGGTTATATAAAAGGAGTAGTAATCCGAAGACAATTCGTAACGAGGGGAAAAACAGCTAAAGCAGTAAATTCACCCGCCATCGTATAACCCTGTCTGATGGTGGTTATACAATGTCGAACCAAGGTGTGGGCATAAGTAATGATATGATGAGCATGTATGTTTGTCCTCTCTATCACTAGAATGATGTGTCTCAATCACATTCCCCTATGTCGACATAGTGACCTGTTAAGAGAAGGAGCTCACTTCCCGGGCCTCACCGCCATGGCCAGACGGTGACAGTGGGTCGGTCGCTCCCACTTCCAGGTTATGGATACACCCCAACTTCCTAGTCCCTCGTAACTCTATGAAGAATAGGTACTCTCGGTGGGAACACATCCTCACCTCGTGCGGAGATCCTCTCGGCACATAACCAAATAGGCGTGAGACGGACCTGTGTGGAAGGGGCAGCTAGCCCCCGGTCCTCTTCACAACCAGAAACGAAAGAGTTCGTCGTCACAACTTCTCCCATAGTGTATATTATGGGGAAGCCGACGAACTCGTCACATCGGTAACCATGCACCCTCCCATAATTCCATGCGTGGGTATTGAATGAGATGACTATATGAAAATACTCATAACATTTACAAGTGTTTACAGATCGATTCATAATTTGATATTCATCAGGTGATCAAGCTAGCAATAACAAACCTACAAATATGAGGAATCAAGTTTTAATGTATACAACATTTGAAATTATTTAGACATGTTTAGGGCAAGTTTAAAGTTACTTAGAGGCTCTAAATCAGAAATATTACAATATGAAAGTTGTAGAGAAAACATCCTTCTAAAATAGTGTATCTAACATACATGTTCTGATTTGTCTTCTAAGAACTCCAAAACAGGGACTGTAGTTTACTAGTAATAACTGTTTTTGACAAAAACAGAAATATAAAATTAAGTTGCCTTGTTGAGGGCTAAATTTATATTAATTAGAGGCAGCTGACCAAAAAATTCGAAAAATAAGTCTTGTAGTACACATGTCCAACTACAATATCATGTCTCACATGCATCCTCTAAATCTGAACTCAAGCTCTCTAAAACAGAGGTTGAAGTTCACTAAAATAATTGTTTGTAAACAAAACAGGATTCTGAGTTTGAGTTGTCATGTTGCGAGCTAAATTTAAATTATCTAGAGGCTTCAAGTCAGAGGCATCAAAACATAAATGTTTCAGAGAAAATATCCACCAATAATAATGTGTCTCACAAGCCTGCCCTAAATCATAACCTAAGGTCTCCAAAATAGAGGTTTAAGTTCACTATAAATAACTATTTACAAGCCCAAACAGCAAACTGGAACTATTTTGATACGTTGAGGCCAAAATTAATTTACTTAGAAAAATTAGATCATAAAACTCGAAACATGTATGTTTTAGGGAAAACATTAACCTTTAATAGTGTGTCTAATGTGTATGGTCTGACTCGGCCTCCAAGGTATTCAAAACGGGGACCAAACTTTAATAAAAATAACAGTTTTGACAAAACAGAAATCTAAATTTTTAGAATGATTAAATATTGTTTTCAAGTGCAGAATTAAATTAGTTGGGTGGCCTAAATCAGAAAACTTATAACATGAAGGTTGTAGCATAAATACATATCTACAATATTGCATCTCACCATAATTTTTCAAATTGCCTCCAAGATAATTAAAAATTCATTTTAAGAATGCTCAAAATTCCAAAACATGGCAGATTTCTGGTCAAAGGAAATAAAAGGCCCGCGCACGATTCTTGGCGCAGTTCGGTGGCAGCATGCGAGGTGGGCAATAAATTCGTGCAGCGAAATTTTGCATCGGGTTATATTTCCGAATAATTATGTATGTGTATTGTATATATTTATATGCATACATACCTACATAGATATATGTATAAAAATATATATACATTTATGAATATTACTCTTTATAAATAATTTTCATATATACATACGTATACACATGTAGAGTAAAATTTTATACGTAAATATATATATATATATATATATTATAACTATTTACGTATATATATGTTTCTGTTAAAACATATAAGACTTTTAAAATATATAAAATCTATATATGTATGTATATGTTAAAACATATACGACATATATATATATATATATATATATATATATATATATATATATATATCAGCCGTAAGGAGGCTTTAGCTCCGGCCACTACTCCCAGTGGGAGTACCTCGGGGAGGGCTCAAGTGGGGTGACTACCGGCGGCCAGCCGCCGCCGGCGATTGCCGGAAAGTTTTGACAGAATAATAATATATACATGTATTATTTCTTTTTTTGTTATTTCCGTCGGAAAGAAGAGGCCGTCGGAGCAGTTTCCGATGGTCCCCTCCGCCTCAAGGGCCCTAAGGGGAGTCATGGGGATCCTCCCTCCCGTCACATGCCTCGCGCAAGGTCGGAACCCGCAACGATGGAGGATGTTATGTGGGTGGTCCGAAGCTTTCCGCGGCCGGGATCGTCGGCTCCGGTGGTCGGAGACGGCGGAGGTCGATGAGAAAAAAATCTAAGGGCAGGGAGGAGTCAGAGGAACTTACATGCATGCCGTTTAGGCGAGGGGATCTTCGCGCGGCCATTGTTAGCAGTGGCGTTTCGTCGGAGTTCGTGGAGGAGGCTCGTCGGAAGGTCACCGTTTCTTCTATGGCTGGTTGGGGAGCAAAAGGGGTAGGGAAAAACGAAATCTTAACTATGATAGGGTTTATATAGAAGGGTGACACGTATTTAGGCTTTGGGGAAGAGTTAATGTCTCCTCCCTTGGTGAATCCTCCCCTCTTCATATTCCAGCCGGCCTGTTTGCCCGGAAAACCGCTTCTCGGGTTGGGCTATTATCAGACCGCGCGAACTTATGGGCCAGGCCGCTAGTTTCCAAGATCAGTGGTTCTCAGTTCAAGGTGAGCCAGACCGGGTGACCTGATGTTGTTTCCGGATCGCCCCCAAGGGAGAAGATCGTCAAGAGCTAAGGCGAGAGGTTTATCCGCGGTCTCAGCTAGAAGGCCGCGCGGGTTGTCCCATAGAAATTCAAGTTTCCAATCCCGAAGAACAAGCCGAGATTCCAGATCAAAGGCAATCCAAGTTACCTCGTGAAGATCGGCTAAGTCATGACCAGAAGGCAGACCGCGACCTCAATCTCCAGGCCGCGCGGTCTGTATTATTGACTTGGTCCCTGTGTCCTCAGCCTCAAGCAAGACAGGTCGAAAGAGCAAGCCGCCAAGCCGCGCGGCTTCTTTCTTCTTTCTTCTTTATGCATCCCGTCACCGCCTGCCCGTTTCTCCTGTACCCGGGCAGGCGGTTATTTTATCCCTGCCCATTCGGGCAGGCCCCCAAGCCTATAAATAGGGGGCGGCACTGTTCACAAGGCACGCACACTCGAATCTAGGAGCTCGCTTGTTTGAGCTGCGGACTCGAGTTTCCCGTCTTGCGGACTGTCTGACCGGCCGGCTTCTCTTTTTCTGCACTTGCAGCCCGCTGTAATCACTTTTCTTTAATCAAAGGAAAGCCCATCGCAGGAGTGGCATTTGCCGCGGCGGGCGAAGTCTGGCCTTGACCGCTGCTAGCGGTCTCATCTTTTCATCTAAAAAGTAACCGGCAACCCGCAGCCTCCGGTTTCCCTCGGAGGTGCATTCTCGGACTCAACAGAAACACGCGACCTTCAGATCGCGGAGTGCCGGCGAAATCTCTTTTCGCCATAATGTCAGACCGTCAGTTCGCCCTTGGAGACCGCTCCGATCGTAGCGAGGACTCTCTGTGGGAAGCCCTGGAGCAGTCAAAAAGAGAAGCCGAGCGGGCTCAGAGGGCCACTGATCAGCGCCTTGAAGAGATCAGTCGGGCTTTGGCAATACTAACTGAGCGAATAGTTCCGCAACAACCCGCGGCTAATCGGGCGGTGACCCCGGTTCTTCCTCCACCTCCTCCTTACTCGCTACCGCAGGCCGCTAATTTCCAGCTCCAGCAAGAAGATCCTGCGGCTAGGGAAAACTTCTATCAGGAAGCCGCGCACAACATGCCAGCCCGAGTCCTCGACTTCCAGGGGGCGACTTCTCACGCCGCCCATATTCCCTACCCGCAGGAAGGCGCGGCCCGTCTCTCCTACCCGCCTGAAGTTCCTATTCATCACTCCTACCCGCCAGAAGTAGCCGCCCGGTCTTCTTACCAGGCGGCTTGTCCGCGAGTAGTCGCAGCTCCAGCGGCTTATTGCTCTACTCCTCTATATGAAGATATGGAAGAGACCTCTCCCTTTGTGGACGAAGTCAGAGGAGAGCCTGCCCCAAATAATTTCAGGGAACCTCGCCTGCCAGCATTCAATGGAGAGACGGATCCCACGGTTCATTTACAAGCTTTCGAGTCAGCTGTTGCTCTCAGAACCTTGACTGATGCAACCAAGTGCAAGCTTCTGGTGACCTCCTTTGAAGGGCAAGCGAGGGAATGGTTTTACGGTCTGCATCCCAGATCGATCTGTTGTTTCACAGAGCTGCGAAGAGAATTCCTGCTAAGATTCTCCACTTCAAGGAAAAGAAAGCGGCCCGGCAGCCCTTTTCGATATAAAACAACGGGAAGGCGAGACATGGGCTCGTTTTGTGGATCGATTCCAGAGAGAGATCATGGAAATTCAGAATGTGGACCCGGAACTGTATAGGGTGGCCCTCATCCATGGCCTAAGGGAGGGCCCCCTAAAATTTGAAGCAAATATAAGGGAGCCTAAGACTTATCAAGAGATGATAAGTTTGGCAAATATGTTTATCAGAGGAGAGAAGAGCAATCCAGACTACGTCGCAAAGCTGGTAAGCGACAAGGAGTCATCAAATTCATCCTTCCGTCATCCACCACCGAATCAGTCTCACTTCGAACCCCGCTCCCAAAGGGGGAGGAACTACAAAAACAAGCAACCATTTATGAGCCATCAGCGGTTTCAAGATCAGAAGCCACCATTGGCCATCGCTCCCGCTCCATCCGCTCCCCTTCCACAAATCATGCCGGTATATTTTCCACAGTATGCCGCGCAGCCACCTCCAATCATTCCATCAACCCAATACGATGATTCGCAAGACTCATTTACT
The DNA here is from genome assembly GCA_033032865.1 of Dactylorhiza incarnata. Taxonomy (NCBI): domain Eukaryota; kingdom Viridiplantae; phylum Streptophyta; class Magnoliopsida; order Asparagales; family Orchidaceae; genus Dactylorhiza; species Dactylorhiza incarnata. The sequence goes on from JAWHQI010000224.1 coordinate 3,824,178, forward strand.
CCCCTAAATGTCACCATGGACGAGGTAGTCCAGATTCTGCAAAAGAGGCCAGATTTCAAAAGGCCTGCTCCCCTGAAGTCGGATATTCGTAATCGAAATCCGAACCTTTATTGCGAATATCACAAAGAAGGGGGGCATTTAACTGAAGACTGCCGGGCCCTTCGTTTGCTCATAGAAAGACTTCTGGGAGAAGGAAAGCTCCGGGGTCTAATTCGGAAAGATAAAACTGCTGAGCCAACTACCGAGAAGAAGAAGGAGAAGGAAACAGTAGAAGTAACCTGGGAATGCGCCGACGTCGAGGACGCCGGCTATTATGGCGATATCCATCCTTCTACCAAATGCATCGAAGTCAATGATGTGGGCCCCTTAGGGGACATCTATTGTATCCATGGGGGAGCTGGAGCAGAATCATCTCGCAAATCCAGCATTGCGAGAGTTCTAAAACAGGAAGTGGCGGCCACTACAAGCTCTCCTCCCGAAAGCACTATTGTCACGTTTGGTCAGGATGACCTTCCCCCCAATGCTAATCCTTTCGATGATGCGGTGGTTATCAGGGCCGTCATTGAAAACTATACCGTCCACAAGATTCTGATTGATACTGGCAGCTCCGTCAATCTCCTTTTCCGCCCAACTTTCGAAGCCCTGAAGACTGGAAAGCATTTGCTTCCCACCGATGGGCCCCTCTACGGTTTTTCTGGGGAGAAGAAGGAAGTAGAGGGTTCAGTGAAGCTCCTGGTCTCTCTCGGAGGAGTGATAAAATTGATCAATTTTGTGGTAGTAGATGCTCCAAGTAACTACTGCGCCATCTTCGGGAGGCCGATTCTCAATACGTATAGGGCGGTAGTGTCCACCTTTCATCTTGCCCTCAAGTTTGTTGCTGAAGGAAAATAATATCGGGTTAGGAGCAACCCCAAAGTAGCTCGGGAGTGCTACGTCCGAACTGTCAACATGGTCACTGACGTTCCGCTTCCCAAAATCACGGATAAGGCGCTGGAGGTGGCCGAGTCTCCAGAGGCCGCCGAGGAAGGAAAAGATCGAGAAGGGGCTCACTTGGAACCTGCCCAAGTGACTCAAGATGTTCCTATCGCTGAAGGGGCAGAAAAGAAGCTGGTCATTAACGCTGAGTTATCAGAGGAGGAGAAAGTGGAGCTAATCACTTGCCTATTGGGGAATCTGGATATCTTCGCTTGGTCAGCGGAGGATATGCCTGGAGTGGATCCAGACGTGGCTTGTCATCATCTAAACGTATCTCCTGAGTTCAAACCCGTCCAACAAAAGAAGAGAGAAGTGGCGACCAAGCTGGCGTTGCCCATCAGAGAGGAGGTTTCCAAACTCCTAAAAGCGGGTTTCATTTCTGAAATTCAATATCCCACGTGGATGTCGAACGTTGTAATGGTTAAAAAATCTGGTGGGAAGTGGCGCATGTGCGTAGACTTCACCAAACTTAATAAAGCGTGCCCTAAAGATTGTTACCCTTTGCCTCGGATAGATGTTTTAGTTGATTCCGCGGTTGGGTATGGTTTTATGAGTTTCCTCGATGCCTTCTCCGGGTATCATCAAATTAAAATGCACAAGCCTGACATCCCACATACCTCATTTATCACAAACGATGGGTGTTACTGCTATCTCGTAATGCCCTTTGGTCTTAAAAACGCGGGTGCAACATATCAAAGAATGATGGATACCGTCTTTAAACATCAAAAGGGCAGGAATCTCGAAGTTTACGTTGATGACCTTCTTCTCAAAAGTAAAACTTTCTCATTACACTTGAAAGACCTCGTAGAGACGTTCGCTACTCTACGGAGGTTCAAGTTAAAATTGAACCCATTAAAATGTGTGTTCGGGGCGAATAAGGGAAAATTTCTTGGACATCTTCTGACTCCTGATGGCCTTGCACCAAATCCAGATAAGGTGAAGGCCATCCTTGATATGACCCCTCCTCGAAATACTAAAGAAGTTCAACAACTTGGGGGAAGATTGGCAGGATTGAGCAGGTTTATCTCTAAATCCGGAGATAAAAGTGCCCCATTCTTTAAAATATTGCGGAAGGGATCAAAGTTCGAATGGAGCGAGGAATGTAACAAGGCTTTCGAGCAACTAAAGGGACAGTTAACTTCGACTCCACTACTCCAAAGTCTCCGTGAGGGGGAAGAGCTATTCTTGTATCTAGGAGTCGGACCAGAAGCGGTGAGTTCTGTCCTTGTTCGGGAAGAGAAGAGGAGGCAGTTTCCAATATACTATGTCAGCCACATCCTTAAAGACGCCGAGACCAGATATTCGATCCTGGAGAAATTGGCCTTAGCTTTGGTTATGTCTGCGCGAAGGCTTCGCCCTTATTTTCAGGCTCATTCCATCCAAGTTGTTACAGATCATCCTCTAAAGAGTATTCTTGAAAAACCAGATCATTCAGGGAGGTTGGCGAAATGGGCTGTTGAACTAAGCGAATTTGAGATATCATATATCCCCTGAACAGCAATCAAAGCACAAATCCTGACAGACTTCCTAGTAGATACAACAGAGCTTAATCCAGAACAGGCGGTACAATCTCCTCTGGCTTGGGTCATTTATGTGGATGGGGCTTCTGGCAAAAACTCCGTGGGAGCCGGAGTAGTGTTGATCAGTCCAAATGGCATCAGGCTGGAGCAAGCTATCAAGTTCTTCTTCCCAGTCACGAATAACCAGGCAGAGTATGAAGCACTTCTGGCTGGGTTAAGGCACGCGAAAGAGTTGGGTATAGAATATGTGCATGTTAGAACTGATTCATTGGTGATGGCTTCCCAAGTCTTGGGAAATTATGAGACAAGGGAGCCGATTCTGCGAAAGTATCTGCTATTAGCCAAAAAGGAAATCGGAAGATTCAAGTCATTTATTATCGAGCACATCCCAAGAACGCAAAATGAGGAGGCAGATGAATTGTCGAAGTTCGGTCTTCCATCAGGGGGAGTGACCTTTGAACTTTTTTATCCGGCAATAAACGAGGCAGAACTCATGCAGATTGATCATAATCCTTCATGGAAGGATCCTTATGAGTTGTTTCTATCAAAAGGAGAGTTTCACCATTCTATCAAAGATCGGAGAAGATTCAAAAGGAAGGCGGCATATTATTATCTGTTAGCAGGAATACTCTACAGAAAAACTTTGATTTCCCCCTCAGCACGATGTGTTTCGGAAGAAGAAATCCCTATCGTACTCCAGGAAGTTCACTCTGGGGAGTGTGGTAGTCATTCAGGGGCAAGAACCTTAGAAAAGAGGATTCTGCGGCAGGGATATTTTTGGCCGACCATGAGAAAGGATGCTGAAGCATTTGTCAGGAGGTGTGTGCA